>JADLZL010001381.1:0-600000 GCA_015844335.1 Chrysopogon serrulatus
AACACATTTATTTGGGTTGAGCTTCCACTTCAAGCTTTTAGGTTTTTGAAGGTTTCTTGCAGATCATGTATCAATGGTCTGGTATCTTTGTTTTGATCATGACATCATCAATATATGCTTCAGCATTGATTCCAATTTGATCTCCTAGACAGGTTGTTATTGTTCTCTGGGTTCTTTCTCCATGTTAGTTGTCTTGTTTTTCTTCGCTTCTCTTTCTTGCTCCTTTTTGTTGAGTTCTTCTAACTCCTTAGTGAGAGCTTGAATCCTTTGCTTATCTTAATTTTTCTTAATTTCTACTTCCTTTTTCTTTTTGTTGAATTCCATTAATTCTGCTCTGTACTTGTTCTAGGCTTGTTTCCTTTGGACCACCTGGGTTCCCCTTCCATGCTTTAGCTTGTTTCTTTCGATCCTGTCTTGTTTTTGTTCTTCGTTTTCATTTGTGTCAGTATCCTCGTCTGGTGGAATGTTTGATTCTGACTCGTCGGATGATCTTACATTTGGTATTGCTGGTGGTTGTAAAGAAGAATCTGTCATGAAGATGGTTCTCTGGGTTCTTTTGTTCTCGAGTTGCTTTCTTCTTCTCAAGAAGTACTGCCAGTCGAGCTGTTGAGTTCTTTTCCTTCTTGATATGGGAGGTCTTCGTAGTATGAATCATAGTAGACAGAGTCGGCCATGTGGCTAAGTAGTCTTTTTTTGTCATCTTTCGGTTGAGTATGCCTCTTTGAGTATGCTTCATGTTAGCCAAACAACTTATATAGGCGCCCTAACAAGCCACTAGCTGTTGCTCAAAAAATAGCCTTAGAATAGCCGACGGGCGTGCCTCTCAAGGTGATCGGACGCGTCACGGTCCTGTCCGGTCTGTCGATGGCCACCTCGTGGCCACACGTTCAATCTCGAACGTCGATCGCCAATGGCTAGCAACAACTGCCACACGGGATTAGTTAGCATCGAATGCACACCGCCCACAACCCGACACGCCCATTTGCTCGCTTTCGGCCCTAACCACGAGTATTAGCACCAGTCGAGCTACATGACCGACTAGATGCGCCCGACTGGGCATTCGGTTACAACTCAGAGTGGTGCGAAAAGTGGTTTTTCTTGGTGAACGCGCCTGCGCTTCAGCTGGACCGACACACTCACTCGTCGTGCCGGGATGCCTCAACCGGATGTGGGACCTCACGCCCTTTGGAGCATCCGGTAAAGGCGTAGTCCGGTGCACCTAACAAAACGGCCGGACACCGACCATCCGAGGACACACGTCGGTGCACACCGAGACGGTGTCTCATCCACACGGTGGCCTTTTTGACCGTTTCTCGCCACCCTTCCTTCTAACTTGCTAACCACCAAGTGTCTAGCTCTTGTGCATGTGTCTTGCATTTTCCAAAGCATTTTTCATAGGTTAGAAGTTAGTACACTAGGATCCAGTGCACATGCATGTCAAAGCTCAATTAGTGGCACTTAGACAATCATTTTTACCGTGAGACATTAATAGTATCCTAAATTCACTCACACTCTCTCTACAGTGTCTTGAGTGGCAAAAACGAACCCATTTTGCCTTCTCTTCTCTTCTCCAAGTGTGAAGCACCGATCACTTGTGGACATTACCATTCATCCTTGATCCTTAGCTCCACCACTTGACTTGGACCATCCTCTTTAATGCAACACACTTAGCAAATAGGATTAGTCCAATAGGTTTTATCAATTAGCTAAAACCAAACTAGGGCTTTCAACATGTGCAAGTACATTTCCCAAAAGATTTGTGATGGATGGGTGTAAATTTTAAATAAACCCTCATGTAGCTACAGAATAAAAATTAATCTGACATTTAAGTAAAACAGACGCATTAGACAAATTTATCCTGGGTTATTATGATGATGCACAAAATCTTTATAGAGCGCTTGTGTGTTACTGAGTGCTAGTGACGCATACTGATGACACGTGTCAATGCACAATTGGACAAAACTATTGGCCACATCTTCCTCTTGATCGAGTTATGGTGTAGGGAATCTCCATGTTCAGTGCCATTAGAAGGGCTAAGAGCCTGACAATGATAGCCAACTCGACGGCTTAATGGGTGGTGAGGAATACGATAATGTCAAGCAGTGTTAGACATGCGGTGGGCTAGGCAAAGAGTGGGGGCACGAGTCAACCTCTTCCAACATCCAATGGGTGTCATGGCCAACAACAAAAGCTAGAGGTGTGCAAAATTGGCAACAAGGTGATAGGATTGACTCTGATGTAGATTAGGGGAGGAGGTGGATGGTGCGGACAAGGGACAACCATGGACCGTGTGGCTAGCAACAAGGGCATCGCTGGCCGAGAGCAACAACAAAGTCTAGTAGGGGTAGAGGTGATGGCAAAGGGTTAAAAAAGAAGAGGAAGAAAGTTGTGTCATTAGCTAAACAAGCACTTATGCTCTAATTAAGGTATGAATAGTATAATATATATATGTAATATAGTTATACAAGAGGTCATTTGGTGGAGCTTATCCACCAACTCCCGAAGCTATTTCGACATCCCTCCAACCAAACACGCCAACTTCACCTGCTGTGCACCTAAAGTCAAGGGACAATGGAGCTAAAGTTTTCTACAGACACCCAACCGAGGCGCACGGGGTTGTGACATGAATGCCCCTAACCTTCTTCCTTGCCGTTGCCTTTGTTCTTCCTTGCCATTAGTGTAGACGAGGCCGACATCAGCATCATGGGCTAAGCAGCCAAAGGGTGTCAACAATGGCACCAACGAGGCCGCTAGGGGTAGAAGATGCAACGGGAGAGCAAAAATGCATGCTGAGGCATGGAAGACCAAGAGAGAGAAGATCCGAGAAGGCAGAGGAGGCGTGCGTGCGGTGGGTGAGGCATGGGATAGAAGATGGAGAGAGAAGGTACAAAATGAGATAAAGAGGAAGGGGGGACATTTGGGACATTTCACCCTTTTCAGCAATCACAAAAGGCTGTATTACCGAAACATTTTTTCTAACTAGTAAAAGGCAGTTTCGCTCTGAAACTATTTTAACTAAAGCCAAATCTCTACCATACACGTGCTAAGAAAATTACTCTGCTACATTCAGAGGTCAACATAGGTACCATAAATACAGATTTCGTAGGATACAATTTTTAGTAAACGAACAGCTGAAAATACAGATTGTTGTGGCATCATAGATGGGCATCACCCAAAAGTACGACCATGTACTTTGGTCACACATGGCAGGCCATCTCAGATCATTTCATTTAACCGAACCACTCCACTCCTATTCCCGGATTACATACATGTGTAACAACTAACATCTCAATGGTACTCTACACAATCGATTCAACTGCTGTCCCCAAATTGAATTGGGGTATTTCGACCTGTACAATTACATTGGTGTTCCACTCAAAGAATGAGAATTATCAGGATTCCAAGAATGAATCTTAGCAAATCTTTTAGAATTTGCCACTAGGCACTGGCAAGCATATCACCCAAGCATGTCATATCAACCAATATGCTGTACCTACCAAAAAAATTATATTGACATTAGTTGCACAACTACAAAAAAAAAAAAAATGCTCAAAAAATCTTAGATCACAAACACTTGAATAAAGAAACAAAAACTAGGCTTATAAAATAAACCAATCTGTATAATTGTTACTAATAAAATGAAGTCCAAAAGGTAGAAATAATGGATGATAACTCTTCTTTTTACCAATTGCCCTGGTCAAACCCTGAGTTTGTATTTATTATGTTCATTTTCTTTACAGACCACATCCCAATTCATACATATACCCTGAGTCAAATGAAAACGAATCGAAGAAAATCAGGCCAAGCAGTGGTAGAACCTTGGTCTGGAGGTCTTGGGATCCATCCAGCCTGTCTAGAAATTTCCTGACTAGACCCCACCTTTTGTGGGAGCTTTCAGCACTGGGTATGCCCATTCTTTTTTATACCCTTTTTATTTCTTTATAGAGACCAAATCAAACAAAAGAAAATGAGCACTTTGTTGGTACTCAGCAGGAACATTACATTATCACAGAGGCAGGGAAGCTAGTCTTTACACTGACCTTTAGTTCTCTTTTTTAAACAATTCACTTCTCTTAACCCTGATTTTCGCCGCCTGTTCCTCTGCCTCAACATCATTAACTACTCCACGGCACTTGGGGAATCCACAATAACACGGAAGTCGTTGATCACTTGAAAAAAACCTGAAGAAAGCGTGAACAATATTTTGTACAAATCTATGATGTTCAAAAGGTCAAGAGCAAAATCATAACCCACTCCTGACCTATAATCATATGTCAGTTCTTCCCATGGATCTATGTCCCGCTTCGCAAAAATGATAATGTGTTCATCCCCAAGAATGGTTATGGCACGTGAATAGCAATTAGGCTGCAATGGTAAACAGGGCTTGTTGAGAAATACACCATGCAAAATCATGTTGGAGAAACAGAATACTAATTGCTTTGCTATTCTCCTTACTGTAAGTTCTAAACAAGTAAACATCATGGTATCGCCAAGCATAGTAAAAGTGGGAAAGCATACTCAATGGCTGACAGCTATAACTCCCCTGATCATAGGTCATAACAGTACAATAATGTGGTTTCTATTGATGATAGCTATCAAAGAAATGAAGTCTGCAGTCATGCTTCTGTCAAAAGCAAATACCTCCAAACTTTAAGGGCAAACCATGTAGCCTACTAAGCTCATCGAAGATTACTCCCATTCCTTTAAGCACAAATACAAATATTTCAAGTTTCTTAAGGCCCATGCTTGAGTAAAACTTGCTCATATAACATTATGTTTATGTATCCTGAGAAGGGTAAAACATGACAAAAATAGGCATTATGCATGGTCAACATGAGCCTGATGAAATTTTTGCCAGCCATATTTGCAGATACATTGATGTGCAGTCATTAGCATCTGAGAGATAAGTGATCTGATTTTCGAACAGAAAATGGAAAGCCCTTGCAGAACAGACACAAAATTTCTTACCTCACATGAGTGGTTGATCAGATGGGCTATACTTCCAGCCCGAGTAGCATCTATAACACGTTCATCATCTATCCGGAACATATATGTCCCAGCACCCTGCAATGCTTTGTATTATGACGTGTGCCACAAATATAGTATATAGTACATAAATAGTTGACACTGAATGAGACCCGGCTGAAGTTTCTTGAGTCAAGAGTGAGCAGTTGGACTGTGCTTGTCATGTTGAACAGTTACAGTTATTAGGACCACTGTACAAATATTAAATTTTAAGGTTTTCTAGCTGTCACACCTATATATGCCTGTAATAGAGTTACAGCACAGTGCCATAGACAGGGGTTTAACAGCGCTGTGATTTTGGATTCTTGGACCCTGTGGATTCATAGGAACAAATGTGTCGATGGCGCCTCCTCTCAGGGATGCTCAGCATTGCTTCAAGGAGATGAGACTCTAGCGCCTGGCTGGAGCCTGAAAGCTTCAAGATTTCAGCTTAGGTCTAGTTATTGGACTAGTTTGATTAGTCCAGGTCAGGTAGGTTATCTAATTTTGCATTGGCAAATGTTTCCATTGGGTGTACTGCAACCTTCCCTAGGAACCTAAATGAGAGAAGAGAAAATCCCTTTATGCCATCAAAACTTATAAGGATCCCTTACTTGCCATCAGAAATTATGTGTTCCCTTCAGAGCCATCAACATAGATTTGTGATCCCTTATATGCCACTAAATTGATTACTCCCTCCATTCATTTATCTCCATCTAAGCAAAAACTTTTTATTCAAAAATCTCCTTCATATTAGTGTTATGACTGGCCTGCAGTACTCCAGGCGCCGGCCTGTTAGTGGCTAATCAGCCATAGTTATTTATTTCAGGATTTATATTATTAGCGAATAGTCCAAGGGGTTAATTAGCAAAAGGATTATTCATTAGCATAAATACTTGTAATCAGGATTATTGGAGATTAAGCAGAAACATATTTGTTTCCGGCTTCCTGAAGGGAGCCGGGAGTTCCTAGCCCGGAGTTCCTAGCCCTAGCCGCCACCTCTTCCTGTTCCACGCTCGACCACAGCACCTCGCCGCCGGTCGACGTTCAAGCCTCGTCGTCCGATCGTTCACTCTTACAACCTCAGATCGGTACGGGGCAGAGACCAGCAGCATATCAATTAGCCTGGGACTTGCCTACATTTATTGTCTCTTTGCTGCTTATTGGTTGTTCCTTGCCTGAATTTATTGCCCCTTTGCTGCTCATTGGCTCAGCTCGCGATGATTAAAGACAAACTGAGTGCTTTTACTCTGCTCCTTGGTCATTGCACCAAAGGCTTAGATGAAGAAGATAAATGAGCGGAGGGAGTATTAACTAAGATTAGTGAACGGAGGGAGTATTAACTAAGATTAGTGAACCAGCCATTATAACGCCATCAGTGGGCCAATTTACTTCCTGTGCTGCCCCTCCTCACGGACCTCTCTGTTCCAGAGAGTCAAGAGAAGAGAAAGATAAGATAAAAAAAAGAAGAGAAAGACCAGCCCAGCCTCATGAAACAGCAGCGTTTCCTCAACATTGTGATTACAAAGAACGCAGTTGTAGTTGTTGCCCTCCAACTTGTGCTTTTTCCTTTGAAGAAGATTCCTTGTGTTTAGCCTATCATAAACATGAGCCAGGAGAAGACTTCAAGTTTGTTGGCAGGAGGCCAAACATTTCCGTAGGGGAAGTTGTAGAATTTAGAAGATGTATAGCTGCTGTTTCCCCAAATATAGTGCCAGGAATCTTTTGCTTCCTGTTGAAGCTGTATAGTCTGGATGTAATCTTGCATTGTTCAGACAATGGTGGTGAAATTGTGACTCAAGGTTGTTTGAAAGGAACTGCAACACAGAAATCTTCTTGTTTTGGCACAAGTGAAGAGTCTAGGGAAGTTGTTCTGCATGATATTGTCATTCCATAGGTCTGACCAGAAAAGAACAGTGGATCCATTCCCAATTTTGCAATTAGCAATTCTTTTCAAGAGTTCACAAAGCTTCAAAATATCCTTCCACCAAAAGAACCTTTATCAATAGTTGCATCTGGGATGTCACCATTGGAGTACTGTGCATTCCAAACTAGCTTGATCCATGGAATTTCCTTCCTATTGTAAAATTTGTCTAGGTTTTCGCGGAGGGAAGAGTTTTGGCTTCTGAGATTGATGATGCCAAGACCAACTTTTCTTTTTGGTTTGCTCCATTTTTTCCAGGCCACTGTTGAATAATTTGCTGCTGGTCTTGTAAGTCTGCACTGCAGATCAATCTTCTGCAGCCGTGTAGACATTGAGACTAGAAATCTGAAACTGCAGTCCAACTTTCAAAGGTTGAATAGCAGTCAAGCTGCAGTGAGAACACTAGGCTAGAAGTAGGCTAGTAGTGTCCCTTAGCTAATAAGTTTTGCAGGCTTACCCTGCAGAGGACAGTAGTTTACTTTGACTGCCGTTGCAGCCCACCTTCAGTAGCTCCAGTTCACACACAAACTGGACCTACCCTCTATGTATAAATAGGCAACCATGCCATGTAATATTCAGTTCAGCATTTGCCATATCCAGTATTCAAAGAGCTGCCCCAGCAGAGCTGCTGCTCGTGTGTGTGCTGTGTGTGTGAGAGTGCTGTGCTCACTTCAGAGCAACAGTAGCAGCATTCAGGAAAGTGCAGCAGCACTTTCCTTGTGTGTGTGTGTGTGTGCTGTGCTCAGTGATCATCTTCTTCCACCTCTTGCCTAGTATGTTTGTGTGGGTGCTGGTGAGCTTGCTGCTCACCTGTGGGGAAGATCAAGGGCCAACAGCCACAAGGGCTTCATTTTTAGCATTGCTGTCAGAGCCTCTCCAAAGTTAGTGCCTCCTTGTTCTATCAGTGGACTCTAACTGATATGGATGAAAACGGATCGGATACGGACGGATATCACTGATATCATATTTGTTTTCATATTTTTGTCCGGATTCGGATTCGAATACAGATAGTATCAATCATGCCGGATAAGATACGATTGAATATCGACATCATAAATATGCAATTTGAGTATTCGGATACGAATATGGTACCGGATGTTGAATGTCCGGACTCGGATACAGACGGATAAAAACCCCTCTAAACGAATTCGGTCTTGAATACGATCGGAAAATATCCGCACCGTTTTCATCCCTGCTAACTGAAATAGGTAGCTGAAGAGTACACATAGCATATGTAGGGAGGGAGGGCACGACCGAATTCACTAGCTCAAGTCTTCCAGCATGAGATAGAAAGTTTGAAGTAGCTGTAAGTCTTCTTTCAACTTTGTTAATGATGAATCCAAAGTGCTCCACCTCCACCCTAAGCTTGGTGGTGCCCATTGGCAGTCCAAGCTATGCAAAAGTGAGGGATTCAAGTTTGCATCCAAAAACCCCGGAAAGCTGATGAGCGTTCTCAGGAGGGAGATCTAAAGGCACCAAACAGGATTTTTTTATAGCTGACTCAAAGTCCAATTGATCCCACTTTAGAGTGAAAACTTCCAATTGGGAAGCTTTCATGATGAGAATGGTGTCGTATGCATACTATATAATTGGATATTGAGCTGTCTCATAGGAGGGACAGATAGTTCAAACAGTCCTTCACTGTGTCCCTTGTTAATGATGCACTGAAGGAGATCCACAACCAAAAAAAAAAAAAAAGGGAGAAAGGGGATCTCCCCCTCCTCTCACCCCACGCCTGCATTGAAAGTGTTTTCCAGGCACTCCATTAATGATGAAGTTCCTGTGTGAAGAATTCTTTGGATCCAGTCACACCAAATTTCATCAAAGCCCAGCTGTTTCATCATCTTAATGATCACATTATGCTCAATAGTATCAAAAGTGTTGTGTGAAATCTAGCTTCAGATCATTGAGGATGAGCAGAATGAGAGTGACAAAGAATGACTAAGATAGTGTAAGGTGCAGAGGAAGTAACAATGGCATAATTCACTTGTGTTGTCAAAGTTCCTCAAGATCCATAAGGAGATTAAGAACAAGCAAGCACATGACAAGCTCGGAGGATCTTGTTGAGCGCAATTGGTATGGCATTTATTTGCTTTTTAAAATTTCAATTGACTATAAATTTGTGTATTTAAATGTTTGTCATTTGTATGGACTCTTAATATTATTGCTCAAATTTATATTGGGTCAAACAGGTGACCTTCACAGAAGGATGCAACAATGGGATTTGTGTAAGTCAAGCTAGTTTAACTTTGACAAAATTGACATAACGTTTATGTCTCTGACTAGGTTTACTAAGAAAATATATTTCATAATTAATTTAATAATACTTATTTTGTATGAATGTTAGTACATTTTATATAACTTCTGTCAAACTTGAATCATTTGACTCCTCAAAAAGTGAGAATTGCATCCTTTTGGGGAAGGAGTGAGTAGAAATGTAGAATACAGACAAAGCACGAAATAGAGAAACAGGAAGTAAGGGCTCCATTTTAGGGGTGGGCCATTGCTGGGGTTGCTCTGAGTATTTACTACCTGTCGTAAAAAAATTGAGTTTGTACTAATGCAAACCTTCCTAAGTTTGATCTACTTTACAAAAAAGGAGTATCAATATCTACAACATCAAAGAGGTACCATTTGAAAAATATATCTCAATGTATCTAATGATGCTCATTTGATATTTTTAATATTATTTTTTCTATAACTTTTGGTCTAACTTTAACATACTTTGACTCGAGACAAACTCAAAATCCACTGTATTTTAGGGTAGGGCAGAGGTAGCATTAAGTAATCTTTAGGTTTGACCAGCTAGACAGGTACATGTGAAAATTAACTATGAAGCAAAAATCAGTTCACAGTGAACTAGAAGAGCGCTTATTTAAATCTGCCAGTTCAGTTATCCACATTTATATATATCAAAAATGATCTTCAATGGACAAAAGGTGAACCAAATTCCTAAGTATTTCCAAAAGGAAACTTACCACTAGTGAGTTGTATATTCGCCGCTCTCTGGTGTCTGATATCGGTGGTCTAACGATCTCCCCTATGTATTCAATCATCTGTAGGAGTCAGTCCAAATTCAGAAATATTAGCTCAGCACAAATAGATGCAAATGAGAATTGTTATAGATGTGAAGATTTGTTCGACTCGTATAATGGCATGCAGAAAACATAGTTGGGTCCACAAGCTGCCAGCAGACCCTTAATCATACCAGTGTCAGAAAATTCAGTAGACATATAAGCATTTTCCCATGCAAATTTAACGAAATAGACCATAACTATCTACACTGAATGTGTACCAAACAAATCCAGGGCGATGACACGGACAACGCAATTATTAGCCATTTATTGTGTAAGTGAAACATGTAACAATAGTATTATCAGAATAGCAGAGAAGAAAGAGAAGGGAAAAGGTGCTAGTTAAGTGGGCTGACAGCCTGAAAATATCAAAATCTTAATCTCATTCTCTGACCCTAGCAGCCCTGGTCTTGTCTGGTTCCCAGGAGACCACTGGGTAATGGGTATGTCAGTCAAGTGCTGACATCCTTGCAGGTAACGCTCTCCCTGAGCACTCCTTCCGGCCTCCACAGCACAAGCTCCCATCACCACGCTCCTGTGGCCCATGCCGTCCCGGTCATGACCTGGTGGCAACAAACACAGTCCACACCACACATTTTGGGGACGATGGGCCTGGTACAGGAATCATGGCATTGACCCACGTTCCAGGTAACTTAGCAGTGTTATTATTTCCTTATTTATCTGTATTTGATACTTTGTGAAATTGCATACCAGCTTTTGCATTCAAAGTAATCAGCTCCTAATCATAAGCATTTAAATAAAATATTTATAAAGGGAAAGCAGACAAATATACCATATCCCCCGGCCTTGTGTGTAACCTTGGCAAAGACCCCAAATCCATGAATTTTTGATTTTCCTGTCAAAAGACAATAAAATCGATATGTGAACAACAGTTCACTCAAGCACAAGTGAATATCATAACATTCCTGAATTAGTTCATTCAAATTCAACAATTCAATGAAAATATAATGCCATAGTTCTGATATTCCTATACAGGGGCAATACAGATCACATCCTCAAAATCATAAAACATTCCATGTGCCCAATCTGTAATAACCACAATTGGTAGCAGCTAAATCCTATTCCACTACAAACCATCACCCCAATTTAATATTAAAATTTAAGCAACAAAAAAGTGAAAGATTTGTATCAATAAACTTCCATTTTGTTGCTATAAACTCCACTGCTGCTGTAGACAAAAATACATCCAACATTGACATCATAGTTAGCATGAAAGTAAAAATTATAAAGCACAGATATTGATAAATGGTATAGAACTAGCAATATTATGAAATAGGATAAGAATCTTCCTCCCTTGAAACAACACAAGATATTTACGAAAAAGACATGCTTCACTGGTAAAATATATTGGAGATAGAGGAAAAATACAAGTGATTAAGATCACAAAATAGTATCTTAATGCTAGCTCAGAATATATTTATTGGAAAATGCTATGAAGACTTGATCAACTCCAGAAGGTTATGCTGTGAAAATACAAAACGACAAGAAACTGAATAGAACTCACCAAAAGTTAGTCTCTTCCTAAATGTAGCCTTCATGATTGTATATTTTTCAACCATAGAAGACACATTGCCAATAGCTTCTTGCTGCACAGCATCTGACAAGCCAACCGGTTGTAGTGATTCACTGCAAGCATTGCCTACTCTATTTTGGCAGTAGCCACTGACAATATATGGCCTATTCTCCAAATATAAACGTTTTCAGAGAAGCAGTAGCCACAACTTGTGGCTGCTTTTGGCCCCTTCTGCGAAAATTATAGGGTTCTGGCCAAGGAACAGGGCATTCAGACATGAAATAAATGAGACAAGATAGGTAATCAATCTAAACTGAGTAATCTTTAGTAAAATAAAAATATTAAATTTACATCATATGCATAAATATCCAGCTTCAATTAAAATGGTACTACAAGGAGTATTAACCACCAAACCTAAACCAGAAAAACATCTGAACATGACATCCCCTTAAGTAAATAAAACATGGGACCAAAATAACTAATTAATATCATAGTAAGGTGATTTATTTAATGCACGATTAAACTTATTATACAGAGATGGACATTCCTTGTTCTTGTCAAATTAACATTTCTTGTTTTCTTACCAGTCCTTGCACAACCAGATGATGAAGCCATATCCGTCCGAACTACCTGAACGGGTTTAGCAGGGTCACATTCTAGAGATGGACGTTCAGCAGATGGTTGTCTATGCTTTTTGCAGTACGAGAGTAAACGAATACATGGATCCTCGTCTTCATCAAGATACATGTGATGGATTTTATCATCATTTTCAAGCTAAAATTAACAAAACAGGTCCACATAATGGAAATACATGTTAGTCGAAACAATTAAAAAAGCAATCATGGAGTAAATAACCTGCCGAAAAAAGTCCAGTACGGTACCTCAATGCAAAGGTCAGCAGCACGTGCACAAAGAGGGTGATAGGCAACACGACAGGTAGGATGAGAACACTGTGTTGATAAAAGGAGAGTTATAACATGTTTTGATCATCCTAACAGTAGCTTCAATCAACTGTAAGGTACCTGTATACAAACTCCATACGAAACTCCGCAAATGCTGCATACAAGTTTCCAACGGTCCTGGAATGACAAACTAAAATGATGAGCAATGATGTTTCTACATAAATACTAAAACATTGAAATACGCAGTTCACACCAAAAGGCAAAGAGTGGGAGACCTTGTTGATTCTGCTCAGTCCATCGATTGGTTCCATTCTCTTTACATCTTTTAAGCATGTCTCTGTGACAGAATAAATGATTGAGAAAACTAAAAGCATGCCATGTCCCAACATTGAGATGATTTAGGACAAGTGATTACCAGGGATCCATATAGCACATGCGAGATGAGCCCAACGGCCATCTGTTGTAGGTTTCATTGCACCACCTAAAGAATGTTTTAAATCCCATTAGTAATACATCATTATGCATTGACATGAGATGAAAGTCTGTACCTGTGACTGGACATAGACAGCATTTTGGAGATACACGAGGTGCACCTGGTCGACACAAGTTGCAAAGCCAAAGTCCTCCATCCAATTGTTTAAGTTCGCCATAACATCTAGCATGAACCTGGATCATGTTTTAATGCATTTGTAAACACTTCCACATTCGATAACCTGTGCCAAAATAAAATGTCTTTCATACCATCATACGGCACTTGTCGCATTGCAAGAATAAGTTGTCTTCATACTCCTGGAAGCAAAAAACAAAGATCAGTAAGTTTCAGGGAATAACCAATGCAAGAACAGGAACAGGAACAAGATTGTTTACCTCATCCATATCACAAACATTGCAGAAGTCCAGATCTTTCCAGTTAACATGAACCGCTCTATAGCCAAGGATAGTGTCCCCACCACTCTCAAAATATTTCAGACATGACCTTGCATTGGGCAATTCCTGAAAAATACACAATTGAGCTTGAAGTTAAGGATGAAATTCAGTATCCGCCAAGAGTCCGGAACAAAAACAGACAAGCAAATGTCATGATCAAGAAAGAAATGCATGAGCCTTTGTAAACTAAATTGAACAGTTTTGTGGTCTTTTTTGGTGTTTTGGTGTCAGTTTGTAAGGGTTCTTGCCCCTTTTCTTCTTAATGCAGAGAAACGCAACGCTCCTGCATTTCTGATAAAAAAAAAATCACTTAGGGCCTGATTGGATCCTTGGAAAGGATCCAAATTGAAAAAAGTTTTCCTGGGGCTGGCCTGTTTGGCTGCCCCGTGAATTGGAAATATGATTCCACCACTTTCCTAGGCACGAATCCAATATCTGCTTTACATTCGGAGGCAAAAAAAAAAAACAAAAACAAAATCTTGGAATCTCGGCAACACATCTCCCAACTCACTCCACGCGACTCCACATCGTGAGTACCTCATCTCGTCTCGCTCTGCGGTCCGCTCTGCCATGGCGATTAGGGTTTACTAGGATGCCGCCTGCATCATCCCCACTCTCAACTTCCTACTGGGTCCAGAATAGACGTTGCTGTCATCCTCAACAGCTGCCAACCTCAAAGTCCACTCGATGGTTTCCTGAGTTCAATTGGGCTTGAGAAGTACCTATCAGGCAGAAAAGGTCAGACTAAATTTCTGCACTACCATTTTTCTTTCCATATCCTGTTTGATGTTGGTAGCTTTATCTAAAGTCTGCACAACTGAAGGATTAATGTCTCATTCATATTAAGGGTCAATCACTCCAGTTTGTTCTTTTCAGATAATGGCATGGGTGTGGACCCAGGATGGCCCAGCCTGGGCTGGCATCAACAGTACCTGTGGTATTGTAGCACAACCTATAGCGCCCTAGCTAAGGAAGGAATAAGGATTAGAAAGAGATTAGATTAGATCAATTACAGGGATTTGATCACTTAGGGATAGGATTAGATTTGGACTAGGATTGGATATGATTTGTTATGATTCGATTGTTCCTTCCTTAGGTGGCTAGGAGCCAATAATACAAATTACCCTAAGGTAAAAGAAGAACAAGTGAACTTGCATTAGACTATTTTCAGTTTGTTCTTTTGTTTTCCTAGCTTATCATTTTAATCCTTAATGTTGCCATATGCACACGAGAACCCTTCTATTAAGGCAGAAATGTTAAATTCACTATTAAGCTCTTATTAGGCATCCTCATTTCTTCATGCTGAAACATTTATTTTGCATATATGTGCTATATTATATGACCGATAATAATGTAAGTCAACACAAGTTTGGAGAAAATGAGGCAGAAACAAAGGAAGAGAAAGAGAATAGCTGATAGCGCATTGGTATCAAAAGAAAAGACCTACACATATTGTTAATGCCGATGAAGAGGCTGAGACTGTTGATAGTAGCAGCAGCAGCTTTTGCTGCTCTTGTTTTGGTCATTGCCACAGACTAGGATTGTTAATGGAGATAAATATTAATTTCTATTTACTACAAATGGATCGGTAATTTTGTTTATTGAACAAACTTGCAGTGATAGCCCCTACTTTAGTTATCAACTTAATAAAATTTTCCCCTAAAAAAAACTTAATAAATTGTGTCTGAGTTAGATCAACAACTTATTAAATTTAAAGCTTGTTCCTGGACAATGGATCTGAAATGCACTATATATGGTTCTGAAGTTTTGTCTCAGACTCAGTTAGGGATTCTTTTTTTTTTTTTTTTTTTTTTTTTTTTGGAAACATAAATGGCAGGAGCTCTGCCTATCCATTAAGAGGAGAGTTGCATTTACAAGAGTTGGTGATTCTTTCTCAATTTGTAATTCATGTGCCTTTCTTTTTGTTCATGCTTGGCACCATATATAGGAAACAAAGTATATTTGACATTTGCCTTTCTTCTGTACAAAAATGGCTCGGTTCAGTTTCAGTTTGACCTAAAGAAGCCCATACAGTATTTTTAGCCTTTCCTAACACACCCTTGGAACTTTTGCTCAAAAAAAAAAAAAAAAAAAAAAAAAAAACAACTGAAAAAATATTTTGGGTCATAGTTCTGTTTTAGCTGGTAATTTTGTATCTGTAGTGAACAAAATGAAGATGGTTTCTCCCCAAAAATGAGAAAGAAAAAAAAAGCAATGAAGTGTGCGAGCAGTGTCTATGACATGGTGGTGTTTCCATTTAACAACTTCATTCTTAGCATGGACCTCTCAGAGGTCAAAAAAATGGCAGGTGTGAAACAAAAACTCCCCACCAGATTCAGAACAAAGCTCAAATTGGAGTAGAAAACTGAAAGCACCATGCGAGCAAAATTTTGATAAATAGAGCACAACTGAGAACGATGTTTCATGAAGTAAATACAAGTATAACAAGGATGATCATCAACAAAAATGACATAGTGTTTATGACCACCTATGGTAGCAAAAGGTGCAAAAGACCCCATACATCAGAATGAATAAGATCAATGGTCTAGCTGAATGAGAATCACTAGTGGAATACGAGCGGTGCAGCGAGGAAGATGCAAGGTGTCGAGAACATAGAGGCAATAAAACAAGATGAATCATCCAATCCAAAAAAAAAAAAATAGTTGTCATTGACTAGGCGAAACAAGATTTCATGGGCAACTCACTATCAGTAATTGGCTTACAGCCTTATAGGCAACAATCTGGGTCTCTCATCCAATGTCACATGAAAAGAGGCTCCAGAATCAAGCACCCAAGATGATGAAGGAGCAGTAACAGGTGATGCAGCAGCAACAGACACTGAACCTTTAGTCAAAGTTCAGAAAAGTGGTATTAAGCAGCCACGTAAGCGCACTGAAGCACTACGTGGGAGGTCTCGCTTCGCTTCAGGCCATAAGTGCTCCCTAAAAGCGGGGCTAGCGCCAGCGCCAAAGAGGATGCGGACGCGCGCGGAAGCCACTGAGGCAGAGAAAGGCACCGTGGAAGCCCAGCTCAGCGGGCCAGCGACTGGGCAGGAAAGGTAGCGCGGTAAAGGCAGCGCGTGAAAGGCAGCACGGGAGATGGATGCGCGCACCACGCAAAAGTCCCAATCAGGCACGCAGGAACTCGATGAGGGCGCGCGGGAGTGGCGGGGATAAAAGATACCAGCCGACCGGTCTCTTCCCCAAGTCCGCCGCGCGGAGAGGACTTCCAGCGCAAAACTGGATTTGAGCCGCCACTGGAGGTCGAGCTCGTCCGGAGTCTTCCCTGAGTCCAATGTCTCCTCCCCAAGGTCGAGCTCGAGCTGCCCCCATCTCAGTGTCGCCCGCTCGATTCTCATCCCCACGTCCGGTGAGGTGAGCTCCTCTGCTTGACTTCTTCACTGTCTGCTCCTCTCTCCTCTGCTTCTCCACTCTGGTTCTCCCTTCCCTTCTCCTTCCCCCCTCCTTGGAGTCCTAATGTGTGCTACACTGCTACTGCTAGGAGCCATATAGGTGTGCGCATGTGCAGTATTTGAATGCTAGATTAATTTATACCTAATTCCTTCCCCACAGCTGCATATTATACTCTGCAGCTCTGCTTACTGCTTTTGTTGTACAGATTAGTAGAATACAGATTTCTTGTGTTTTGTGCTCTTAGATTTCTTGTTGTTTTGTGCAGAACTACAGACTAGTGATTAGTTAGTCTATGCCTAGTTCCTTTACTTCTTGTCAGCAGGTGATGGGAACTCTGGCTAAATGTGAAAAGAGCACAGAAGAAAATAAAGCAAAGTGTAAGAAAGCACAAGATGCAGCAGCTAATAGTGCTGTCCTTTCAGGGCTGGTTGTCGATAAAAGAAGTTTCAGCAT
This sequence comes from Chrysopogon serrulatus, assembly GCA_015844335.1. Lineage (NCBI taxonomy): Eukaryota > Viridiplantae > Streptophyta > Magnoliopsida > Poales > Poaceae > Chrysopogon > Chrysopogon serrulatus. The sequence goes on from JADLZL010001381.1 coordinate 17,232, forward strand.
TACAGTAATTTTTAGCTCAGTACATGACAGTCAAACCTGGAAGCTAACGACTGTTTATGGTCCATGTGATGACACTGCACGCTCAGATTTTGTTAGCTGGTTTCGAGATCATCATATCAGTCATTCAGAGAATAGGATTTTTTTGGGCGGCTTTAATTTCTACAGATCACTAAGCAACCAAAACAGGCCTGGTGGTAATCTTGCTGATACTTTTACATTTAATGAGGCAATTGGTCACTCGGGGTTAGTTGAATTACCATTGAAAGGGCGCGCCTACACCTGGAGTAACATGCAGACGGACCCATTACTGGAGCAGCTTGACTGGTTCTTTACGTCCACCAACTGGACCCTGGGCTTCCCTAACACTGAATTTCTTCCTCTAGCTAAGATTACGTCGGATCATATACCGTGCAAGGTGGTCATCAGTACCAAAATACCCAAGGCAAGTCTATTTTGTTTTGAAAACTTTTGGGCAGAACAAGATGATTTCCTAGACACTGTATCTGATTGCTGGAATTCTATATCTGCAATGACTGATAGTGCCCGAAATATTTCATCAATGTTCAAAGCACTGAGAGCCAGGTTAAAGGATTGGAGCAGGCACTTCTCCAACCTGAAATTGTTAATCAACGATTGTAACCGAGTCATTTCCTTTCTTGATACTCTAGAGGACAGAAGAGGCCTTTTTAATCCCGAAGCTAATCTGCGTGCAGCGGTCAAGAGACAGTTGCGTACTTGGTTACGCTACAAAAAATTATACTGGAAAAAGCGTTATACGGTGAGTCATACTAAATTTTTTTATGGCATGGCAACAATATCCTACCGAAGAAATACCATCCCACAGCTTATGAATGAACAAGGTGTTTGGATACAGCATCATGACAGTAAAGCAGGCCTACTTTGGAGCTCCATCAGAAACCGCATGGGTACCACATCCTCGCCAACTATGCTATTTGATCTTGCAAACCTTGTTACACAGATCAATGATCTTGACATGCTTGCTGCACCAATTCTTGAAGACGAGATGGATTCGGTTGTAAAGTGCATGCCTATTGATAAATCACCAGGACCAGACAGTTTCAACGGATTCTTTCTGAAAAAGTGTTGGCAGTTCATCAAGGGCGATTTTTTACTCCTTGTGTTCAGATTTCTACTCTGGCAACGCAAATTTAGGGTGCATCAAGAGTTCAAGACCTCCTACATGACTTTGGTGCGAAGAAAGACAGCCCCGAAATTGTCAGTGATTTCCGTCACATTTCACTTATGAATATTACTCCCAAAGTTATCACCAAAATTTAAGTGGATAGATTGCAGACTGTTATTCTGAAGATTGTCCATCGGAACCAATATGTGTTCATCAAATCGCGCACGATACAGGATTGTCTAGCTTGGCGCTATGAGTATATACACCAGTGCCACTACTCACAAAAAGAAATTATTATTCTAAAACTAGATTTCGGGAAGGCATTTGACATAGTTGAGTACTCAGCGATCATCCAGATCATAACTCACATGGGCTTCCCAGATAGATGGTTGTTCTGGGTACAGACCATCCTTTCATCCAGATCATCTGCTGTGCTCCTGAATGGGGTACCTGGCAAGTTTTTCAAATGCAAACGAGGAGTACGCCAAGGCGATCCTCTGTCTCCTCTCCTATTCGTGCTTGCTGCAGAGCTTTTACAGATTCTAGTCAACCAAGCTTCTGCCATGAATCTTCTTCGATTGCCTATCCCACAGCCGAGTAGTGACTTCCCTGTAATTCAATATGCGGACAAAACACTAATGCTTCTCCAAGCAGACGCCAGGCAGTTGGTCTTTCTCAAAGCACTGTTGCACAGTTTTGCAGAGTCGACAGGGCTTAAAGTTAACTATAGTAAGTCTCATATGGTAACCCCTTAATGTCTCCGATGAAAGAATGGCACACCTTACAAGTAGTTTTGGCTGTGACATAGGCACGATGCCTTTCACTTACCTGGGTTTACCCATGGGTAAGAACAAGCCTCACATCGAGGATTTCACTCAGATGATGGAGTGAGTGGAAACGAGATTATCTGCGTGCTCAACTTGGCTCTCATAGTCCGGCAGACTGGAGATGGTCAACTCTGCAATAACTCCTATCACCACGTATGCTGTGTACCATCAAGTTACCGAAGGGAGTCATTGATAACGTTGATAGGGCAAGGAAACAGTGCCTATGGAGAGGCAATGACCATGAGAAGAAAGGTGGAAACCTTGTGGCATGGCCAACTGTAATGAAAGCCAAAGAGAAGGGGGGTTTGGGTGTGCTTAACCTTCGGTTACAGAATGACACTCTTCTCTTAAAACACTTGAACAAGTTTTACAATAAGGAGGATATCCCATGGGTACAGCTTGTTTGGAGCAAATATTATGAAGCCAAGGTGCCCCATGCTACAAGGGAAATGGGCTCTTTTTGGTGGAAGGATGTATTGCGCCTCAACATCATCTTCAGAAGGATTGCTAAGTGTGAACTAGGGGATGGCTCATCAGCCTGTTTCTGGGATGATCTGTGGTCTGAATCAGTTCTGTCTCAAGACTATCCGAGATTGGTCTCCTTCGCAAACGAATGGTGCTATTTCAGTAATGGAAGCCATGCAGGCTGAGGATCTTGATAGTGAGTTTGAGGATCTGCAAGCCCATCTGCAGTTGATCCCATATGATGACACTACTATCAATCAGTTGGTGCCCATCTGGGGTATCAAGTACACTTCGAGACGCTTTTACTCCCACATTTTCAACAATGTGCAAGCCCATCCAATCTTCAAGGCGGTCTGGAAATCCAAATGCACCCCGCGCATCAAGTTCTTTGCTTGGCTAATTCTAGTGGACCGTTTGAACACCAAGTCAATGTTGAGGAGAAGGCACCAGAACATTGAAGACAGTATCTTCTGCGTCATGTGTGATGATGGGGAAGAGGAGACCATCAAACATTTCTTTTTTTGACTGTCCTTTTGCACAGGAATGCTGGGCTACTCTCAACTTCGCTTGGGATGGATCATTGCAGCTCTTGGATAGATTAGTGGAAGGAAGTTTGGCTCACAACCTACCCTCCTTCACAGAAGCTACGTTGATTGCGACATGGGAATTGTGGAAGATGCGGAATGACAAGGTCTTTGAAAGGCGACAACTGAGTCCAAGTGCCTGACTAGCTAATTTTAAAAATCAATGTTTACTGCAGTCTGTTCGTTTTAAGGATGACTTGAGGTTATCTTTCTGTGTATGGTCAGATGCTTTTAGTTAATCCCTTGTATGTAAGTACGTACGTTCTTTCTCTAAAATTAATATTAATATCTCACTGTGGGGATCACCCTCACAGTATTTTGCAAATCAAAAAAAGAGGAAAGAAAAGGCTATCAATCTTAGAGAAGAAGTGTCTGTTTCTCGAGTTTCAGGAGAAGAGAAAGAAGAAGGATCTTTTTCTTGGTAGCTCAGAGCCTCACAAGTTAGGTCCCATTGATAAGTGGACAAGGCCAATTGATCTTAAATGAACACAAGCTGAAGCCTTGAAGCAACAAAAGATAAACAACGAACTTTGGAAAAAGAGAACACATGAGGTGCAGCAGTATGTTGCAAGATGGATGCATATACACATGGTAATTCACTAAATTGCCCCCCTTGCATATACTATTCCAGTATTCCTCATGTACATTATTTGTTTGAAAATAAATACACATGGTAATTAACTTGTATTCTTTTCTCTATTTCATAGCCATACCATTTAATGCTATTGACACTGATGAGTTTCTTCAAATGTGTGAAGCAATTGGTCAATTTGGTGTTGGATTTGAACCTCCCTCTCAAGATCATTTACGGTTTGTAGAATGAGGTATGCTGCAGGAACGTGATGCTGAAAAGGTGAAGAATGGATGCTCTATCATGACTGATGTCTGGTCAGATAAGAGGAGAAGCATAATGAGCTTGTGCACCAATTGTGCTGATGGAACAAGTTTTATCAGCTCAAAGGAGATGTCAGATGTGTCACACACAAGTGAAGTTATCTTTGAACTAATGGATAAAGCAATTGAAGAAATTGGCCCTGATGATGCAGTGCAAGTAGTGACTGTCAATGCTTCTAATAACATGGGAGCACAGATGTTGTTGCAAGAGAAGAGACAGCTGAAAAGCCGTTTCAGCTTATCAGCCAACAATATTTTCTTCTCACAGAAAATCAGCCGTTTTAACAGTGTTTTGGCTTATCAGTCGGCTTATAAGTTCTGCCGAACAGCTTCATTTTGGACCTCATGAGCAACACACACAATCAACTTGATGCTGCAAGGAATTGTCAGCCAAAACAGGTTCCAGGAGGTAATTGACCAAGCAAAGGCATTCACCACCTTTGTCTATGGGCGCACAAGAACCTTGGAATGCATGAGACACTTCACAGAGGGTAGAGATATAGTCAGCTAGAAGTAACAAGATTTTCTTCAGTAAAAGTTTTTGAGCCTCTAGTAAAATTTCTTCGTTTGGTTGATGGGGATGTGAAGCCATCTATGGGTTTCTTGTATGGACAATTAGTGAAGACAAAGAGACAGATCAAGCAGGTTTATGGCAATGTGGAATCTCGATACAAAGATGTCATGTTTATTATTGATAAGAAGATGGAAGGCCGACTTAATTCCCCTTTGCAGCTAAGTGCATACTTGCTGAATCCTCATTACAGTTATGCTGATACTTCAATATTTGATGATGGCACTATAATAGAAGGATTTATTAGTTGTGTTGAGAGACTTTCTATCATGATGATGAGGACAAGCAAGATCAGGCTGTAAATGTTGAACTGAGGAAATTTCAGAATTGAGAAGGTTCCTTTGCAAAGAAGCTTTTTGCTAGGACTTATCAAAACTTTGACTTTAACCCAGGTAACAAGTTCTGTACTTCAGCCCCTGAAATTGGTGTTTGTTTCGCATTTTCTTTTTATTTCAGCATTTTTTATTTATTTCAGCAAAACTTAGTTGTTTTAGTGTTCATTTCAGCATCTTGGTGGAAACTCTATGGAAATGAGACACCTCACATGGATGGGTCACATCCTGAACGATTAACCGAGGAAATCCTTGACTTCTTCTGAGATTCCTAGAGAGTGAACCCAGGTTCTGTTTAAGGGAAAAGATCCCAACTCTACAGATAGAATGAATTCTTTTTCTTGCCTTATCGGATCAATTTCTTCAGTCTTACTTTAATTTGATTGAGCCCAACTCTGTTTTCACTGCCTTCAGTCTAATGACTCCTAATAGTGGAGTCTTTCACTAACTTCAAGCTCTTCAGGCTGCGTAAAAAGAAACTGGAAAGTTTTATTTGGTCATTAACCTGTAATCTGAAGTCTTCAGTTTATTCTCCAACCTGATTTGCTTATGTTCTTAATTATTATGTTTATTTGTAGATACATACTAAGAGAAGAAATAGGCTAACTACAGCCCACCTAAACTCTCTTATCTTCATACAATTCAATTCCAAACTCATGAGCAGGAGACAAAAGATCAAGTCAAAGAAGATTACTGATGTTCTCTTATCCAATGATGTCATGCAAGCTCAAGGTTTCATGTTTGATGGTGGAGATGAGTGTGCAACAGTTGTCTATCAGGAGGATGATGATGAAATGCCTGGTACAGGGATACGTTGGACTGTTATTGGAGAAGCAATGGGAGCAAGTGAAGAGCTAGAGCTGCATAGAAGTTCAAGAATAAGAGAGCTCTATCCTGAAGAGGAATTTGATTCTGAAGAAGAGGAATTTGACAATGAGGATGGGCTGGATGACATGGATGAAATTGAATGAGTCAGCTGGAATGATGCAGCTTTTGTTATGTTTATCTATGCAACAAGAAATCTGTGTTGCCATCATTGCTGTTCTATCAATTTATCAATTGGGTTGTACTGCCATGCTCATGAGTGGGCTGTAATGATGTATCTTTTAATTTGGAACTAAGTAGGACCTTAAACTATGGTTTATGAACTTCAGATGCATCATCAAAAGAGGGCTTCATACTGGTGACAATGACACTGATCACATGTCCACCAGCATCAGTCCAAGCTGTGACAGCAGCAGCACCAGAACTATCCTTTGACTTATCAACTGGAGGTTCAGTAGTCACATGGGATACAAGACCATAGCCCCTCAAAACAGTTTTGACAGAGAAAGCCCACTCTCGATAGTTACTAGGGCCATCAAGTTTCACAGGAAAAGCAATGATATTGGGCTGCAACATTGTGATAACTGACCACAAACAACAGCAGAACAGTGGCAGAAGAGCTAACCAGGAGCACCAACAGGCGGCCAAAATCAGAGCACCACTGACCGCGAGAGCAGCAGCAAGCATACCAGTCACCAAGCAACCAGGAGCTGAGCAGAACAACCACCAAGAGGAATCACAGCAGAGCTGAAGACTGAGTTCACGACTGACCTTCAGCCACAGATGGGCTGCCAGGCTGCAGATAGATGACGCGCGGACAGCACATACAGAAGGGCATGGTGCGAACATTCGCGCAGACGAAAGGGCGCGACGCGAATGGGCACGATACAGCCAGCCACGTGGACAGCCATCGGACAAGCAGACATGTGATGTGTGCACACGGAGAGTGCACACGCAACACACGGGCACATGCGAATGAGCTGACACGGTTGGGGACGAGCACACACACAGCCACGTGATGTACACGCAGACTGGTGACGAGAGGCAATTTAGCCCAACTGGAATAGAGGAGATTGCCGATGCAGCGACAAGCTTCACTGGAGATAGGCAGACGCGGTGACGACATGATGCACTGACCAAGCAGAGATCCCAAGGGAAAAAGTGGGTCGTGGGTGGATTAGATTAGTCTAACCCTAACCCTAGTCCTTGGCTTTGGTGCCTTGTTGAGATAATAACTCCATTAGTCATTAGGTATACATATATATAGACAACCACATGGGCCATATGGCCTATGGGCCAATAGTAAATGGGCCTTCACTTAACAAGTAGAAGTGAGCAGCAGCACTTGGTGGACGGCCCATCCGCCCCTAAGTGGTATTACCAGACATTCTGGTGGAGCAGTAGATTTAGCATTTTGTCTTCATCTATCAGGTGTTTTATCAATTTTAGGTTCCAAAAATTTACACCTTCCTCTATTCCATAGAAATTCTACCTTGATCCTTCAATTTCTACTTAGTACAAGTACTATAAGAACAAATTTAGTATGCACAAATAAATTGAAATAGAATAGCTGGGCCTATTTATTTCCTAGAATAAAAAAAAGGGCGTACCCAGTGCCGTAGGCCTCCCGCACTGTACAGGGTCCAGGGAAGGGTGTCAACGCCAAGCCTTACCCGCACAATGTGCAATGTGCAGAGGCTGGGGCTTGAACCCTGGACCTTCCGATTACAGGCGGTAAAGCTCTACCGCTTGCACCAGGGCCGCCCTTCAGTACAGCGATGACTATGAAAAGTAAGTCCAACAGTACAAAACAAATACATGGATCAAAGATGGATAATTGTCTAGCCCAAGCCTCAATGCAGTCCTCAATAAAATTTAAACTGATATAAAAGAAAATATCTTCCAGATATTTTGTTTCAAACCTGAATAAGCTGCCTTATCTGTGGATTTGAAAAGCCAAACATGTAGGAACCAGATCTTTGGCATACGTTTCTTTCCAATTCAATGGTAGCATTGCACTGTTTTTCCTTTATTCTGCGGTATATCTCTTTCCAACATGCATTTGGCGTAGATCCATCAATCTAAACATCATATAGGCTCGACATTAGGGAAATGTACAGATTTGAAACTACAAAATTCATCATGATGCTGCGATCCACGGAATACAAAATAAATTGACGATAATCATCAAAATCTGCTCTTTTTCATAAAAACTACACGGAAATTGTTAATAAAAACCATAAGTGTTACTGAACTGGTTTGGGTAATAGACCACATGTATCTATCTATATGTGTACTCTATGCGAAAGGGCCTCTAGTCTAGTGTTAGAGCAACTGAGCTCCAGCAGGCCTAGGTTCGACTCCCAGTGGGAGCAAATCAAACAGGTCTGAAATAAAAAAAATTATTAAAAAATAGGCTGGGGTTTCCCTTGCTGACTTCGGTCAAAAAAAATGTGTATACGCTATACTCTATACTCTAAACTATCAAAGAGCGAAGGAATTGGAAAATAACTGTCACCAAAAAGCTTTCTTCTACCCACTTTAGATCTCATCCCTTAGATTTTGTATCTAACACTATAATTAATTATCGTGTACTTTGATGGCTGGACCTAGAAGAGGACTACGCAAATCGCAGAACAAGTGTGTTTCCTATTGTGGACAACTCCACGCCTCGCTCAACTCCCATTTTTTCTTTCACCAGAGATGTCTTTACCCGCCCACCTGTACCCATGGTCCTGGGACCTCTCCCTCTCTCAATCTTTCCGCGCCCACTGCTCGTGGCCACACGCCTCCATGTCCAACCGCTGTTGCACGCACATCCGAGAATCCAGCACCCGGCCACATCACCAACTACTTCCACCATGGGGACAACGTCATCCTACTCGGCATGTGTGCTCTCCCTCCCCAACCCTTGCCCCCGAATCCAAGGCCAGCATCGATAGCGATGACTTCGAGATCGCTTCGCACAGGATAGAGGACAACTATGGTGCCTCCACAACCTCCAAAACCGACAACGTCGCCAGGCTACTCAAGGTCGCTGGCATCCCCTACAAACATCCACATCTACGAAGCAAGGGCTTCGTCACGCAAAGCACCAACAAGGGGAGGCTCGGCAGCGTCAGCGACTACTGCATGCGCTCCGTTGTGGCGCTGCGTTTCCTTGATGACGGCTCTAAAGAGGATGGGGAGTCCAAGGGTTTGTCCATGGCAACTGGTGCTGACGAAGTGAGGATGTACTGCACCGATTGGCAGAGGAGGTTGAGTACATGTGTTATGGTGGGAAACGTCTACCAATGCCAAAAGAGAAGCCGTGGCTGAGAAATGAGCCTTGCCACGGCACACTGGCCCGTGATCACCATCGCCTCAACATGTCAGGATGCGCCCACCAAGAGCCTTCAGCATATGAGCGATTAGTTTGTGAGATTCGATCATTTAGGAGTTGTTATTCCTCTCGTTGTTATCCCTTTTGGTTAGCAAGAAGTAGTAAGGATTTAGGTATAAATATTGAACCCTATTGTTAATGAAGGTTCGCAAGAGATTGAGTTATCTTTGTCGCTCTGTGGCGTTCTCATTCTCTATCCACTCTCCAGTACCTTGACACCGGCCAACAGGATGGCGTCCCAGCCTCACCGCTATCAGGAGCACGAGGGTAACTGAATTTGTTTTCTTATAGTGTTTAAAGATAAAGTTGCCATCATGGAATTAGAGTTGCTCATTTGTATCTCATGCAATTATTAACATAAGTAATCTATGCTTGCAAGTTGCAGAAGGTTGTGCTAAAATAGTGATTACTGGTTTTGTCTGTAATGTAATGGCTCCAAGGTATGTGTTCCATGGTCTACAAACTTTTGAAGATAAAAAATAAAAAAAAAAAATTGAATATCAAAACTTTTTATTTATGCTACTCTGCTCTCAATTTTATAGGCTGGAATGACAATAGTTTGCATGACATGCTACGTGCATCTGACAAATCTCCCTTGGAGGCCGTGCTTATACTTGATTAATCAATTGTACCTTGGAAAAGCTTTTTAGTAGCATTCATTATTCACTTCACTTTTGGAACAATTATCATTATTATTCTCGGCCCAAATTTTCATTGCCATCTTCTGATTTTGTTGGCATTATAAGTTTGATAAAATTTTATATTTTTGTACTTACAATCATGAACTCGTGCGTGTGTCAGGTTTTCGACTAAAGTTTAACTTGGTGTTCATAATGCAGTTAGAAAATTGTTAAGACACTGTCAAGCTGAATTCTAACCATTTTTCAACCCCATGTACTAAAATGATTTTATACATTTTCTGCCTTTTCCATCTAAACTGATAACTAAAAAGGGATGAACTGAGAGGAGTAAAACATAAAATAAAGATCCATGGTTTAGCTTGTTATTTCTATTTTAAATTTATAAAAAGAAAACCAGGCCATTTTGTTAAGTAACATCATGAGAACCAGACATTCAAGTGAAGTGCCTTAACTGCTGTTATGGTGGGCCAAGTCTACCAGTGAAGGAAGCGCAGCCATGGATGAGGAGCACACGCGCGCGACGCGCGAGATGTGTGCAGTCACCGTGCCCACGGCGGCACCGTTCCCAGTCTTTAGGATCTTTGGTTAGTCCGTTTCAGGTTGTTAGGATTTGGCTATAAAGCCTAAACATTGGCCAGCAGGATCTTACCCTCACTGCTGCCGGGAACCTAAGCCCCAGCCTCCCACATTCCACGACTGCTACCAACGCAGCACATCGGGTTCCAACAACAGCATCCAGTCCATAATATTCATAGATATTATGTTAAGAATCCAGAGCCTAAATTATCCTTAGAACAACTTTAAGCATCGACATACCATTATTAGAACAACTTCAAGCATCCAATTTTGACTTGCCATTGTTAAAAAAGCATTAGAAAAAACTTATATATGGCAATCTCTACATAGGATCAGATCAGTTCATCAAAATGTTTATACGCATTCCTAAAAGAATATACATATTAAGCAAATTGCGAAAGGGCGAATTTTGGGTTCGGCTCCCCGTGTGAGCGAATATTCCACGATTTAATGGCGTTGTGGTGACTTCGTCAATCTCGTCTCTAGGATTTGCCAGCCTAGTCTTTGAAGGTGCTCATAGGGTAGGATTTGTGTGCATGTGTTCATATGGGTGAGTGTGCGTGCATTATGAACATCTACGTTGTACTGTGTAATCTCAAAAAAGAATATATACAGGCAAAATGGCATATGTGAAACAGGAAGATGAAGCCACCAGGATAACAGGACTAATATAGTGGCATGAAGGAGCAGCTAGACAATGGATCTTAATATCCATTAGTCACAACAGCAAGACTATTTTATGCATATTTTTCTCAAACAATATCTTATGAATATGAGACTAGATTTCTATAGATGTATCTGCATGCAAAACAATAATATATATAGATTATCATCAGCCATTATTGTTAAGCATCTCTTACGACGAAAAAAAAGCTTTAGCATGTGGGAAAAAAAAACAATTAGATTGCTACACGTAAACTCACAGGCCACAATGATGCCAATACTTTGGGTTTCAGGACATTTCATGTTCCCTAAATGTCTATGCAACACATGACAATCTAGTTTTTTTAAAAACAACTCTCTTCATACTAACAAGAACATCATCTACAAGAAAACTCGGTTAGTAGTTCGTTTAGCGCCAATTGGGTGAACCCTCTGTGTTCATTCAGTGTGGCCTCAGCTTTGGTTCAGTACGGTTTTATTCTGCTGTTACAAACTTTTGTAATTCCATTGCTTTTGAGTAATTAAATTCAGCTCGTCCGTAGTGGGGGGAAAAAGACAAAAGTTTGCTAATTTGATTACCTGCACCCCATCTTCTGAGATCACCCTAAACAATGGGCGTGCTTTTGTATCAGAGTTCCTTAGCACTTCCATTTTGTACAATGTTACTGAATGTGGATCTGCAACAACATTTTCATATACTAAATAAACAAATTCATAATCTGATGAGTATAAGAAATTGCTAAATGTATTAACAAATGCTGCAAACAGTTTCAGACGAGTTTGAAGGATGATTACCTGCTATTGACATGTACTTTCTGAAAGCAGTATATCCTTCAGGCCATATATCCTTTTTGTTATGGAAATGGTCAGAGTCAGATACTATCCTACCTGGAAAGGAACTCACAAAACAGAAGTTGGTCACACAGCAAAGGAAGGATTAGAGAGAAGCAATCCCCTACTATTCAGAGCGATCTCCTTAATACATAGGGATAAATGTTAACATGAAAAAGTTAAATATGGCACATAAATTATAAACCTATCACTAAGTTCAAGTCATGGTAAGCAAACAAAATTATTCAGTCAAGTGCTTTTGTTACGTATAAGTAAAGCTCATACACGGCAAAGGTGGACTGCAAAGTGAATAGCCAAAGTGACAATAAAGCCTTCTAATAAAGGAACTAAAAGGTAAAGAAGAGCAAAAGAAATTCCAATTTATCCTATCACCTACAACTCTACAAGTATATCTCTCAACCAACTTGTGTTGGCAATAGGGATTGTATAGAAGAAGGTGCCAGTAAAAATTAACTAAAAGGGTACCAGTGATTGTTGGCAGCTGGGCTCCCTGCACAGGTGAGCAGCAGCTCACACACAACACCTTGGGGCTGGAGGTAAGAAGAACGGGTTGAGCACTGAACACACACTTGCACAAGTGTTGCAACTAAACTGCTTTCTCTGTGTTGCATTACGTAGAGTATATTCATATAATATCTAGGAGTAGTAGTTAACAACTACAAGGTACATTAGTAACATGGCTGAGATCAGCCTCAACTACTCTGCATGGCTTACATCAGCCTTAACTTGTGGCCTATTTCCATACTAGCACTAGTATAAAAGAAGAAAAAAGATAGCAGGGAATTGAAATATTGCCAACTTACTGCAGCAAAATACAAGAGCCCAGCAGCAGATTATCTTAGAGTGATGCCTACTCAATGTTTATATGCAGGTATATCTTTTCAAGTGCCCATGCTAGGAACTTGGGAAATATTTAGTCACTCCTAGTCTCTGAGTCTCAACAGCATGGATATATAGCATATCTGGTATCCCTGAAATGTGTTTGGTATGCAATATGCACTACGTAGAACCAAATTTTTTCTTGTTCTCAGAAAGGAAAATATTTCAACCTTACTGGCCATTAAACATATTTGAACAAATCTACATTCGATTTAGCATGACAGGTTATAATATGAGTAACCAAGATTCAGACCATTAAATGGATTTGAACAAATTGACATTCAATGGACACTGTGTTTTAAAAAGAAAAAAACAATCACGGTGTATACAGGAACAGAAATAGAAAAGGTGGTACATTCTATGTTTGAACACATACCTAAATTGCTCACACGAAGGCTTCCTAGTTCTATTTGAGTCATTTCAGCATCCTCTCCATTTTGCACTGCAAGATCTTCTGATAAAATACCACAAGAGTCTACCTTGTCCTCATAGGAATTAACATCAGAACCATCATGTTGAACAGATTTCCGAAGCTGCAACATAATTTCTGGAAGCTGCTGTGTGCTGAGAAATCTACAGTACAAAAAGTTAATGGTCAAAACAAAAGAGTATCAGACAGGAATAAAGAACAATTTGCAGATCTGTCTATGTGCTCTGCTCCCAAGAAAACTTAAAAGATTATTTACTTATGTAAAGTTAGGGACACATACTCCTTCGCTTCTTCTAAGCTCCGACTGAAACTTGCTTGCTTGCATTTGAGATGCAAGGAAGATACGAGGCCATTCAAAAATGGCACAGCTTGCTTCAACTTAATCCTGAGGATAATTTATAATTGGTAGTTCCAAGAAAAAGAAGTCAAATGATGTCAGAAATGATTCTACAGGACCAACCTTGCAAAATCATGAGAACCAAAGAACTGGACCAATATTGATTGGTCCAACCGAATTGACTTCAAAGCTCGGGTTGCAGGTACATCTGACTCATCCACCACAACCGCCCGGCCACATTGCATGACCTGTTCGAGCACATCAGGCCCGTTAGAGAAGACAGAATAATTTAGGGTGACTGAGAAAACCAGCACCACTAACAGACATAAAAATGGAATGTGGCACAAATGAAACAAATTAAATCAATCAGACCAAAGATCATGAATGCCCTTGAAAAAGGCAAGGAAACTATGACCTAAAGTGGCAATTAGAGAATAAAACTCCAATTTAAAGTAGAAAGTGACCAAATCAATAACATTCAGGCAAACATCAAAATACCCTAAATGCAAAGCTATTAAGGGCATACGGGAATTGAAAACATTTTCTATGAAAGAGACTCAAGGAAATCATCGAGCACATGTCATGGAGCTCAAAAGTTCAAAACTGTGTTGGGAATCTAATGAAAGTTTTCACCCAACACCAGATATATGGAGCACTATACAACTGTCCTCTGGCATAGTAAAACTCCAATTTAAAGTAGAAAGTGACTAAGATAATAACATTTCAAGCAATCATGAAAATACCCTAAAAGCAAAGCTACGAAGCGCATACAGGATACTCTAATTGAAAACATTTTCCATGAAAGAGAATCGGTGAAATCGTCGAGCACATGTGATGGAGCTCAAAAGACAAAACTGCGTTGGGAATATAATGAAAAAAATTCACCCAACACCAGATACATGCAGCACTACACAATTGTACTCTGGTATATTTGAATAGAAATTGAACTTCTGATGAAATGATACTAAGATAACTAAAAAACCATCACCACTGAATTCAAGTTAATCAGATGATAACATCAGTGTTCAGCGATTAGAGAACTCAAATTTCCAGACTACCTGTAATTTTTGCCCATACAAGGTCACCTGGGTCGAGACCCTGATAGTCATGAAAGCTAACAGCAAGTGCAAGCAACTCATCATATCCCTTCTTATCCTGATTGGAAATTCCAAATTTCAGATTCAGGGACTTCATCTCTTCAGAGGAGATGGAAAACTTTATCCTTTCATCCACAAGGCTAAGGTCCTCTGCTTCACCATCATCATACTTTACCTGCAGCAATGTAGACAGTTATGAATCGCCGGGACAGCACATTTTCTAATTCAGACAATGGATGGGGAACTGAGTGGCAAACAATTAAACGTCAGCTGTATCTAGCATCTGACAAAAAAAAAAAAATATTTATGAAAATACAGAAGGAATACAAGCATAAGCAAGCCTTATCCAATTAACTCAGCAAACATTTTGAGGATCCTTGCAACTAATATAACAATTTAAACCCACAGGACACAAAAGCATTTACACTACCAAGAACAGAGACCATACTGAATGCTTCTTGGTTGCCTCATTGTACCATGTGATGGAGCCCTTGTACCAATCATCATCAAGCGGCCAGAAAACCTATAATGGCAATTAAAATTCTGATCACAATATCCCAGCATTTCCAAGACAAAATTGTCAAGAGTTCACACCTTACACACCAACCCAACAAATGCATTAGGATCCGCAGTCTGAATATCCAACCTGTGCCAGAACCAGCATCAATACTGCTCGATTTTTAATTAAAAGGGATCTAATTCAGCTGAAGCCATCAAGCAAAATGCATGTGCGCATCCTACTCACTCGACCCATCTCCTCCCAACCGACCCCTTGGGCCTGCCCGGCCGCCGCCCCTCAGGTTCTGAGAAGCAAACCGTTTTCTCAGCAGCTCCGCAGTGTCTTGTTCGCCCTCGCCGCCGTTCCGGCTCCTTCGCTTCCCCGTCCCCGTCCAATGCAGGTGGTGTGAAGCCCAGGCTGAGCAGCTCGTGCTTGAGAGAGCCTTTCCGGCGCGAGGGCCCAGCCTCCTCATCCCGCTCCAGCGGCGCGAGTGGGGCCGTCGTTGGGCGGGACCGCGACAGCGACTCCTCGACCCGCAGCTTCTTGCGACGGCGGCGGTAATATACTTTCATGGGAGGGTTGCTGTCGTCGAAGCGGGGCTTCTTCTGGGCCGGCGGCCGTGGGGCTGGGGCAGAGGAGGAGTAAACGTGGCCGAGGGGAAGGTAGCGGATGGGGCGGTCTCCGTCCACCTCGTCGTCGTCATGCACGAAGCCGTTGCCCTCAACGGCGATCACCATGGCTAGCTACGGTATCCGCCCCCCTCGCTCTCTCTAGGGTTCGGCGAGCAATGGTGACGATGGCGATGGGGTTTGGGGAAATTTGGGGAGGGAAGTTTTGGGCCCGTGCGAAACCTTTTTCTTTTTTTTTTCTTTTTTCTTTTCCGTTTCCCGCCGGAGGACGCGCAGTCTACACGCCTGCTGCGCCGGCGCCTGCGTTTGTCATGGTGGGACGATTCTCTTGAACGGCTTCATTTTGGCTAAGGCCTTATTTTCATTTAGGGTTTATTTGGATAATGCAAGTTTTAGAAACTATAGTATTATAAGTTTAAAAAAAAAACTACGGTATTACAAAACTATGATTTTATAAGTCAAAAAAAATATAAAAGTGTGATTTAGAAAAAGATGTTATGAGTGGAATTTTTAAAACTTCAAAAAGACTACAGTTTTAATAAAACCACAGTTTTAGAGACTACAAGATTTGTTGCATCCAAATAACTAGTGTCTTTTAAAAACCAAAGTATTTTGCAAAACCATAGTATTTCTCCAATACTTTAGAAATACTTTACATCCAAACAGAAACCTTACTCTTATCAAAAGAATGGAGCTCAGCAGAAAAAACACCGTTTTTTAAGCCTAACACCGTTGGTATCTATATCTCTTATAAAGATAACCCCCACTATCTATTCTATCTTGTCCCATAGCGATCCGCATCATCAACTAATTTAGACCATCTGATTCCTACATCCATCCATTCATCTAAGGCACCGAACGGTTCAACGATATTGCTCCCTGCTATCCCTCGCATGGCGCTCCGCCTTCTTGCCTGCGCTGAACAATGAAATCGATACCCACCCAGGGTACCGCTCCCCCTCCTTCACAAGGTTCTACACCAACCCATATAATCGACACCTCGATGGCCAGGAGAACACGCGAGCAGGGTGGGTGACCACAAAAAAATTCTTAGATGTATGATCGTTGGGTCTTGGGAACTGAATCGGTGGATCTCGGGGACTTAATCATCGATTCGTTGTTCTTTACGATTGTGATTTGCACAGTCATGGTGTCGTGTGTAACAGAACCAATGGCAGAAAGATCAAGGATCACACATCTACGCGTGGTGGCGGCCGGCGGCAACAAGGCAAGTTGCATACCTGCACAGCTTGCACCATCGGTAGTTCCTCGGTGCAGCGAAAAGTCCACCACATGAAGTACACAGCCAGCTCCATCGCAAGTTTCCAAGACTAGGTCAGGTATGGTCACTTCCATTCCACTTTGTAGTTGATTGATATCTCATTTGCATCAGTAGGATCAATTGGCGGAGCTAGCAGCTAGAGAGCTGAACGTCTGAACCTAAACGTGCAATGTTGCTTATTACTGACTCTGACTTTACCATTTTTTCCCCTTTTCTGAAGGATAATTTTGAAACCTAAAGGGAAGGCAACTGAACTTTTTTATCAGAAAGCAAAAGATCGAGGACAAAATGACTGACTTGATACAATTCAGACATTGAAACACGTGAGTTCTTTTATTTTTTCTAAATACCACTTTCATTTAAATAATCTAGCTATGTATGACATCAGATATGTTCTCCAAAAGCAGTATACTGCATAGCCTTTTAATTTAAGTTAGTTCTTTCTGGTGCTTAGCACTCAGTGGAATCCAATTCCGTCTCAAATACCTGCAGCAATGCGCGGGGAATCCTTCTAGTTCACAAAAATTCACTTCTCCCAGACTTGAATTTTGCAACAATATTAGCCTTTGTTTGGCTGCACACAATTACACCACAATCCATACGGTATGAAAGAGATTGGAGTGGAATTTAAACTAAAATATATCTTAATCCCTGTCAAACAGTATAGATAGAGGTGTATTTATCTGCAGCGAAATAAGATCTTAATGGTGAGCAAAATCAAGTTTAGGTGGTGAAATGCTATCTTAAAAGTGCTTCATTATTATTGAGTGATGTTTGGTTCGATCTACCTTGTGTTTTAATACTTTATTCTTTTTACTCCAAACCTATAATGGATAGTGACAAAATATCCGAAGGAACAAATCCACTTATATTCTTATATGCTTATTGTATTCATCAAAGCAAATTTTTCAATATTATTTTTTTGAGCAAATTTTATTAGAGAAAATGATAAAAGATGAGGTTATCTCTCGAAAGTTCTTGAGTCAAGACACAAGCTCATCTTTGAGAAAGCTTCAAAATGAATCTTATGTTGGTGAAGCGATTTCTCTTCAACGTAATTCTACTTACAAAACTCATACCAAAACACCATGGGATTTGCAATATTTATGATAAACAAAAGTATCTACAACCATCCTTTCAATGTGTAACACACGCAGCGGGAAAGATGGATTGGGCTAGTGGATTGGAAGGAGGAGGAAGGGAGGAGTGGGCGGCGCTGCTGTTGGTGGCGGCAGCGCTAAGGCGGCGGTGTGGGCGGGAAAGGAGCCTTGAGCGCAGGGAGAGAGGGAGAGAGAGCGAGCGTGAGAGAGATTGGATTAAAGGACTTTCGTACAATTACTTCTTAATTGATCAAATTATAATCTCTTTGTATTTATAGTCCCAAGTAGACTCTAACGGGAAAGTCTTTATCGAACACGAACTTTCTATTTCCTAATCTTAGTTTCCTGAAATAATAAATTATAAAAAGTAACTCGCAGTGAATGTGGCTGCGGCGAGGCAAGCGGCCACGGGTGGGGCCTATCAATGCAGGACCTAGCCGATCCCCTATCGGTCCAAGGATTGCATAGTGGGCCCATGATCTAACCGTACGTCAAAGATAGAAAAGGAACCGGGTGTAATGAAGCCGACTCCGAGTAGAAGACGGCTTATCATAGTCAGGCTTATAGAAAGTAACTTCTGTAATAAAAATAGAACACTGTCTCCTTGCTCGACTAGGATTAGACAGAGCCCTGGCCCTTCTCTCTGATATAAAGAGAGGCCGGGGGCACCCCCTTTAATACATGATCATACAATCAATCCAACACAAAAGGCCAAGACTGACTGGATGTAGAGCTATTACTCACTGACCGAGAGCTCGAACCAGGATAAATCAACTGTCTCTTGCATGACCGTCGAGTTCAAGTACTCGCCGAAGCCCGAATCAACTATCACGGGTATCTTGTGGCAGGCTATCGGTGGCGAAACACCGATACATTTGCCCGTTAGGTAGGTAGGGGCTTTCGGTGGATTCACTTTTAAGAGGTCAGCGGATGTTGACGGTAGATAACATCTACTTTTAACCGTCAATCTTCCTTGCAATTCACAACAATATCATAGAATAGGAGGTTAATACTAACAATTTCCACGAGTTTTGGTGAATTTTCTGTTTTTCAGGGAGTTATCCAGAAAGTGCATAACTGAGGATTAAAGTGTATAAAAGCCACGAAACGTAACCATGACGGAAAATATCGCCATTGGGATCAAGAAAGATCCAGAAGATACCAGAAGAGAGCGGAGCCTGAGCCCTTTTGGGGCGGGGCCGGCCGGCCCCACTAGCCAGGCCGGCTGGCCTCCCAAGGTGGACCCCACCTGTCAGCTTCTGCGTGCCTCTCCACCGTCTTTAAGGATACATCTTGGCCCTACGTTAAGTCAATTTGATCCTACAATTGATGTTCATCCCACCGGACTATAAATATGGACCTGTACCCCCCTAGGAGAGAGCTAGATCAATGGAGAGCTGAAGAGCCAGAAACCCTAATTTATATCTAGTAGATCTAGGCTAGCAATCAAGAGAGGCTAGTTCAATCTAGAACTAGTTCTTGTTTAGAGATTAGAGAGAGAGTTGGAGAGTAGAGTTCTAGAGGAGTTCTGACCTGTTGGTACTTCTTTGTTGTTGTATTCTTCAAGATCAACCTTCCTCGTCTAGAGTTTGCATCTTGAGATCATTTGGTAGTCAACTTCTGGTTAAAATAAGTGTTTTGTTCATATTATTCTTCTAGTTTGCAACTTTTCTTAAGTACTTTGATCTTGATAGCTTCTGGATTGAAGTAGTATTCGTAGCGTAGACATGGTGTTTAGGCTATGTTTACTTGTGAATGTCTCCTAATTTTCCAGATAGTGGTAGCTCACGAAGGTGACTTATAGCTTCGTTGAATTCTCTATAGTCCACTTCCCGTTAATAGATTTGGCAAGCAAAATATACTTGGTAGAAGAAAACTCTGATTTCTACTCCTATCTTATTAAGTTATTGCTCGTGATCTTATGATATAAAACAACCACTTTTAAAGACCAGAATTAGATAGTCCACATTGTTCTCCTTGTTCTCGCTATTTTCTAGCTTGATTATGCATTGGGTTAAGTTTATAGACTTAGTCATCGTTACCTACTGTTCCTTTGGGTTCGATATTTAAAACCAGGTTTATCTTGGTGAAGTGCTACAATGGTATTGTATAAATGGCGCTTGTGGATAATCTTATTTTCGTGTGCATTTAATTAATACCAACAAGCATTTAAAGGCGCCGTTGCGGGAATGGTTTGCTAAGATTGACTTTAAGTTTAGCTTAATTTCTGTATTATACTTTTTCTTTTTATTTAGCTTTTTAGGTTTTTACTTTTTTTTTTGTCTTTTAATATGGAACCTATATCTCAACTCTTATATCAATATGAGCACCATCGGGCTCATGTTTATAGCCAGTACAATCATCTAAACCTATTACATCACCTAGCTATGAGCTACGCCCGGGGTTAATTCATTTAGTTCAGAAAAATATTTTTTCTGGCAGTTCTAGCGAAAACTTCTATTCCCATTTAAATGATTTTGAAGAAACTTGTTCATGTCTACACATTAAAGGCATGGCTGATGAAACATTAAGGTGAAAGCTTTTTTCGTTTTTATTATGGGACGAGCTAAGCACTGATATAAGCGTTATATTGGGAGTAGTCAGGGAGATTGGGAAGCGTTATGTTCTAACTTTTGTCTTAAATTTTTCCCTATCGAGAAAGTCGCTAAACTTTATTTTGAAATCATAGGTTTTTAAACAATTAGATAACGAATCACTAGGTAAGGTTTGGGAATATTTTGATAGTTTTATAAATTCAGATCCTAGTCTTGCTTTGCCAGAACTCATTCTTTTACAACACTTCTTTTTTTTTGGGCCTTAATGAAAAAACTAAGAAATATCTTAATTTAGCCGCGGGAGGAGCATTCATGTATATCACTGCTACACATGCAAAAACTATTCTTATGAATATTTTGAATGATCTTCCTGAAGAGAAAGAAGAGTCAATAGCTGAATCTAAATCTTTGCCTGAATCTTAACCTTTAGCTATTTTGAAACCCGAACTTTTGAATAAGAGGAGGAAACTCAATTTCTTGATTTTATGCTTGATTTAGGGATGATCTTTTTGATGATTATAGAAACACCTCTAACTATCAGGTAGTTATGAAACCTCAAGAATCTAGAGAATTTAAAAATATTGATCTAATTCATTCTTTTGAGGTAAAGTTTTTAAAAAAGTTTCTGAAAGAGTTAGTCTTTGTCTTAAGTGAAGAATGGTTAGAAGAATCAGAACTTTCAAAAGATGTTATTCGTTTAAATTCTTTCTTCTGTTATTTTTGAATGTTAGATTAATAAACATCCTTTTACTACTTATTACAATCCAATTGTGGGTGTTAATATCATGTCTCTTTCGTTTACTAAAAGATTTTTAGAAGATATGCCATTAATTCCAACTATTAAAACTTTAAAATGTCTTTTAGGTCACATTATTCTAAGTTTAGAAGTATTGTGTTCTCTTCTTATTTTGGTTTATGGAGTTCAAGTTCCATTAAATTTCCATATTGTTGATGTTTGAAAGTTTGATGTGTTAATAGGTTTACTAATAGAAAATCTCATTAGAGAAGGCCAAACAGAGAAAATAGATGTTAGTCTTGGGAAAGGTTTTAAGTTCTCTATGCCTATAACCCATTCTTTAAAAAATCAAGATATAGCTGCTTCCGGAGCCAGACCCAATAGAGGAGGTTAATTTACTAAAAGAATTAACAGAACCAATCATAGATAATGACGCCCAATTCTTCATTGATGAAGAGAAAGAGGAATCATCGATTACGAATCTCTCGATGAATTACTAGAGCCACCTAAACCCCTATTGAACTTAAACCCTTACCTTTCGGGTTTAAAATATGTTTTTCTAAATAATGATCAGGATTCTCCTGTAATCATAAGTGATAAACTCTCTTAAGAAGAATATTTGCGCTTAATAACTATTTTAGAAAAACATCATGTTGCTTTTTGGATACTCACTCCAAGATCTTAAAGGAATCAGCTCTGTTCTTTGCACCCATCGCATACCAACCGATCCTGAAGTTACATCTACTAGAGAACCCCCAACGTAGACTTAATAATGCGATGAGAGAGGTGGTTAAGAAAGAAGTTTTAAAATTATTTACACTTATTTGGGATTATTTATCCTGTGCCACATAGTGAGTGGGTAAGTCCGGTTCAAGTTATACCTAAAAAAGGTGGTATGATTGTTGTTAGAAATGATAAGAATGAACTAATCCCTCGGAGAACTGTTACTAGATGGCGTATATGCATAGATTATAGAAAACTTAATAAAGCAACAAGGAAAGATCACTTTCCACTACCTTTCATTGATAAAATGTTAGAGCGTTTGGCAAATCAGTCTTTCTTTTGCCAAACGCTCTGGATATCACCAAATTCCTATCCACCCTGATGATCAAAGCAAAACCACTTTTACATGTCCTTATGGAACTTATGCTTATCGTAGAATGTCTTTTGGATTGTGTAATGCATCTGCTTCTTTCCAAAGATGTATGATGTCTATATTTTTTGATATGATTAAAGAAACCATAGAAGTTTTTATGGATGATTTTTTTTGTTTATGGAAAGACCTTTGATGATTGTCTTAAAAATCTAGATAAGGTTTTGCAAAGATGCAAAGAAAAACACTTAGTCCTTAATTGGAAAAAGTGTCATTTTATGGTTAGAGAAGGGATAGTGCTAGGACACTTAGTGTTTAAAAGAGGTATAGAGGTAGACCGAGCTAAAATTGAAGTAATTGAACAGCTACCTCCACTGTAAATATAAAAGGAATCCAAAGTTTTTTTGGTCATTGTGGTTTTTTTATCGGCATTTCATAAAAGATTTTTCATATATTGCTAGACCCTTGACTAGTTTGTTAGCTAAAGATATTTCTTTTTTGTTTGATAATACATGTTTGAAATCTTTTAATATTCTTAAAGAAGCACTCATCCTTGCACCAATCATTCAACCCCCGATTGGTCATTACGTTTTGAAATTATGTGATGCTAGTGATTATGCTGTGGGGGCAGTCTTGGGACAAGCTAGAGATAAGAAGCATCATGCTATTGCCTATACTAGTAAAACTATGACAGGAGCTCAGCTTAATTATACAACAAACGAAAAAGAGTTTTTAGTCTGTTGTTTTTTTGCTATTGATAAATTTAGATCTTATTTAGTGGGAGCTAAAGTGATTGTTTACACCGATCATGTTGCTCTTAAATATTTACTCACTAAGAAAGATGCTAAACCTCGCTTAATAAGATGGATTTTGCTACTCCAAGAATTTAATTTAAAAATAAAAGATAGAAAAGAAGTAGAAAACCCTGTTGCCGATCACTTGTCTAGAATGCAATTTAAGAATTCACAGGAATTGCCTATTAATGATTCACTGAGGGACGACATGCTATTCAAGGTAACAAGATCAAACCCATGGTACACGAATATTATCAACTTTATGGTTGCGGGTTATGTAGCACCAGTGAAAAATAAGAGGAAGCTCATTTATGAAAATCATCTCCACATCTGAGATCCTCCGTATCTCTTCAAAGTCTGCGCTGATGGCTTGCTCAGAAGATGTGTACCGGCAGAAGAGGGCATTCAGATTATTCAAAAGTGGTATTTATCATCATATGGAGGACATTATGGGGCATTCCGCACTCAAACAAAAATTTGGCAGAGTGGATTCTTTTGGCCAACCATGTATGAAGATACCAAAGATTATGTCCAAAGATGTGGATCACGTTAAAGGCATAGGAATATCAATTCACGAGATGTTCTGCCTCTCACTAACAATCTTTAGATTGAGCTCTTTGATGTTTGGAGAATTGATTACATGGGACCATTCGTAAAGTCAAAGAACTGTGAGTACATCTTGGTGGCAGTTGACTATGTATCCAAGTGGGTAGAAGCCTTGCCTTGCAAGAATATCAATTCAAAATACTCGAGGAAGATGTTTGAAGAAGTAATATTTCTAAGGTTTAGAACACCGAGGATGGTGATCAGTGATGGATGACTCACTTTACTGACACGAAATTTTATAACTATTTAAAGAGTCATAGCATCCGTCACAACGTTGCCACTCCTTATCACCCACAGACAAGTGGCCAGGCAGAGACATCAAATAGGCAAATCAAGAATATTCTACAGAAGACAGTAAATGAAATGGGTACTATATGGAAGGATCGGTTACCCGAAGCACTTTGGGCCTACCGAACTGCCTACAAGACACCTTTGGGCATGTCACCCTATCAACTCGTGTATGGGAGGACTTGTCACCTACCTGTAGAGTTAGAGCATAAAGGTCATTGGGCCATCAAGAGATGGAATATGGATTTTGAAGCCGCTGAGAATAAAAGAAAAATGTAATTACCAGAGTTAGAAGAATGGAGAGAAAAGGCTTATCACAATTCTAAGCTTTATAAAGAAAGAACCAAAAGATGGCATGACAAGAGGATCAAGAAGAAGGAGTTTACACCCGGAGATAAGGTATTACTTTTTAATTCCAAAGTCAAATTATTTGGGCTTGGAAAGCTGCGGAGTAAATAGGAAGGACCGTTTACGGTGGTTAACGCATCATCGCATGGAGCGGTAACTCTTCAATCACACGAAGGTACGTTATTCAAGGTAAATGGTCTATCGATGTTTTATCACCGACCGCCCGCCACGGGGTTATTCGGGACGGTCTTTTATTTGGAGGGGTGTCAGCGTCCGCAGGAACTCGATTTGTAAACACAGGTAGACACGATTTATACTGGTTCGGTACGCCGGAAAGTCACGGCGTCCTACGTCTAATTGGGGTGGATAGTATATCGCGCCCTGCGCTCTTGAGACCTTGGGGTCTCTTTGTTGTTGTGGTTAGGATTTGTTCGGTGCTGATCTAGAGACCCCTGCCCTCCTTTATATAGTCCAGGAGGTGGGAGTTCTAGTTCAACTTGGCAACGGGTACACGCCCGACGGGTACTGGCCACCCATACCTGCACCCGCCAGGTCTAAATCTTACCCGTCGGGTTACCCGCGAAACCAGACGGGTAAGAAATTCATTCCATACCCGCACCCGACGGGTAATTCTTACCCGACGGGTATTCCATACCTGACAATACACCCGAGTTCCATGCGAAATTTAACAAATTCCAGCAAGTTAAATATAACAACTTCCAGCAAGTTAAATATAACAACTTCCAGCAAATTAATAGCAGCACTAGACCACTAGGACACCAGCCGCTCAACACTTCCCAAGTTCAACCATCCAGTTCCAAGTTTCCAGCACAAATATTACAGATTAATAGTAGCACTAGGCCACTAGCACACCTGCCGCTCAGCGCTTCCCAAGTTCAGCCATCCATTCCCAGTTTCCAGCACATACTAAATATTACAAATTAATGGTGTTACAAGTTCACAAATGCAATTAACAGATTAGGCACCAAAAAGAAGCACATGCACTTCATCCAATTCTTGCATCATGTGTCTTGTTCCTGTGACCAAAAGGGCGCCATAAGTCCATCTCATGGCAACTTCATTTGTCCTCTCTCCTCAGATTGTTAGTTCCTACAATAGGATAAACATGAACTTAGTTATCTACTACCAAACTTCACGAAGTAGCTGAAAATGAATACATTTCAAGAATAGTAAATCACCTGAAGCCCCTCTTGTATGTCCTGAAGACATGACCAAAAGGTTACAGGCTGCTTGTTGTTGTCATCAACTACAAATCAAGTGACCAAATGAGTTGTTTTGCATGAATAACAGTTCATATTTGTAGAAGTTAACAACAAGCTAATAGACATAGGAGCAGTGTTAAATATACCTTTATACTTGTTTCTCAACCAATCTTGAGAGCACATTAAGGCCTCCAGCATCTTGCTAGTGAGCCTACTGCGATGCTCACTTAAAACCCTACCACCAGTGCTAAACGCTGATTCTGAAGCAACTGTTGTAACAGGAATGGCAAATATGTCCCTAGCAATGTTTCTCAAAGTTGGAAACCGAGTTCCAGCCACCTTCCACCAATCTAAAACTTTGAAATTCTTAGTATGCATGTCCAATAGCTCTTCATCCAGGTAGCGATCCAACTCAGTCTTGAATCCCATAGTTGTTGGCCTTCTACTAGCAACACGAGCCATCATAGAAGATAAGTAATCATCACTGTGTCCTGCTGCAGGTGCTGCTGAAACACTAGTTCCCACATCTTCCTCATGATACTCAAGCATCAAATCAGCCAACAAATTCTTCACCTCAAGAACTCTATCCTCACACTCACTACCAGTTGTCCCAAGCAAATCCTCAAAACAAATCAGCAGCACTGTGGTTTTAAATCTAGGATCAAGAATAGTTGCAATGCCCATGAACCCTTGAATATCAGTCCAATACTTGTCAAATTTGGCTACCATATTGGCTGACATGGCTTGCACTAAATGGTTTCCACAAGTTGACCACTCCCTAATCTCCTTTCTAACCTCAGCAATTCTTGTGAAATATATGTTAGCTGTTACATAATCTGTCCCAGAAAACATTTTAGTGATATCAAAGAACAATTTCAGCCTCTCTACAACATCCTCAGCAAATTTCCACTCATCCTCAGATGGCAAGCAAGTGTACATCCTATCTACACGGCTTGCCCTAATGAAAGCAGACTTGTATGGTAATGCACGACTAAGCATGATAAAAGTTGAATTCCACCTAGTCTTACAGTCAAGAATTATCTTAGTCGTGGCTTCCACTTTAACAAACTTAGCTATCTCCTCGAATTTTTCAACCCTTTTTGGTGTAGCTGTCCAATATGATACACTATCACGAATATTTTCTATTGCATCTTTCAACACTTCTAACCCATCCTTTACTATCAGATTGAGGATATGAGCAGAACAGCGCATATGCAACAGCTTACCATCATTTAAGAGCTTATGCCTTCCAATATTTCTCACAAGCAAAGGAATTATTGCATCATTGGTAGTGCAGTTATCAAGAGTAATTGCTGAAATCTTCTCATCAAGATTCCATTGAACCAAGCTGTCATATAATTCTTCACTAATGATTTCAGCAGTGTGAGGAGCTGGGATATAAATGAACCTATCATTCAATAATTATAAACAAAATAAGATTCCAAGAGTGTTGATTAACATGATAATAGGAACATGCTATATAATCAGATCTAAGAAATATGTTAGTACCTCATAAGAATGTTTCTAAGATTCCAAGATTCAACAATGAAATGAGCTGTGATGGCCATGTAACCTCTCTTTTGATTGTCAGAAGTCCATAAATCACTAGTGATGGCCACCCTTGACTGAATTCCAGCCATATATTCAATGGCTTTTTTTCTTCTCCAGCTCATATTGTGCCATAATATCAGATCTGAAATAAAACAGAAAATATTAGAAAATTGACATGGGCTCATAGAAATTACAGAAATGATGTAGGCTCATAGATCTTATACCTTATTGTGTTCCTTGTCCCAATTCTAAATAGTGGCTGAAGTGCACCAACAAATCTTCGAAAACCAACATGATCAACCATGCTTAAAGGGTACTCATGAAGAATTATCATGGCACTAAGTTCTTTCCTAGCTATATCTTGGTCAAATGTGTAGTTCTCCACTGAAATTGTGCCTGCATCTGTCCTATTAAATCTCAAACCAGACTGCACCATTGTCTGTCCATTAAGCTTGATTCTCTTTAGCACACAAGACTTCAAATGACACTTCAAATGGTTAGTCCCATTCTTAGACATCCCAGAAAGTTTCTTCGAGCAATGGTTACATTTTGCATATTCACTGTTTCCAATCTTTACTTTTGTGAACTCTTTCCAAACCGCAGATTTGAGCTTCCTCTTAGAACCAGCCATGATGTCTTCCTCTTCTTCATCATCATCTATCTCAATTGGTTGTGAATCATTGGTCGAGTCAAGCTGAGGTGATCCAGACATTGGAACTGAATCTGACTGCACTTGTGATGATTGTGATCCACATTGCGGGTTGCTGCTCCCATCACTACCAGTAGCTGTAGACATCTTGTTCAGTCTGTACAAGCATATTGAGCAATTAGCAGGTAGCAGATCACACATAGACAAAATCTGAAAATTTATTTATGAATAATCTCGCAGGTAGCAGACAAAATCTGAAAATTTATTTATGAATCATCTCGCAGGTAGCAGCACTAAAAAAAGTTTATTTCTAACAATATATCACAACTAGATATACGAGAATAACTAAAGCAATTAGCATGTACGCTCAGGAAAACAAGTAGCAGCACTAAAAAAAGTTTATTTCTAAAAAAAAGTTTCAGTGCTTCAGACATTAACATCTAAGTACAGGCGGTGGCTGCCCGAAAGCATGCATCCAGCAGCAGCGGCGTGCTGTGGGTGCAGATACAGTAGAAACTTGTATACTATAACGTATTTTGCATTTGAGCCTAGGTGCAAATACAGTAGAAACTTATATACTACAACGATGTATGAATGAGCAAATCTGAGCAATTTATGAGCAATTATGAATAAACTAATCTGAGCAAATCTGAGAAATACAGTAGCTGTAGTCATCTTTGCTTACCCAAGGGAGCGTTTCAGGTGCTGGTTTTGCACTTTTTGAGCAGCTGCAGTACTCGTCGGTGACAGGGGAGGCCGACCACCCTTGGCCGCTAGCTTCTTGGCCGCTAGCTTCTTGGCCGCCGGACCAACAGGGAAGCCCTTCGGCTTAGCAGCAGCGACTGGTGCACTGGCTCCCACAGGAGGTGGCAGGAGGAGCGGAGTAGGCGTCGGGGCAGGCAGTGCGCCGTTCTTCGTCGTCTCCTCCGGATCCGGCGCTCGCAGGCTGGCGTCCCTTCGGGACGGCGCGGGGTCAGAACTCAGAACAGGGCAAACGGTCTAGATGAAGAAGATGAGCTGCAACAATGGATTACGAGGGTTAGGGATGAGGAAGAGCATCACCGGCTATCATCTTGTCCTATTCCGGAGTTCTCCACCATGGCTACCGGCCGAGGGACGGCGGCGCGGTGGGAACGCCCCAAGCCCCGAGCCCCCGATGGGCACGGACGGCGGCGACGGGAGTCGCGGCCATGTCGCGAAGCCTACTTTGCAACTGTGTCGGCGGCGGCTGGGAAGGGGATAAGGGAAAGGGAGTCGAGTGAATGGCTAGGGTTCAGAGAGGGTTCAACAATATATATACTAGGAGGGTTTAGTTGGATTTGGGCCAAATTCATAGGCTCCGTGGGCTAAAATGACATGGGCTGGCTAGTTATTTCTACGGGTGTTTTTTACCCGCGGGTAAGCGGGTGTGGGTACTACACACCCACACCCGTACCCGCGGTACCCGATGGGTGCAGGATTTTACCCAATAACGTACCCGCGGGTATAAAATTCCTTCCACACCCGCTTCTTTATCGGGTAAAACCCGTCGGGTTCTCGGGTTTCGGGTACCCGTTGCCAAGTTGAGTCCTAGTCAGTTACAAAGTAGAGATCCTAGTAGGATTATATGTAACTAGTCCTATTAGAATTATATAAAAGAAATCCTAATTGGATTAGGTCTTCTTCTCTCTTCTCCATGAGGAGCCCCGTGGGTCCCTCATCAACAAGTCCCTGAGCATTTCATGGTTGAGCTTCTAAAGCCAGGTTGTTGCAATCTTGCTTCGAGTTCTTTCGAAGTGAAACCTTGAGATGGTCTTCTCTTGGTTGATTCATCTTGACTGTTGCGCACCCTTTTTCTCTGAGTTCTTTGATTCTGAGGTGATTGCAATTTTATGAAAATTGCACTCACTGAGTGTAGCCCTCATGCCTCTTGCTATTTGGTACAAAAAGCTAGAGGGTATCTTGTAGAAAAAATTTAAAGATCTTCTTCAAGGGTATGGACTCTTCAGCCCCCGAGCCTTCTCCGGGTTCTTTTCTCTGGGAAAGAACTCGGATGAAGGGTCTTGATATGTTGTCGTAGTATTGTTGTAGTCTTGAATGCTTGTACTATCTGGAATCTTGATCTTTGCATCTTCTATCCTTTGACTCTAAGCCTCCAGGCGTAATTGAAGTGAAGGTGAGCCCCCGACCTTGGTACCCGGGTTCTTTTTAAACTTATCTTGATCTTTGACTTGTCTGTATTTTTTCTTCCCTTTTTTTATCGATCTGGGTTCTTTCTTTTCTTGAGCCTTAATGCATCTTCTTCGGGTTGTTTTCTGACCAATCAGGGTTCTTTTCTGGACTTTTCTTTATCGTTGACGCACCTCATCTAGTTCGTTTTTGGACAAATCGGGGTTCTTTCTGAACTTGTCTTGATCCTTGATGCACCTTGTGTGGGTTGTTTTAGGACAAATCAGGGTTCTTTCTGAATTTGTCTTGATCCTTGACGCGCCTCATCTGGGTTGTTTTAGGGCAAATTAGGGTTCTTTCTAAACTTGTCTTGATCATTGACGCACCTTGTCTAGGTTGTTGTTTGATGTTTTCTGATTGTCCTAGTCCCTGTAAAATCTAAAAAAAGATCAAACAAAATGGAGATATGTAATGAAATTTACTGTTTTAAGGATATTTAGGCTTCTTTTAGCCTAGGCAAGCTTTTCCTGCTCTCATCCGTGGTTGAAAAACCCGAGAATTTCTTTTTTCTTCTTGGTTCTTCTCTTGAACGAGGGTCGTTGTTCATCTTAGCGGGTTTTAGTCCCCGTGAGTCTTGTATATGTCTTGTAGATGTCGTAGCCCATAGTGGCGGAGTTGTTTGTCAATGTCTTCTAAAAGATGATATTTTAAATAGTGAGGGTTTTTAGCATGCCTTAGTAGGGTTACACCAACAACCCGTCGTAAAAGATGCTGTGTATCACAGCTGGGTTTTCTCGCATGCCTTAGCTCGGTTGTACCCATAAACCTCTCAAATAGAACACTGTCTTTAGTACAGTGAGCCTGAGTTTTCTCGCATGCCTTAGCTTTAGATGTACCCATAAACCTTTCAAATAGGACACTGTCTTTAGTGCAGTGAGCCTGGGTTTTCTCGCATGCCTTAGCTTCGGATGTACCCTTAAACCTCTCAAATAGAACACTGTTTTTAGTGCAGTGAGCCTGGGTTTCCTTACTACCTTAGCTCGGTTGTACCCATAAACCTCTCAAATAGAACACTGTCTTTAGTGCAATGAGCCTGGGTTTTCTCGCATGCCTTAGCTTGGTTGTACCTATAAACCTCTGAATTGCCGTTTTAGCCTGGCGTGTCGACGAAAAGAGTTGCTTGTTGAGCTTGTAGTTGATGTAGTCTTGCTATACATCTTGCATGTTGATGTGTGTCTCTTTTCTATGTGTACAGTCTCCAGTCTTTAATTAGCTTGCATATTTGGATTATTTTTTCAAATAATTTGGATAGTTTCATTTTCTAGTAACTGATCTGTACTGCTCTTCTTCTTATCCATGTATATATTGACTCTTGCTTCTTCTTTCTTTCTTTCTTTTATGATGATTCAGAGAGCTAGGACTCTAACCCAATTGTTGGTTCCCATCTTCATGAGGATGTTTTTGGACGTATAGAGAGCTGAGATTTTGATCCGTCATTGGTTGTTCTCCATCTTCGTGAGGATGTTTCTTGATAACTTGATTGTCTTAAACGAGTTTCTTGTGAGTTCAAGGCTTCGAGTGGACAATCTCCTCACCGGAGAAGCCATATCACCCCCACCTTGGAGCTTCCCAAGATATTTGAGTATGGCGAGTTTCTGGCTAGTATGTCAAACTCGAGTAGTCGGAGTAGTCGGCAACCGGGTGCAGCAATTGTAGAAGTCGGTGCCGGATGATATGACCATCATGATTCCTGAAAGCTTGATTGGGAAATTCTGATATTGAGATAACTGCAATCTGTTTTGTCTTCTGTTTAGAGTTGTCTCGAGTAGAGTTGGACTTGGTAAGACAGAGTCCAAGTCGAACTCGAACGGTCGTGATCCTTGTGGATGACGTTGTTTTGGATCTTTAATAATTTGCTTCCTGGTTGATTGTTGTGAGGGGTCGAATTGTCACAACGTGTGAGGCTGATGCAAGCTTGATCGAATCGCCTGCAATCATCACGAGAATTTGACATAATTGGATGTGTCGTCGTGACTAGCATCAAGATGCTGAATCAATCCTTACGCTGGAGAAGAATGCCATTGGTGCTGTTTTAGCCATATGGAAGTACGCGATTAATATCCGGAGATATATAAAAATTAAAAATATTAGAAAAAATATTAAAATATAACTTAGCTTGATTTGTGGCCGAGCAATGGAATCGGCGCGTCGAGTAGAGCAGCGAGCAGCCTTGATGTTTCGGGCTTGGGAACCCCCGAGCATTAGCTTGACCTTTGCGAATGAGTAGATGGTTGTCTTGATAAGCTAGTTGGCAGACTGGTATGCTTGAGCGCTCGAAGTAGGAGCTAAAGAATTTAGCCTGGGTCTGCACGTATTTTAGACGGAAATCCAAAGACCACTTTCCTTGCATGTGCTGACGTATTGCATAATTTCCAAAAATTGGAATTGAATCTGGTCCCGATGGAGTTGAGACTTGCGGACTCGGATTTAGAGTTGTGCCTTCCATGTGTGTTGGACTTGGAATCGGTGTGAAGAGTTGAAAAGCTGTGCCGCTTGTATGTTGCTGTACGGACTTTTTATTTTCCTTGTTTGGCGATGGGTACGTACGTGGCTTGCCAGCTGTTCTAGGAGTTAAAGACAGACTTGGTCGAGTCGGAGCCGGCCTAGACTGGAAGTCAGAGTTGAACTTGCTAACTCGATCGCGAATTAGCAGAGAAGGATGTCACCGCAAGTCCAGGTTGTTGCGGTCATTGTCGACTCAGCTTATGCTAATTTGGATGCGCTGATTTCTAGTGCTGACGCATGATGGAAACGAATCCAGCAGAGTCGCAGTCTGACTTCTTGATCTGCAAAGCTTCAGATCAAATCTGTCGGTGGCAAATTCTGGATTGATGATTTTGTGAATTCTGGAGAAGCCGTGCTGCCGTGGATGACGGGAGATGCACGTTGATCCCGCGGGGATATGGCGATGATGTGAATATCCGTCAAACTCTCAATCGCAACATTGCTGGTGATGATCGGGAGCAAGGTGAGTTCTTTGACGAGGGTCAATGAGAACCGTAGCGACTTGTCGATGAGGGTCGACGAGCACCACAACCAGTCTTGTTTTTGAGGTCCACCGAGCTCTCGAATGCAGAGCGCCAAGAACCCCTACCTGGCGCTCCAGCTGTCGATGTTTTATCACCGACCGCCCGCCACGTGCTTACCCGGGATGGTCTTTTGTTCGGAGGGGTGTCGGTGTCTGCAGGAGAACTCGATGGTAAACGCAGGTAGACACGATTTATACTGGTTCGGTACGCCAGAAAGTCACGGCGTCCTACGTCTAGTTGGGGTGGATAGTATATCGCGCCCTGCGCTCTTGAGACCTTGGGGTCTCTTTGTTGTTGTGGTTAGGATTTGTTCGATACCGATCTAGAGACCCCTGCCCTCTTTTATATAGTCTAGGAGACAGGAGTCCTAGTCGGTTACAAAGTAGAGATCCTAGTAGGATTACATGTAACTAACCCTAGTAAAATTACATGAAAAAAATCCTAATTGGAATAGGTCTTCTTCTCTCTTTTCTGTGGAGAGCCCCGTAGGTCCCTCATCGACATGGTAATCGCCTTAAGATTTTTCTAGAACCTACTAGACCTCCAGAGGTAGTTGAGGAATTGGAGTTTATCCAATTACCCTAATTATGCTTAGATTATTCACCATATCGATCCGAATCTTTAAACAACCGTCATTGAGAAGTAAATGGAGTACGTAACCGCCACGAGAAAGAGCACCTTGAGGGGCTGCCATGTGCTGGGCGGCACCCCCTACTTCCTCTCGTGATCACCCAACTCTTTACCCTCTTCTGGAGTATTCCTCGACAGAATCCCATAGGTTTAAACCCCATTCAGTTTAGTGATCGTACGCATCCTGTAGGGTAGATTCAACCCCCTCTGCAAGCCTACTACCCATATAAATACATAACTAGACCCCCTTTAACCTCATTCCATCCAAACCCCATCTCTCTCATTCAGAGAAAACTCATCTAGTTCTAGTTCTAGCTCTAGTTCCAATGGCCGGGAAGGAGATCGTCGTCTACAGTGCTGACCTCAACAAGATCCCGAAGGATGAGTCGCTGGCCATCATCCCTACGCAGTCGAAGCCTCTCGCCATCATCCCGCTGAAGGAGCTAGCTGAAGTGTAACCACGCCAGAGCTATGAGCAAGCCTACTACGCTCAAGCTCAATGTACGCTACCTACGCCTTCTACTAGATTGCTCTTGGAAGGACCATCCAAGGGGAAGCAGATTGCTCTTTCTTAAGGTACTCAGCTTTCAACCTCTAAGCCAGGAGAAGAGCTTGTTAGTGTTAAGACTAACAAAGCTGAGGAAATAGAATGTGCCAAGTACAGGACTCGTCTCATGCTTGGTGGAGTTCGTGCTATTGAAGCTCAAGTTCGCTACACAGACAAGAAAACGCCACCACCAAAGAGAGTTGCACAACCCTCTGCTGCATCAAGCTCTGAGCCTAAACGTCGCAAGCTTACCTTGGCTATACTTGAGATGAGGTTCAATGCTCTCTCTCTCAAGTTGTCTCAAGCCTCCAATCAAGTAGCAATCTCTAAGTTGCCACCATGAGCTCTATGACCACTCAGATCGAAAGTAAAACCAAGAAAATCCGTACCCTTAAGAAAGACAATGAGAAGCTCAAGAACGCGATAGACGCTCTTAGGAGGGCGTAGTTACCCTATATCAATGTAATAAGGCACCGTCGAGTCAGTTAGGTTAAAAAAGTCAGTTTTTAGAGTTAGTTAAAAAGTTAGGTCAGTCGCCCTAAAAGTTGGGGCAATTATCATAGCTCAGGTGTTAAAGCGTTGGTTACTATATATCATAATGAATAAAGTGCGTTATTCTTATTAATGTTTTCAGTGATGACTATCTACTTTTTTTTTTTTTTTGGGATGTGTTTGTCTCCATATGTTTGCAGAAAAGATTACAGGAAGAACCAGTGTGGGGAGACACACCGAAACCACGAAAATCAATTCACTCGGGAAAATTTCATGATTCAGAACAAAATCAACCCAGAACCACACACAGCGAAGTGGGCCCTGAGGGTGCCGCCCGGCCTCCCTTCTTGGGCTGGCCGGCCCACCACCTTCCCCTCTCCCTTCTCGCCATCGTCCACGGTCGGGGTTTGAGCCCAAGTACTATCTAAATACGTATGTTTAACCTGTTATTTTGATTCAGATTAAAAATCACATGATAAATTACTTTTAAAGAGATGAAAAAAGTTGTTTAATTCATGATTCTAAATAAATTCACATAATTCTTTTCCTAGAAGTCATGTTACTGTTGGAAACTTATTTATAGGAACCCCATGATTGTTTAAGTTGTTGAGGAGTATGATATAGTAGAATACTGAGATTTTAATTCTTAATGTTCTGTGTTTAGAGAAATTTTATTTTTAAAAGTAAAAATGATTAGCCACACTTCTCCTTTATAGCAAAAGCAATGTCCTACCAGAGCCATATATAGGATAGATAAACTTTATACATACTCTACTTGCTTGCATTGAGTTTGGTCAACCTTTGTGACCCTAAGAGAGATTTGTCATATTTTTTATTCAAGTGCCACATCCACATATGCACTGCTCTAATCCGGAGTAGGTACAATTATATATCATCTCATTCGAAAATGTTTTGCTCTTACACTGAGAGTAAACACTAAAAATATTCTTGTAGGATAACCACTAAATAAATGCTTCAATTCTATTGTTATATCTCAATTATCAATTCCTAAAAGGAGGAATGAGCTATGCAAAAGTGAAGAAAAAATAGGAGTATAAAAAAATGGACAAGTGTCCAAAGCAATGAAAACAATGGGTACTCCGATACTCACCTCCCGGGAAAAAAGAAGAGAGAAAAGATAGCTCATATTCTCTGGCCAAGTTTCATTCAAAAGAGAGATGTATTTCAAGGAGCAATAGTAGAATTAGGATTATTATATTTCTACCTATTAAAGCTTGATTTATTTCTCTCTGGATCTATTGTTTGGCTTTACAATAAATGACATACAAGTATGACACAGTTATTACCTACCTAAGATCCATATAAACTTTTAGAAATAGGATAAAAGCTTCAATGCTAAAAGCATTGAAGAGGACCCAGAAGTACCACATATACAGTGATTTGAGAGTGCTATAAAAGGAGAAGGATACGCTATGATTTGTTTTCAAAATTTTCAAACTTATTCTCCTGTTGACATTACTAAAGAAAAGAATGATCTACTTCATGCTTTGTTCTTCTTTTCAACCGCTCAAAGATTCATGGTAGACACATTGAATTCCACAAGTACATGTATGACTAGGGGACGGTTTTGTGTTGGATATGTTCTCAAGTTATGACTTGATTGATCTTTATTCTTTATAATTAATTTTCAACCAACCTTTTTTTTTGAGGATGACTAAAAGCCTAAGTATGGGGGAGCTTGTTGACGGTAGATAACGTCTACTTTTAACAATCAATCTTTCTTGCAATTCACAACAATATCATAGAATAGAAGGTTAATACTAACAATTTCCACAAGTGTGAATTGTCTGTTTTCTAGGGAGATCCAGAAAATACATAAATGAGGATTAAAGTTGTTAACACCAGATTTTGGTAAAGGCCGAGAAGATGACAGGTGGGCCAGTACATGGCAGGCTTGCGAGAGGCAAGTATTCAGAAGCATTCGGCAAGCACCCATGCGGGTGGTTATTCCTGGCAATTCGGCAAGTATCCATGCGGTCGGCTGACTCTGGGCGAATCGGCAAGCGATCGTGCGGTCGGCTATCTTTGAAGGCGGTGGCTCCATTCGGAAAAGCAAAAGGTGGCAAGCAAAAGCCGATTAGAAGGAAAGAACCGTGATAATAAAGGACTCTGAAAAGGATTAGAGCCAAGATCGTCGTACTTTTGAAGTTTTCCTTAATATTTTGTAATCGTAATCCTTTAGGACTCGTGTCCTGTCCAGGGTATAAATATAAACCCTCGACCATTGTAAAAAGTAGTTCACAACCAAATCAATACAATCGGCCCCGTGCCAAGTTTTTGAGTCCTTTGTCGTGTCGTCGAGTTCTTCGAGAGGAGCCATCGATCCGTCGACCTCCGTAAGTTCCGACAACCTTGCTATCATGTCTAGTATCATGCGGTGGATTTTAGACGTTGATGCAAGTAGTCTTGTTTGTCTCGACCGGATGGCCGCGGCGGCAAAGCGCCCCGCTTGATAATCAAGAGGTCTTTGCTTATGCTTTGTTTATCTCGACTGGATGGCCGTGCGGCAGGCGTTTGCTTGATAGCATAGCGAAGCAAGATAGTTATCGGCTCTATTAGATTTGGCAAGGTCTGATAGATTCATTAAGTTATCATGTGTTGCATGTTTTTAATTACTTATAACACTCTTTTGCCCAATCTAGATTGATTAGGTTCGGCTTCTTACTTTTTTATAGATTCTCTAACGTTTTATTCTTTTTATCATGATAGAAGATTATGCTTACATAGCCGAGTTAGATCAATTTAGATTGTTACATGTTGCGGGTTCTTACATGTTAGAAGCGTTTAAATCTTGATAGGATTGAGTGTCGTGCGGCAGATACAAGTTCTTGATGGGTTTGCTCGTGATGGCTTGTTTGTTCCTTCTTCATGGACCCCGAGTCGGCTGACTTGCCGAGCTTGGTTATGCTTCAACTCATGATCGACTTTCACTTGTTCAAACATGTCTTCTCATGCAAGCGTGTTCGGCAATCAATGCTTTACGTGTCTTTTATCTTTATATTAGCCGAATAAATCATAAACATGATTGATAGACAGCTTCTATAGCTGTATGTCGTCGTAAGTGGCTTCAGGGCCGTATATACGGAACTGTCTGGTCTCACCCGGCATGTTCCGATTTTTGTATTTAACAATCTTTTGTCCCTTGTCAGTTTTCAGGTCAAACTGACTGGCACGCTTCCGGATCTTCAAACCGCCCGGTCACCCGATTGAAGCCACGCTTTCCGGCTTGCTGTGTGTGAGGCACAGTGCGTCACGTTTTGTGTCAACACACTTTTTGGCACACCCGGTGGGACCCCATCATTCAAGATGCCTGAAATCAACAACGACCACGTTCTGGATGTGACCCTGGATGAGTTGCCGGAGAATTCGAGGGAATTGGTGCAGCAAGCATGTGAGCAATTTCAACAGAAGTGCTTGATGTCCTTTTCCAAGAATAAGAGCAACAAGGTGTTCCAGAAGCAATCGTTGCCAAGGGTTCTTCTTCCACATCAATCTGATTTTACTGAAGAAGAGGATGCTCAGAAGATGTCAGAGTTGGTTCACAAGGCTTTGGGAGAAACTATGGCAAATCATCACACAGCCTTTTTGAACACCTTTCGTGCAATCATGGTTAGCACTTTCGGTCCAACAGCCGATAAATACTTCAAGGAGAACGCTGGCCCAATCCACGGACCAACACTTTTCAACGTACCAAAGTATCAAGAAAAGCCTACTGGAGATGATGGAGCATCTGGTTCAAACAAGGGTGAATCAGCCCCCAATGAAAAACAACAGCCTCCTACCTATGGCCAGGTGACATTTGGTACAACAGGAGATGTACCCCCATCAGCTTTCAAAGTGTCTCCAGCATCAAATAGGCTGCAGAGGAATATGTATGGAGATGGATATCAGGAATTTACTGATTATACTGCTTTGGATGCTTTGCCGAATCCAGGATACAAGAGTGCGTCAGGTATACCTTCTGGAAGGCAAACACGTGGAACTCCGAATTCAGACGTTGATCTTATTATGCATAGGATGGCTGATATGATGCAGAATCAGTTCGGCCTAAAGCCAAAAAATCAATCCTATTCATACAAGTCTCCTTATCCAGAATGGTACAATAGAGTGGCACTTCCTCCAAGGGTCAAGCCTCCAACGGATTTGACTAAGTTTTCTGGTCAAGATGATACTAGCACTTTGGAGCATATCAGTCGTTACTTGATGCAGCTTGGGGAGGCCTCCACAGACAAAGCTTGGAGAATTCGATATTTCCCTTTGTCTCTCACAGGGCCAGCTTTCACATGGTTTATCTCTTTGCCAGCCCATTCCATTGGTACATGGGCGGAGCTAGAGCAGAAGTTTCATGCATATTTCTTTACGGGTACTAATGAGAAGAAGCTGGTTGACCTCATGAGTTTGAGACAGAAAGCTAATGAAACACCACAGGAGTATCTTCGCAGGTTTAGAGAAACCAAGAACCTTTGCTATTCTCTGAACTTACCGGATGATCAGTTGCCAGGGATGGCGATAGCGGGCATGCAGCTAAACGTCAGAGAGAAGCTATTCGGCATGGAGTTTGATGACCTTGGTCAACTTTCACAGCGATTGGCAGCTATGAGTAATCAAGCCCAAGGGTTCAAGAGAGATAACCGCTTCCAAAAGGGTAATGTTGCTAGTGAAATGTATCAAAGTTTTCTGGAAGAAGCAGCTGAATATGATGACGATGACGAGATAGCTGCAGCTGAACTGACTTGGGCAAAAGAGCCTACTCAAGTTAGTCAACGTTGGTTGAGGCAACAAAAGGGAACTTATGACTTCGATGTCTCTAAATCAGACAAGCTTTTTGATCTGTTAGTAAGGGAAGGACGCATTAAACTGCCAGAGGGACATCCTATCTTTGCGTCCCCGAAGGAGTGAAAGACAAGAAGTATGCGGCTACCACAACACCAACTCTCATTCTATCAATGATTGCCGAGTGTTCAGAGTGCGGATTCAGAAGGCTATCCAGGAGGGACATCTGAAGTTTGATGGAAAAATGAAGATTGATGGTCAGCCTTTTCCTCAGAATATGATTTCTTTCTCTGTGAATATGGTTTCTGCAGATGATTCTAAAGGTAAAGGCAAGGTGAAGGTGTTAACCTCCGACAGAGCAAAGAAAAACGGTACTGTCGACCTTGATCAGCAGATTACAACTGAGGAGCTGAGGGAAAAAGTTCGGTTCAAGAATAGCCAAACCGAAAGAGGTGAAACTTCTAAGCCTAGGGTTACATCACGTATTCTGTTGAACAAATGGCAAAGGCAACAAGAAAGAGAGTACTACGAAGAGCAAAGGTTTATAGAAGAACGCCGGAGATATGAAGAAGAGGTGTATCGTAGAGAGCAAGAAGAACACATAAGAGAGATGGGGCGGTCTCATTGGGGGTGTTCATTCTTTAAACATTGTTGGAATGAAGGTTTGAAGTTGCCTGCTAGAAACAATTGCCCTAAATGCAGTGATCAATATTTTGGGTACAGGAAATCTCGAGTCAACCGCCGTCCGGTCCATGAAAGACTTGGAACACAGTTTCCTGAGGACGATCGGCGCTTAAAAATAGACAGTTTTGAGAATCAGCAAAGGAAGAGGTTTGTAGACCAGCGTTGGACTCATTATAAAGGATACAATGGAGAGGAAGGTCCCCATGAATACGTATGGCAGAGAGGACAGTGGTGCCCTCCAGGACTAAGGAAGAGCCAAAAGAGAAGAGTTCAACGTTTGAGGAATGAGGAGCTAAAACAAGCAGCTGTCGAGGAGAAGCGGGCATGGCGCCCTAAAAAGAAACCGGATGGGCATGGTCCTTCAAGTGATGCATGCATGGCCTTTTTCCTCCCATCAGAGTTCATAGCTCCTGAAAACCAGGATGTCCAAGAAGAAGTATACTCCGATTTTGATGAAAGTGAGTTTTAAGATTTGATGGCCCAGCTTGTCTTGACGCAGCAGGCGGTTTTCGACAAACCAGCCAAATATCATCATTTGAAGCCACTTTATCTGAAAGGATACGTCAATGGCAAGCCTCTGACTAAAATGTTTGTTGATGGAGGAGCTGCTATCAATATCATGCCATATGCTACCTTCAGGAAACTTGGGATGACCGGTGAGGACTTGTTAAAAACTGACATGATTCTTAGAGACTTTGCTGGCAATCCTTCTGATACCCGTGGAGCTGTGCATGTCGAGTTGATGATTGGGTCAAAGACCTTGATTACTACATTCTTTGTCATTGATGGCAAGGGGGCATACAGTCTGCTTCTAGGAAGAGATTGGATTCATGCTAATTGCTGCATTCCTTCAACCATGCACAGATTCTTATTCAGTGGGTTGGAGATGATATTGAAGTTGTTCACGCCGACGATTCCGTGAGTGGTCGCCGCTACGGAACCTGCTTACTGGGAATATGATGGCATTGATTGTTTTTCCAAAGCAAAATGTGGGGAGAAGGTCCTGTGAATGTCTTCAAGAGATCAACGGCCGATCCAAGCAATCGGCTCTCACAAGTAATTTTTAATGGGTAATCCAATCGATGGCAACAAAGGAAAATTGGGGGGCGGTTTTATGTCGGCCGACAAGTTGGAAGAGATAAACGTTGGTGATGATACTAAGTCAAGGCCGATGTACATTAGCGCGAACTTGGATCCAGAATATAGATTACAATTGATAGATCTTCTAAAAGAGTTTAAAGATTGTTTTGCTTGGGATTACATAGAGATGCCCGGATTGGATCGCTCTATTGTTGAACATCGATTACCTATTAAGCCCGGATATCGCCCCTACAAACAACCTCCACAAAAAAATTTATAAAGAGGAGGTATTGGCCGATGTGAAAAAAAGAGATTGAAAGATTACTAGAAGCAAACTTCATTCGGCCATGCAGGTATGTAGAGTGGATTTCAAGTATAGTTCCAAAGATACAAGAAGAATGGAAAGATGAGGGTCTCAGTATAGATTTCAGAGATCTCAATAGAGCTACTCCTATGGATGGATACCCGATGCCAGTTGCCGATTTGCTGGTAGACGCAGCGGCTGGATATGAGGTGATTAGCTTTATGGATGGAAATGCTAGTTATAACCAAATTTTCATGGCAATAGAAGATATCTCAAAGACAGCCTTCAGATGCCCCGGTCATATTGGTTTGTTTGAATGGATTGTCATGACATTTGGGTTAAAGAATGCCGGTGCAACTTACCAAAGAGCTATGAATTATATCTTTCATGAGTTGATCGGCAAGATTGTAGAAATCTATATCGATGATGTGGTAGTCAAATCTAGAAATTATGAAGGGCATTTAGCCGATTTGAGGAAGACTCTAGAATGCACTAGAAGGCATGGTTTGAAAATGAATCCAAACAAATGTGCTTTTGAGTCTACTGGTGAATTTTTGGGGTTTCTAGTCCATAAAGGAGGGATTGAAGTTGGGAAAAAGAGCATGGAAGCAATAGATAAAGTTGTCCCTCCAACTAATCTCACAGAGTTACAATCACTGCTTGGCAAGATTAATTTCGTAAGAAGATTTATATCCAATTTATTAGGAAGAGTTTTGCCTTTCTCTCCGCTATTGAAACTCAAGAAAGATCAAGAATTTGTATGGGGTGACATACAACAGAAGGCTTTTGATGAAATCAAAGAGTACATGAAGGCACCACCTGTGCTGGTACCTCCACAACTTGACAAGCCTTT
Organism: Chrysopogon serrulatus; assembly: GCA_015844335.1. Lineage (NCBI taxonomy): Eukaryota > Viridiplantae > Streptophyta > Magnoliopsida > Poales > Poaceae > Chrysopogon > Chrysopogon serrulatus. The sequence continues at coordinate 59,705 of JADLZL010001381.1, forward strand.
TAAGTTGTATGTGGCGGCCGATAGCCTAACAATAGGATCGGCCCTCATGCAAGAATTTGAAGGAAAGGAGAGAGTAATAGCTTATCTTAGCCGAAAACTGTTGGATCCGGAGACAAGGTATTTGGCTACAGAGAAACTTTGCCTATGTGTGTATTATTCATGTACCAAATTTTGGCACTACTTGTTAAATGCCGAATGCGTGGTAGTTTCTAGTTTTGATGTAATAAAGCATATGTTATCAATGCCAATTTTGAATGGAAGGATTGGCAAGTGGATTTTGGCTTTATCGGAGTTTGATTTAAAATATGAATTGGCAAAAGCGGTAAAAGGTCAAATTATTGCTGATTTTATTATCCAACATCGTGATCTTTCTATTGAAATGATAAGCATTGTGCCTTGGGCTTTGTTCTTCGATGGTTCATCCTATAGCAAAGGTGGTGGTGCTGGTATTTTCTTGATTTCTCCACAAGGAGTAACCTTTGAATATGCTATTCCCATTGAATTCTATGTTACTAATAATCAAGCGGAGTATGAAGCATTACTTAGAGGGCTTCGGCTTCTTATAGAGGTAAAAGCTGTTGCTGTTGAAATCTTTGGGGATCTGAGTTGGTGATTAACCAATTGACTGGCCAGTATGAGTGCAAGAATGACATATTAAAGGAATATTATGAAGAGTGCCGAGAGCTTTTGAAAAGTTTTCAGGTAGTAACCTTGCATCATATCCCTAGGGGGCACAATGAAGAAGCAAATAAGTTAGCTCAAGCTGCTTCTGGATATCGTGAAAATCAAAAAATTCTTGCTATAAATAAGGATGTTTCCAATGCTGATCAAGTGGTTGGTGATTGGAGGTGCGAGATTGCCGATTATCTAAGAAATCCATCACAGAAGGTTTCCCGAAAGCTCAGATACAAAGCCCTCAAGTTCGTACTTCTTGACGATCGATTATATTACAAATCTATAGATGGAGTATTACTTGAGTGCTTGAATCAAGAAGAGGCCAGAAAGGTGATGTATGAAGTGCATGAAGGATTGTGTGGTGCACATCAATCGGCTTACCGAATGAAGTGGATAATTAGAAGAACTAGTTATTTTTGGCCTACCATGCTAGAGGATTGTTTTGAATACTATAAGGGATGCCAAGATTGTCAAAAATTCAGCAATATTCAAAAGGCTATAGCATCTGCAATGAACCCAATAATCAAACCTTGGCCGTTCAGAGGATGGGGTATAGATTTAATTGGTCAGATTAATCCTCCTTCTAGCAAAGGGCATAAGTTTGTAATCTTGGCCACAGATTATTTTACCAAGTGGGTTGAAGCTATCCCATTGAAGAAAGTTACGTTGGAAAATATGATCAGTTTTGTTAAAGAACATATAATTTACAGGTTTGGAATCCCTCAAACTATAACAACTGATCAAGGGACTCAGTTTACTTCCTCGGAGTTTTGTGATTTTGCCGAAGACATGGGAATCAAGTTGTATAATTCTTCTCCTTATTATGCACAAGCCAATGGCCAAGCAGAAGCATCAAATAAGATTATGATCAAGATCATCCAGAAGAAAATTGATGAGAAACCGAGAAGATGGCATTTGGTTCTCAATGAAGCTTTGTGGGCTTACCGAATGGCTTGCCATGGATCTATTCAAACATCTCCCTATGAGTTAATTTATGGGCATCATGCTGTTTTACCATGGGAGTTACAATCAGGTTCAAGACGAGTTATGTTGCAAAAGGATTTGGAGAAAGAAGACTATAAAAGTCTAATGATGGATGAGTTGGAGGATTTGCATCTAATTCGTCTCAAGGCACTGGAAAATATTGAGAAGAACAAGATACGTGTTGCCAAGTATTATAACAAGAAAGTTAGAGTGAAACAATTCACAGAAGGTGATCTAGTTTGGAAAACTATACTACCGATTGGAACGAAAGATAGAACATTCGGCAAGTGGTCTCCGAATTGGGAAGGACCTTTTCGAGTAGTGAGATGCGTGCTTGGCAATGCATATATATTAAAGACTTTGTTCGGAGAGGAATTTGCCAGAGCTATCAACGGAAGATTTCTTAAGAAATATTACCCCAAAGTGTCGGTTGGTTCATGAAAAGGAATCAGAAATCAAACAAGATAGCCGATAAAGGAACATCGCCTTTAGTATTGTGGAAAAAATGTCCACGGTTTGTATAACTTTAGTAGTAAAAATGGATAACCGAAGAGAGGTGACTTCAGCATTCATGCGGTTGGTTTATCGGGAGAAGAGAAAGGTGAAGCCTTGAATGAAAATACTTGAACGACATGTCAAATCGGTTGCAATGCAAGACTAAGATCTAGTCGACTAAGGTGATGTCATGCATTCGGGAAACATTTTTAGAATCGCATTGTTTAGAAAATGCTAAAGATATCTATTCGCCATTCAACACAGGAATCATAAACAAGTACATTTAGAAAATAATTTTTATTCACAATCAATCCAATCCTAATTACAAGACTACTCCCCAAACAATTTGTTGAGGACAGACTGAGCATCAGTGGATTGGACGATGGTAGCAGCATGGTCCTCGTAGAGCTCCAGTTGCTCGTTGATGTTCTCGATGTCTTCGGGAGGCCTGCCAGAGAAGCCGACTGGCTGAACGGAGTAGTCTTCACTAGTCCGGGAAGACATCGCCGCCAGTCCCATGGAGACACCAAGGTGCACACCATGGGTGGTGACCTGATCAAAGCGGCCGTCCGCATCATCAAGGCGCGCCTCAGCGGTCTCCCCCTGGGTGTTCACCTTATCAGCGATCCTGTTCGCCGCAGCCTTCAGTCGCTCATTCTCCGCAGAAAGTGCTGAACAGGGGAGAAAATGAGTCTGCAGACAGAAAGATCAAGAAAAGAAATCTATGCAGAGATGTCGAACCGGTGATGGCGTCGCAGAACTGCTTGCGCTGGTCCTCCCACTCGGCTTGCTCAATGCCGAGCTGCTTGGAGACGTCGCCAAGTTCCTTCTAGGCGTCATCCCTCTCCTTGCGGAAGGTGAGCACCTCCTCATGAACGTACAGAGGATCTTCTCCCTCGACTCCGTCGGACCCCAATGATTGGGGTTGTATGAGTTGTCGGACTCGGAGGAGCTCGACGAACTGGAGGAACCAGAGACATGCACAGGGTGGTCAGAAGTGCCCGGTTGGGTCACCGTCATTGGAGGAAGCAGATGATACTGGCCGATGATGACCCTCGCCCTAAGTAGATGAAAGGAATCAAAAATGGGGAAGATGAACAGGAAGTATAAACCGCAAGGGGGCAACCGATTGATTCTCACCCATGGCGTTGACGGCGCGGTGCTCGGCTTCCTTCTGCCTCTCCCTCGGCAGGGCGCTTGCCACGATCATCACTGTTCACCATTGGTACTCTGGAAGCTAGGTCTCTTTCTAGATTGATTTGGGAAGAGAGGTGAAGAGACGGCGATGAAAATGCTTGACTGAAGATGACGATGAAGGCCAAAGGAGGGTCTTATTTATAGGCCAAAATGGGAGGTCGTGGCATATATCTCGGAGTATCCCAAGCGACGGAATAGGGTTTCTCCCTTCTGGGCCGTTACCGGACTGGGCCGGGTTCGGCTAAATAAAAAATCGGCGTTTCAAAGGGAATCGGCTATTCTCCTGATCGGGAAGCTAAAGGCAATCGGCTATATTATCAATCAGACAAAGATATGAAAGCCAAAGGATAAAAGGGATGCAATTGCTCAAGAATACAGTGTGCTACATTTGAATGTATTACAAGCCAATGCTTTACTCGCCTAGGAATAGTTTGATTGCATCTATGGCTTCGGTCCTAATTCGGCTAACCTCATCTAGCACCTTCTTGTCATCATCTTCAGAACCTTGAATCTTGGTGAGCTTTGTTTTGATATGCTGGTTCTCCTTGATGATAGATGCTATTTTGGTTTTGGCTGCATCTATGGAGTTTGGTAGGTTGGCGATTTTATCCTTGTGAGACTGGATTTTTGCATTCAATTGAGTCAATTGAGCTTCTAGCCTGGCCTTCTCCTCCTCCATAGTTTCCAGTTCAGGTTCCAGGGTTGCCAAGGATTGTTTAGCAGCCTGAATCTGGGAATGCAGTTCTTTGGCTTGTTGTTTCTTCATCAGATTGTCGTTCTGCAAAGCAGCTCTGGAGGCCAAGATGGTCGTCAAGATGAGTTGCAGATTCTAGGGGAACCCTGAGAGTTGGGGGGATTTCTTGGTCAATGAGTTCAACAAGGTCCCTTATCTGATCTGCATCTTGGACCAGGATATTTATGTCCTTGGCCAGCAGGAGAGTTATTTCCTTTAGCCGAGCTTGATTTTCTGCTGATAACCTCTGCTGAGATGTAGCTTCTTCACCTCTCTCATTGATATACTCCTCAACAGTGAAGGAGTAGCTGACAGTCGGCTTGATATCATCCTTAAGAAAAAGAAAAATTGTTAGCCGATTGATCAAGTTTACTAAAGAATTTAGTGGGGCAAAGCATTACCTTTTGAACAGAATCTTCCTCAGTTTGAATTCTGTCCTGGCTTGGTTGAGGGCTTAGCTGGATGCCCAAAGATGATGAACTTGAAGCATGATGAGGGGAGGGTTCTTCTGCCATCTTGTCCAAGAGTTGATCTGTTTCTAAGAATACAAAGCAGCAGGGTGTGAGTACTATTGAATGCATCTAGTACAAGAAAAAGAGGTGATCAACTGAGAGAATAGTACCAATGTGGCTAGTGGCTTCTTGGATTTCTGCATCTCCAGCAGAAGCCTGAGGAGAAATCTCAATGGTTGTTGGAGCATTGGCTGATCTTGAAAGTTTAACCTGTGGCTGCAAGCAAAGGAAATAAGTACAAAATTATTGCCAAAATGAGGACTGACAAGGGTATACCTTAGGAGACAGTTTGGCTTTCTTAGATCTTGTTTTCCTGGGCACAGTGACATCCTTGCTTGATTTAGTAGTAGCTTTCCTTTTGTGTTCTCCTCTTGAAGGTGTTGTACCCAAGGTTGCAGGGATTTTCATGAAGGCTGCCAAAGTTGGAGCATTAAACCCCAAAGCAGGATTGGGTCCAGCCTGGTAATATTGGGCCACTTGGGAAGGAGGAATAGGCTCAACATCCTGTGAATGACAAAGAATTAAAATTAGGAATAAACCCAATAGCAAGGAGAATTATGGGTACAAGGAAATTACCTCACTGTCAGAAGCAAACTGAGCTTGCAGGTCTTGGCATAGAGGATGCACTGGTATGTTGAAAATGTGGGCATACCACTCTTGCCACCAGGAAACAAACAGAGGATGGGCAACATCTATTAGTCCAAGAGGAGAAGGCTCATATGCTGGTAGCTCCCATCCAAGCTCAAAAACCTTCTTGGCTTCTATGTCATCTCCTATCTTCTCCCTGGGCCTTATAGTTTTGGAGAAGAATAGTCTTGGGGGCAGCTGACCACATCCTAGTTGTCTAGCCACCATATTTGGGTTATAGAATTCATAAGTGGGGCGCAGTAATCTCCCATGATGGAACTCTGCTGGTAAAGTGCAAGGCTTGATGAAAGAATTGAAAATCTCTATAGACATTTGGTCTGAGCAGCCAGTTTCATAGCTAAACTTGCAAGGGAAAGTCAAATTTTCATTTTCCCTATAAGGGAGCCAGATCACATTGTCAAAACCTTTGAAGAATAGCTTGAAAAGATGGCCAATATCTATATCAATGATGATAGAAGATGCTGCCTCCCCATATGTCTGACAAACCTTCTCTTTCACTGTACCATCTTCGGCATAATTGACTGAAGGGAAGCGCAGATCATGAAGGTCCACAGAGACCATTTGATGCATGTACAGCTGCAGCCACATCTGAACCAACCACCAGGGACCATTTACACAGTGAATTTCTCCATGATGGCGCATCTGGACAGTGATCTGATGCATCATGTGATAAACAGCCCCCAAGAGATACTTGCCTAGGGGGATCAAAGTGCCTGAAGCCAGCTCCTCAGCCATCACCATGTGATTCAGAGTTGGCTCATTAGATTTGCCGCAGAAGATAAATCTGCTCAGCCACATATTCATGAAAGCTTTGTACTCTTTATCAGACACAACACCAGTTGACATGTAAGTTTGGATATATTTTGTCCATCCACCTCCTGACTTAACTGCCTTTTGGTTGTTGTTGCTCTTGTACTTGGAGGGGTACACTGGTGCTGTCACATTTAGGCCGGTCATCATAAAAATGTCAGCCAAGGTAAAAGACATTGGACCATGACCGAAGATGAAGGCATTGGCAGCATCAGACCAGAAGTGAGTGGCTGCTATCAAGAGGGAGTCGTTCCTAGGTGTCGCTGACAAGGATAACTCCAAGCAATGCTGAATATCTTGAGATTCCCAGTGACTGTTGCTCTTGTTCAAAATCCTCCGGTACCAGTCTCGCCATCCGGCAATTGGGGGAAACGGCCAAGTTTTGAAGGTGTTCGGCCACTGGTTCGGTGGAGTGATTCCGGATTTGAAAGGAATCCTCAAGGTCTCTTTCTCAACAAATTCAATCGGATTGGGATCTCCCATCGGACCGAGGAAGTAAGAATTGGGGTTCGCTGTATAGGGAATCAAGATCTCATCCTTGTATTCCTTCGAAGAACGATACAACAGGAAGAGAAGTGAGTCGAAAAGAAACAAAAGATCGATTTGAAAGTTGCCGAACACATGAGAGGAACGAGAAATTACCTCTGGAACTCCGTCCTGGGTCGCCATTGAGGATTTGAGTGGATTTGAATCTAGATCAGAGAATTCAGACTTCGAGTGGCGGCTGCGAGTTTGAACAGTGTTGATCTAAACGAGAAAAGAGTTTGTGGTCAATTTCGGAATAAAATCACTTTTATCCCAAAATTGAGGGGGCATGTGTTAACACCAGATTTTGGTAAAGGCCGAGAAGATGACAGGTGGGCCAGTATATGGCAGGCTTGCGAGAGGCAAGTATTCAGAAGCATTCGGCAAGCACCCATGCGGGTGGTTATTCCTGGCAATTTGGCAAGTATCCATGCGGTCGGCTGACTGGGCGAATTGACAAGCGATCGTGCGGTCGGCTATCTTTGAAGGCGGTGGCTCCATTCGAGAAAGCAAAAGGTGGCAAGCAAAAGCCGATTAGAAGGAAAGAACCGTGATAATAAAGGACTCCGAAAAGGATTAGAGCCAAGATCGTCGTACTTTTGAAGTTTTCCTTAATATTTTGTAATCGTAATCCTTTAGGACTCGTGTCCTGTCCAGGGTATAAATATAAACCCTCGACCATTGTAAAAAGTAGTTCACAACCAAATCAATACAATCGGCCCCGTGCCAAGTTTTCGAGTCCTTTGTCATGTCGTCGAGTTCTTCGAGAGGAGCCATCGATCCGTCGACCTCCGTAAGTTCCAACAACCTTGCTATCATGTCTAGTATCATACGGTGGATTTTAGACGTTGATGCAAGTAGTCTTGTTTGTCTCGACCGGATGGCCGCGGCGGTAGGCGTGCGCTTGATAATCAAGAGGTCTTTGCTTATGCTTTGTTTATCTCATTTGGATGGCCGTGCGGCGGCGTTTGCTTGATAGCATAGCGAAGCAAGATAGTTATCGGCTCTATTAGATTTGGCAAGGTCGATAGATTCATTAAGTTATCATGTGTTGCATGTTTTTAATTACTTATAACACTCTTTTGCCCAATCTAGATTGATTAGGTTCGGCTTCTTACTTTTTTAGATCTATTTGTTCTCTAACGTTTTATTCTTATATTATCATGATAGATAGATCATATGCTCACATAGCCGAGTTAGATGAATCTAGATTGTTACATGTTGCGGGTTCTTACATGTTAGAAGCGTTTAAATCTTGATAGGATTGAGTGTCGTGCGGCGGATACAAGTTCTTGATGGGTTTGCTCGTGATAGCTTGTTTGTTCCTTCTTCATGGACCCCGAAGTCTACCGACTTGCCGAGCTTGGTTATGCTTCAACTCATGATCGACTTTCACTTGTTCAAACATGTCTTCTCATGCAAGCGTGTTCGGCAATCAATGCTTTACATGTCTTTTATCTTTATATTAGCTGAATAAATCATAAACATGATTGATGCACGACTTCTATAGCTGTATGTCGTCGTAAGTGGCTTCGAGGGCTGTATATACGGAACCGCATGCGGTCTCACCCGGCATGTTCCAATTTTTATATTTAACAATCTTTTGTCCTTTGTCAGTTTTCAGGTCAAACTGACTGGCACGCTTCCGGATCTTCAAACCGCCCGGTCACCCGATTGAAGCCACGCTTTCCCGGCTCTTCGTGTGTGTGAGGCACAGTGCGTCACGTTTTGTGTCAACAAAAGTGCATAAAAGCCATGAAACTTAACCGCGACGAAAAATATCGCCATTGGGATCAGGAAGGATCTAGAAGGCACTAGAAGAAAGCGGAGCCCGAGCCCTTTTAGGGTGGGGCCGACTGGCCCCACCAGCTAGGCCGTCCCGCCTCCCAAGGTGGACCCCACCTGTCAGCTTCTACGTGCCTCTCCACCGCCTTTAAGGATGCATCTTGGCCCTATGTTAAGTCGGTTTGATCCTACGGTTGATGCTCATTCCACCGGACTATAAATATGGACCTGTACCCCCTGGAAGAGAGCCAGATCAATGGAGAGCTGAAGAGCCAGAAACCCTAATTCGCATCTAATAGACCTAGGCTAGCAATCAAGAGAGGCTAGTTGAATCTAGAACTAGTTCTTGTTTAGAGATTAAAGAGATAGAGTTCTGGAGGAGTTACGGCCTATCGGTGCTTCTTGTTCTTTGTATTCTTCATGATCAACCTCCCTCGCCTAGAGTTTGCATCTCGAGATCATTTGGTAGTCAACTTCTGGTTAAAGTAAGTGTTTTGTTCATATTATGCTTCTAGTTTGCAATCCTTCTTGAGTACTTTGATCTTGAAAGCTTCTGGATTGAAGTAGTATTCGTAGCATAGATGTGGTGTTTAGGCTATGTTTACTTGTGAATGTCCCCTGATTTTCTGGATAGTGGTAGCTCGTGAAGGTGACTTATAGCTTCGTTGAATCCTCTGTAGTCCACTTTCCGTTAATAGGTTTGGCAAGCAAAAGTGCTTGATAGGAGAGAACTCTGATTTCTACTCCTATCTTATTAAGTTATCACTTGTGATCTTTTGATATAAAACAACCACTTTCAAAGACCAGAATTAGATAGTCCACATTGTTCTCCTTGTTCTCGCTATTTTTTAGCTTAATTCTGCATTGGGTTAAGTTTATAGACTTAGTCATCATCACCTACTGTTCCTTTGGGTTCGATATTTAAAACCGGGTTTATCTTGGTGAGGTGCTACAATAGTATTGTATCTGTGCACTTGCGGATAATATTATTTCTTGTGTGCATTTAATTAATACCAATAGCGGACCTGTACAAGATGATCTTCCCAAAAGGATCAACCTTCAGCTTTGGGGCTGGGATCTACGAAGCAGACGACCACGGAATCATCCACGGGCGACTCCTAGAACCAGAACCAAAGATCGATGATGACTTCTCACAACTAAGCTTGATGAAGACCAATACCGAGGATGAGTGTAAATGTTGACGGTGGATAACGTCAACTTTTATTAGAACTTTATACATGAAAAGGTACATGAATATACACTAGTCTAGGGTTTTAACTGACAATTTCCACGAGTTTTGCATATTCTGTATTTTCCAGGGATTATTCCAGAAAAGCATAAAAGAGGGATTAGAGTGCATAATTATCACAAAACTTATCCGTATCGGTAAACATCGTCATCAGGCTCAGGAAACATCTAGAAGAAACCCGAAGCAGCGAGACCCGCAGGGGCCTCTAGGTGGGGCCGGCCGGCCGCACCATGGCGCCGGTCAGCGCCCCCCTAGGGCATCTGGCCACCGCCTTCTGGAGTCTTCCTCCCACGCTTCCTTGGCACCTAAGTAAAGCATCTGTCCGTCGATCTAAGGTCGGTTTGATCCGACGGTGCACATAACATGAAGGCGCAGATCGATGACATGGCGGTTCCTTGCCCTCTACTCCACCTCGGCCTATATAATGACGCCCCAAGGCTCCTCCTGGAGGCATTCTACACCCCCGTGCTTCATATTCTCTACATAAATTAGGGTTAGGGTCCCTCTAGTTGATCTAGTTCTAGTTCATCTAGCTCTAGTTCATCTAGATGTAGCAATTAGAAGAGACTAGTTCATCTAGATCTAGTCTTGTTTAGAGATTAGAGAGATAGAGTAGAGGAGTAGAGATTCAGGAGGAGTTCCGGCCTATCGGTGCTTTTTCGTGGCTGTATTCTTCTGGATTCAGCTCCCTCGCCCGGAGCTGTGTTCTGAGGTACTTTTGTATTCAACATTCTGATTCAAGTAAGCAGTTGTTCTTATTTGTTCTTAAGTTTGCAACTCATATTGAGTACTTTGATCTATAGGACCCTGTAGATTGAAGTTGTATTTTGTAGTGTAGGCGTGGTGCCTAGGTGTGGCAGAACCTTCTAAATTATATGGCCCACAAGCACCTGATATTGTCCCTAAGACCTCTGTCAGCTATGCTTGCGTACCACATAACCTAAAAAGCTCTGTCGGGTGAATCCCCAATAAACCACGATTCCTCCAGGATCGATACTTACAGAGACATCACAATATTACAACAGTTTTCACACAAAATACCAGAGTAGCGGGACTTACAGTAACTTAATTTACAAACCACTTGAAAAACTTATACAAACCAGAGTATCAATATTACATAACAGCGGAAGTATCATTACTTAACTTTATTACAAACCACACAACGAAAGTGCCCTGCCCACGGGCCACACAATCTATTCCTCATCAGACACTTCATCAACGACCGTCATGCAACACGGGCCATAGCACGCGTTTGCTCGCACGGTTCAATTCGCAAAGGGGTTTAACAAACCCTGAGTACAAAAAGTACTCCGCAAGACTTACCCGACCAAAAATTAGGGAGAAGACTCAGGAATGCTGGCTAATAGGAATCAAGGTAAGGCTTTAGCAAGATCAAATGACATCTTTGCAAAAAGAGACTAAGCCAGTCCTTACTTTACTACAACAATCACTTGTCAACCATGTAACGGATTCAAAACTTCTTAATCTCATCAACTTCCATCATTACTACGATGCTGATGCTTGGTCAAGTCTCCCATATCGTGGAGCAACGACGATTCGAATCGCTTAATATACCCAGCTGGGGCTTCCTAGCTACACGATGTATGCAGGACCGAACATCTTACATACATCAACTCACGCTTGCATTTCTCCCAGCCAGAACGGGTCCTAGCCATGAGGTACAGTACACCATCTCCCTACGCCGTGGTCCCCTTCCACGGTGGCCCCGTAGGATGGGTACACGCTACACTCGTTCCGGTTATCCGTTCTCGTCGTAGATAGTACAAGGGAGCTTACCGCCATTAGCATGCGACTAGTACTATCCAATAACCTTCTTGACCACAGGATCACCACAACGGACGGTCCTTAACCGACTCACAAGTGGACGACACTACACCAGGGCACTAGCCCATCCTGGTGCAAGTCACTCCACCCGGTCTCGATTTACTCATCATCATGCTCTTGTAGTGTATCCTTGACCCCGTCGGAACAAGGATAAACGACAAGCAACATCAGGTTTTCGTAACTTCCCTTCAGAGCGTATTGTTATCACACTTTTGAAAACAGTTGCTCAAAACCCTACACTAGTAGCAAGGCTAAGCGTGTACTAAACTTTTCGAAATCAAAGCAGGTATTCAGGATAATATATCAAGGTACGATAAATGCATCAAAGTAGGATATCACACAGCTCCTAATACCTAATGCATCATTTCATCAACATACAATATAAAAGACTTTTGAAATTCAAGGAGGTGTTTAAATGCATCCGGGGCTTGCCTTGGGACTCGACGAAGTTAGGAGCAGCTACCCAATCACCGAGATTGGACCCAACCTCTTCACGCTGAGCACCTTCTTTGAAAATAGGAGTTGGATCAACTCACTCCTCAGACGGCACAGCTACACGAGTGGAATGCATGATTACGATGCAGTAATAAAAAGAGCATGCGATAATGATGCAACGATTGTTAACCTATCTTGAGTACAACTTTCCTTCACGGTAAGGTTGTACTACTGAAGTATAACTAACGTCGACGACGACGGACTAACGATACGCAATCAACATAAAATGCCGAAGGTCAATAGGGTTAATGACTTAGGGTCATCACTCAATCCAAAATCAAGCAACCCTATTTTAATTACTAAAAATCATTGAAATGGCATTTATTAATTAAAAGAGCAATTTATTGCACAACTAAAATTTATTAGAAAACCAGAGTTAGTATTTTTCCTGAATAGATCATCACTCAAGGATCACAGAACATATTTTTGCATATTTTTATCTGCCCAAAATAAATTGTAGCAAAAAGATGAAAAACAGCATTTAAAATCAAAAAAGAAAAAGGAAAACACTTTCTTATCCCTTCATACCCTTTGGCGGCCCGTTTGGCCCAACTTCGGCGACTTGGCCAAGGCTGCCCGGTTCCCCCTCTCTCTCGCCGACAGCCCGGGCCCGGCTGTCAGCTCTCTCTTCCTCCTCCCTCTTTTTCCGGCTGACACAGGAACGGCGGCGGCGGTTGGCAGCGAGCTCGCCATCGAAGAGCTCAACCATCAAACCGATGGCAGCAGTCGCACCCCCTCACCGAGGCGAGCCAAACAAGCTACGACATGGCCACGGTGGCTCACCGGAGCGCGAGCAGCGACGGCCGAGGCGGATGACAGCGTACGGTTCACGGTGGTGCAACGGTGTTCCTACTGATACGACGTGGTAAAGACCTCGACACATGGCACCATCGAACCAGTAGCTCACCTAGACTTCGAAACGATCACTGGATTCGATGGACACACGATGAAGGTGCTCGGTCACCGGCGATGGCAGGGGCGGCGGCGCGAACTGAGGTTCACGATGGTGTTCTGGCTCGTCGGAGACTTCTCTGCACAAATGGATAAGTCGGTCCTGATTAGCATCCAGAGGTGGAGCTAGGACGAGGGTTGAACCAGGATGGGAAGCATGGGATGCTAGCTAACCAGGGCGAGCGGCTACGGCGGTGCTCGGCTGCCGGCCGTGAGGAAGACGACGGCGCAAACACGATTCCGGCGAACAGGGACTACAATTGGTGGCTCACTGGTTCGCAAGGAAGCAGCGGAGCTGGTGGCAAGCGATTGGAGATGGCGGCGGTGCGTGGTGCGTGAATTTCACCGTTGAAAGCACGGCGGCCGGCAGTGACAGTGGAGAGGGAAAAAACGAAAAGTGCCGGCGACGATGGCTTTTATAGGCGAGGGGAAGGTGTCGACGTGGTGATGAGCACCTTCTCGACGGGGTTGCGCTGGTTGGTGGCGCGGGAAAACGGGGAAGGGGCTGGAAAGGCCACGGTGGCGGTCGGCCGGCATGGGCACGGCGAGGTGGCACCCCTGTTACTGTAGCAGTGCCAGCTCAACACTTCCCTTTTCAAATTACTCCAAAAATTTGAATACAAGTTGAAAATCTCCCAAAATACAGATTGCATAAAAATTCATGCTCTACAACTTTCATTTAGAAAGTTTTGTCAAATTCCAAATAGAGATTTTGAATTTGCTTTTCAAATTTGAAAAGGGGCAAAAACCCTAACTTGAAGGAATTCAAAATTACTTTTAAATTTTGAATAAAAGATGAAAATCTTCAAAAAGAAAAGTTGTTCCATTTCTCAAGATCTAAAACTTTAATTTAGAAAATTTTTCATGAAACTAAATAGTTTTTGAATTAGAGTTTAAAAATCAAAAGGGGACCTTTCCCAATTTTGGAAACTTTTGAAATTACTTCAAATTTTATTCAAAAACTTGAAAAACTTTATATACCAAACTTGTAGAGCTCAAAGAGATGTACAATCTATATTTTTGAAGTTTTCCCAAATTTTGAATATTTTGAGATGAAATTGAGAAAAGGGGCAAAACACCTTTGAATTTCAAGCTTTTGAAAAGGATTTTCAAATTGAATCTTTGGGCAATTAATTAATGGTGTTGTGGTACTTTTCAAACCCAACCAATAGCACATTTTCAAAGTACAAAGTTCATACTTTGAAATGGTGCCAAAGTTTGATAACTTTTATTAACAAAATTAATTATGGTTAGCTCCTCAAAATTGAAAGTGAAATTCAAATTCCAACACTTAGGCACTTGAGCTAGGGTTTGGGATTTGAATTCCAATTTCAAAATTGATTCTTTCTTGCACCTCATTTGATTTGTAAAACTTGTTTGATGTGTGAGTCAGGGTTAGCCAAACACTTGCAAACATCAAGGTTGATTTTAATTGGTTGCTTTTATAAACAAAAGTTAAACATGTGAGTGGAATTTAAATGATAAACACATACACATGTGATATAAAAGAGCTTCAAACAAACCCTAGAATTGTAAACTCATTTTAGTTATCACATTAGGGTTTTCTAATTATGAATGCTCATGCAATGATGATGATGACATGGCAGGTTTAGGTTAACGTAACACCAGGGGTGTTACACTAGGCTAGGTTTACTTGTGAATGTCCCCTGATTGGCCGGATAGTGGTAGCTCGCGAAGGTGCCTTTATAGCTTCGTTGGATCCTCTGTAGTCCACTTCCCGTTGATAGGATCGATAGGCTCAAAGGTTCTTGGTAGGAGAGAATTCTGATTTCTGCTCTTATTCAGGTTACTTGCCCAGTTAGAACGGTATTATTCAAAGGTTACCGGTAGTCGGAACTAGAAGTCATTAGCTATTTCCTCTTTCTTGGTATTATCTAGCCTAATTGTTGGGTTAAGTTTATAGACTTTGTCATCATCACAACTGTTCCTTATGGATATGATATTTAAAACCTCCAGGTGAAATGTGACATCGGTATGATATCTGTGCACCTGCGGATAATCTTACTTAGATCTTATTTAATGGAGTGCAGTTAATTTATACCAACAAGCATTTTTGGCGCCGTTGCGGGGGAACGGTTTGCTAATTTTGACTTAGTCTAGCTTAATCTTGTATTATACTTTTATCTTTTCTTGTTTTATCCCATTCTCTTTATTATTTTTATGTTCATCCTGATGGATGCTTTTAATTCTATTCTTATTTATCTTTATGGCATGCGCAAAAGCTTCAGGCCACCAAAATCTATAGAACCTATCATAACACGGCTATGAGCTGCGCCCATGTTTAATTAATATGATTCGGGATAAACCCTTCTCGGAAGAAGATAACGAAAAACCCATACTTACATCTACGAGAATTCGAAAGACACTGCATGCTTGCGCATTCTTTGGCATGTCCAATAAGACTATCAGATGGAAGCTTTTTCCTTTCTCCTTGACTGGAAGAGCTAAACATTGGTATAATCGAGCCGTAGGGAGTATGTGAGGTGATTGGGAAACATTATGCTCTGAATTTTGTTTATATCTCTTTCCTATCCATAGAGTAGTTAACCTTCGGAAAGAGGTTCTAACTTTTACGCAACTAGAACAAGAATCTCTTAGTACATCATGGGATCGTTTTAATAAACTTATCACATCTAGCCCTGATCTTGGCTTTTCAGACCCCCTGCTCATTCAACATTTTTATGTGGGTCTTACCAAGAATTCTGGGGAATCCCTCGATTTATTCTCTAGAGGAGCCTTTCCTTATTTGCCTATAAGTAGAGCAAGGGCTATGCTCGAAAAAGTTGCTCTAGCTAATTCCGAGCTCCCCGAGGAAGAGAAGGACTTATCACCTGAACTAGAAACGGAAGTTTTGATAGTTAAAACACAATCACTACATTCTCATGATTTAGCTGTTAATCCTAAACCATTAAAATCCCAGTTTGATGATTTAGACTTCCAATTAGCTAAGATGCTTGTAAATCAATGCACATCAGACCTTCTTAGAAGAGCATCTTGGAAAAAGTGTCGTCAACTTCCTTTCTCTCTTGAAAGACAATGGAAAGAGTGCAAGGATGGCATGTCTAGTGATGCCATAGAAGGAGAGTCAAGCCACTTAGGAATTAATTCTATTTTCTCCCCTTCTATGCCCATAGTAAACGTTTCATCTGAACCCATCTCTAAACCCATCCTTGACCCCAATGATCCTTCTTATGCTCTCTCTCCTAAGTCTGATAATGACCCTAGAGACCCGTTAAGACATCCAAAGAATAGGAGTCATGGAGGCTATAGGAATAACCAAGAAGAGCAACGACAACGGCAGGAATGCATAGAACATACTAGAAATACATATGCTATTGTCAAAGAATGGATGGAAGAAGATGAATCCGTAGTTCTAGCATCTAAACTTGGTTTAAATCCAATTAGTGAGCTTAAATCAATTTCTTTAAACAGAACTCACCCAAGTTTAGAGAAATCTTTAGATGAGACCAATCCTAAAGGATGCAATCCATGGAAAATCCTAGAAAATAAAACATCCAATAAATGTCATAGGCATAAAATAATAGAGATAAACTTGTTGCCTATAGACATCCATGAAGAAACACCCTTAAAGTTTGAAAAGGGAGATCACATCGATGAGCATGGAAATTATCTCATTAACACTTCATCGAATCCATGCTCATATAAGAAATCTCCTGGATCAATTAGTCTCTCTAATATTACCACACACGAGATCTTTAACCCCATCATTCTATCTATTCATAAAATCATTGAAAGGGTGGTTGTAGATACATATGTTTATCATAAATTTTGTAAATCTCGTTGTAATCTTGAAATAGGTGCACAAAGGCTAGTGTTCTACAGGAAACCTCTTCATCAACTCGAAATACAAAAATTTTCCAAGAACAACCTTGTGTCCTAAAATAACCACTCTTGAAAAAAATAACATAGCTTGTACCTTTTGCTATAATGCCCTTGTGAATTGAGCATAGAAATATAATTGTTTAAAATACCCAAGAGAATATTTTTGTCACTAACCATTTCAGGTTTAAAGTGAGAAAGTGACTAATGGCAGTGTATGGCCAACCTATCATAATGCAATATTAATCCATCCAAACTTAACTTTTCTTTGTAAAATTCCAGCTTGGGGGAATCACCTTATTTAGAAAATCCTATATTGCTAATATTGGTTGTCTCCACCTTTATTCAATTTGTTAATCATGCTCTTTCATCTCCGTTTGAATAACACTATAAACTTTTATGTTACCTTTGTTTGCTATAGTATGCTTAACGTTGAAAATATTTTCATACACCTTTTAAAATAGGCATAGTGCTTAGTTTAAACTGTTTTCTTGAGTCATAATTAGACAAGGTGTTTAGTTTGATTTCTGAACTCAGAGGTGTGTTGATTTAACTTTCAAAGGCTTTTTGAATTAAGCGTGGTGCTTAGGTTAGAATGCCTTCCTAAATCAAATTAGACGTGGTGTCTAGGTTGATTTTTGAACTGATAATATACTGTAGTAGACATTGGATATTCTGTGGACTAACCCCTATAGGAAACTTTCAATTTAATTTGGGTAAGTCATAAGATGAATTCAAATCGGAGACGAAGTAGGGTGCATGACGGACTTTAATAACTTTGCATGAAGAAGACACAACTCATTTATCATTGATGGAAGAATTGTAAGCATCAATGATGCATTCACTTTATCTTCTATTGTAAGTTACTTTGCCTCAAGCCATGTCTGTATAAAACATGATCTATGCTAAAGCAATATTAATACTATCTTTTTATTAGCATAGACACAACAAAATAAAATATTGGACAAGTAACCTGTGTTTAAAAGTTGTATACTCCTTCGGGTATGTGTTGTCCACTAATCTGTTACAGGCATAATAATGACCGGAGTGAAAAGAGTCAAAAGATCAAAGAAGCAAAAGATAGCAAAATAATGATTGCAGTAGAGAAGACAAGATGTTCATAAACTCAAGATGCAAGAGAAAGAAAGGACCACCAGTCATCTACCCTTCATCACTTAGTGCCATCACGCTCTAATAATGAAGGTAATATTTTAAGGTAAATGGTCATTACTCTTCTCTTGATCTTGGTGCACACATAAATGTGAGACACAAACATGTTAGAGTTACAACTTAAATTGATTAACCTGATTAACTCAACATGATTTGTCTTTTAAAATTGTTCATGGCACCGTCCCCTCGTAATCTTAGTCTTAACCAAACAAGCTAAAACATTGTGATAGAGGGGGAGTGCCCGACCTTTCGGTGAGTGGAGATAATTTCGATTTGGTGGAAGTAGACCCTCACGATCCGACTACGACGAGCGAACCCGAAGCGCCAATGCAATCGCTGAACCAACTCCCAATGGTTACCAACCTCGCCCGGTGCGAGATCAGCGATCACGAAGATCAATTCCTGCACGCAATCGAAGAACGAACAAGAAAAAAGATGCGAGCAATCCTAATATCACTCGAAGGTGGAGTTCTTAATTACACGAGACAGCGCAGGTTGGCGCGTGTTCGAGAGTAGCTAAAGCTAGATGTAAAACAAAACTCCACCTTCGGAAAAAGTGTGTGCCGTCTTTTGGAAAAAGTGTGTGCCGTCTTTTGCTGTTTGAGATCCTCTATGTTCATATTATCAGTTTTTGAGGACTCTTGAAAAAAACAGATCCAAAAAATCAAGAATTTGCATTCTTTTGCTGCACCCTCTCCCTCTTTGCCACCTCCTTTGTTTCCCACTTGTTTCCAAAGCAGCGTTGTTTCGTGTTTAGCACTATAATTCAACTTTGCATTATTGTTTGATTGTGCTAATCCTTGACTTGAGTGCAGCCTACCCAGAACTCCACATAGTTCTCCGACGGGCTGACTTTGTTCCCCAGGCAATCGCTGCTCTAATCTTTCGAGAGTTCCTCCGGTCGGTTGCAGGTCGCCCCTGTGTGCTCGGTAAGAACAGATAAGACATTGACAACAGCACTAGTGTGGCGCATTGTGAGCCGTTACACCCCTATTTTAGCATTGGTTTTGTGTTTGCGCTAACCATGGCGGCGACGGCGACAAAAAGGATGAACAGCTGCGGGACATGCGGACACGATTGATGGACTTGTCGGCGACATCAAGACGATGCATGAACGGATGGATTCCACGGTCACTACGGCGAATCCAGCGGTTCGATCAGCTTGACCTCGCGCAGACGACCACTAAGACCACGCTTCGACACCATCATGTCACGCCTCGATGCTTTGAGCACGATGGTCACAGATCTCCGAAGGATTACGGTGGTGACACGGAGCAGGCCCGGTGGACACCGTCAAGGCCGTGCTTTCGCCGTGTGCTACGCCACCAAGGTCATGATTCTTTTGCTAAGATAAAATTTAAAATTCCATCTTTTAATGGCAAATATGATCCCGCTGCATATCTTGATTGGGAATTAGAAGTCGAGAAATTTGCATGCCATGATATTCCTACTACTTCTCAAGTTAAAGCTGCTATTAGTGAATTTACTGATTTTGCTTTAATTTGGTGGCGTGAATATAAACAAAAACATCCCACTACAGCTCCAACCACATGGGATCAATCGAAAGCTGCTATGCGCCACAGATTTGTACCTTCCTATTATGCCCGTGATTTGCTTAATAAAATGCAACGTTTTCAGCAAGGTTCACAATCTGTAGAGGACTATTACCAGGAATTGCAAAAGGCATGATTCGTTGTGGGTTAGTTGAGGACAATGACGCTGCTATGGCACGATTTCGTGGTGGTTTAAACCGTGAAATTCAGGATATACTTGATTATAAGGAGTATTATGATATCACCACATTATTTGAATTTGCGTGCAAAGCCGAGCGTGAAATGCAGGGACGCCGCTCGAAGCCATATTCTAACTCTTTTTGCGGGACGAAGCTCGACATCTGGTTCAGCACCAGCACCCCGCACCGTCCACGCCCGCCACTACACCGCGTGAGCGGGCAGCTACTTCAGTTGCTCCCCGTCCCCGGGCGCAGCACCTTCCACAAAGCCGCACAAGGGATATTCGGTGCTTTTCGTTGCAAAGGATTTGGCCACGTGTCTCGGGATTGTCCGAACAAGCGTGTCTTGCTCATTCGTGACGATGGTGAGTATTCTTCCGCTAGTGATTCTGAAGATATTCAACACGCTATGCTTGCCACCGACCATGCAGCAAAGGCGGACGTACATGTCAACCGAGGCGACGCCGATAGGTATGAAAGTCTTGTTGTGCAGCGTGTTCTTAGTACACGGCCGCTCCGCCCGAGAAGAATCAGCGACACACTCTTTTCCATACCAAGGGCGTTGTGCAGGAGCGGTCCATTCGCATCATCGGCGGCGGCAGCTGCAACAATTTGGCGAGTACCGCGATGGTTGAACAGTTGTCTTTACCCACTCGTAAGCATCCACATCCATATCACATTCAATGGCTTAATGATGGTGGGAAAATTAGAATTACTCGATCGGTCCGTGTTCCTTTCTCCATGGGTGCTTATTCTGATTTTGTCGATTGTGATGTTATTCCCATGGACGCATGCTCTCTGTTACTTGGGCGACCTTGGCAATATGATACTGATAGTTTGCATCATGGTCGTTCAAATCAATATTCTTTCATGTTTAAGGGTCAGAAAATAATTATACATCCAATGACACCTGAACAAATTCTTAAAGATGATCTTGCTAGAGCTGCTAAAATTGCTAAACAACTTGAACCATCGACCTCTGTTAATTCTGAAATCAAGTTGAATGCTCCTGTTTTGCTTGCTACACATGCTGATTTCGATGAGTTACGCGATGCTCCTTTGCCATGCTATGCCCTTATACGCTCTAGTGTGCTCGTTTCACTTGATGATGCACCATCCTTGGATATTCCCCCCCTGCAGTTGCTAACATTTTGCAGAGTACGCTAATGTCTTTCCAAAAGATTTGCCACCGGGACTCCCACCACTTCATGGCATTGAGCACCAGATCGACCTCATCCCCGGCGCCAGCGGCTTCGAACCCGCAAGACCGCACCGTACAAATCCGGATGAGACGAAGGAAATACAGCGCCAGTACAGGCGTTGCTTGACAAGGGTTATATTCGTGAGTCTCTTAGCCCTTGCTCCGTTCCGTGTTACTTGTTCCAAAGAAAGATGGCTCATGGCGTATGTGTGTGACTGCGTCTGTCGTGCTATTAATAACATTACCATTCACAACCGATATCCTATACCACGCCTTGATGATATGCTAGATGAGCCTGAGTGGTGCCATTCTTTTCACTAAGATAGATTTTGCGTAGTGGCTACCATCAGATTCGCATGAAATTAGGTGATGAATGGAAAACGGCTTTTAAAACGAAGTTTGGGTTATATGAATGGTTGGTTATGCCGTTTGGTTTGACAAATGCTCCCAGCACATTTATGCGTTTGATGAATGAAGTTCTGACATAGGATTGTTTGTAGTTGTCTATTTTGATGACATCCTCATTTACAGCAAGTCTATGGAAGAGCATTTAGAACATTTGCGTGCTGTTTTTGATGCGTTGCGTGCGGCCCACTTATTTGCTAACATCGAAAAATGCATGTTTTGCACACAACGTGTTTCGTTTCTTGGCTATGTTGTTACTCCACAGGGCATTGAGGTGGATAGCAGCAAGATCGATGCCATTCGGGCGTGGCCTACACCGACGACGGTCACACAAATTCGAAGCTTTCTTGGCCTTGCAGGTTTCTACCGCAGGTTTGTTCGTGATTTTAGCTCCATTGCAGCGCCTCTACATGAGCTTACAAAGAAGGATGTTCCCTTTGCTTGGAGTGATTCGCAAGAGGTTGCGTTCAGCACCTTGAAAGATAAGTTAACCAATGCTCCTCTCTTGCAGTTGCCTGATTTTACTAAAGTGTTTGAACTTGAATGCGATGCTAGCGGTATTGGGCTAGATGCTGTTTTGTTACAAGAAGGAAAGCCGGTTGCTTATTTTAGCGAGAAATTAAGTGGTGCTAGCTTGAATTATTCTACTTATGATAAGGAGCTTTATGCTTTAGTGCGCACTTTGCATACTTGGCAGCACTACCTTTGGCATCGTGAGTTTATAATTCATTCTGATCATGAGGCTTTAAAACATATTCGTACCCAAACAAACCTGAACCGTCGTCATGCTAAATGGGTAGAATTCATTGAGTCTTTCCCTTACATTATTAAACACAAGAGCGGGAAGGAAAATGTTATTGCTGATGCTTTGTCTCGTCGCTATACCATGCTGTCACAGTTAGATTTTAAAATCTTTGGCTTGCAAACTGTGAAGGATCAATATGTGGACGATGCTGATTTTAAAGATGCTTTCGCCCATTGTATTCATGGCAAACCATGGGGCAAATTTCACATCTGGGACGGGTTCTGTTTCGCGCTAACAAGCTGTGTGTTCCAGCTAGCTCGGTTCGTCGTTTGTTGTTACAGGAAGCGCATGGAGGCGGTCTCATGGGGCACTTTGGCGTCTACAAGACGCATGAGGTGCTGGCTGCCCACTTCTTTTGGCCCCGGATGCGCGCTGATGTTGAGCGCCTTGTTGCACGCTGCATTACTTGCCAGAAAGCTAAGTCACGATTGAACAACCATGGTTTGTACATGCCTTTGCCTGTTCCTACTTCCCCTTGGCTTGATATTTCTATGGACTTTTTGGGATTACCTCGAACTAAGAAGGGGAGGGACAGTATTTTTTGTGGTTGTTGATCGTTTCTCCAAAATGGCTCATTTCATACCTTGTCATAAGACTGATGATGCTAGCAATATTGCTGAATTGTTCTTTAGCGAGATTATTCGTTTGCATGGTATTCCAAATACAATAGTCTCTCGATCGTGATTCTAAGTTTCTCAGCCATTTTTGGAGATCATTGTGGAATAAAATGGGAACTAAATTGCTGTTTAGCACAACTTGTCACCCTCAAACCGATGGACAAACCGAGGTGGTTAATCGAACTTTGTCAACCATGCTTAGGGCTGTTTTAGATAAACACTTGAAACGTTGGGAAGATTGCTTGCCTCATGTTGAGTTTGCTTATAATCATGCAACGCATTCTTCTACAAAGATGTGTCCCTTTCAGGTTGTTTATGGTTATATTCCTCGGGCGCCTATTGATTTGTTTGCGCTTGATGCTGAGGACGCCCCACACATAGATGCCGCTGCACATGTTGATCAAATGATTAGCTTACATGAGCAAACTCAACAAAACATTGCTGCTGCTAATGCTAAATATCAGGTTGCAGGTAGTAAAGGGAGAAAACAAGTTACTTTTGAACCGGGTGATCTGGTTTGGTTGCATTTGAGAAAGTATCGTTTTCCTGCTTTACGTCGTTCTAAATTGATGCCACGTGCTGCTGGTCCTTTTAAAGTGCTAACCAAGATTAATGATAATGCTTATATCCTTGACCTGCTTGCGGAGTTTGGTGTTTCCACGAGTTTTAATGTTGCATATTTGAAACCGTATGCGGGCGAAGATGAGGAGTTGACGTCGAGGACGACTTCAGTTCAAGAAGGGGAGGATGATGAGGACACCACGAGTACATCTACACCGGCAGCACCACAGGCGCCTCCAGTTGCTCCTCCACCATAGGCTCCTACAGTTGATCATCCAGTTGGACCAATCACTCGGGCCCGTGCGAGAGAATTAAACTTCATCATCTTTGTTAATGAACGAAGGCCCGGCGGAATAAGAAGATGGCCCAACGGGGCAGCCCAGTGGGGGCGCCTAGGGTTGGGAGCCGCAGCCCTTCCCTTGGCCGCGCATCCCCCTCCTGCCGTCGCCCCCTCTTGCCGTGGCGCCCCTCCTGACTCCAGGGGCTGCGCCCCCTTTTATTTAGTCGGAGTCCCTTTTTGTTTACAACTGAGTTTTGTTTTACATCTAGCTTTAGCTACTCTCGAACACGCGCCAACCTGCGCTGTCTCGTGTAATTCAGAACTCCACCTTCGAGTGATATTAGGATTGCTCGCATCTTTTTTCTTGTTCGTTCTTCGATTGCGTGCAGGAATTGATCTTCGTGATCGGCTGATCTCGCACCGGCGAGGTTGGTAACCATTGGGAGTTGGTTCAACGATTGCATTGGCGCTTCGGGTTCGCTCGTCGTAGTCGGATCGTGAGGGTCTACTTCCACCAAATCGAAATTATCTCCACTCACCGAAAGGTCGGGCACTCCCCCTCTATCACATTGTATTCTATCTTTGGAAAGTGATAAAAATTTATATAGAGATAGACAATCCTTCTATTGGTTAAGCAATTCTATTCTTTTACGCCATATAAACTTAAATGCAACATTCAATGCTTAATCTTTTTGATCTTACCACTCATGTCATAAATCATGTAACACCAACTTTGTCTTGTTCAAATGTGCCTAAGGATAGAGAAAACTAAATAAAGGGATCGATTTGGTTCTGTTGGTGTTTTTTCACCAGCAGAGCCTATGCACTTGATCTCTATCTTGGTTTTGCAAACAGGACAACACGTCGAGTAAAGTTTACTAATTCTATAAGTAAAAGTTCTATGAACATGCACACTGAGCAAGAAACTACCAGCTACTATTAAAGCTCTACCTCAAACCTGCTGGCCAACCCAAAGAACAAAAGTGACATCACCATCACTAGAGGTATACAACGATCAAGACCTCCATCTTTAAGATAGAGAGATACATAAGAGTGGAAGAAAAAGTCCTATCGGTAAACTTTAAATTTTATATCCTTGCCATAAGGTAATATGGTAGTTATCTAATTAATTAGTATTCCCATCTACATCAATAATTTCACTTTAATATATTCATCTTTATAAATACTAAAAAGGAACTAAAAATCTTTATTGCTTTATTTCTTGCATCATAAAATATTAAACGCCCGCATGAATAAACTTGTGGTAACCCTGTAGGAATATTTACTGTAGTGGCATAAAAAATAATAATAATAATAGCTGCTATATTTACTTTCTTGCATTATGAAAAGCCTAAAGCCCCATAAGAATTCTACGTGGTGGCATAAAATAAATACAACTATATATCATGCACTCATATTTAATTTCTACATATACTAGAAAATCTAAAAAAAGAGAATCCTGTTAAAACTTGTCAATTTAAATAAACTCATAAGGATAATCAATTATTTATTGGCTGATCGCTAACCTATTATTAAATTCGATCCTCGAGTTTTGGTTTTCTTGTTGGAGTACAATTTTGCAGGATAACATTAGGACTAAGAAGTGAGTCTATCAGTGGAGCCCACTAGAATGTATTGCCGACAAGCTCGCTCTAGAGATTATCAACACCAAGTATTGCAAACATCTAGCTTGGGGAGGAGCATCCCCTAGTCATCGGGTAACTATACCTAGGCGATTATCGAGTCTATTTTATATATAGTCACAAAATACCAAAAATATATGGGCACATGAAGGTCCATATCTTTAAAAGTCTTGTGAGTCCAATAGAAATAAAAAGATGAATAACAAATTAAAACCAAAAACAAAATACTTATCTACATATTAAGGTGTGATCGTAGAGTGTGTCTAGTTAGTAAGAGTCAAATAAAAACTAGAGAACATTAAAATTTTGTCTTGGAGATGATGAACAGTTGCTCTACCATAATTCTTTTCAAGTGCCTAGTTTTCAACCAAAAATTCTCCTGAGTTTTGGACATAACTATTTTGATATAAGAATTTACTCTGAACCTAAAATTTATAGAGGCATATGCTTGAGCTAAGTCTAGTAATTGATTGATTTTACGTAAAGGTCGAAGCTGCTATTTATCTTATTCCTAGCATTACTAAGTTCTAGAGATTTATTTTAAAAACCCAAAATCTTACATGATGAGCTCTTGTATGACAAAGTTTGAATTCCTACCAAAGCCATATATGATACATTTAGAGTTAGAAAAACCTATGCGCATTCATACTGCTTGCTTTGCATTGAGTTTAGTCAACCTTTGTTGTATACCTTATGAGAGCCTTGTCATGCTTTTTAAAATCAAGATCACTTACACACTCCACCCACATATGCATTACTCCTACTCTGGGATGTAAGCGCAGTTATTGTCCACTTTTATTCAGATCCACCTTAAAAATATTTTTCTCCTACATTGGGAGTAAAACACCTAAAAATATACCCTATAGGACAGCCCCCATTTAATTGCTCTAAGTTCTTATCATTATCTCTCCAATTATTTATATATTCAAAGGATGCATGTGGCTATGCAAAAGTATTAAAAAAAGAAGAGAAATAAAAAGGGGAGTAAAAGATGGACAAGTGTCCTAGCAATTAAAACAATGGGTATATAGATGCTCGCCTCCCAGATTAAAAAAAAGAAGAAGAATAAAGATAGCCCATGTTTTTCTGCGAAAAGTTCTAAGTTTAAAGGAGAGAGTTATTTTCAAAGAGCAAAAGTAGAATTAGGATTAGCCACCATATATACACCTATCCACCATATTCCATACACATGCACATCTTGATTTGATTGTATGCCTCGATTCTCTGTGGATCCATTGTTTGACTTTATAACATATGAATCGCAAGTATGTTCATCCTTGTTATTGCCACTCCTATAAGCTCCACTATGATCCTTAGTTGTAGGAAGGCATGACATCATTAATGCCTTAGTGAGATCCATAAATACTATATATATTAAGAGACTTGAGGGTGTCATACAATTAAGCTCTGAGTTTTATTTCGAAAACTTACAAAACTCCAGAAAATTGGTACTGTGAAGAATTTGAGACATGGTGCTTGACTTGATTGTTCTGTCTTTCAATTACTCAAGACTTATGCAAGAGTTGTAAAGCCCTATAGTAAAGGTAAAATGGGTAAGTTTGAAGGTTAGAGCAGTTGTTGTCTAAACCGGAGGAAAATTTTTGTTTGAAAGCAAGTGTACTTAAAAGGAATAAAAGCATTGCAGCAACTCCTGATCCGAATATATTAATAATTAGGCTTAGGTTGTTTGCCAAGGGACTGGCAAAAGGTAAGCTTGGGGGAGTTGTTGACGGTGGATAACGTCAACTTTTATTAGAACTTTATACATGAAAAGGTACATGAATATACACTAGTCTAGGGTTTTAACCGACAATTTCCACGAGTTTTGCATATTCTGTATTTTCCAGGGATTATTCCAGAAAAGCATAAACGAGGGATTAGAGTGCATAATTATCACAAAACTTATCGCGTCGGCAAACATCGTCATCGGGCTCGGGGAAACATCTAGAAGACACCGGCGGCGGGACCCGCGGGGGGCCCACACCCGGCGCCGGCCGGCCCCACCCGGGCGGCCGGCCGACGCCCCCTAGGGCATCGGCCGCCGCCTTGCGGAGTCTTCCTCTCACGCTTCCTTGGCACCTAAGTAAAGCATCTCTCCATCGATCTAAGGTCGGTTTGATCCGATGGTGCACATGACATGAAGACGCGGATCGATGACATGGCAGTTCCTTGCCCTCTACTCCACCTCGGCCTATATAATGACGCCCCAAGGCTCCTCCTGGAGGCATTCTACACCCCGATGCTTCATATTCTCTACATAAATTAGGGTTAGGGTCCCTCTAGTTGATCTAGTTCTAGTTCATCTAGTTCTAGTTCATGTAGATGTAGCAATTAGAAGAGACTAGTTCATCTATATCTAGTCTTGTTTAGAGATTAGAGAGATAGAGTAGAGGAGTAGAGATTCTGGAGGAGTTCTGGCCTATCGGTGCTTCTTCGTGGCTGTATTCTTCTGGATTCAGCTCACTCGCCCGGAGCTGCGTTCTGAGGTACTTTTGTATTCAACATTCTGATTCAAGTAAGGAGTTGTTCTTAAGTTTGCAACTCATATTGAGTACTTTGATCTATAGGACCCTGTAGATTGAAGCTGTATTTCGTAGTGTAGGCATGGTGCCTAGGCTAGGTTTACTTGTGAATGTCCCCTGATTGGCCGGATAGTGGTAGCTCGCGAAGGTGACTCTATAGCTTCGTTGAATCCTCTGTAGTCCACTTCCTGTTGATAGGATCAATAGGCTCAAAGGTTCTTGGTAGGAGAGAACTATGATTTCTGCTCTTATTCAGGTTACTTGCCCAATTAGAACGGTATTATTCAAAGCTTACCGGTTGTCAGAACTAGAAGTCATTAGCTATTTCCTCTTTCTTGATATTATCTAGCCTAATTGTTGGGTTAAGTTTATAGAATTTGTTATCATCACAACTGTTCCCTGTGGATACGATATTTAGAACCTCCGGGTGAAATGTGACTTCGGTATGATATCTGTGCGCTTGCGGATAATCTTACTTAGATCTTATTTAATGGAGTGCAGTTAATTTATTCCAACAGTAAACCACTGCGTTCTTTTCTCTTCAGATTGAAGAACGTGGCAGTAACATACCAGCGGAAGACACCGAGTTCTTTCTACCATGGATTGAACAACTCGGCGCATTCATATCAACAGGCTCTCAAGGAAAAAATGCAGAACATCAAGAAATCTTCATCAAGTATCTTCTCTCATAAAACTAAGTACTCTGACAACTCCCTTCCCTTTCAGTACGAAAGACCTCTAGAAGAAGAAAGATCTGACTACTCAATTGAAAGCCAGAGGGATCAGATGCCGATATTATACTAGATTCAGCAGTCAGAGAAGGAGAAACTGATAGCCAAAGGATAGCACAGGAATGTAGAAAAAAGAAGAGAGGTAGAATGAGGAACCGGGTATAAGAACGCAGGGAAGCGTAGAGAAAATATGAAGAAGATTTAGCCGACTATAATAGAAAGAGGACGGAAAAAGAAACAGAAGAAAGGCATGCTGCGGCTAGGGCAGGACTGGACCCCATCAACAAAATACAAGAATTGATAAACGAAATAGATGCCATCTCTCGCCCGAGTGAAGAACAAATCAGGCTCAGAGATCTACTCAGGACTACCACACAAAGAATGTAGGAGGTCCAAGTACCTCCTAGACGCATATCGTCCCAACAACCAAGTCAAAGAAGTCAGAGAAGATCGGCCTTCAAAAGACTATCCATACATGAGAGGAGCAGCAATGGAAAAACTTGAAATGAACGATCATGCTACGACTGGTTTGAGAAAACAGGCAAAATCGAGAGAGGCTTCCAACACCTCCACCCTAAAATTTTCGCAGGTCACCAGCTCGGCACGACAACTAGGCAGATTTAGAATACAGACTAGAAAAAGTACCCGATAGGTTCCCCTGCTTTGTAGGAAGACTACTTACCGTCAAATTACCACATAATTTTAAACCATCAAATTATTCCAAGTATGACAGAAAGACAGAGTCAATGCAGTGGCTGTTGACGGTCGTTAATGTATGAATTTAGCCGTCAACTAGCTATGGAAAAGGATGCAATTGCGATCACCAAAGTAGTATAGGGTTTGCATTGACAGAATTCCACGAGTTTTGGTGTTTCACTATTTCTACAGGTGTAAACTGGAAAAGATGCAATCTTAAGAGTTTATTGGAACATAGAACGAGAAATCGGGCGCCACAGCAATGTAGAAAGATTCTAGAAGAGGCCAAAAGACACCACGTCGAAGCGAAGGACCAGCGGCCACCAGGCCAGATCGGTCGGTCTAGCCTTTGACCGGTCGGTCTAGGCCCTAGCCTGTTCGTGGCCCGCTTCGCCCAGGTTGCTCCACCGCCTTAGGGTTTCAATTTCAGTCGTCCGCCAAAGTCGGTTTGATCCGATGGTTCACGATCATCGCCCAGGGCTATAAAAGAAGGGCAGGACCCCTCCTGGGAGGAGGCACATTCATTTATTCTCATTCAAAGTTCGATCATCAGCCAGAAACCCTAATCAGAGCTCTTTAGCTAGGGCCTTGTGGGGATATGACCTCCATATACCATCGCGACTATACATGGGCCGCACCATCGAGATGGCCCAGCCCACAAGATGAAGACGTGCGGCACACGACGTGCACCGCACAAGCGTTGTAATAGTACCAAATAGGCTATTTTACTTGTAAACCTGTCCCTTCAGAGTATATAAGGAGGGGCAGGGGTCCCCTAGAGGACAAGTCAACATAGCTCGGATCATCACGATCTGACATATCTTTCAATCAATAACAGGAGAGCAGGACGTAGGGTGTTACGCCCTAGCGGCCCGAACCTAGGTAAACTATGTGTGCTGTTCTTCTTGTTACGTCTTGTTCGTAGTTGTTGACACCATATTTTGGTGAACTATGGACCACGTTGTCAGAGCGCAACAAAGCAGACCAGACGGATCGACTAATGAAGAGATAACGTCAGCAAAGCATGAGGTGTTTCTAAGGCCGATCGAAGGAAGGAGGAAGCACATGACGGACTCTATCAAGAAAGAGAAGAATTGGAGTCCAAATTACCTTTATTTTTGTATTCGTATTCTCTTAGGACTTATCTTAGAATTTTGGACTATATATATCGAGGACCCGACCATTGTAAAGACATCCAATCAATCAATACAATAACAACTTCGGTCTTCGGCCAACCCTTAGGAGTAGGAGTAGAGTAGATCTCGGTGGGATCTTCGACGAATTGAGCTGCATCGGTTGAGTCCGACCTTCGGTTTGCTTGTAAGTATTGCCACGGTTGATGTCTCATTTATACGGCTGCATCGTTTGACCTCGTATAGGCTTGATTTGAGCTAGTTATCGGTTTATATCTTATTTGTATGGCTGCATCTAACGACCCCACTGCGAATTAGGTATAAGCTAGTTATCGGCTCTATTAGATTGGCAATCTAGTAGGTTCGTTAAGTTATTGATATTGTTTGTTCTAAATTTAATTTATCTTTTGCAACAATATTATTGCCCAATCAAGATTGATAGATTAGGTTGCGCTTAAAACTCTATCAAAGATCCTTTGTTCCGGTGTGTATTTATACTCACGCTTATTCTTACCGGAATAGTCGATCAGGCTCGTATCGGCTAATCTGTCGATCTTGGTTGTCACGTGTTGTGGGTTCGAGGCTTATCTGGATGTGAGTAGACCCGAGGGTTAATTTTAGAGCCACTAGCCGTTAGACCAGCTCTATCTTTGATTTGAGGGGATGCTCGTGTTTGGAGATGCTTGCTTAACAAGAGTAGATTTAGGTTACCTCGAAGCCACAGGCCGTTAGACCAGGTTCGTTGTAATTTAGGTATGCTTGTAGTTATGTTTGAGGTTGATTCAGAGCCGCCGACCGGTAGATCAGCTCTATTTCAACTTGAAGGACAGCTGCGGTTAAGACAAGTAGTCCGTTCCTACTTCATGGACCTTGTATCGGCTAAACAGCCGATCCAGTTATGCTTTCACGAGTAGCGCATGCGTATAGATCTGTTTGGGAGTCAGGAAAACTAGTGTTGTTTGCTGAATCTATTGAAGCCTGCTGGCCGGTAGACCAGGTGAATGTAGATCCGGCATGCTCCATGAAAAGTAGTTTAACGGGACGGGTGGCTGATAGACCAGTCTTGGTAGACTATTATTTATCGATAACTAAGCCGGACCTATGTATATGAACTACCCCATTATTTAGACCCTGTATCGGCTAAATAGCCAGTCCAGTTATGTTTCTGACGATGATGCGTGTGCGTTTGTTGTCTTAAATACAGTTAGGCTTAATGAATACGCTGACGTAATCTAATCTGTTCGCTACAGTAGGCTGCATAGAAACACCCATGTTAGTAAACAGGTTATTTTATCAGATTAATCATTATTATCGGCTGCATGGAAACACCCTCTTGTTAATGATTAATTTTATCTGGCATGTTTATTAAACTAACTGTCTTCGAGCTGGCATGCATTGCATAATTCGTATCTCTTATCAATTGATAAGATCAACTAAAATAGGTTGCTTTACTCGCTATATATGATGATCAGCTGTTCGAATCGTATTGTTATTACTGTATGCTCTACACTGGTAGGAGTTGACTTTCTAGTTAATCTCCTTCAATTTATTGGTCATTAAGGACCATACATCTTAGAACTGTCCAGAAACAAAACTGGCAGGTTCCAGAATTTGATGCTTGCTACCCCTTGTCAATTGTAGGTCAAATTGACTGGCACGCCCTAGATCGAAGTCACCAAGCTCGGCTTGCCTCGTCCAGGCTTAGGGGATGAAGGACTCCGGCTCCTGTACGCTCTCTGAGAGCCTACTCGTGTGCTCCCCTTGATGCAGGAAGATCTGTACCACTTTTTGCGTCAACAGTAGCATGCCTCCACCGATAAATCACAACCTTCGGTATACCCGTGGTAGACTGCCGCCGATATTTCGTCGACAGTGGCGCGCTAGGTAGGGGGTGTGCGTGCAGATTTTGAGACAAGCAAGATGGAAACTTCTTCAACAACAACGCCGACCGACCAGATCTTGGGAACAATTTTGAGATCGACGAATCCGGCAACTCGGCTCTCCTGCGCCAAGTACCCTTCATCTTCATCAACATTATTTGTCGCAACGATCAAGACGTGAGCTTGTGGCAGCATGCCTCGGTTCGTTGAGTCAAGCGGTGGCTCTTGTTCCGCGTACATGGCTGCATCTGGAAGTACTCAGAATCCGTAGCGGCTACATCATGGCCGACGAAGGACAGATCCATCTACAGCATGATGTCAGGCCACCGCCCGCCGCCAAGGATCCTGTACCAACCAGCAAGCAGATACGCTCTGCATGGCATGCAAATACGGGTAACTTTCCTTCCTTCTTGATCTCGATGCCATCAAATTAACAGAGCCAAGTCATGCTTCTATTTTTCAATTAAATATTCTATACAATATATGTACGTATTTTTGTATCTCTCCACACGATATTTGTTGGCAGGAATTCATCTTTCACGCGCCTTCGATGCTACACCTGGTCGTCGCCAATCGGTGCCATCGACACGATGTTGTCGCGCATCATCAACTCCGTTACATCTCGCGGCAACCCGTGATGTTCAGCGTCATGACTCCAGGACAGGATGGCCCATGCAAGCGAATAATCAGCATGCCAATTATCTGGCATATGCACGCATGCACCTACGTATGCATCTACGACATGCAAGGACGGACGTTCTCATCGTCAGATTCCAACGAGGAACCCTGCTGCATGCATGACCGAACTCCGACCACGCCATTGATACATTGGCTTCTTCATGCGACGTGCCAACCTCCCTGCTCCGCTGCCAATTTTTTGTTGGACCAACCGACTCCTTTGCTCGACGACTCGTCTCCAACCACATGCTAAGTATTAATAATTCGATTGATATTTCATCGATCGTCATACATACATCTTCATGACTTTTACCGACCACTACCAGAGTGCGCTCAAAATTTTTTCGCCATGTCTACCATCTTAAAGATGCACATGTTTTCTCATAAGCCAAACAGTTATGTCCTCCTATTCGAGTCTATCAGAAAAGGCACTGTTCTCGGTTCCTCCGACCACGTGTTACAGCCCCGCGCTATACAACACAAGAGATACCGACAGTCGCTCCTTGACGGTACTAGGCCCATAGTGTCCTGGCATCACGCTGTTCACTCGAGGTTCCCTAGTCACCTAGAGGCTGATGTGTCTCTAGGATAAACTACACTACTCGCGCTGATTAAAAACGGTTTACCGGCTAAAAAACAAAGTTTTTTTACCATCTTTTCGCCTAACAAATTATGCTGAGGATAATACATGATTCTGCTGATTTCTCTTTGAAGATTAATATATTCTATTTTGTACATCATTATGTACTACAAGCTCTTCATATTTATTTTTTAGGTGCATGGTTCAGCTGCTGAGCTCATCTTTTACGCTTGGGACTGGATCAGTTGAGGGGGGACATCATCCAAGACTTCACCATCGACCAGTTGGTTGGGCTGCTCGGAGCTCGCCAGCTACGTTGGGTGGTTGTCAGCCAAGCTGCGGACTACTCGGTGCTCAAACTTTATTGGTTTAGCGAGCCCTTGGTTAGGCCGAAGGGCCTTTCATCGTCCCCCCTCTGGCCCCTGGCCTCCCGGGTCGTATTTATAGGTGTCGGGAACCCCTGGCCCTAGGCACTTTTCGTCTGTACCCCTCTGAGAGGGCCCTGCCGTAGGCGCCGCGCGGCCCCAAAGGCCAGGAGGGGTATCGACGTCATTTCCGTATCGCTTGCTACCTGCTCCTCCCCGTCTGCCTGGCGGACCCTACCTCCTGACAAGGCGCAACTTGGCGAACTCGGGTGTTGGTGCCGGAAGTCCCTTCACGGCGCCGAAATGACCTTCGCCCCTACGAAGACCCCTTCGAACGATGTCCGCCCAGTCTTGCCCTCTCGAAGTGGGGAGGATACCTTCGATGCGTGAAGGTCCATTCGCCTCGGAACTTTGGCCGCGGATACGCTCAACCTTGGTGCTCCTCCCCAACACTAGCCCCTCGGGTGGGCGGGGCTGTCGTCGCGTGGACGGCCCCGTTTGCCCGATGTCAAGGAGGACCCTGGATGGGATCTTTCGCTCGTGCGATGATTAATCCGCAAAAGGCTCCCTCCAAGTGAACCGAGGCGAAGTGGATGCATCTTACCAGTCCCTTTGCTTGGCGTGGGTTTTTTTGGCGGCTCGGTTTCCTGTGGTGGCGGCGTGTCGCCCGTGCGGCGGCGTCGCTTGCGCTTCCCGCCCTTTTTCCGTGTGCGCCCGCTCACCCACCCGGCGCGTGCGTATATAAGGGCCGCGCCCCGCCTGGCCAGAGGCGTCCCTGTCCTTCAGCATTCTGAGTTTGAGCCGACCGCGCGTATCCGCGTCCCCGCTGATCTTCTTTGGAACTGCCTTCGCCTTCTTCACTTTGCTTCTTTCTGGTGAGTTTTGACCTTTTCTGTTTTTGTCCTTTTCTTGTTTGAGCTTGCTTTCGCTGTTTCGGTTGTGTTGACTTTAATCGAGGGTTCACTCTTGTTAGTTCGCGCTAGTTGTTTGGCTCAGTTCTTTTTTTGACACTTGTAAATGGCGAGCTCGAGCAGTAGTGACCCAACGAACAGTGGGCGGAGCACTTCTGGTTCGGACCGCTCTGGCTCTGATGCGATCAGCTCTTTGTCGGGATCATCTTCGCGTGCTGCTCCTGATTCGTCCAAGTCAACAGCGCATGAGGCTGCCTCAGCGCACGAGGCTGGGACTGTTTACGGTAAAGGTCCATCCTTGGAAGGGGAAGAAGAAAATGTTGAGGTTGTGATTCTCGATGAGGAAGCTGGCGAAGAGGGCGAATCTATCCCGAATGAAATCGTTCCTATTTTTTGCCTGGGACGATCACGGGTGACCGATTCTGTTTTGGATGAATTTGTGGTGGAGGGTTTGATTAGTTCGCATGCTCGCCAAGCGTGCCGTGCTCCGGGGAGCGAATCGACTCCGCGGCCTGAGCCTTATGAGGCTGTCATCTTCAAGGATTTTCTGACAGCTGGACTTCGCTTCCCGTGTGAACGTTTCGTTTGTGAGGTGTTGGAGCGCTTCGATCTGCAGATCCATCAGCTCACTCCCAATGCCTTCGCCCGCATGGGGATTTTCGTGGCCGCTATGAAAATGATGGGTGCTGAGCTTGATGTCAACATTTTCGCTCAGTACTATGAAGCACAGCTCTTCGAGGAGAAAATTCTCGGTGGCCGTTTGGAATTTGGTTCGTACAATTTCGTGCCCCAAAAGAGTCGAGGCACTGTGACCATTATGCCTGCATACCGCAACAAGTGGCCCAACTGGCAGGAATCCTGGTTCTACATTCACATCTGCATGGACGACGAAGTGATTGAGGCTATCAAGAATGGACTAGCGAAAGCCAGCGTGCTTGTGTCAGAGATGACGACTATGCGAGGGGTCAGGTTGGCGGAGACTTTACCCAGCGGCAGTGCAGCAGCTTATGCTTTGGAGGTTTTCATCCTCACCTCGCGTCGGCAGATTAGCCGCGATCTAGTTGAGGAGTGGATTGCGGCGGACCAGTGGCCCCTAGAGGCAGGATCGGGTTTTACTGAAATCTCAAGTAAAGGAGGTTATCGCGGTCCCGTGTTCGAAGCTTCGCGGCCTACATTCTATGATTGTGATTTTGACTATGTCCGGTACATCGAAGGGCAAGCTGACGTGATTCTAGGGCCTTACAATTCGAAAGTGCACAAGGCGAAGAATCGCGGACTTTCGGGTTTGCGAAGGTTGAACCGAGTCTTTGATTTGATGAAAGTTTATTATGGGGATCGAATTGATCCAGCTCCTATTCCGGAAGCGGGGACGTCCGCCCCGGCCGCCGCGGCCGGGCCCGGGGCGTGGGCGCGGTCGAGGGCAGAAGAGGGTGACTGCTGCCCTGGAATCTGCTAAACGGAAGGTTGCGCGAGTCAGCGAACCCGCCGATGTTCGGATCGGTCACGAAATTGCGCGGCCCCTTGGTCGCCGCAGCAGGAAAGTCGTTCGGGGGAAGACCCGAGACTATGGGGCGATTTCGCTTTCTTCGGTAGAGTGGCTCACTTTGTTGTTTACTTTGGGAACTGATTGGTTATTTCCGCTTGGTGCTTTTTGCAGATTTACTTCATTTGCCTCAGGGAAGCGAGGACCTTGGGGCTATGGGTAGCCGGAAGATCATCGATCCTCGCGCCGAGCTCGCCGGTACTGGCGATATGTCTGTTGGGGATGTTCTGGCGAAGGGTCCCCGAAAACCTTTGCGCTCTGCAATGGCGGCGCCCGCGGAGCCGAGCTTAAAGCGGCCGAAGACCGCGCCTTCCCATGGCGCCCCCACCGCCGGCGGTTCCGTAGTGGATCCTGCTTCATCGCAACCGACTGGCGTGTTGCCCGAGTTCGGTAAGTTTGAGACCTTCGATCGTTTGGTGCGGCTGTCGCCTGCGAATGCTTGCTTTCTCCTTTTTGTCCATGGGGAATTGCGTTTGGGATCGCAAAACCCTAATCATGGCGAAATGCGAGTTTACTCGGGTTCAAGGTCCACTGGCGAAGACGACTCCGCTAGAGAGGAGACTTACCAAATTGCTCGTTCTTTAGGGATGCCGTCCGGCGCTCGCCTCGTCGCCAATATTAATCCGGTGATGTCGGGGCTGCTCCCGAGCCGCGAAGGACTCTCCCTAGCCGACGCTTGCTTGGGATCTTTCGGCGCCCCCGAGCTCGAGCAAGACTTGTTGTAGAGCTCGGATTTGGAGCTTGCTGAGGCCATCAACTTCCACGCCATCAGCGTAAGCACTCATGTTTACTTTCGCGAATCTCTTTCCTCGTTTTTTCTTTACCCATTCTCTTTTTTGCAGAGCGCACTTTTGGGGTGAACTGTGCAGAAGATGGCTCTTGCGCAGTGGCAGAACTTCGAGCGCGAGTTGAAGACCCGAGACGACAAGATCACCACCTTGAAATGCGAACTGAAGATCGCCAAGGCCGCTGCGGCTGACGCCGAGAAAAAACTTGCTTCTGCTGAGGAGGCTGCCACAAAGGCAAAGGAGAGCTTGGCCGTCATCCGCCAAACTCGACAGGACAAAAAGCAGAGTATCTCCGCTGAAGCCCAGAAGGTGGTTGACGCGTACAAGGATCTTCTCCTTAGTGTTGGCGTCGAGGCTGCTCCCCCCGCAGACATCGCCGTGGACCGCTTCCTTGGCTTGTGAACGAGCTCCGCTCGGTGTCCGACCACATAGCAGTGGGGCGTGAATACGCGTCGATGGAGTCCCTCAAGGCCTTTGCCCATGCGCTGCACGAATCTTCCTGTGGACATTTTGGCTCAGTGGAGGTGATGGAGCCAAAGGCTTATTGGAACCCGACCTCCGAGGCGAACGAGGCTACCGTTCGCTTCTTTGAAGGCTTCTGGCGCCCGGGTGGTCGCGACATTGCGCTTCTTCGCGCCGCTCTTAGCCGTGGGAATGTGAGCGCAACTCTTCCACTTACTTGTCTTCGCTTTACGCTGTGTCCTGACACGTCTTTGTTTTGTTTTTTGGTGCAGACCCCAGAGGAGCAAGCGGCGATCAAGGAGAAGGTCAAGGCCTACCTCGCCACCCATGACGCGCGTGAGGGGAGTGCTTCTAGCGAAGCAGCGCCGCCTCCTGCCGATGATGCTGCTCCGAAAACGACGCCTGCGACTGAAGCGGTGAGGAGCCCGGCTCAAGACATTTGAGGATTGGTTTGAACTTAGTCTAGCTCGGGTTGTGAGCCAAAAATGTAATTAAAACTTATGTGTTAACTGTCGGTGGCGCAGGATCCCACAGAGGGGCCTGGTCACCCGGAGGAAGTGTACCCTTTGACTATTCGCTGTGGTAACTTCGTGATCGGTGGTGGTTCTTGGTATGAATATCCTCAGCGGCATATCGGATGTTCATTAGGTCGTTTTATCCAATCACGGCTCTTCATCGATTTTATCGGGACTTTGATCCCACCATTCTAGATGACAGGAGGCAACAGTGCGCTTGCGCTCCCCCTTGGTTGTCCCGAAAAAAGAGCCGGAAGACTTTTTTGTCCCCTTCGAGGAACGTCGTTTCAACTACTTCTGTAAACCCGACTTTTAGGATGTACGAAGCTGATATTGTCCGAACGGGTAAACTGTTTCTGTGCATTTCGATCCGAACTCGTTTTCCTTTTAGTTTCGTTTCCATTTCTCGCGCGGGCAACGCCGCGCGAAGGGCTGGATATCGCGTCGACCATTTTCGTTTTTTTGTAGAATGCTCGTTGTGGAGGTTTATCGAAAAAATTGAATTGAAAAGTCCAGGCCTTCTGGGCCAACTTTTTCTGAAAAAGGCTCCCTCCGCTTTTCAGTCCCGGGGGTTAGGCGAATACACGAAAAACTCTTGGCTGATCTTGTTTACGAAAAACTCCCTCCCCCATCAATCTTGGGGGTTGGGCGTGTTGGTATATTTAACGCACACAGAATAATTAAGAAGATAAATCCACAAGCGCACGGATACCGCTGTAGCTTTCACCTAAGAGTATTCCAAGGTATCGAATTTCCACGAGGAACACGAAGTGATCTAGTAATGAATCAAGAACGTCCAAGGATAGATAAGATAAATGTTTTTGGTGGGTAGAGAGGGGCTATCTAAGGTGATCTAGATAACTAAGAATCGGACTTACAATACTTATCTACTTTGGAGCAGCAGTACCTTTCCAACTCTCGAATAAGACTGGGAAGAAGGTAGTTAGGGAAGGCTGCCAAAAGCTCTACGAAACACCAACTCCGACGTGATGGAATACGAAGGCCAACAAAGCTGTCACCTCTAAGGCTACCACAACTAACCGTAAGAATTGGGCGCAAACTCAGGTAAACCCTAACCTAGACACCACGTCTACGCTATCGATTACTACTCTAGCTATGCACAATAACTAGAGCACTCAATACGAGCTAAGATCCCGTAAACAAAGTAAAGTAAGAACAAAACTTAATCAAATAGAAGATGTAGAGTTACCAACTGAAGAACTTGAAGATGAACTGTCTCCGTAGAGGTACAAAGTTGAGGAAGATCCGACAAGCCGGCTCCTCTTCTACTTTTCTCCTCTCCTCTCCCTATTTTCTAATTATAAGAGCTCTAATGAGCTAGGGCTTCTAGCTCTCCAAATGAATTGATAGAATGAATTAGGGTTTCCCTGGGGCGGTCTGACCCTATATTTATAGCCCGGTGGGATACATGACAGTCGTTTGATCAAACCGACTTAAGGTATGGTGGATATTGACCCTCAAAGGCGGTGGAGGAAGCTTCCAGAAGGGCGTAGGAGTTCCTTTTGGGGGGAGGCCGCCCAGCCCCATTGCTCAGGCTGGCCGGCCCCACCTTTTCGCCGCCTGCGATCCGCTTCATTCTCGGTGTTTTCTAGAATGTTACGGAGTCCAATATGCGGGGGTTTCGTTGGCGTCAAGTTTCGTCAATCCGTTTGATAATTAGGCCCTTCTCCGTGGTTTTTGGAATAATCCCGGAAAATAACAATTCACCAAAACTCGTGGAATTTGTCGGATAAAACCCTAGACTTCTGTATTTGCAAGTGTTTTGACCATTTATCATGTTTATTGCACTATTAAATGTTGACGCTATCCACCGTCAACAAGCTCCCCCAAGCTTACCCTTTGCTAGTCCCTTAGCAAAGCCTAACTAATAAACTTGGATCAGGTGTTGCTACAATGCTTTCACTCCTAAAAAGTACACATGCTTTCAAATAGAAATTCACCTACGGATTAGATAAAACTGCTCTAACTTTCAAACTTACCCATTTTACCTTTAACTATGGAGCTTTTCAACTTTAGCGTGGGTCTTGAGCAATCGAAAGATAGAACAATCAAGTCTAGCACTATGTCTCAAATTCTTCACTCAATCAA
Source organism: Chrysopogon serrulatus (assembly GCA_015844335.1). Taxonomy (NCBI): domain Eukaryota; kingdom Viridiplantae; phylum Streptophyta; class Magnoliopsida; order Poales; family Poaceae; genus Chrysopogon; species Chrysopogon serrulatus. Next base: position 99,797 of record JADLZL010001381.1, read on the forward strand.
TATTCTGGAGTTTTTACAAGTTTTCAAAATAAAACTCAGAACTTAATTGTATGACACCCTCAAGTCTCTTCTTGTATATGGTATTTGTGGATCTCACTGAGCAATGATGCCATGCCTTTCTACAACTAAGGATTATAGTGGAGCTCATAGGAGTGGCATAAACAAGGGTGAGCATACTTGCAATTCATATATTGTAAAGTCAAACAATGGATCCAAAGAGAGTCAAGTCATACAATCAAACCAAGATGTGCATGTGTATGAAATATGGTGGATAGATGAATATATGGTGGCTAAACCTAATTCTATTTTTGCTCTTTAGAAATAAATCTCTCTCTCTTGGACTTTGAACTTTCATAGAAAAACATGGGCTATCTTTATTCTTCTTTTTTTCTCTCTTTTTCTTTTCTTTCTTTCTTCTTTTTCGGGGAGGCGAGCATCTAAGTACCCATTGTTTTAATTGCTCGAACACTTGTCCATTTTTTTAACTCCCTCTCCTTTTTCAATACTTTTTTTTTTTTTGCATAGCCACATGCATCCTTTGAATGCAATAAATGATTGGAGAGATAATAATAAGAACTCAGAGCATTTAATAGGGGTTGTCCTATAGGATATATTTTTGGTTGTTTATTCCCGATGTAGGAGAAAAACATTTTTAAGGTGGATCCGGATGAAAGTGAAAAAATGATTGCGCTTACTCCCGAGGGGTAGGAGCAATGCATATGTAGATGGAGTGTGTAAGTGATCTTGATTTTAAAAGTATGACAAGACTCTTATAAGGTATACAACAAAGGTTGATGAACTCAATGCAGCAAGCAAAGCATGAATAAGCAAAGCTTTTTTCTGTTCTAAATATATATCATATATGGCTTTGGTAGGAATTCAAACTTTGTCATATAAAAGCTCATCATATAAGGTTTTTGAGTTTTCAATAGATAAATCTCGAACTTAGTATTGCTAGGAATAAGATAAATAGCAGCTCGGACTTTCTTATATCATATCCCTTAATCACCTAGACTTAGCTTAAGCATATGCCTCCACAAGTTTCGAGGTTCGGAGTAAATTCTTATATCGAAACAGTCATATCCAAAACTCGGGAGAATTTAAGGTTGAAAACTAGGCACTTGAAAGGAATTACGATAGAGCAACTATTCATCATCTCCAAGACAAAATTTTATTGTTCTTCAGTTTTTATTTGACTCTTAACAAACTAGATAGAATTATAAATACACTTTATGATCACACCTTAATAAATAGCTAAAGCATCCTTATTTGGTTTTAATGATTATCCATCTTTTTATTTTTGTCGAGGATCAAAACCACGGTCCCCCTGAAGGCCTGGTTAAACGACTCTCAAAAACAAATTGCTAAGTCAGGATCGGTACGCTTGCGGCCCGGCCCACGAGGGCCTAAGGCATGATAGCACTCTTGGCCCAGCAACAACTAAATGCCAACGCGGCCAAGGCCCCTCGGGGCCCACGGGGCGAGGTCGCCACCCGGAGCTCTCGACCCTCCGGGGAACCTTCGATTCGCCCGACCCCCACCCGCTGAGGGGGGTCGGAGGTCGACCCCGTCCTGTGAACAAAAGACAAGGCGCACCACGCAGGACCATCGTACGTACGGAGTGTACGGCGGTATTTGTACAATTACATAGTGAGGCAGGGCCTGCCGCCGTCGTCACCCACCTTTTGAGCAGAGAAGACGGGGCCCTCAAGCAAACCCGTGGAATTTGCGTTGCCCCCACGCTTCTACCACAGGATCTACGGTGCTGGCCTCCCCGCACCATCCCGTGCAGGGCGAGCACCCCGTGTACAAGTCTCCGCCCGTTGGCGCCGGGTCTCATACCCTCCCGGGCGGTCGCCCGACGAGCAGCAGGGAGCACGGGGAAGGCAATGGCGCTCGTACTAACACCGTGGCCATGGTACCGGGGCAGCGGGCAGGCGCATCAGGAATCAACCCTGCTCACTTGGCGCATCAGGAATCAACCCTGCTCACCTGGCCTCGCCGCGGCCTACACTCCTACGCCCAAGCCTTTGACCCATGGCATCTGTCGTCAACATTGCTACCCCGGCGCCTACGAGTATAGCCCTGTATACCTGAAGGACTACGACGACAGGGAAAAGACCCTTCGGGGAGGAAAGATGACGATGGCTACAGTATCCACGGCTCCTGTCGGAGACACCGAATTCTTACTCTTCAAGCTTCCTTGATCTCCATGTTGAACTAGCCCTTCTCTGTGAGCCTCTCTTCGAACTATAAAAGGGAGGACATGGGCAATTGAACACGTGAGCGACTTTCGCCCCATTCTCCCTCTGCATACGATACAAACTCAAACCTAGACCCACTCAGAGACTTGGGAGGCTCTCCCTCTTTCGACCCCTCTTGTACTGCCCCATACAAGTTCCTGAGTAACACGACCCCGCTCACACTGGACGTAGGGTGATTTGCCCGAACTAGTATACATCGCCGTGTCCACTTGGGAAACCATCCAGAGGATAAGTGTGCTCTCGTTTCGATTACTCGTTGGCGTTCATTCTTGACACCGACAGTTGACGCGCGAGGTCGGGGGGCAAGCGCACTTCTACGACTCCAACAAACTTCTGTGATGCATCCGGACCAGGTGGGGTTGGATGAAAAGCCCGACACACCGATCCGGATTCCCTGAATCCTGCAATCTTAGCACCGACAGCCGAAATTACGACGTACCGATCCGGCTACAATGCCACTAGGGCCTCTTGTTGCGCCTCGGCAATCTTAGCACCGCACTTCGGCGCACCCCTTCCAGAAAAGGCCCAATCGCCCCAAAAGACTAGTCTGATGGGGGAAGGGTGGCTCTCCATTTTAAGGTGGCTTCCTCCTCCCAAGCTAAGCAAGGTGGGATTATTTAGAGGCTCACACGGTCGCCGCCCGACTACAACTGGGCCACTTGGCCCATTGTTGCGTCTTTGCCAGCGGGTAATAGTGGAGGATGTCCTCATCATTCCTACCCCCTTAAACAAGGGCCCAGCTCTGATACCAAATGATGCATCCGGACCAGGTGGGGTTGGATGAAAAGCCCGACACACCGATCCGGATTCCCCGAATCCCGCAATCTTAGCACCGACGACCAAAATTACGACGCACCGATCGGCTACAATGCCACTAGGGCCTCTTGTTGCGCCTCGACAATCTTAGCACCGCGCCCGGCGCACCCCTTCCAGAAAAGGCCCAATCGCCCCAAAAGACTAGTCTGATGGGGGAAGGGTGGCTCTCCTTTTTAAGGTGGCTTCCTCCTCCCAAGCTAAGCAAGGTGGGATTATTTAGAGGCTCACACGGTCGCCGCCCGACTACAACTGGGCCACTTGGCCCATTGTTGCGTCTTTGCCAGCGGGTAATAGTGGAGGATGTCCTCATCATTACTGATGTGAACCCGTTAGGGTTTTTGCCCGATCTTTCGATGAGAGGCGTGGGATAACTCGATTGGTGAATGGAGATGACGTTCAAGGCTCGACTACAGCCTTCCAAGACTGCGCCTTAGCAACCGATACACCACTTCCAATGGTTGCTCGCGATCTTGTGGAGCACGTACAACCAGCCACAAGGGCACTCGTCCTGCAAGCAATCGAAGAACTCGCAAGAACAAGATGAACAAACAACTAAATTGCAAATAGGAGGTGAAGGTTCAGATGTGATACACATGAAGGTGGGGTTCGATTCAAGTAGAACGGATGGTCCGGCCGACACACGCGTCTCCAAGGAAGTAGCAAAGCTAAACTTACAATCAAAACAAAACCCAATCTGTTTGTGGCGGCTATGGGGGTATATGAGAGGGTAGAGGACGTCCTTGACCTGGTATAGGTCATCCCACAACCCTAGGACGCGCCCCTATTGGGCCCCACTTGATACACGGCCCATCGGGCAACAATCAGGTGACACAGCACCCTGGACAGGAAAAGGTCTCTGTATTAAATCGATGATTCCGGCCGCCTCGGAGAAGATATGGACATGATTCTGGATCCATATGAAAGTAGACTTTATAAGCTTTCCATGAAGTACTAAAACATCCCAATCGGAGTCTATATAAAGTCGTGGTGGCCTGTGCAAGCTGGAGTTGTTCTGCAGTCCGAATCCAATTCCAAAACGTGTTGGATTTGGACTCTTTCTTTCCCTGTGCCAAAGGTGACGTGGTGGCTTGGTGGAGGACATTATGGATACTTGCACCTGGTCCCCAATCAACCTCATGAACCATCCATGCTTCCCGGATGCGATCCACTCTACTCTTGATCCATGTAAGCACTACTGAAAATGAAAACAAAGACACTTTCTGGTGCAGCAACAATTCATCAAATATATAGAATGTAAACCTAACATGGATTAACTTCACCTTTGGTTTAGAAGTGGTTAACTTGATCATATCTGAGCTGGTGATGTTCTCATCAACCTTTGGTTTAGAAGTGGTTAACTTGATCATATCTGAGCTGGTGATGTTCTCATCATTCTCCCTTTCTTGGCTGCAAGGCGTCCTCGACTTGCTCGGTGGCATCTAAAGGTGCTTGCCTTGATGTTGGAACTCGGAGTGACTAGTATGCTGCAAAAGCGACAACCAGCAATTCTCCCCTTCTTTGGGTTGACCCTGTTGCTTAAGGGAAAAACTAGAAGGACTTTTTAAGACATTATTAGTGTTAGTGCAGCCCCTATTTGATCATGATATTGTAGGCCAAAAGGATATTTCAGATTAGAGCAAATATAAATTTTATGCACCAAATACTCTCCTTTGCAATTACACTTGCCAATAAAGTGATATGTATGATTCAACAAGAATGACAATTTAGAATATGCAAAAAGCTTCTCCTCTAAACAGTTTAGATCACAAAGAATATCGAATTCAATATAAACTAGAGTATTTAAAGAAGACAACAAATTCAGTTCATCTTGTGCACAAGTAATAGGATGAAAAAGCTTTTCTTTTGCACACTTGTATGGTTCCAAACCAAAAGTATCAGATTTATTCACTACTTGTGGCATAGGAGTAAAAGAATGATCATCACACAAGTCCTCTTTATCACAAGGAACAACTAGTAATTCATGTTTTGACAAACATAAATCAGCAGCAGGTTCCACTATTTGTTGCTCTTGATCAGCATGCAAATTGTACAAAATTTCAACGTTATGGTTCACATCATTCATGCAAGTACTCGCAGATAAAAAGAATATCCTTTTCAGCACTAAGAGCAAGCCAAAACAATGAACCAATATTGTTGTATGATTTGCTAATTAATAAGGTTTGAATTTCAGAATTGAGCCCTTTCATGAACCTAATCATAACATCTTCCTTGCATTCATCTAATCCACCAAACATGACACAAATCTTAAAAGTATGATAGTATTCGTTGACAGTCCTACTACCTTGATTCAAGTTGTCTAATTTTGCAAGCAAACAATCAGCATAATACTTAGGAACATATTCATCTCGAAAAAGCATTTTAAAATCTGTCCAAGTTTGTGGAACTTTGTTGTGCCTGCAAATATGTTTCCATGTAGTCAAAGCATATTTTGTTAAAGCACTAGAAGCAGCAAAAATCATTTGATGTTCAGACAAGTCATAATTATCAAATTCTGCATCTACCTTAAGCTCCCAATCAATGTAAGCGTGAGGATCAAACATACCAGCATATAATGGTAAGTGCTGAATGATATATTGAATGTGAGGGTCTAGCTTCAACTGCTCAAAAACCTTTGTATCACCTGCCATGATTAGTAGAAAACAAGAAACACAAGATAATGTGTTTTCTCCTGTCAACTACTAGGATGTGTCAGGTATAATTCTCTCAAACTCAACTTGTTCAACAAGCTCTTACAAGTTCTTACCAAGAAAAACAGGAGGGGACGGCCACCAACAAGACAAAGCAACCTCCGGTGATAGTGTATCGGTGCCACAAAGCAACAAGACCTGCCAAGCTGTAGTCGGATATGTGGAGCTATAGGTGGGCTGAAACAAGGAATGACTAGCACCACGTTAGTTATAAAAGCAAGTTGAATAATCGTTCAACGGCGGTACAGCATCAGGCTGGTCCTAGGCTAAACCATGCTAGAGACGTGAGCCTAGGCACAAAGGTAGTCAGCGACAAAGAGCAGCTAACACAGCACCAATGAAAACACCGAATTCAGCCTAAATGTTTTTTTTTTCTTTCTCTTGGTTTTTTTCCTCTTTTTTTCTCTTCTCTTTTTTTTCTCTTCTCTTTTTTTTGTATTTCTTTCACTTCTCTTTTTTTCTTACTTTTTTTTTCACTCTTTTTTTTTGCAGAATATCAGGACAAATCAACATAGAATGTGTATTGCACAGATTACAGATCGCTAATCTCCGGTACAATTGCGGATCGCCCAAAAGGAATTTCTGGACAAGGCTAGATCCGTGGGAAAGGTAACAAGATAAGGTTTCCAGATTGTATTTAAACACATGAATCGGACATAAGATGGATCCGTGATGACAAAAATGCCGCACTGATGTATATGATGATTTGGATCTCGTGGTGATCAAAACGTGATAGAACTCAAAACTCTAAAGGATTATACACTAAGACCAGCAACTCGACACAAACCGATGCAACTGAAAACTCAACAAGCCCTAACTAAGTAGTACTAGTAAAGGCTCAAAAAGTTTATAGGATTGCAAGTAAAACTAATCTACTAATTTTTTTTGGCTTTTTACGGACTATAGGAATTTAATCAAAACAGCGAAGAATTGGAAATCTCTCACCGATAAACCTTGCTCGATTACCAACCGATGTGAACCCGTTAGGTTTTTTGCCCGATCTTTTCGATGAGAGGCGTGGGATAACTCGATTGGTGAATGGAGATGACGTTCACGGCTCGACTACAGCCTTCCAAGACTGCGCCTTAGCAACCGATACACCACTTCCAATGGTTGCTCGCGATCTTGTGGAGCACGTACAACCAGACCACAAGGGCACTCGCCCCGCAAGCAATCGAAGAACTTCGCAAGAACAAGATGAACAAACAACTAAATTGCAAAATAGGAGGTGAAGGTTCAGATGTGATACACATGAAGGTGGGGTTCGATTCAAGTAGAACGGATGGTCTGGCCGACACACGCGTCTCCAAGGAAGTAGCAGCAGCTAAACTTACAATCAAAACAAAACCCAATCTGTTTGTGGCGGCTATGGGGGTATATGAGAGGGTAGAGGACGTCCTTGACCTGGTATAGGTCGTCCCACAACCCTAGGACGCGCCCCTATTGGGCCCCACTTGATACACGGCCCATCGGGCAACAATCAGGTGACACAGCACCCTGGGACAGGAAAAGGTCTCTGTATTAAATCGATGATTCCGGCCGCCTCGGAGAAGATATGGACATGATTCTGGATCCATATGAAAGTAGACTTTATAAGCTTTCCATGAAGTACTAAAACATCCCAATCGGAGTCTATATAAAGTCGTGGTGGCCCGTGCAAGCTGGAGTTGTTCTGCAGTCCGAATCCAATTCCAAAACGTGTTGGATTTGGACTCTTTCTTTCCCTGTGCCAAAGGTGACGTGGTGGCTTGGTGGAGGACATTATGGATACTTGCACCTGGTCCCCAATCAACCTCATGAACCATCCATGCTTCCCGGATGCGATCCACTCTACTCTTGATCCATGTAAGCACTACTGAAAATGAAAACAAAAAGACACTTTCGGTGCAGCAACAATTCATCAAATATATAGAATGTAAACCTAACATGGATTAACTTCACCTTTGGTTTAGAAGTGGTTAACTTGATCATATCTGAGCTGGTGATGTTCTCATCAACCTTTGGTTTAGAAGTGGTTAACTTGATCATATCTGAGCTGGTGATGTTCTCATCATTCTGGATGGCCATGCACCGCTTCAACCTCGCTCCAGGAACCCAAATCCGCTTTGGGAACCTGGACTTCATCCTCAGGGAGGACGGCGTGACTTGGCTTGCTCCTGAGCCACCGGCCGACCTCCCTGACCCCGACGACGTCGCCCCTACTCCCGCGGTGGAGCCTTGGGCGAACGGCACGAACCGTGGTCTCACCCACGGTTCTATCGACAACCTTGTCACGGCCATGGACAACGTGAATCTTCTGTCTTCTTCGTCGCCGTGCGACGCAGGACCCGCTCGACCATGGGCGCCGACTCCTGCGTCGCCAAGGACCGCTAACCGTGTGTCGTTAGCACCGGAGCGGAACCACCATGCCCCGGACATACGTGAGCTGACAGAGCTGGACCGGTGGCTCTTACCTCACCTGGGGCCGTATCCCTCCGCCGACGAGATATTCGCACTCTCATATTGGTACGAAACCATTATGGTCAGCCTCACCAGGGGTGACCCCATCCCTCGGACGGTCCTCATACAGGAGGCGTCTACGCTGGCCCCGTTCGGGTACCACAACGCCATGGCAACCATGGCGCACCTCATCATGAGGGGGATCGCGCCCACCCACGAGGACGTCAAGCTCGTAGCTGCGGCTGGGCCTCTCGCTGAGCCCATCTTCATGCCAGACTCCGACAGCTACACCGGCACCGATGACCACGATGACGGCGACTTCGACCCTTCTTGGGAATGTTTCATGGTAGAAACTCCTGAGGGTCAGGTTGACGATGTCGCGGGGGAAGACGAGGGCTTGCTTAACCCAGCGCTTGAGCGAACGCCTTCACCACGACGATCGCCAACCCCTCCTACCTCACGCTCCGACAGCTTGGAGAAGCGACGAGAGCTGGCGCGCCGCGCTGAGCTCGACGACGAGCGCCGCAAGGCTGAACGGGATCGAGAACACCTTAGGAGGGAGGACCCCTCGCCCTACCTCCGTGCCGGGCGAGCACACGGCATGGCTCGCGACGCCCACCGGTGGATCTTGGAGGGCGACAACGTCCCCCGCTTCGAAGCGAGCGAACGCGGGCGGCCGCGTGCCCTACTTCAACAGCTCCCTCCACCAATGACCCCTGCTGAATGGTGAACTCTGCAGGAGATACGGCAGCTGCTGGATAGAGCGGCTGCCCTGCAGGCCGAAAGCTCATGATCGCGACGCCGCGGGGCATCCCCGAGCCGCCACACGTTTGATGGGCGCCGGGACCGGGAGCCATCGGTGCACCAGCCGATCCCCACGCCCACTGAGAGCCTACCACCTATGCAGGAACGCGTCGGGCCCATCCAGGACGCCCGCGTCATCCTCAACGCTCGGACTGGGGAGTACAGCCCCCGTCGAGGAGGACGCTTCGACCCAGAGGAGGACAGAGGGCGGAGCCCTCCCCCTCCAGGCCCGCCGACGTTCGGACGGCACATTCTCCGCTCGCCGTTTCCACAGCGCTTCCAGGCGCTGACCACCATCACCAAATACTCTAGGGAGACGAACCCCGGCACGTGGCTGGACGACTACCGCCTCGCATGCGAAGCGGGTGGAGCGGACCATGAGTACTTCATCATCCGCAACCTTCCTGTATACCTAGCCGACTCCGCGCGGACTTGGCTAGAGCATCTTCCCGAAGGATGCATCAACAGTTGAAGGGACCTCGTCGACATCTTTGTCGGCAATTTCCAGGGCACATATTCACGCCCTGGAAACCCATGGGACCTTCAGAGCTGTCAACAGAAGCCAAACGAGTCCCTGCGCGACTACATCAAGCGCTTCTCCAAGCAGTGCACGAGCCTCTCTCATGTCACCGACGCAGACGTGATCAGGGCCTTCATCTCCGACACATCCTGCAAAACCTTGGTGCATGAGCTGGGGCGCCGGCCCCCTCATACCACTAAGGAGATCTTGGATGTGGCCACGAGTTTCACGTCAGGGGAAGATGTGGTGGGCGCCATCTTCAATTCCCGTGGCAAGGCCAAGCGTGAAGAGGATGTCGACGATGATCCCTCCGATCGCAAGGGCCAGAAGAAGAGGAAGGGCCGCAAGGGACGTTGACAAGGCGAGGGTGAGTTGGTCGCCACTGTTGACGCGAAAGGCAAGAAGAAGGCCCCTGCCAAACCGCCTACTGACTACTTTGTGAAGAAGCTCGACGAACCGTGCCCACATCATGAGGGTACGGTCAACCACACTCTCCGAGAGTGCCGTCTCATCCCCAAGTTCTTTGGGATGGAGAAGGGCAAAGTGGAGACTAAGCGCAAGACCAACTCGCCTCCCCAAGGCGACGGCCAAGGGGAGGACAGGTCAGGATTTCCCCACGTCACCGACTGCCTCTTGATCTTTGGAGGCCCTACTACACCACGCGGCGACAGCGCAAGCTCGAGCAGCGCATGGTCTGCCAAGTAGAGCCGATCGTCCCGGCTCCCTCCAAGTGGGCAAAGCACCCCATCACCTTCGATCAGTCCGACCCCATCATCGGCACCAAACGGCTCACCAAGGTGTTGATGGACAGGGGAAGCGGCCTCAACATCATCTACCAGGATACCCTCGACGCCATGGGGGTCAACCGGGCGAGGATTCGACCTGGAGGGGCGTCGTTCCACGGCGTCGTTCTCGGCCAACGCGCTGTCCCCGTCGGACAGATTGATCTGCCCGTCACCTTCAGGACTCACACTAACTTCCGAAAGGAGACATTGACCTTTCAGGTGGTAAACTTCCTCGGCTCTTACCATGCAGTCCTGGGCCAGCCATGCTACGCCAAGTTCATGGCCGTCCCAAACTACACCTACCTCAAGGTCAAGATGCCGGGCCCCCGCGACGTCATCACCGTGCACTCGTCCGTTCAGCACGCGTACCTGTGCGACATCGAGCAGTGTGACGTCACCAAATCAGTGCTGAACTCCCACGAGTTATGCATCATCAACTCCCTCATCAGCACCGACCAGGACATGCCCGACGTCCCGAAGGCCACCGCATCCTTCACGCCCGACAGAGATATCAAGCTCGTGTCCCTCGACCCTGGCTGCCCCGACAGCATGACGGTGTGCATCGGCGCCGCCCTCGACCCTAAATAGGAAGACGCGCTCATCGACTTCCTCCACGCGAATCGTGACATCTTCAGATCGAGGCCCTCGGATATGCCTGGCATACCAAGGGATGTCGCCGAGCATGCCTTATGGATCAGGTCCGACTCCAAGCCGGTGAAACAGCGTCTTCGATGTTTCGACGAGGTAAAACGCAGGGTCATCGGCAGGAGGTGAAGAAGCTTTTAGCGGCCGGGTTCATCAAGGAAGTGTATCACCCCGAGTGGTTAGCCTATCCTGTCATTGTACAAAAGAAAGGTGGGAAATAGAGAATGTGTGTTGACTACACTGGTCTCAATAAAGTGTGTGCTAAGGATCCGTTTCCTTTACCACGTATAGATCAAGTTGTGGATTCCACTTCTGGGTACGAAACCAAGCCTGTTCTAGTTATCACCAGATTAAAATGCGTGAATCCGATCAACACGCTACTTCGTTTATCACTCTGTTCGGTTCGTTCTGCTACGTAACTATGCCTTTCGGGCTTAAGAACGTGGGTGCAACCTTCCAACGCTGCATGGTGAAGGTCTTCGGCGAACTCATTGGAGAGATTGTCGAAGTTTATGTGGATGACATCGTTGTCAAGTCCATATAGACCGGCGACCTCGTAGCTGATCTGGAGCAGGCCTTCGCCCGGCTCAAAGCAAAGCACATCAAACTCAATCCCAAAAAATGCGTTTTTGGGGTTCCTAGAGGGATGTTGCTGGGGTTCATCGTTTCGCAACGCGGCATCGAAGCCAACCCTGACAAAATCAAGGCTATCACTGAGATGAAGCCTATTCGGGACCTCAAGGGGTTGCAGCATATCACGGGATGCCTCGCCGCACTCAGTCGGTTTATATCACGTTTAGGTGAACGGGGTCTGCCCCTGTACCGGCTCCTCAAGAAGACTGATCAGTTCACGTGGACTGATGAGGCTCAAGAGGCGTTAGATAAGCTCAAGGAACTGTTAACCAGTCCCCCGATTCTTACTCTGCCCGCAAAGAAGGAACCCTTGCTCCTCTACATTGCTGCAACCACTCAGGTGGTTAGTACTTCATTCGTCGTGGAATGGAACGAGGAGGGACGCACTCTAAAAGTGCAATGCCCAGTCTATTTCATTACGAAGTCTTGTCCGACACCAAGACACGCCATCCGCAAATCCAGAAGTTAGCATACGCCCTCCTCATCACGAAGAGGAAGCTTAAGCACTACTTTGAGGCACACCCTGTCACCGTGGTCTCATCTTTCCCTCTAGGGGAGGTAATTCAGAACCCTGAAGCCACGGGTCGGATAGCCAAATGGGCGCGCGAGCTAATGGGCACGACATAACCTACGCGGCTCGCACAGCGATCAAGTCACAGGTTCTAGCTGATTTCATTGTGGAATGGACCGAAGTCCAATTACCTCCGGCTCCTATTCAACATGAGTGTTGGACGCTTTTCTTTGACGGCCCATTGATGAAAAAGGGAGCCGGGGGCGGGCTCGTCTTCATCTCCCCCCTCGGGGTCAATATGAAGTAGCCCTGCGACTCCATTTCCAAGCTTCCAACAATGTTGTGGAGTATGAGGCCTTGGTGAACGGCTTGCGCATAGCCAAAGAACTCAGCATAAAACGCCTTGAGGTCCGCGGCGACTCGCAACTTGTCGTTGACTAGGTCATGAAGGAATCGAGCTGTCACGACCCGAAGATGGTGGCATACTGCTAGGAGGTGCGCAAGCTCGAGGAATGCTTCGATGGCCTTGAGCTCAATCATGTCCTCCGTCGGGACAATGAGGCAGCGGATGCCTTGGCCAAAATGGCCTCAAATCGAGACCCCATCCCTAGCGGATATTCGCCAGGGACCTTACCCAGCCATCGGTAAATTATGGCAAGGGATGAATTGACCCCTCTCTCTCCAACCCCGAGACGATTTGTCCGACTCCTAGAGGCTACCCTCTCTCCTCCGACCCAGGAGCGATTCGTCCGACCCTCGGAGACGACCCCTCCTCCGAACCAACCGTCTTCGTGGTGACGCAGGTGGATGAGGGGATAGATGCTGACCTAGTGCCCGAGAATGATTGGAGAAAGTCATATCTCGACTGCCTCATTCGTGAAGTCTTACCCGCTGATAAAACTGAGGCACGACGATTGGCTCGTCGCGCCAAGTCATTCGCCATTATCGACGGCAAGCTGTACAAGAAGGGACACTCGGGCGTCCTACACCGATGCATTCCTGCTGCCCACGGGTATACCCTGCTGTTGACATTTCTAACATCACTTCACGTTAAGTTGTCATCCCTAACATGATGCCAAAAATGCTGGAAGATAATCTACACTTGTCTACCCTAAAAATGATGCTATAGAATATATCCGCAAGCACACAGATAATTCTCCTGTTGTAGCATTTCACCTGGTAAGATTCCCAAGTATCGTTGATTTGTTTTAAGCCAAAAGGAAAACTCATTTAATGCGTTGGATCTATCTAAAAGGGGATAGAATGGAATTATGACTATGACTTTAAATGTCCAAACCTATAGTGATCAACCACGCTAGTGCTTTTAGCAGGGGTGAGTCAAGATAAATAATAAAGATAAAGATAAACATGAAATAATAGGTCTTTCCAGAGACAGAGATTAAAGACTCAACTAATATGATTTGGTTAGACAGGAGATTCGGCTAAAGTAAAGAACTTCTAGATTATCCCTAAATAATAAGTCTACAGATCACATCAATATCATCTATAGTATAACCAACTCAGAAAACAGCATAAGGAGCATCAACTAGGGAGGATATTGAGACATAAGTCACCTCCTTCGTGACCGCGCTCTACTAGCCTACATGCGAGGGGTGGAATACTGAGGAGGACTCAATAGGCCTGTGACGCCTACGATCTACCACACTACCCCGGCACATCGGGGATGCAATCGTAGGTATATATGATATCTAAGCACCATGCTTACATAATACATACCACCTAACCCACTCGAGTATTGAATTAGGCGCTTTACGAACATATGACTATAATCATCACCAATCATAACTATATCAAGTACGCAACTAGAGCAAACTAAGAACTTAATAAGTAGCAATATAATAATTAAAAATAAAGTCATAAACAAGATACAAATTACCAATCTCTTGACTACAGATCGGAAGCTCCGAGCGAAGCGCCCAACTCTACTTGAACCTTGCTAGCTAAACCTAATCTAGAACTTGATGAACTAGAGCTCTAATTCTAATCGCTGGAAACCCTAGCTTCTAGTCTAATCTTGACAAATGAATTGAGGCAAAACCCTTATTGCTCCTGGGGGGTGCAGGCAGATATTTATAGCCCGGTGGAGGAAACGATGGCCGTTGGATCAAACCGACTTCACGTAGGACCAAGATTGATCCTCAAAGGCGGTGGAGGAATACTCCAGAAGCTGGTGGAAGGCCGTGGAAGGGGGAGGCCGGCCGGCCTGGCTAGTGGGGCCGGCCGGCCCCACCAGGTGGGCTCCGCTTCTCCGCTTTGTTCTGGTGTCTTCTGGATCCTTCCTGAGTCCGATGATGATATTTTTCGTCGCGGTTAAGTTTTATGTAAATCTTGCAATTAAATCCTCCAATTTCTCTTTTCTGGAATAATCCTGCAGAAAATGTGAAATCACCAAAACTCGTGGAAATTGTCAGTTAAAACCCCTATGTTTTCTAGTGGTGATCTCCTTTATGCATTTAGTTGACGGTTAAAAGTGATCGTTATCTACCGTCAACACCTGCTGGAGGACATAAGGCGTCTGCGGGCACCACGCCGCGCCACACACCATCGTGGCTAAGGCCTACCGCCAGGGTTTCTACTGGCCCACGGCGGTAGCGGACGTGACGGAGATTGTCCGTTCCTGCGAAGGATGCCAGTACTATGCCAAGCAGACGCACCTGCCTGCGCAGGCGCTACAGATGATCCCTCTCATGTGGCCGTTTGCGGTCTGGGGGTTGGATCTAGTTGGACCCCTCCAAAAGGCGCCTGGGGGCTTCACTCACGTTTTGGTCGCGATTGACAAGTTTACTAAGTGGATTGAGGCTCGACCCCTCGCCACGATCAAGTCTGACCAAAGTGTGCAATTTTTCACCGACATCATATACCGCTTCGGTGTGCCCAACTCGATCATCACGGACAATGGGACGCAATTCACTGGGAAGAAGTTCCTAGCGTTTTGTGACGAATTTAACATTCGTGTCGATTGGGCGCCCGTCGCGCACCCCTGCACTAATGGGCAAGTGGAACGAGCCAATGGCTTGATCCTCCAAGGTCTCAAGCCTCGGATTTTTCATCGTCTCAATCAGTTCGGCCGACGATGGCTCACTGAGCTCCTAGCGGTACTATGGAGCTTGAGAACGACTCCGAGCAGGGCAACGGGACACACTCTATTCTATATGGTCTACGGGGCGGAGGCCGTCTTACCCACAGACCTCGAGTACGGGTCCCCGTGCGTCAGGGCGTACGCTGAGCCCACGAATCAGATCTACCTGGAGGACGCCATGGACCAACTCGACGAGGCTCGTGACGTCGCGCTGCTGCATTCTGCCAAATATCTACAGTCCTTGCGTCGGCATCATGGCTGACGGGTGCAGGGGCGCGCGTTCAACGTCAGTGACCTCGTCTTGCGGCTCAGGCAAGATACCAAGGGACACCACAAGCTTACCCCGCCATGGAAGGGTCCCTTCACCATTGCTGAAGTCCTCCGACCAGGGACTTACAAGCTGAAGGACGACAGAGAGCAGCTCATCAAAATCGCCTGGAACATCGAGCAATTACATCGTTTTTACCCCTAAAGATTTCTTTTTTCGCTTCATATCATGTATTTCATTCTGTATTTCTGCTTTTTCCACTTTGAATAGTTCAAATGCTTAGTTTGGAAGTTTTCTCTAAAAGAAATCTTGACCCTTGGGGTCAACTCGCTTTTCTCGATTAAGTAAAAAAAAAAGCAACATGTTTGGGCCCAAGATCCTGGTATAACTTTTCTATTCTGGAGACTATGTTGGGGTAAGAAACGGCTCTAGCACCCAATAACCGTATTGGCTGTCTGGTCAACGCCTCAGGGCTAATGACCCAACGAGGTGAGGGCCCGGCTAGCCGTCTCAGGCACCAACATAACCCCTAGAGCTATGAAAGTTATGATGGAAAGAAATCCCGCTTGACACTTTCCAAAGCTAGGAAAAGAGCCTTAAAAGGCTAGGATATGCTAGCTCTGAACCCAAATGTCGCGGCCGGGATAACGTCCTTACGTTGTAAAATCTAAGGTACCACCCGGCGGGTGTTCAGCCTAAGGCAATCCAATCTCGGAATTTTTTATGCAAAGGAACTAGTTTGAATTAAAACAAAATGAAATAGTTATTATTACAAACATAATGACAGTTCAGGGCACAACAAACCCATCACCAGATACAAACAAACAGTTTTACTCCCTCTGAGGGAGTACCAGCCCTGCTAGCCGATCAGCCAAGATCCCGGTGTTGTCCGCCACCAGCGCACGGAGAGCTACGATCTCTGCCTCGGAGGTTTCCTCGAAATACCCCTCGCTGAGGCCGTCAAGGTCGAAACTCCTTCCGTAATGCGAGCGCGCGATGGTGAATGACTCCAGGATCCTAGTCCTGAGGGCGTCACGCACCAGGTGCCCAATATGCCCGGGCAGCAGAGGCACTCGCGCATCGAGGGTGCCATCTGGAGCAGAGGGAACACCGAGGCCGTCGAGGGCGCCCTCAACTGTAGCACGCAAACCAGCGTTTTGCTGCTGCAGCTGTGAAACAGACCCCCAGAGGGTCGACACCTCCTCAGACATCAGCTGAGTCACGTTCTCAGCCTCCATCTTCTGATGGCGTCCCCGCTCCATCTCGCCATGGAGAGCTACGACCTCATCCCGGAGTGCGTTCCGCTTCTCCCGTAAGCGGGTCTCAGCTTTGCGGCTGTCGTCGCGCTCTCGACGAAGCCGCTGCACTTCGTCGCGGGCATGCTCGAGATCATGCTCCATCCGTAGCAGCCGGTTACGCGTCTGCTCCGCCTCCTGGAGTAGCTCCTGGATGTGGCCGCTACGCTGCTCGCATCCCTCAGCCGAATGCGGAGGTCGTGGATCTGCTCTGCAGCCTTCTCCCACTGAGGATACTGCCGGTACCAGAGCCGGGACTTCTCCCGGTTGATCCGCATCGACGCCTGGACAAGGTGTGATTCACGGGCAAGTTGAGGACTCCGATGCTCATAAAGGAAGAACACAAACTGAAATACTTGGTAGAACAGCTACGCCTGCCCAAGCCTCACCGACGCGGCGGCGACATCGCGGCCCACGGCCGCCATCACGGACTCAAAGGAGACGACAACCTCCCTCTCGGCGCGATCGTCGATCACCGTGGGCTCCGCCCCCGGATTGAAAGGGTTGGAGAACAGCAGGCGTGAATCTCCCCAGAAGACAGGGGGAACCCCGGTGTCTTCGGCCATCGCCCCAGCAGCGCCACCTGTAGCCGAAGTCGATGGCGCGCCTCTCGTCGGCTTGGGAGGCGTTGGAAGAGACGCGGCACCCTCGTCGCCGGCCTCGGCTCCCCTAGCAAGGGATGCATCTGCCGCCGCAGGTGCCACCTGGGTCGAGGCGCTCGGGGGCTCGGACTTCTGAAGCTCCTCGTCCTGTGGACCTTGCGTCAGAAGCAAGGCCCCGCTGCCTTCTCCGCCAGCGGTTCCGCCTCCGTAGGCTCCGCAGGGGATGGAGCCATGAAGGGCACTATCACGGACCCTTCCCCGGTGGCCGACGGCTGGGAGGCAAGCCCGCCGGCCTCCTGCCGCTTCTTCAGCGCCTTCTTGGGCGCGAACGAGAGCCGCCCAGGAGTCCGGATACGGCTACAACATGAGAATAAATTACGATCAAATAGGCCAGTTGTTGGCATTTCTAACGTCACTGCAATAAAACCCAAATCTCTATCCCACGCAATGACACTAGAAATGTTGGTACTAATTAACTTGTCTTTAGCAACTAGCCACTAGCCTCTTGACCCTTACTCCTAACTGTGAAACTAGGTTGTCATCCCTAATTATAAAGCTAGAAATAAACTCTGGTACTAAATCTTATCATTTTATGTGACTAGGCAGAAATAAATAAAGATGAATATAAACTAAGAATAATTCTGCAAGCGGACAGATAATTATACCATTGTAGCATTTTACCTAGAGTATTACCAGGTTGTCATTTATATTCTACCACTGGGAAGGCATTGCTAAGAAGCTACTTCATAGTATTGATAACATGTATATGTATATGCATTGAATAGACGATGTAACCAATGTCATTCACTCTACTCATAACAGGGGTAAGTCACAAGATAAGATAATAAAGATAATAATAATGAGCCATTAATCAGTCATCTCCTAATGATACTAATCCATCATAGCACTCTAATCATGTCAGCGTTGTCTAATCAATTAATAGAGAAATAACTCCTATGTATTTAACTACATGTCAAAGCTACATCAACTAGTGCAAGTACATCTAGAAATCATTGTCAAGTTGTACTACTATAGTTCCCAAATATATCGGAGCAATGTACAGGAAAAGATGAGTACAGCAACCTCCTCTCAACCTGACAATCCCACTCTACCAATCCACCGTACGGGGGAAGGCCTACAAAGGACTCAATGGGTCTGTCACACCCTACCTCACTACCCGGCACAACTGGGGATATCCACAGATAAGCAAAGCATCTAGACACCATGTCTACATATTGCCTACCACTCACCATATGATCAACTAGATGAGCGCTATACGAACCAGTGCATGAATATAATAGCAAACCAACTAAACTAGATGTATTGAAGTAGACAATGAACATAATAATTAAACTAAGATGAAGAACAATGTTGCTAGTAAATATCATATGAACGCAGATAATACAATAAGAAAGAAAAGCTTAAGAACTGTACTAGACTCTTCTCTTCTTGACAACTTCCGGAATCCAAGACTGATTAACACGCCTTGACTTCCTCTAATCTAGATCTAACTATGCTAAACTATGAACTAGAAGGCTATGAGAAACTAGAACTTGAAGCTCTAGATGACTTGATCTTCAGCTGGCTCAATCTTGAATGACTTGAAAGAGGTATTGAATGAATTCTAGGGTTTCCAGGGGGAGGTCTGGCTCCGCTTATATAGCCCGGTGGGATGCACGACAGCTATTTGATCAAACCGACTTCACGCAGGGCTAAGATTGATCCTCAAAGGCGGTGGAAGAAAACTCCAAAAGGGGGGAGCACCTTCTTCTCACAGGGGGCCGGCCGGCCAGGCTGGCCTCGCCTCTCCTTCGCTCCGGTGTCTTCTGGATCCTTCTAGAGTAATTTGGCGTATTCCTGAGTTTCGGATAATTCCGTGGTGTAGATTTGTAGTTATGCCCCTTTTTTGGTGTTTTCTGGTTCAGTCCCTGAAAATTGATAAATCACCAAAACTCGTGGAAATTGTTAGAAAACCCCTAGCCTTCTAGATATTGATGTGTGTTTCATGCCTTTCAATATATAAAATGTTGACTCTATCCACCGTCAACAACTCCTCCAGGCTTACCTTTTGCTAGTCCCTTAGCAAAACCTAGAGTTGGATCAGGAGTTGCTACAATGCTTTTATTCTAACAAGTACACATGCTCTCAAACAAAAATTTCCTCTGGATTAGACAAAACTGCTCTAACTTTCAAACTCACCCATATTACCTTTAACTGTAGAGCTTTTAACCTTCACATGGGTCTTGAGTAATTGAAAGACAGAACAATCAAGTCAAGCACTATGTCTAAAATTCTTCACTCAACTAGTATTCCGAGTTTTGCAAGTTTTTCGCAATAAAAACTCGTAGTTTAATTGTATGACACCCTCGCCTCTCTCGTAGTATGTGGTATTTGTGGATCTCACCGAGGCATTCATGATATTATGCCTTCCTAATTCTAAGGATTATAGTGGAGTTTATAGGAGTGGCATTAAACAAGGATAAGTATACTTGCAATTCATATATTGTAAAGTCAAACAATGGATCTATAGAGAATCGAGTCATACAATCAAACCAAGATGTGCATGTGTGTGAAATATGGTGGATAGGTGTATATGTGGTGGCTAATTCTAATTCTACCTTTGCTCTTCAAAATGAATCTCTCCTCTTTTTTAGACTTTCAGAACTTCTCAGGAAAACATGGGCTATCTTTATTCTCTCTCTCTTTTTTTTCATTGGGAGGTGGGCATCTAAGTACCCTTTGTTTTAGTGCTGGGACACTTGTCCATCTTTTACTCCCTTCTTATTTTGCATAGCCACATGCATCCTTAGATACAATAATTGAATAAAGAACTTAGAGCAAATAAACAAAGGCTGTCCTATGGGTTTATGTATATTTTTGGGTGTTCTCTCCTAGTGTAGGAGAAACATTTTGAGGTGGAAATGGATAAAAGTGGAAAATGGTTGCGCCTACTCTCAGAGTAAGAGTAGTGCATATGTGGATGGAGTGTGTGAGTGATCTTGATTTTAAAAGCATGACAATTCTCACTTAAGTATACGACAAAGGTTGACTAAACTCAAGAAGGGGGGAGCACCTTCTTCTCACAGGGGGCCGGCCGGCCTGGCAGGTGGGGCTGGCCGGCCCCACCTAGAGGTGGCCTCGCCTCTCCTTCGCTCCGGTGTCTTCTGGATCCTTCTAGAGTAGTTTGGCGTATTCCTGAGTTTCGGATAATTCCGTGGTGTAGATTTGTAGTTATGCCCCTTTTTCGGTGTTTTTTGGTTCAGTCCCTGAAAATTGATAAATCACCAAAACTCATGGAAATTGTTAGATAAACTCCTAGCCTTCTAGATATTGATGTGTGTTTCATGCCTTTCGATATATAAAATGTTGACGCTATCCACCGTCAACACCAGTATGTGAACGATGGAAGATAGGAGGCCTGGCTGGAAACTCACCTCGTGGGTGCAGAGCGTGGCATCTTGGGGATCAGCCCCAACGATGCCAACTCCGCGGTATCAGGGCAGGGGCGCTTCCCCCTTCCCCTGATTTCCTCTCTAGCCATCGTGGCTGGACCCGTCCCGTTCGCGGTAGGTTGCGCATCTTTGCCGCCCACGCCCTCGGAAGCTGCGGGCACAACAATGGTGGGGTCGGGGCGAACCGACCCCTCCCCCTCGGGAGCCACGGCTCGGCTCAACGGTTCCAAGGTGGGACACGGGACCCCACCATGAGCACGGGCCCCACGGTGCGGGCCATCTCGTCGAGAACCGCGGGGTCATCCGCGGACCCCTCCTTCCCCTTCTCCTTCTTTTTTTTCCTTCTCCCCCTCCCCGTCTCTAGGGACAGGAGCCCTTGAGCAGCCCGCCACGCTGCTCTCGCCCTCCAAGGAAGGGTCGGCGAAGCCCTGAGCAGACCCGTCGAACCAAACGCTAAACTCCCCCTCATCCGATTCTGTGAGGGTGGTCTGGTCCCGTTCCTCCCTCAGGCGGTTTTCCATCCTCTTCTCCTTGTGCCTCACCTTCTGGGCGTGGCGAGCCTTGGAACTGGCCACGTTCGCCGCTCGCTACGCCGCCATGCGAGGAAGAGGCATCGGATCCTCCTTTAGAGGAAGATCCGGGGGCTGGGGCAGTGAAAACAAATCAAGAAGGATTTGGAAGGAATAAAAGGGGAAGAGAGAATTCAAACAACTACACACTTACCAAATTCACGGAGCCGACGTCCGGCTTCATCGGAGGCTGGCCTGTCACCGGCGATTCCAAAGGAATCAACATGCCGGAGGCATCCTTCGGGGCCGCTAGCTGGTTCCGGAGGCGCCTCGTAGCGGCGGCATCCGAGAGCGGACCACCCCAGAGCACGGTTGTTGACACCTATTAATGTATAATTTTTATTAGCAAATATCCCTGTGTCATATATGAATATCTATTAGAATAGGGTTATTACTAATAATTTCCACGAAGTTTTGGTGAATTGTATATTTTTAGGGAATTATCCGTAAAAGCTTAAAAGAGGGATTAAAGTGCGTAATTATCACAAAAAACTTGATCGCGACGGAAAATATCGCCAACAGACGTGGGAAGGATCTAGAAGACTCCCGGCGGCCAGGACCGGCAGAGGCCCCGATGGGGCCGGCGGCCCCACCACTGCGCCAGGCGGCCC
The DNA here is from genome assembly GCA_015844335.1 of Chrysopogon serrulatus. NCBI lineage: Eukaryota > Viridiplantae > Streptophyta > Magnoliopsida > Poales > Poaceae > Chrysopogon > Chrysopogon serrulatus. Next base: position 121,819 of record JADLZL010001381.1, read on the forward strand.
CCCCGTGGCTAGGGTTTCCTCTCCCTTTTCGAAGCTTCCTCCACCGCCTCCGAGGAGTCATCTCAGCCCCTTGTTAAGTCGGGTTACTTGCCTAGTTAGACGGTATTATACAAAGCTTACGGGTTGTCGGAACTAGAAGTCATTAGCTATTTCCTCATTCTCAATAATTTCTAGATTGTTTGTACCCCTTTAGATTAAGAGTTATAGACTTAGTCATAAATCACTGCTGTTCCTTTGGGTTCGATATTGAAACCGGGTTGATCTTGGTGAAGTGCTGATCAGTATATATCAGGCGCTTACGGATAATCTGATAATAATTACTATATAGGGTGCAAGTTAATTTATACCAACAAACATTTTTCGCGCCGTTGTCGGGAACGGTTTGCTGATTTTGACTTTAGTTTATCTTAATCTATTATTATCCTTTTATCTTGAAAAAAAAAATAATAAAAATAATATATAAATATAAATATTATATATGGAATACGAATCTCAACTTCTATACCAATACGGAGAGCATTGTCAGGATCGTACCTCCAGCCAAAAGAATCATCTAAACCCATTACATCATCTGGCTATGAGCTACGCCCGGGATTAATCAAATTAGTTTAGGAACATAATTTTTTGGTAATTCTAGTGAAAACCCCTATTCCCATTTAACTGATTTTGAGCAAATTTGTTCATGTCTAAGTATTAAGGGTATGGTGATGATACTTTAAGATGGAAACTCTTTCCGTTTTCATTAACGAGACGAGCAAAGAAATGGTATAATCACCATGTTGGGAGTAGTCAAGGAGATTGGGAAATATTTCTTAAAAAAAAGAAAAAACTTTTGTCTTAAATTTTTCCTATAGAAAAGTCGCTAAACTTTGTTTTGAAATTATAGGATTTAAACAATTAGATAATGAATCGCTAGGCAAGGCTTGAGATCGTTTTGATGGCTTTGTGAATTCTGGACCTAATCTTGCTTTTTACAGAACCTATGCTTTTACAACATTTCTTTTTGGGCCTTGATGATAAAAATAAGGAATACCTAAATTTGGCCGCGGGTGGAGCATTTATGCATATTACTGCTGATCATGCTAAAACTATTCTTACTAATATCTTAAATGACCTTCCCGAAGAAAAAGAAGAGTTGTTAAAAGAAGAATCCCCATTAGTTGAAAATGAACTTTTGTCTAATTCATCTCAACCTGTAGTTGATTTAGCACCTGAACTAGCTAATGAGAAAGAGATAACTCCAATTTCTGAATGGATATTTGAAATTGAGGATGAGTTTTTTGATGATTATGGAAATACTACATTTTATCATAAGATTATTCAACCTCAACAATCTAGGAATTTTGATCCAAATCTTTCACATCCCGATGATTTAAAATTTCTTAGAGAAATGACAAGAGAATTAATTTTTGTTTTGGATGATGAGTGGTTGATAGAATCTGAGCAGTCTCAGGAAGTAATTCGCCTTAATTCTTCCACTGTCACTATAAAATTGCAAGTAGATACATATCCATTTGAGGCTTTATATGACCCAGTTGTAGGAGTCAATATTATGTCTTATATATTTGCTAAAGAATTTTTAAAAGATATACCATTAATTTCTACAAATAAATTATTAAAAAACTGTTCAGGACACATTATTCCTAGCTTAGGAGTTCTAGGTGCACTTCCTATTGTTATTAATGATTTTCGAATTTTGCTGAATTTTTATATTTTTGATGTTTGGGATTTTGATGCAATGATTGGACTACCAATGATAAAACTTCTTTAAGAAGGTCGCAATGGTAAATTAGACATTAAATTTGGGAAAGGATTTAGTTTTTCGATACCTATAACGCATTCAGTAAAATTTAAAGCAGAACCCCTTCCCGAAGTAGATCCAATAGAAGAGGTTAGAGCCATTGAATTTGATGAATTTATTGAACCTGATTTAGAGGATGACACTCAGTTCTTCATTAATGAAGAAGAGGAGGACCCTATTGATCCTGAACCTCTTGATGAATTGCTAGAGCCGCCTAAAACTCCTATTGGGCTTAAGTCATTACCTACCTTACGGTCTTAAGTATGTTTTTCTGAATAATGATCAAAATTATCCGGTGATTATTAGTGATAAACTCTCTGATGAAGAATCTTATAGATTAATTACTGTTTTAGGAAAACATCGTGCTGCTTTTGGTTATTCACTCCAAGACCTTAAAGGGATCAGCCCTGTCCTGTGCACTCATCGTATACCAACCAATCCCGAAATTACACCTTCAAGAGAGCCTCAGCGTAGACTCCAAAATGCGATGAGAGAAGTTGTGAAGAAAGAGGTCTTAAAACTTTTGCACGCAGGAATTATATATCCTATACCGCATAGTGAGTGGGTAAGCCCTGTGCAAGTTGTACCTAAAAAGGGAGGGATGACAGTTGTCCAAAATAATAAGAATGAATTAATACCCCAAAGAACTGTCACTGGATGGCGAATGTGTATAGATTACAGAAAACATAATAAGGCAACAAAGAAAGACCATTTCCCTCTACCTTTCATTGATGAGATGTTAGAGCGCTTAGCTAATCATTCTTTCTTTTGTTTTCTTGATGGTTATTCAGGATATCACCAAATTCCTATCCACCCCGATGATCAAAGCAAAACCATATTTACATGTCCTTATGGAACTTATGCTTATCGAAGAATGTCGTTTGGATTATGTAATGCGCCCGCTTCTTTTCAAAGATGTATGATGTCTATATTCTCGGATATGATAGAAAAAATCATGGAAGTTTTTATGGATGATTTTTTTAGTTTATGGAAAAAACTTTTGATAATTGTCTAGAAAATCTAGATAGGGTTTTGCAAAGATGTGAAGAAAAGCACTTAGTCCTCAATTGGGAAAAATGTCATTTTATGGTTAGAGAAGGAATAGTGTTAGGACACTGAAAGCCCTAGTTTGGTTTTGGCTAATTGATGAAACCTAGGACTAACCCTATTGCTAAGTGTGTAGCATTAGAGAAAGGGGAGGTCTAAGCCAAGTGGAGAAATGGTGATCAAGGTGATGAAGGTGACCACAAGTGATCAAGTACCACACTTGGAAATGAGGAGCAAGATGAAATGGTGATCAAGGTGATGAAGGTGAACCTTAATTGACATGGCAAGATCAATGTTGAGTGAATACAATGTGGATCATTCATTTTGGGCCGAAGCAATCAATACCGCCAACTATTGCTCAAATAGGCTCTTTTGTCATAGGCTATTGGAGAAGACACCATATGAGTTGTTGAATGGAAGAAAGCCCAACATTGCATACTTTAGAGTGTTTGGATGCAAATGCTACATTCTCAAGAAGGGCACTCGATTGAGCAAGTTTGAGAAGAAGTGTGATGAAGGATTCCTACTTGGTTACTCTACTACAAGCAAAGCATATAGAGTTTGGAATCTCACTCATGGCATAGTTGAGGAAGTGCATGATGTGGAATTTGATGAAACCAAAGGCTCACAAGATGAAGAGGAGAATCTTGATGATGTGAGAGGTACTCAATTGATACAAGCCATGAAGGAAATGGATGTTGGGGATATTAGGCCGACTCAAGTGGTGGATGTGGAAGATGACAAAGATCAAGTGATTACATCTCCAAATATGCAAGCTAGTGGTTCTCAAGATCAATCTCAAGCTAGTGGTTCTCAATTGCAAGATCAAGTGGCTAGTACATCATCTCAACCAAGTGATCAACCAAGCTCAAGTGCTCAACCTCATGTTCTCCAACCAACTCATATTGCAAGGGATCATCCTCTAGATCAAGTGGTTGGTGATATTAGAAGTGGGGTACAAACAAGATCAAGATTGGCATCATTTTGTGAACACTATTCATTTGTCTCATCCATAGAACCAAAGAAGATAGATGAAGCTTTGATGGATTGTGATTGGGTAAATGCCATGCATGAAGAGCTCAACAACTTTGAAAGAAATCAAGTTTGGGAACTTGTTGAGCGTCCAAAGAACTACAATGTCATTGGCACCAAGTGGGTATTCCGGAACAAGCAAGATCAAGATGGCATAGTTGTGAGAAACAAAGCAAGATTGGTAGCACAAGGATACACTCAAGTTGAAGGTCTTGACTTTGGAGAATCTTATGCACCAGTTGCAAGATTAGAGGCAATTAGAATCTTATTAGCCTATGCTTGTGCCCACAATATCATGCTATATCAAATGGATGTGAAAAGTGCTTTCTTGAATGGATTTATAAATGAGCTAGTGTATGTTGAGCAACCCCCGGGATTTAAAGATATCAAAAGACCCAATCATGTCTACAAGTTGAAGAAGGCTCTCTATGGCTTGAAGCAAGCTCCTAGGGCATGGTATGAGAGATTGAGAGATTTCTTGCTCTCTAAAGGATTCAAGATGGGGAAAGTTGATAACACTCTCTTCACCAAGAAGATTGGAAATGACTTGTTTGTGTTGCAAATCTATGTGGATGATATCATCTTTGGATCAACCAACCAAGACTTTTGTGAAGAGTTTGGAGAAATGATGGCAAAAGAATTTGAGATGTCTATGATTGGAGAGCTTAGCTATTTCCTTGGTCTACAAATCAAGCAATTAAAGAAAGGCACATTTGTGAGTCAAAGCAAGTACATCAAGGATATGTTGAAGAAGTTTGGAATGGAAGAAGCCAAGCCAATTGGGACACCAATGGGAACAAATGGTCATCTTGACTTGGATACAAGTGGCAACATGGTAGATCAAAAGTTGTATCGGTCCATGATTGGAAGTCTACTCTATGTGACCGCTTCTAGGCCGGATGTCATGTTTAGTGTGTGCATGTGTGCAAGGTTTCAAGCTTCACCAAGAGAAAGTCATTTGAAGGCAACCAAGAGGATATTGAGATATCTCAAGCACACACCAAATGTTGGATTGTGGTATCCCAAGGGGTCAAACTTTGAGTTGATTGGATATTCGGACTCCGATTATGCGGGATGCAAGGTGGATAGAAAGAGCACTAGTGGAACATGCCAATTATTGAGAAGATCACTTTTTTTCATGGTCATCCAAGAAACAAAATAGTGTTGCACTCTCTACCGCCGAAGCCGAATACATTAGTGCGGGGAGTTGTTGTGCTCAATTGCTATGGATGAAGGCCACATTGAAAGATTTTGGAATCAAATTTGGACAAGTACCATTGCTATGTGACAATGAAAGTGCCGTGAAGATCACCACAAATCTGGTTCAACATTCAAGGACAAAGCACATTGACATAAGGCTTCACTTCATTAGAGATCACCAAGCAAAGGGAGACATTTCTATTGAGAATGTTGGCACCGATGATCAACTTGCCGATATCTTTACCAAGCCACTTGATGAGAAGAGATTTTGTACATTGAGAAATGAATTGAACATTCTTGACTCCTCCAACATGAAATGAATGCACCCCCAACTACATGACATGCCTCTCCTTCGACTAAAGCAAAGGTGAAATTGTTTGGCATAATGCATTCATAGTTGCTAAGGACTTGCTTAGAACATATAGACATACTCTAGTGATATCTCTTGCTTATTAGGCTCATTCATGAAACCAAAATGATTTTGAGTACATATTGTGCCACTATTGCTTCTATGACTTGTATGATCTAGTTGCTAAATATGACTTGTTCCTGAGAATGTGAACCTAGCGTTTAACCTAGTTAAATGAGCAAGAAAGGATTTAGTTCAACATTGACAAGATAACCATTGAAAGATGTGTGAAGAAGCTTGTCATTGGTTCAAACCGAACTAGATTACTTATGCAAGTTTGCTAGTTTGAACCATAAGAGAAGGAAGTTTATGGAAACAAGTGATCCTCAGCTTTAAGTGATCGTCTCTCCACTCTAAGCTCTCTCCATGATTTCAAGTCTACACCAAGCATGATCATATCCTTTTGTGGTCATTGATGACAAAGGGGGAGAGATTACCGAGAAGGGGAAGAGAAAACAAAGATATCATGTATCAAGGGGGAGAGAAGATGAAGATTGAAGAATGGAAAGGGATCAAAATTTTGAAGCACACAAGTAGGGGGAGCAAGCTCATGAACATGATTGATTGCATTTGATTGTGCATATTCATATGATTGCTTGCATTGCACTTAAATTTATGTATTTCATAAGTAGTTTCTCTCTTGCTTGTGTGGTGCTTGCTAGTATAAGAACGTGATTGATGAATTGATTACTAGCATGCGTAGGCTCTAGCTAGAATTGGAATAGCATTTTACAAGTGGTATCTAGAAACCGTGCTTTTAATGTTGATCTCACGGGGTTTCTAGCTATTTGATGTTTTTAGCTAGTTTTTGGTGCTAAGGATGGTTCATGATGTGCACTCCGATGGTATCACGCTTCAAAGGTCCATTCTATACACCTTAGCATCAATTTGGTAGAAATGACTCTCTCAAAACCGATTTATCCATCATGTGTGAAAAGCTTCTAATCCAAACTCTTAGCACACATGTAGAGGGAGCCATAGCTACCAAATGAGTTTTACATGACTTGTCCAATTCTTTTCACAAGCTTAAATTGCTTGGACAAGTGGTGTAGAGCCAAAATTATATTCATTTCATATCTTTGTGGAGGTTGTCATCAATTACCAAAAAGGGGGAGATTGAAAGCCCTAGTTTGGTTTTGGCTAATTGATGAAACCTAGGACTAAGCCTATTGCTAAGTGTGTAGCATTAGAGAAAGGGGAGGTCTAAGCCAAGTGGAGAAATGGTGATCAAGGTGATGAAGGTGATCACAAGTGATCAAGTACCACACTTGGAAATGAGGAGCAAGATGGAATGCTAGAGGCAAAGGTATATGTTAGGGCATTTCCATTTTGCCGGCCATAGGCGAGTAGAGAAGTTGATGGCCGGGTTTAGGATTGATAACCGTACTATTAAGAGGGGCGATGTCGCGCAATATCGGTTATCTAAGTGCCACTAGGTGAGCAATGACTTTGCATATGTATTAGGGACCTAGTGTGCTTGCTATCTCTTGCAAAAATCATTTGAAAAGGCTAACACACGTGCACAAGAGGAGAGACACTTTTGTGTTGGCACATGAGGGCAAGAGGTGATGGTGTTTGGGTGTGGAACCCTCCCGCCGAGCTCGCGAGGCGGGACTCGGAGATTTTCGGACGAAGTGCAGTCACTCAGAGGTGACCGGACGCTGTCCTGGTAGGGACCGGACGCGTCCGGTCAGTTGGTGTGCGTCCGCTGATTTTCGGGGGCGACCGGACTCCGGAGGACCGGAGCGTCCGGTGCCAAAGTTCTTCGTGCGCCGAGGCTGAAGCAGTGTGGACTAGACGCCGGGCACGTCCGGTCAAGGGGCAGCGGACGTGTCCGGTCAAGAATTTGCAGTTTTGGAGCTCTCTGGGTAGCGGCCCGGACTCCATTGGCCGGGCGTCCGGTCGTTGGCACAGACGCGTCCGGTCGATCGGTGAAGAGCGCGAGTGATCGAGCCGTTGGCGCGCAACGGCTACATTCAAACATCAGGGACACGTGGCCGTGGTAGAGGGACCGGACGCCGGGACCGGACGTGTCCGGTCGCCACTTAACCCGCGTCCGGTCAACGCGCAGAAATCTGAGTTTGTGAGTAACGGTTGGGTGATTTGGTGGGCGCCTATATAAGTTGTTTTGCCAGCTTGGGGGAGTCTCTCTTGGCACTTTGACATTCTTGACATCCCCTAGAGCTAAGCAAACCTCCTCCCTCACTTTGTATTCATCTTGATTGATCTAGAGAGTGATTGGGAGAGCTTCTAGTGCATTTGCCTTGTGATTGAGCATCTAGTGGCACTAGTGAGCGTTCTTGCTGCGATTGAGCTTATTACTCTTGGTGATTGCCGTCACCTAGACGGTTGGAGCAGCGAGCCGGAGTTGAGCAAGGTTGAAGATTGTTCTTGGCCACTCCGGAGGTGATTTGCGAGGGGTGTTGATCCCACCCCGCGGGAGATCGCGAAAGGAATCCTTAGTGGAATCTCGTGTCATTGAGTTACCCTCACTTTGTGTGAGTTCTTGTTGCGCCCGGTGAGGGCTTGGCTTGTGACGCCAATTAGCCACCGAACTACCAAGTGTGTGGTCGACACAACGGGGAGTAGCGTGCCGGCAAGCACGTGAACCTCGGGATAAAAATTGTGTGTCCCTCGGTGTTCTTGTGTGGCTTGATCCTTCGAGATCAACTTGGATTTCTCTATTGGATCATCTCTTCGGGTTTCATTATATTGACAAGACGGTGATTGGTCATCTTCCCGAAGGCACGGTTTGCACACTCGGTTTCCATCCTTGCGATTACATTTGTGCAAAGTAGTGTATTAGGTTGTGTAGCCTAGTTGTATTGCTAAGGACCTTATTCTTAGTGTGCCTAGTGTATTAGGATTGCTAGAATTGGTTAGGTTGGCTTGCAGCCCCCCACTAGGCTAGCGCAACACTTGCTTCGCCATTTGTTATACTAACCGGTTTGTTTATTGCTTTGTAGAAATTTTAATTAGGCTATTCACCCCCCCTCTAGCCATTTAGGACCTTTCAGACACCTAGTGTCAGAAAGAGGTATAGAGGTAGATAAAGCTAAAATTGGAGTAATTGAACAACTACCTCCACTGTTAATATAAAAGGAATCGAAGCTTTCTTGGTCATTGTGGTTTTTATCATAGATTTATAAGAGACTTTTCACATATTGCTAGGCCAATGACTAGATTATTAGCTAAGGATGTACCTTTTGAATTTGATAATGAATGCTTAGAATCCTTTAATATTCTTAAGAAAGCACTTGCATCAGCACCAATCATTCAACCTCCTGATTGGTCTTTACCTTTTAAAATTATGTGTGATGCTAGTGATTATGCTGTAGGAGCAGTTTTAGGACAAACAAAAGATAAAACGCACCATGCAATTGCTTATACTAGCAAAACAATGACAGAAGCACAATTAAATTATGCAACAACTGAAAAAAGAACTCTTAGTCGTCGTTTTTTTGCTATTGATAAATTTAGGTCTTACTTAGTTAGAGCTAAAATAATTGTTTATACTGATCATGCTGCTCTTAAATATTTGCTCACTAAGAAAGATGCTAAATCGCGCTTGATAAGATGGATCTTATTACTTCAAGAATTTGATTTGGAAATAAAAAATAGAAAAGGAATAGAAAACCCTGTTGCTGATCATTTGTCTAGGATGTATTTTAAAGAACCTCTGGAATTACCTATCAATGACTCATTAAGAGATGACATGTTGTTTAAAGTGACCAAGTCAGACCTTTGGAACGCGAATATTGTCAACTTTATGGTTGCAGGTTACGTACCACCAGGAGAAAATAAAAAGAAGCTTATTTATGAAAGTCGTCTCCACATATGGGATCCACCATACCTCTTTAGGGTTTGTTCAGGTGGGCTACTCAGAAGATGTGTACCAGTGGAAGAAGGCATGCAGATCATTCAGAAATGCCATTCATCACCATATGGAGGTCATTATGGGGCATTTCACACTCATGCAAAAATCTGGCAGAGTGGTTTCTTTTGGCCAACCATGTATGAAGACACCAAAGGTTTCATCCGAAGATGTGGGTCGTGTCAGAGGCATGGGAATATTAATGCTAGAGATGCTATGCCACTCACCAATAATCTTCAGATAGAGCTCTTTGATGTCTGGGGAGTAGATTACATGGGACCATTTGTGAAATCAAGGAATTATGAGTACATTTTGGTGGCAGTTGATTATGTATCCAAGTGGGTAGAAGCTATGCAATGCAAGAATGCTGATTCAAAACACTCAAAGAAGATGTTTGAAGAGGTTATATTTCCAAGATTTGGGACACCAAGGATGGTTATAAGTGACGGAGGAACACATTTCACTGACAAGAAGTTTCATTTATACCTACAAGCTCATGGAATACGACATAATGTCGCTACTCCATATCATCCTCAGACAAGTGGCCAAGCGGAAACGTCAAACAAACAAATCAAAAATATTCTTCAGAAAACAGTGAATGAAATGGAAACTATATGGAAGGATCGGTTACTGACGCACTATGGGCATACCGTATAGCTTACAAGACACCCTTAGGTATGTCACCATATCAGCTGGTATATGGCAAGACCTGCCATTTACCCGTAGAATTGGAGCATAAAGCTCACTGGGCTATCAAGAGATGGAACATAGATTTGGAAGCAGCTGGAGAGAAGAGAAAAATGCAACTATCAGAATTAGAAGAATGGAGAGAGAAAGCCTATCATAATTCGAAGATCTATAAAGAACGAACAAAAAGATGGCATGATAAGAGGATCAAAAAGAAGGAGTTTGCACCAGGAGATAAGGTATTACTTTTTAATTCTAGGTTTAAATTATTCGGGCTTGGAAATTGCGAAGCAAATGGGAAGGATCATTTACTGTTGTGAATTCATCACCACATGGAGCGGTAACTTTACAATCAAACGAAGGTACGTTATTCAAGGTAAATGGACATCGACTTGAACTTTTTCTAGAACCATTTGATTCGGGAGTAGTTGACGAATTGAATTTTATCCAATTACCAATTTATTAAGCTCTATTCTTTTCGGTACGAAAAATTATCTCGTAACGCAACTAATAGAAAGTAGTTAGAGTCCGAAGGCACCACGAGGAAGGGCACCCCGAGAGGACCACCCCTGGTGGGGCCGGTCGGCGCCCTAGTGGGGCCGGGCGGCGCCCCTTGCCCCATCTCGTCCCGACTCTCGTTCCCTTATCCTTCTACACTCCTCCTATGTATATCCACGTATAATCCAATCGCGTACGGATATTCTTTCGTACGAACCCCCTAGAACCTAGGTTTGTCCTCATCCTGTCTCCTGAAAACCCATATAAATACGTACATAGACCCCCTCAATTGTATCCCATAAACAGCCACCTCTCTCCTCTAGAGAAACTCTCCAATCTAGATCTAGCAGCAATGGCGGAGAAGGCGATCGTCTCCTACGGCGCGGACTTCAACAACATCCCCAGCGATGATTCGAAGGCCCTCGTCCTCGCGCAGCCGAAGCCTCTCGTCGTCGTGCCACCAAAGCAAGTTGCTACGGTACCTCAGCGCCACGAGCAAGCCTACTACGTACAAGACCAGCCTGCTCTGCCACCGCCACCTGCAAGACTGCTGCTAGAAGCCGGTACCAAGGGGAAGCAGATTGCTACTCCCTGGGGTACTCCGCTTCTTCCACCTAGGGACAATGAACGACTCTTGTCGGTCAAGACCGACAAGAACGGGACGCTGGTGTGTGCAAAGTACACCAATGCTCATCCCGCCGTCAGGGGAGTTCGTGCAAACCCAAGCGAGGTTTGCTACACTGAGTTCATACCACCTCCACCCAAGAGAAAGAGAGCTGCACCCGCGCTAGCACTAGAGAAGGTTCCGAAGCAGCCCCAACTTTCTTTGCGCATTCTCAGTGAGAGGATTGAAGGCCTCTCTAACACTGTTAAAGGCTTAGAGAAGGCTGACAATCTAAGGAATAAGATTATGGAAGACATGGCTAAGCAGATAGAGACTAATATCAAGTTAATCCGCAGTCTCAAGCGCGACAAGGACAAGCTCGAAGCAGAGGTCGAGAACCTCAAGGAAGAAATCCAGGGCCTTGCCAATGAAGGGCAACATTAGTTGCCTAGTTATCTATGTAATAAGGCACAGTTCGCTAGGTTCGGTTAGTTAATTGAGTCTGTCGGGTCATAAATTTTCTTAGGACAAAGCCTAATGAGCTAGGGCAATCGTTAGCTCAGTCGTTAAAGCGTCTGTCAAGTTATACATTATCACCATCATTATGAATAAAGTGCCTTATCTTTTATATTATTAATGTTTTATTATCTACTCTACTCTCTATTTTTGGTATGTGTTTGTCTCCACATATTGCGCAGAAAAGTATACAGGAAAACAAGTGTGGGGGAGGCACATTGCAACCACGAAGTTAAATTTGATCGGAAGAATGACACAATTCAGAATACAATCGAACCAGGACCATGCACGGAGAAGCAGGCCCCGCGGAGCCACAGAGGCACGCCGACTGGCGCCCTGCCTGGGCCGGCCGGCGCCCTACTACCCCCTCTTGCCTCCTCGCCTCGGTCACGGTCAGGTTTGAGTCCGATACAATATAATCGCATACATTCTACTTTGATTTATTATCCGAATTATAAATCTTCGTATTAAACGCTTTTAAAGGATGATAAAACCGTTTAATCTATGACTTGAAAATAAATTATATAATACTTTTCTGGAAGTCATGATTACTGTTGGAAATTATTATAGGTACATCATGAATGCTTAAGTTATTGTGGAACATGAGATAGTAGAATAATGAGAACTTAATTCCTGATAATTTGTCTTTGGAGGTTTTATTTCAAAAATCTAAAAATTATTAGCTTCACTTCTCCTTGTGGTGGAAACAAATAATAATATTACTCTATTACCTATAATTATCATGGCTCTGGTTGAGAGATTTATCATATTCCCTGTATCAGTAAAAAAAACTCTCTTGAGTATTATTGTGAAGGAGGCATGAGCTATTTAAAGAAAATCCGAGGAAATAAAAAGGGACAAGTGTCTGAAACCTCAAAAAGATAGATCACGAGGAAATAAAAAGGGACAAGTGTCCGGAACCTTGATTTAATAAAAGAAACTTGAGCATGTGCTCAACAGTAGAATTAGCCTAAATAGCTCATGGTCCCTCCGACATAATATGCCAAGAGTATACAATTTTCTTGATCTAGGAATATGATATTTCTCTCCCTAGTTATGAATATTGAATTAATTAATATCGCACGTTCTAATGCCACTACAAACACGAGAAGGTTGAGATAAGTTTTATTTGCAAATTTACTTGCTCTCCAACAGATAAAATTGAAGGAAAAGAGTGATCTATTTCAAACTATTCTGCTCCTCAATCACTCAAGGATTCATGGTAGACATTTTGAATTCCACAGTGCATGATAACTGGACTAGTTTTATATAACTCGATTCTCAAGTTATGCATTAAATGTTTATTCTTTCTATGATAAAACCAACTTTTTTCTCCGGATGAGTAAAAGCCTAAGTGTGGGGGTAATTGTTGACACCTATTAATGTATAATTTTTATTAGCAAATATCCCTGTGTCATATATGAATATCTATTAGAATAGGGTTATTACTAATAATTTCCACGAGTTTTGGTGAATTGTATATTTTTCAGGAAATTATCCAGAAAAGCTTAAAAGAGGGATTAAAGTGCGTAATTATTACAAAACTTGATCGCGACGGAAAATATCGCCAACAGGACGTGGGAAGGATCTAGAAGACTCCCGAAGCAGCGGGACCGGCAGAGGAGCTCTGGTGGGGCCGGGCGGCCCCACCACTGCGCCGGGCGGCCCCCTGTGGCTAGGGTTTCCTCTCCCTTTCTGGAAGCTTCCTCCACCGCCTCCGAGGAGTCATCTCAGCCCCTTGTTAAGTCGGTTTGATCCAACGGCGGCGCATTCATCCCATTAGGGCTATAAATAAAGGGCCGACCCCCGAGAAGAGGCCGGATCAAGAGCTGAAGAGCGAGCATTAGATAGATATCCACTAGATCTAGGCTAGCAATCAAGATAGAGATTAGAGAGATAGAGTAGAGGAGTAGAGATTCGGAGGAGTTCCGGCCTGTCGGAGCTTCTTCGTAGCTGTATTCATCTGGATTCAGCTCCCCCGCCCGGAGCTGTGTTCTGAGGTACTTTTGTATTCGCCATTCTGATTCAAGTAAGCAACTTGTTTTTATTCGTTCTTAAGTTTGCAACTCATATTATATTGAGTTCTATGATTTGGGTAGCTCCTAGGTCGAAGTAGTGATTTGTAGCATAGACATGGTGTTTGGGCTATGGTTGCTTGTAGATATCCCCTGATTAGCCGGATAGTGGTAGCTCGCGAAGGTGACTTTATAGCTTCGTTGAATCCTCTGTAGTCCACTTCCCGTTGATAGGACTGATAGGCTTATAGGTGCTTGGTAGGAGATTACTCTGTTTCTTCTCCTATTCAGGTTACTTGCCTAGTTAGACGGTATTATACAAAGCTTACCGGTTGTCGGAACTAGAAGTCATTAGCTATTTCCTCATTCTCAATAGTTTCTAGATTGTTTGTACCCCTTTAGATTAAGAGTTATAGACTTAGTCATAAATCATTGTTGTTCCTTTGGGTTCGATATTAAAACCGGGTTGATCTTGGTGAAGTGCTGATCAGTATATATCTGTGCGCTTGCGGATAATCTGATAATAATTACTATATAGGGTGCAGTTAATTTATACCAACAACGGTACCAGCGAGGTCCGCGCCGGAGGCCATCTCCCATAGCTGGAGGCGGCGCGACATCAGCGGCGCCACCCCTCGCCGGAGCCAGGCATCCACTATGCCCGCTCCGGTGAGACCGCGGCCCTGCAGAATCCTGATGGCCGCCAGGTGGTGATCGAGCTTCTCAATCTCCTTGCGGTTCACCCCGTGACCCCACTCCCGCGGACGCTCTTCGAACGTCACACCGGAGAAGTCCGAGAGTGGTGCCGCTTCGGAGTTCTTGAGGTAGAGCCACCCCGAGTGCCATTGTTGACGGTGGATAGCGTCAACATTTCATATATCAAAAGGCATGAAACATACATCAATATCTAGAAGGCTAGGGTTTTAGTGATTTACCAGTTTTCAGGGATTAATCCAGAAAACGCCGTAAAAGGGGCATAACTACAAATCTACACCACGGAATTATCCGAAACTCAGGAATACACCAAACTACTCTAGAAGGATCCAGAAGACACCGGAGCGAAGGAGGGGAGGAGCCACCTCCAGGTGGGGCCGACCGGCCCCACCAAGAATGCCGGGCAGCACCCCCCTGTGGGGCCCACATCTCACCTTCTGGAATGTTCCTCCACCGCCTTTGAGGATCAATCTCAGCCCTACATGAAGTCGATTTGATCAAACGGCTGTCATGCATCCCACCGGGCTATATAAGCGGAGCCAGACCTCCCCCTGGAAACCCTAATTCATTCAATACCTCATTCAAGTCATTCAAGGTTGAGACAGTTGAAGATCAAGTCATCTCGAGCTTCATGTTCTAGTTCCTCATAGCCTTCTAGTTCATAGTTTAGCATAGTTAGATTTAGATTAGAGGAAGTCAAGGCGTGTTAATCAGTCTTGGATTCCAGAAGTTGTCAACAAGAGAAGAGTCTGGTACAGTTCTTAAGCTTTCCTTTCTTATTGTATTATCTGCGTTTGTATGATATTTACTAGCAACATTGTGCTTCATCTTAGTTTAATTATTATGTTCATTGTCTACTTCAATACATCTAGTTTAGTTGATTTGCTATTATATTCATGCACTGGTTCGTATAGCGCTCATCTAGTTGATCATATGGTGAGTGGTAGGCAATATGTAGACATGGTGTCTAGATGCTTTGCTTATCTACGGATATCCCCAGTTGTGTCGGGTAGTGAGGTAGATCGTGGGTGTGACAGACCCATTGAGTCCTTTGTAGGCCTTCCCCTGTACGGTGGATTGGTAGAGTGGGATTGTCAGGTTGAGAGGAGGTTCCTATACTCATCTTTTCCTGTACATTGCTCCGATGTGTTTGGCAACTATGGTAGTATAACTTGACAATGATTTCTAGATGTACTTGCACTAGTTGACATAGCTTTGACATGTAGTTAAATACATAGGAGTTATTTCTCTATTAATTGATTAGACAACGCTGACTTGATTAGAGTGCTATGATGGATTAGTATCATTAGGAGATGACTGATTAATGGCTTGTTATCATATTTACTATCATTCTTACCATATTATTTATCTTGTGACTTACCCCTGTTATGAGTAGAGTGTATGACATTGGTTACATCGTCTATTCAATGCATATGCTTATACATGTTATCAATACTATGAAGTAGCTTCTTAGCAATGCCTTCCCAGTGGTAGAATATAAATGACAACCTGGTAATACTCTAGGTAAAATGCTACAATGGTATAATTATCTGTCCGCTTGCAGAATCGTTCTTAGTTTATATTTATCTTTATTTATTTCTACGTAGTCACATAAAATGATAAGATTTAGTACCAGAGTTTATTCCTAGCTTTACAATTAGGGATGACAACCTAGTTTCATAGTTAGGAGTAAGGGTAAAGAGGCTAGTGGCTAGTTGCTAAAGGCAAGTTAATTAGTACCAACATTTCTAGTGTCATTGCGTGGGATAGAGATTTAGGATTTATTGTAGTGACGTTAGAAATGCCAACAAGCATTTTTGGCGCCGTTGCCGGGGAAGGCTAATAAACTTAGAGAAAGTATTGATAACATATATGCATTATGAATAAGACTGATCACCCAATTGACCTCTAACTCAAACAGGCTTACCCTTGTTCTATTTATTTGTATATCTTATGCAGGGTAATGAATTAATGAACGGATTTGCTCTCCCAGATAATTACGTTGAAGATCCAGAGAGACTCTTACGAAGAAGGAAGTTTGCTGATACGAGGGACATCTTTGAATCACCATCAAGAACACCCTTCACTGAAGCTCAATCTTCAAGGAATCAAGCTCTAACATCCGAAGGAGAAGAATCAGAAGAATCAGGAAACTTAGCACTAGCTTTTGAAGTTATGGCTGAGAAGACGCTACACGAGTTCTCCGCTCGAACAACCGCCAACATCCGTACTGGACCGAATATCAATATTGGTGACAATGGATTTGAACTCAAGCCTGCGCTTATCACTATAGTTCAAGCTAGTCAGTTTTGTGGAAAGGCTCATGAAGATGCAAGTGCACATTTACAACACTTTCTAGAGATTTGCAGCACCTTCACTATCAGAGGAGTACCAAGAGATGCTATTCTACTCTGCCTTTTCCCATTTTCACTTCTAGGAAAAGCAAAACAGTGGTTCTACAATAACAAGGAAACCAACACTACATGGGACAAATGCTCTACTGCTTTCCTAGCGAAGTTCTTTCCTACAGGCAAGACCAATGCTCTACGTAGGAAAATCTCAAGCTTTCATCAACAACATGATGAATCGTTCACCGAGGCATGGGAACATTTTTAAGATTATATTGCGGAATATCCTCATCATGGGATGGAGGATTGGCTACTTATGCAGACCTTCTATCATGGGCTAGTCTCTAATACCCATGAATCCATGGATGCTGCAGCTAGAATCACAATTAGCTCAGCTGGCGGCCGCTGTTCCACCGATCCATGAAGGTAAGATTCCTGGGCAACCCCTAGAGCCCGAAACCGCAAATCTTGTTGATGTCCGTGCAGGTTACTACATAGAAGGAATATTAGAAGGATGGAAAGATGAATCCATGCCACTCAAGAGAGGAGACCTAGGAAGACATGTGATTCCTATCTCTATTGGGCAACACGATTTCTCTAAAGTCATCTGTGACCTTAGTGCTAGTGTCAACATCATGCCAAAGGTAATCTTTGATCTCATTTTTCCATGGGCAACTTTGTTGTAGACGAATATGTGCTTGCAGCTTGTAGATCAGACAGTTAAACACCCTGAAGGAATCCTAGATGATGTATGCATACGAGTGGGGCAATCATATGTTCCAGTAGACTTTGTGGTTCTGGATACCGGCAAAGATCCGAAGAGTCCTATCATCCTAGGCCGACCATTCTTGAGTACTACAAAAGCAGCCATTTATATAGATAGTGCAACAATATGTTTCACCATCAAGGGCAATGAAGAGAAATTCAGTTTCAAAGACAGGACCCTTGAGGATCCCATCAACACCTACTATCCAGAGAAGCCTATATACAAAGAAGAAGAAGTACGGAAGACCTGTCCAAAGGGGAAGAAGAAGAACAAGAAGCAAGAAGGAAAGAAGACTCAGATAGTCAAAGTGATGAAATACAGACAGGGTCGTCACTCAGCTTTGCCAGTCTTAGCTAAAGACCCTGGTCTACCATCCATAGAGTGCACCATCGGACAGAACTCTTTCTACTCAGCCATTTGCGACACTGGATCAGCAGTCAACATAATGTCAAAACAGGTATACAATACACTATTTAATGAACCCATCGACCCTACGTATATTTTGCAGCTGGCAGACAACACAACACGAATCCCGGAGGGACTAGCAAGAAACATCACGGTTAAGATCCACACTCATTCTGTCCCTACCGACTTTATGATCTTGGATATAGAAAAAGAAGATGAGACACCTATCATACTCGGGAGACCATTCCTTAGCATCACCAAAGCCATCATCTACAATGGAACAGGCCAAGTCCATTTCACTTCCCAGGAGAAAAGGTACGCTGTTATTTTAAAGAATATAACTCTCCTGAATTACCAGCTTTCACCAGGACCAAGAAGAGAAGCCAGCGCCGCGCCTTGAGAAGAAAACTTGAGGAGGAGAAAGTAAAAGAAAAATCAACTACACCTGAAGAACATCCACAACCAACCAAAGTATGGAAGAAGAAGGAGATCCCCTCGATCGAGTCATCAACCATAGAAGATGCAACATCTGGGTCCCCATCAGGATCCACTGAAGAACCCTCAACATAATGACCACAAGAAGTCTTGTTCGGAGGACTTTAAACTCCGCACCCTGGCCATAAGGTAACAATGGTAGTTATCTAATTACTTTAGTACATTTACTTTTTTGCATGTTTAAAAAGAAAATAAAAATTCCTTATTGTTTTATTACAAACTTTAAAAAGCTCCAAAGTATTAGGCTTATGGTTTACCCCGTAAGAATATTCACTATGGTAGCACAAAAATAAATTTTCTTTGCTTTATAAATAAGAAAAGTACAAAAATAAAAGAATCATGCTACACATTCGTATCTGCTCATAAAGATAATCAATTACTCATTGGGCTGACCGCTAACCCCTTATCATATTCGAGCCTCGAGTTTTGGTTTTCTTCTTGGAGTACACCTTTACAGGATTATACAATTAAGAGTGAGACCAGTCGGTGGGTCACCACTGCTAAGCTTACTCTAAAAGGTCGTTCAAGTGAAATATGGCAAATATCTAGCTTGGGGGAGGAGCATCCCTTAGTTATCAGGTAACTATACCTATGCGATTTATCGAGTCTATCTTATAGTTATAAAATACCAAAAATATGTGGGCACATGAAGGTCCACGTCTGTTGAGTCTTTAGTTAAATAAAATCTTAAAAGCAATAAAAAGAAGTTTTATTCAGTCCTAGTTAATTAGAGTGTGTCTAGAGTCAACTATAAACTAGAAATTTTGCCTTGGAGATGATGAATAGTTGCTCTGCTAGAAGTCTTTCAAGCACCTAGTTTTCAACCTTGAGTTCTCCTAAGGTTTGGACACGATTGCTTTAACTTGATAATTTATTCTAAACCTAAAACTGGTGGAGTAATATGTTTAAGCTAAGTCTAGGTGATTGACGGATATGATATAAGAAAGTCTGAGCCGCTATTTATCTTATTCCTAGCGATGCTAAATTCTGGAGATTTATCTTTTGAAAAAAAAATCAAAACCTTACATGATGAGCTCTTGTATGACAAAGTTGAATGCCTACCAAATCCACATATGATACATATTTAGATTAGGAAACCTTTGCTCATTTATGCTACTTGCTTTGCATTGAGTTTTGTCAACCTTTGTCGTATACTTAAGAGAGTCTTGTCATGCTTTTAAAATCAAGATCACTCACGCACTCCATCCACATATGCATCACTCTTACTTTGAGAGTAAGCGAAACCATTTTCCACTTTTATCCATTTCCACCCCATAATGTTTTTCTCCTACATTGGGAGAAAACATCCAAAAATATATATAAACCCATAGGACTGCCTTTGTTTAATTGCTCCAAGTTCTTTATTGTTATCTCTTCAATCAATTATTGTATCTAAGGATGCATGTGGCTATGCAAAAATAAAAGGAAGAAAAAGATGGACAAGTGTCCCAGCATTAACAATGGGTACTCAGATGCCCGCCTCCTAATGAAAAAAAAGAAGAGAAAAAGAATAAAGATAGCCCATGTTTTCCTGAGAAGTTCTGAAGTCTAAGAAAGAAGAGAGATTCATTCTGAAGAGCAAGAGTAGAATTAGAATTAGCCACCACATATACACCTACCACCATATTCCACACACATGCACATCTTGGTTTGATTGTATGACTTGATTCTCTATAGATCTATTGTTTGACTTTACAATATATGAATTGCAAGTATGCTTATCCTTGTTTAATGCCACTCCTATAAACTCCACTATAATCCCTAGAATTAGGAAGGCATGACATCATGGATGCCTCAGTGAGATCCACAAATACCACATACTTTGAGAGACTGAGGGTGTCATACAATTAAGCTCTGGGTTTTACTGTGAAAACTTGCAAAACTCTGGAATACTAGTTGAGTGAAGAACTTGAGACGTAGTGCTTGACTTGATTATTCTGTCTTTCAATTACTCAAGACCCACGTGAAGGTTAAAAGCTCTACAGTTTAAGGTAATATGGGTGAGTTTGAAAGTTAGAGCAGTTTTGTCTAATCCAGAGGAAATCTTTGTTTGAGAGCATGTGTACTTGTTAGAATAAAAGCATTGTAGCAACTCCTGATCCAACTCTAGGTTTTGCTAAGGGTCTAGCAAAAGGTAAGCTTGGGGGAGTTGTTGACGGTGGATAGCGTCAACATTTCATATATCAAAAGGCATGAAACGTATATAATATCTAGAAGGCTAGGGTTTTATCTAACAATTTCCACGAGTTTTGGTGATTTACCAGTTTTCAGGGATTAATCCAGAAAACGCCGTAAAAGGGGCATAACTACAAATCTACACCACGGAATTATCCGAAACTCAGGAATACACCAAACTACTCTAGAAGGATCCAGAAGACACCAGAGCGAAGGAGGGGAGGAGCTACCTCCAGGTGGGGCCGGCCGGCCCCACCAAGAATGCCGGGAGGCACCCCCCTGTGGGGCCCATATCTCACCTTCTGGAATGTTCCTCCACCGCCTTTGAGGATCAATCTCAGCCCTACGTGAAGTCGGTTTGATCAAACGGCTGTCGTGCATCCCACCGGGTATATAAGCGGAGCCAGACCTCCCCCTGGAAACCCTAATTCATTCAATACCTCTTTCAAGTCATTCAAGGTTGAGCCAGTTGAAGATCAAGTCATCTAGAGCTTCAAGTTCTAGTTCCTCATAGCCTTCTAGTTCATAGTTTAGCATAGTTAGATCTAGATTAGAGGAAGTCAAGGCGTGTTAATCAGTCTTGGATTCCAGAAGTTGTCAAGAAGAGAAGAGTCTGGTACAGTTCTTAAGCTTTTCTTTCTTATTGTATTATCTGCGTTTGTATGATATTTACTAGCAACATTGTGCTTCATCTTAGTTTAATTATTATGTTCATTGTCTACTTCAATACATCTAGTTTAGTTGGTTTGCTATTATATTCATGCACTGGTTCGTATAGCGCTCATCTAGTTGATCATATGGTGAGTGGTAGGCAATATGTAGACATGGTGTCTAGATGCTTTGCTTATCTGCGGATATCCCCAGTCATGCCGGGTAATGAGGTAGATTGTGGGTGTGACAGACCCATTGAGTCCTTTGTAGGCCTTCCCCCGTACGGTGGATTGGTAGAGTGGGATTGTCAGGTTGATAGGAGGTTCCTGTACTCATCTTTTCCTGTACATTACTCCGATGTGTTTGGGAACTATGGTAGTATAACTTGACAATGATTTCTAGATGTACTTGCACTAGTTGACGTAGCTTTGACATGTAGTTAAATACATATGAGTTATTTCTCTATTAATTGATTAGACAACGCTGACTTGATTAGAGTGCTATGATGGATTAGTATCATTAGGAGATGACTGATTAATGGCTTGTTATCATATTTACTATCATTATTATCATATTATTTATCTTGTGACTTACCCCTGTTATGAGTAGAGTGTGTGACATTGGTTATATTATCTATTCAATGCATATGCTCATACATGTTATCAATACTATGAAGTAGCTTCTTAGCAATGCCTTCCCAGTGGTAGAATATAAATGACAACCTGGTAATACTCTAGGTAATATGCTACAATGGTATAATTATCTGTCCGCTTGCAGAATCGTTCTTAGTTTATATTCATCTTTATTTATTTCTGCCTAGTCACATAAAATGATAAGATTTAGTACCAGAGTTTATTCCTAGCTTTACAATTGGGGATGACAACCTAGTTTTATAGTTAGGAGTAAGGGTAAAGAGGCTAGTGGCTAGTTGCTAAAGGAAAGTTAATTAGTATCAACATTTCTAGTGTCATTGCGTGGGATAGAGATTTGGGATTTATTGCAGTGACGTTAGAAATGCCAACAGCCATCCGCGGTTCGACGTAGACATCTTCAGGTCCACATATCCCTTCACGCGTTCCCCGCGGAGAGCAATGCCGGCGCATCCCACGGGAAGAGCACGCTCCGGCAACCCCTCCTTCTCTTTCGCCCACCGCTTCTGCAGCTGCGCGGCAAAAAAGTACTTCCAGAGGCCATAATGGGGAGAGATCCCCAAATACCCCTCTCACAACATGACGAACACCACTATGTGTAGTATCCCGTTCAAATTCAGGTGGTGGAGCTCGACGCGGAAGTGCTGGAGCACCGTGCGCACGAAGTCATGAACGGGAACACCCAATCCCCGCTCATGGAAGGCCGTGAACGAGACGATGTACCCCATCAGAGGCTTTGGGGCATCATCCTCGAGCGGCGTGATCCACTCCTCCGCCTCCGTCAGCGGGGGCAAAACACCCTCCGCCACGAGGCGCTCCATCTCCGGCACCGTCACGGTGATGCGCGGCCACGGGAAGGCATCTCCACCGGCCATCACGAGTCGCATTAGTTCGCTGAAGAAGATGGGAGAGCTGGCTGGCGGCGGCGGTGGCGGCGGAAGCACAAAGAAGCAGAAGAAGGCTCGGGGGCTTTTCTTTTTGGCTTGGGGTTGAAGGCGCAAATGCGGCTGGGAAGCCCCTCTTCCCTTCCCCCGGTGTCTTTAAAGGAGGAAGCCGCCCGTTCGGCCGCACTCCGGGTCGTGGGCGGTGTGGCTCGGGCCCACCAAGGAACGGATAGACGAGCGCAGGCCCTCTGAGCGTCTTAACTGCGCCTCGCAGCGTACGACTGTCAGCCCACGCGCGTTGATGGTTCCGTCCCGTCCCATCGAAGCCCTGAACAGCCTGTCACCGTGTGACCCCCTGGACATCTTCGGGCTTCGCGTTGACACGTGGGAGGCGGGACGGCGCGCCTACGGAGCAGGCTGCAGCGAGTAGCCGTACTGATGACTGCTGGGGTCGGAAGGGAATCTAGAGGCGTTTTGTCTGCTTCCGGACCCTCTGCGAAAAACCCCAACCGTATCCGGCTCCACGGCTCTCCGGCGAGCTAGAAAACCCTAAGGGGAGCACGAGCGCTACCTACTCGCCCGAACGGCACGAACGTCGCCAAGATCAGCAACAATGAAAGCGCAAGCAACAGAGTCAAATGATCATGGCAGATGGCTTGAAATTAGCATGTTCATCGTCCTAATTACAAACTAAAGCTAGGGAACACCAAATCGGCGTCCCAAAGCACAAAATAGCCGCCTCGGCGGCACTGTACAAAAGCCCTCAGTGTGGCTCCCCTATCCTAGGTCTACCGCCTGCGCCGGCGACCGGCGGAACGCGAGCGCCGTATGAACTTTGTCCCTAAGGCAGCAATGCCTAGGGACAAGGAGACGATGGAGATGCTCACGGCCGCCAACCGAGCCGGACACCGAGGCGAAGCCACGCCGACTGGAGTAGCCCCGCGACGCCACAGGGAGCGTCGGGGATCACATCCTCGGCCGTCACCTCCTCCGCGATGGCGTCAGCATCGTCGAGGTACTGGCGCACCAGGTGCTCCAGGTCCCCAACGCTCACCGCCGGGAGCCTGATGTAGCCCCGAAAGTCAACTCGGAAGCGCCGGTGCGCCACCGCCAGTGCGGGCCGCCGCCGGGCGTGCGCCATGGGACACCAGTCACGGAGGGGGCCGGGCACGCGGCTCAGCCGCTCCAGCAAGGAATTCCTAGGAGCCCGAACGTAGGCCAAGATGGCCTCGACCGCCGGGAGCACGGCTGGGGAGCCGGGCTTCCGGTTCCGCCATGCGCCCGTCGGCCTCCTCCCAGGTGGGCCAGGCGCGTCCTGCCTCCTCCTCCGCCGAGCGGGCGACGATGACTGCGTTGAGGCGGGCCTAGAGCTCGGACGCGGACCTAGCTCCGACCCCGTCGCCGGCCCCCTCAGCACTCCCGCGACCGGCGCCTCCGGTGGAGAGGAGGTGGCAAGGGATGGGCACGCTGGAAAGCACACTGCATGAACAATGATTTCAAGATCAGCAAGAAAACCCTCTTGAATCAAAACTCTGGTGGACAAAGAAAACCCTCTCTTCGGCTAATCCCGCTAAGCTTACCCTGGGATGCGGCGGCGGCCCCGGGGCGGCTCCTCCGACGAGCCCTCCACCGGACGCTTCCCGCGGTCCATCTCTCTACTGAACGGTGGGAGAGGCGGGAGAAGTGGGAGAGAAGGCTAACTGATAGAGCTTGGATCGGCGGCAAAGTGTGGAATTACTCCACTCGCCTCGCAGCTCACCCATTTATAGGCGGGCGGAGCCTAGGGTAGATCTGCGAAAACGCCCCTTGGCGTTCCACGTCGCCCGCCGTCCTGTTCACGACGTTATTGGCACCGTGACGGAAGAGGAACCGCCGCGCCGCGCGCCCCGAGACGGTCTTCGCCAATGGCCGCGAAGCCTCTGGGCTCCGCCGCCTCGGGCATCAAGACGCGATGTGCAAAGACCAAAACGCCCCTGCGCTGATATGGAAAATCAAAAGGAACGAGTCGAAACCGCTTACGCGACACGGTCCTGTTCCGGCGTGTTACCAACGCCTATGGGTGCATGCCACTCTTCGAACAAGGGCTCGGGAGCTACGGCTGGGACTTGTGCTAGGGTACAACCACCGTGATGACCCCAGACTGATCCGCGTAACTTCTTTGAAGGGTTCCTGTGACAAAATTTGAGCCTCTACAAGAGTGCACACTCCTGCAGAAGCCTCGGGGGCTACACCCGGCGGGTGCGCTCGCGCGCACTCCCCGGATCGACCCTCAGATCGATCCTTCACTCTACCTCTGACAAACGGCTCAGCATGATGGGAACCTTCATGCTCCCCTCCGTGCTCGGGGGCTACTGTCGAGGATCAAAACCACGGTCCCCTAAAGGCCCGGTTAAATGACTCTCAAAAACAAATTGCTAAGTCAGGATCGGTACGCTTGCGGCCCGGCCCACGAGGGCCTAAGGTACGATAGCACTCTTGGCCCAGCAACAACTAAATGCCAACACGGCCAACGCCCCTCAGGGCCCACGGGGCGCGGCACCCGGAGCTCTCGACCCTTCGGGGAACCTTCGATTCGCCCGACCCCCACCCGCTGAGAGGGGTCGGAGGTCGACCCCGTCCTGTGAACAAAAGGCAGGGTGCACCACGCAGGACCATTGTTGGTATTAAATAAATGCACACAAGAAATAAGATTATCCGCAAGCGTACAGATACAATACTGTTGTAGCACTTCACCAAGATAAACCCGGTTTTAAATATCGAACCCGAAGGAACAGTAGGTGACGATTGTTGGTATTTCTTATGCACAACTAAAATATGAAGGATTCCGCAAGCGCACAGAAAACCATTGTAGCATTTAACCGGGAGTATTCCAGGTATCGTTATTTATATTTTACCACTGGGAAACAATGGATAAAGACATTGATAGTTCACCATCATGTATCTACTAACTTAATACACCAACTAGACTATAGTAGGGGTAAATGATAGATAATAGGAATTATGCATATATGACACACAGAGGAGAATTCTATGATAAAAGAGTAGATAACTAAAGTGAGAGGACAACGGGAGAGCTCAAGGTTCCTACATACTTCTCTATTACTTTGGTTCTATATAACTAATTCATGGTAGATAAAGCAATCACGCAATAACACTTTGGAGCAGCAGCACCTTTCCAACTCTCGAATAAGACTGGGAAGAAGGTAGTTGGGGAAGGCTGCCAAAAGCTCTACGAAACACCAACTCCGACGTGGTGGAATACGAAGGCCTAACAGAGCTGTCACCTCTGGGGCTACCACAACTAACCGTAAGAATTGGGCGCAACCTCAGGTAACCTATAGCCTAGACTCCATGTCTACACTACCGATTACTACTCTAGTCATGATCTATAACTAGAGCACCCGATACAGGCGGAGATCCCATGCCAAAGTATAACAACTATACTAACCAATTAAATGCTAGGCATAAAAGTAAATAAAGAAGATAAAATATATTAAAGCATAAGTCTTACAACAATAGATGCTAGAACTCTAATGACTCCTCTGAAGACTCCTCCGGAACCCGGGCATAGCTCCGCTCTCCCTAACTCTCAACAAGAACTAATCTACTACATTGGAAAGTCTAGCCCTAATTCTCTAGAGGTGAGAGGTTATCCTTTCGAGGGACGCCTCTACATCTCCATAATAATGTGGTGCCCTCAGGGAGGGGGGTCTGCCTCTTTATTTATAGTCCGGTGGGATGAACGTGCGCCGTAGGATCAAACCGACTTAAGCAACGGTGGAGATGCAAACCCTAAGGCGGTAGGAAGCCGTCCATCGAAGCGAGCCTCGAACGGGCTCCGGAGGGTGCCGGCTGGCCCCAAGGTGGGGCCGGGCGGCCCCACCCTGTGGCAGGTGGGCCCCGCCTTCGGTGGGTCGCCTTCTCGTGTCTTCTAGAGTCTTCTAGTATTGGTTTCGGTGTGGAATTGATATCTTTTGACTCCGGACTCCAAATAGGGCAAACCATATGTCCGTTTCGATCGTCTCGACGAGCTCTTCATAATAGTGCACTCCAAATCATCATTTGAGATACTTTTATTCTGTGCAAAATTGGATATACCTACAAAACGATCGAGAACAACACAACTCGTGGAACTCGTTAGAATCAAACCCTGCAACTATGCTTTATGATTCATTTTATATTAATTCATGCAATAATTGATGGTATAAAATAGGCATTAAGTTCCGTCAACAAGTTCCCCCAAGCTTACCCTTTGCCAGTTCCTGAGCAAAGCCTAATTACTAATAAACTTGGATCAGGAGTTGCTACAATACTTTCACTCCTCAAAAGTACACATGCCTTCAAACAGAAATTCTTCTCTGAATTAGACAAAACTGCTCTAACTTTTAAACTTACTCATTTTACCTGTAGGCTATGGAGCTTTTTAACCTTCACATGGGTCTTGAGCAATTGAAAGATAGAACAATCAAGTCAAGCACTATGTCTCTAATTCTTCACTCAACCAATATTCTAGAGTTTTTACAAGTTTTTGAAATAAAACTCAGAGCTTAATTGTATGACACCCTCAAGTCTCTTAATATGTGGTATTTATGGATCTCACTTGAGGCATTTATGTTGTCATACTCTCCTACAACTAATGATTATAGTGGAGCTCATAGGAGTGGCATTAAACAAGGGTCAGCATGTGTATGGAATATGGTGGATAGGTGAATATATGGTGGCTAATCCTAATTCTACTTATGCTCTTTGAAAATAAATCTCTCCCTCTTGGACTTAGAACTTCCACAGGAAAACATGGGCTACCTTTATTCTTTCTTTCTCTTTTTTTTCTCTTCTCTTTTTTTCAGGGAAGCGAGCATCTGAGTGCCCATTGTTTTAATTGCTTGGACACTTGTCCATTTTTTTTAACTCTCTTCTTTTCCTAATATTTTTTTTTTCTTTTGCATAGCTACATGCATCCTTTGGATATAAAATAATTGGAGAGATAACAATAAGAACTTAGAGCATTAAACAGGGGATTGTCCTATGAGGTATATTTTTGGTTGTTTCCTCCCAGTGTAGGAGAAAAACATTTTTTAGGTGGATCTAGATGAAATTGGAATAATGATTGCGCTTACTCCTAGAGTAGGAATAATGCATATGTAGGTGGAGTGTGTAAGTGATCTTGATTTTAAAAGCATGACAAGAATCTCATAAGGTATACAACAAAGGTTGACTGAACTCAATGCAAAATAAGCAGCATAAATGAGCAAAGGTTTTCCTATTCTAAATGTATATCATATATGGCTTTGGTAGGAATTCAAACTTTGTCATACAAGAGCTCATCATGTAAGATTTTTAGTTTTTAACAGATAAATCTCCAGAACTTAGTATCGTTAGGAATAAGATAAATAGCAGCTCAGACTTTCTCATATCATATCCGTCAATCACCTAGACTTAGCTTAAGCATATGCCTCCACAAGTTTCAAGTTCAGAGTAAATTCTTATATCAAAGCAGTCATATCCAAAACTCGAGAGAATTTAAGGTTGAAAACTAGGCACTTGAAAGGAATTACGACAGAGCAACTATTCATCATCTCCAAGACAAAATTTTATTGTTCCTCAGTTTTTATTTGACTCTTAACATCTAGATAGAACTGTAAACACACTCTATGATCACACCTTAATAAATAGCTAGAGTATTTTTATTTGGTTTTGATTGTTATTCTTCTTTTTATTTCTTTTAACTAATGGACTCACAAAAGACTCTACAGGCGTGGACCTTCATGTGTCCACATATTTTTGGTATTTTATGACTATAAGATAGACTCGATAATCACATAGGTATACTTACCTGATAACTAGAGGATGCTCTCCCCCAAGCTGGATGTTGTCGTAGTTGAGCATTAAAGCTGAGTGGTCCTCATAGAGGAGCTCGTACTTATAAGAGCAAGTGTGGCTAGGAATACTTCAATCTCATCACCCAAGAAGTTACTTCCTTCACACAGAGGTCAGCTGTGTGTCGGAGAGATGTGCTTCGAGTGATGAAGATGAAGATTCCTGGGTGAGCTGGCTCTTGGAGTCATCCTGCAGAAAGCTCCCACAAAACACCAAAACTCATGGAATGGTATTAGGATAAAAAGTTAGTGATCAGCCATTTTAGAGGATTGGGTGTTGTGGAGGTTTCAATGTATGTTTATGATAACAGTATTGCAGCAGGATGCTCAATTAATATTTTTAGATTTTATGGGTTTATATGCATAAAGTACAAATGCATGATATGTATTTTTATTTTGTAGGCCACCACAGTGAGCACTCCTATAGTTTTTATACCACAAGAGTTTCACGTGGGGCTTTGAGTTTTTTTTAAAATGCATAAATACAGCCTAATGCACACCTATTTATTTCTGTTATTTCCTATGCAATACTAATGTAGAAAAGTAAATATGGTTAAGGGAAAATAAATCATGCAATGTAAGAAAGTAAATATGGATAACTACCGATGTTACCTCACGGCGAGGGTTCGATGTTTTGAGTCCTTCGAACTGGACTCCTTCTTGCAGTGGTTTGTTGATTGAGTACTTCGGTTTGCTCCTAAGGATGAGGATTGAGGTGGTGTTTCCACTAGTGGCGCTTCCAATAGTGGTGCCACGTTCTTCTTTTCTTTTTGTTAGCATCTCGACTCCAATCTTATGTGTATCCTTGTTACTAGTTTAGAACTCCCACTTGTAGAATTTGGGGAATCTCCCCACACTTTGCTTGAA
Organism: Chrysopogon serrulatus; assembly: GCA_015844335.1. Taxonomy (NCBI): domain Eukaryota; kingdom Viridiplantae; phylum Streptophyta; class Magnoliopsida; order Poales; family Poaceae; genus Chrysopogon; species Chrysopogon serrulatus. Next base: position 151,333 of record JADLZL010001381.1, read on the forward strand.
GTGTGTTCTGCTCATAAAGACAAGGTAGAGATCAAGTGAATGGGCTCCATTGGTGGGAAAACACCAACAGAACCAGAAATTTATTCACTCTCTAACCTTAGGCACAATAAGATTAATGTATTTTCATATTATTCATTTACATCTTGGATAAGAATATTGAAAGTATAAATATAGCATTTAAGCTTATGAGATAAAGGAGTAGAGTTACTTAACCTATAGAAGGATTGTTCATCTTTATAAGTTATCAAGATTAACATGATGACTATCATCTTCCAAAAATAAGATATATCCCATTTGAGCTCATTTGGTTAAAGATTGAGATAAAGAGAATGGTGCTATGGTGTGTACTCCAAGATCAAGAGGAAATAATGACCACTTACCTTTAAGATGTTACCTTTATTATTGGAGCATGATGACACCATATGGTAGAAGGTAGATGAATTTCAATGGTCTGTTCCTACCTTCCATCTTGAGTTGTTCATTAGCATCTTGTCTCATATGTTGTACTTCTTTCTTACTCTTCCAAACTTCTGCTTCTCTCATTATTTATTCTCTGCAAGGGATTAGTAGACAACACATACCCGAAGGAATATACTATTTATTTAAAGTATGGATAGTGTTTGCCAAGGAGTTAAAGATTAACTTATAGCCCGTGTTTAAACGATTCACCATTATTTCAAATTTTCCAAACAAGGTTAAGGCAAGGATATAAATTCGAAGAATACCTCTAACCTTAATTTGATTCTATGAAGTCTCCTAATATGATTTAAACATTTTTATAGAGGAGAGGATAGTCTATATATACAACCAAATTCTTATCAATACAAATGCTTTGATGTTATAATGTTTAAGTAATATTCTGAAGCATACTTATAAAAGAGTAAGGAAGTTCAAAAGACTAAAGATATTTATTCGAATAGAACCAAGAATATGTAGGTGAACCAAAAGAGTATTTTATTTGTTTTAAATTTAGCAAATTAAGCATGACATAAGGTAAGGATAACCAAGACAATTAATAATATGGTATAATATATTGAATGTAGTTTAAAGTTGCATGAGGCTTAGATGAATGTACCTTATATCTTGTGGGGTGATTGATCCACTATCATGGTGAAGTGTAGAAGGTGTTGAAGTGTTCTTTCATCCATTTTTTCTATCTTAGTCCTTTCTGTACACTTGTTCTTCTTTCTTTTCATTTCAAACCATGATCAGACATTTATTCTTTCTTTCCTGCATAAATATTAGTGGACACATACCTGAAGGATTGCAGTTTGGAATATGGGTTATAGTCCATAATTTTATGTAGATTTCTTTTATGCTAATAAAAGGATGGGCTTTTAGGATTACTTTAGCATAGATTTCTTTTAACAAATTTTGTTGGTAGCTGCACTTTTATACGGTTCAAGGCAAAGGTAACTTGCAACAAAGGATTAAATGTATAAACTTTGATACTTACAGTTCTTCCATGGAGAATGAGCTGTGTCTTCCTTTTGTGCAAAGTTATTGGACATCGTCACATGCCTTGATTCATTTCTTGATGTGAGTTTATCTCTTGACTTACCCGAATTGAGTTTGAGAGTTTCCTGTAGGGGTTAGTCCAATAAAACATCCAATGTCTATTACAATAATTTCTAGTTCAATAACCAAACCAAACTCCATGTCTAATTTGATTAAGGTAGGCTATTTAACCTAAGCACCATGCTCAATTTAAAAGCCTATGGAAGTATGGCAAGTACTTCCAAACCAAAGCATACTATAGAAAACAAAAGTAGAATGAGAGCATATAGAGATTTACTCAAAGAGATGAAAGCATGATCATGTATGGTGAGAATTTTTTTCATTTTTCAAGTAAAGATGCAAGTGACATACATGTGTGCAAGGAACTAAACATGCTGTGGACTTGATATGGGATGGAGTAGATGCATGGATTATTCAAAGTAAACATGCAGTGGAATGCAATAGGATAACTACTCATCAAATTTACTCAATTTTAAGCCTATGAGCAAGACTTTCTCACCTTCCTTGATCAAACTTGCCATGACTCACAATGGTATTTGTGAGTAGCGCAGCGTCTTTATTCATCATATATGATGAACTTTGAATTCATGTGATGACGACTTTTTCTCCAATCTACACATGGTTAGAGGAATATATATATATAAATGTTTATACATACCTGTGAGATGGTAGGGCTTCATTGTTGATGAATCATGAATGTTCAGGCACCCTGAGTTCTTCAATATCTCCCATGTCTCGTTCTTGTGGAATTTTGCAGAAGGTTGGAACGGTTGATATCCTGCTTATTCCACAACTCAACAAAATAGGGGTAATCCTACTAAAGCTAGTGGCAAACTAGATTAGCAGATATCAAGATCAATATCAAAATCTTTATGCCAATTGTTTTCCCGGCAACGGCGCTAAAAATGCTTGTTGGTATTTCTTATGCACAACTAAAATATGAAGGATTCCGCAAGCGCATAGAAAACCATTGTAGCATTTTACCGGGAGTATTCCAGGTATCGTTATTTATATTTTACCACTGGGAAACAATGGATAAAGACATTGATAGTTCACCATCATGTATCTACTAACTTAATACACGAACTAGACTATAGTAGGGGTAAATGATAGATAATAGGAATTATGCATATATGACACACATAGGAGAATTCTATGATAAAAGAGTAGATAACTAAAGTGAGAGGACAACGGGAGAGCTCAAGGTTCCTACATACTTCTCTATTACTTTGGTTCTATATAACTAATTCATGGTAGATAAAGCAATCACACAATAACACTTTGGAGCAGCAGTACCTTTCCAACTCTCGAATAAGACTGGGAAGAAGGTAGTCGGGGAAGGCTGCCAAAAGCTCTACGAAACACCAACTCCGATGTGGTGGAATACGAAGGCCTAACAGAGCTGTCACCTCTAGGGCTACCACAACTAACCGTAAGAATTGGGCGCAACCTCAGGTAACCTATAGCCTAGACTCCATGTCTACACTACCGATTACTACTCTAGTCACAATCTATAACTAGAGCACCCGATACAGGCGGAGATCCCATGCCAAAGTATAACAACTACATTAACCAATTAAATGCTAGGCATAAAAGTAAATAAAGAAGATAAAATATATTAAAGCATAAGTCTTACAACAATAGATACCAGAACTCTGACGACTCCTCTGAAGACTCCTCCGAAACCCGGACGTAGCTCCACTCTCCCTAACTCTCAACTAGAACTAATCTACTACATTGGAAAGTCTAGCCCTAATTCTCTAGAGGTGAGAGGTTATCCTTTCGAGGGACGCCTCTACATCTCCATAATAATGTGGTGCCCTCAGGGAGGGGGGTCTGCCTCTTTATTTATAGTCCGGTGGGATGAACGTGCGCCATAGGATCAAACTGACTTAAGCAACGGTGGAGATGCAGAGCCTAAAGCGGTAGGAAGCCGTCCGTCGAAGCGGGCCCCGAACGGGCTCCGGAGGGCGTCGGACGGCCCAGAGGTGGGGCCGGGCGGCCCCACCCTGTGGCAGGTGGGCCCCGCCTTCGGTGGGTCGCCTTCTCGTGTCTTCTAGAGTCTTCTAGTGTTGGTTTCGGTGTGGAATTGATATCTTTTGACCCTGGACTCCAAATAGGGCAAACCATATGTCCGTTTCGATCGTCTCGACGAGCACTTCATAATATTGCACTCCAAATCATCATTTGAGATACTTTTATTCTGTGTAAAATTGGATATACCTACAAAACGATCGAGAACAACACAACTCGTGGAACTCGTTAGAATCAAACCCTACAACTATGCTTTATGATTCATTTTATATTAATTCATGCAATAATTGATGATATAAAATAGGCATTAAGGACCGTCAACAACGATGACTAAGTCTATAAACTTAACCCAATGCACAATCAAGGTAGAAAATAGCGAGAACAAGAAGAACAATGTGGATTATCTAGTTCTGGTCTTTGAAAGTGGTTGTTTTATATCATATGATCATGAGCGATAACTTAATAAGATAGGAGTAGAAATCAGAGTTCTCTCCTACCAAGCACCTTTTGCTTGTCAAACCTATTAACGGGAAGTGGACTACAGAGGATTCAACGAAGCTATAAGTCACCTTTGCGAGCTACCACTATCCAGAAAATCAGGGGACATTCACAAGTAAACATGGCCCAAACACCATGTCTATGCTACGCATACTACTTCAATCAAGAAGCTATCTAGATCAAAGTACTCAATAAGAGTTGCAAACTAGAAGAATAATATGAACAAAACACTTACTTTGACCAGAAGTTGACTACCAAATGATCTCAAGACGTAAACTCCGGGCGAGGAAGGTTGATCTTGAACAATACAGCAATAAAGAAGCACCGACAGGCCGGAACTCCTCCAGAACTCTACTCTCCAACTCTATCTCTCTAATCTCTAAACAAGAACTAGTTCTAGATTGAACTAGTCTCTCTTGATTGCTAGCCTAGATCTACTAGATAGGAATTAGGGTTTCTGGCTCTTCAGCTCTCCATTGATCTGGCTCTCCTCCAGGGAGGGTCTGGCCCTGCTTATATAGCCCGGTGGGATGAACATCAACCGTAGGATCAAACCGACTTAATGTAGGGTCAAGATGCATCCTCAAAGGCGGTGGAGAAGCACGCAGAAGATGACAAGTGGGGTCCACCCTTTCAGGCCGGCCGGCCTGGCTGGTGGGGCCAGGCGGCCCCACCCCAAAAGGGCTCGGGCTCCGCTTCATTCTGGTGTCTTCTAGATCCTTCCTGATCCCTCTAGCGATATTTTTCGTCATGGTTAAGTTTCGTGGCTTTTATGCACTTTAATCCTCAATTATGCACTTTCTAGATAACTCCCTAGAAAACAGACAATTCACCAAAACTCGTGGAATTTGTCAGTAAGAACCTCCTATTCTATGATATTGTTGTAATTCACAAGGGAGATTGACGGTTAAAAATAGACGTTATCTACCGTCAACAAACTCCCCCACACTTAGGCTTTTACTCGTCCTCAAGAAAAGGTTGGTTAAAAAGACAATTGAAAAGTAATTATAAAGATCAATCAAGACAACTTGAGAACATATCCATCATAAAACCATCCCTAGTTAATCATGTACTTGTAGAATTCAATGTGTCTACCATGAATCTTTTGAGTAGTTGAAAAGTAGAACAGCATAGAGTGGATCATTCTTTTCTTTAGTGCTGTCAACAGGAGAGTTAGTTTTAAGAACTTTGAAAACAAATCATAGCGTATCCTTCTCCCTTACTAGCACTCTGAAATCACTGTATATGTGGTATTTTTAGGTCCTCACCAAGGCTTTTAGCATTGAAGCCTTTATCCTATATCTAAAAATTTATGTGGATCTTTGGGTAGGTAATAATTGTATCATACTTGTATGTCATTTATTGTAAAGTCAAACAATGGATCCAGAGAGAAATAAGGCATAAAACTGAATCAAGCTTAAATAGGTGGAAATGAAAATCCTAATTCTACTATTGCTCCTTGAAACACATCTCTCTTTTAAATGTGAAACACAGGGGAGAGAGTATGAGCTATCTTTTATTTCTTTTTCTTCTTTCTTTCTCTTTTTTTCTTTTTCTTGGACACTTGTCCATTCTTTTGATACTTATTTTTCTTTTCTTTTGTATAGCTCATACCTCCTTTCTCAGAAATTAATAATTGAGAGAATAACAATAATATTTGGAGCATTTATTTAGTGGCTATCCTATAAGAGTATTTTTGGTGTTCACTCTCAGTGTAAGAGTAAAACATTTTTGATAAAAAGATACTGACTGAATGTGCCTACTCCGGATTAGAGTAATGCATATGTGGATGTGGCACTTGATTCAAAAATATGACAAATCTCTCTTAGGGTCACAAAGATTGACAAAACTCCATGCAAACAAGTAGAGTATGTAGAAAGTTTATCTATCCTATGTATGGATTTGCTAGGACATTTGCTTTTGCTATAAAGTAGAAGTGTGGCTATCCTTTTTACTTTTTGAAATAAAATTTCTCTAGAGACAGAACATCAAGAATTGAAATCTCGTTATCCTATTATATCATACTCCTCAACAACTTAAGCAATCATGAGGTCCCTAAATAAGTTTCCAACAGTATCATGACCTCTAGGAAAAGAATTATGTGAATTTATTCTAAAGTCATGAATTAACAGCCTTTTTATCTCTTTGAAAGTGAGTTATCATGTGATTTTTAATTTGAATCGGAACAACAGGTTAAATATATGTATTTAAATAGTATTGGGCTCAAACCTGACCATGGACGAAATGAGAAGGGGGAGGAGAAGATGGTGGGCTGGCCGGCCCATGGAGGGAGGCCGGGCGGCTCCCTGTGGTGTCCCCTTTGGGCCTACTTCGCCATGCGTGGTCTTGAGTTGATCCTGATGTGTCTCCCCACACCTGGTTCTTCCTGTAACCTCTTCTGCAAAACATGTGGAGACAAACGCATCCCAAAAATAGAAAGATAGAGTAGATAATATCAACTAAAAATATTAATAAGAATAAGGCACTTTATTCATTATATTAACCAATGCTTTAACAACTAAGCTATGATAACTGCCCCAATTAGGGTGACTGACCTAACTTTTAACCTAACTCTGAAAACTAACTTCTTTAACCTAACTGACTCGTTTGTGCCTTATTACATAGATATGTAGGGTAACTATGCCCTTCTAAGCGCGTCTATCGTGTTTTTGAGCTTCTCGTTGTCTTTCTTGAGGGCACGAATCTCCTTGATGTTTCCTTCAATCTGGGTCGTCATGGTGGTCATAGTAGCGACTTGCATGTTGTTGGATGACTGAAGGCTTGAGACAACTTGAGAGAGAGGATCAAGTCTCATCTCAAGTGTAGCCAGGGCTTAGGACGCTTGGGCACAGAGCTTGATGCAGCAGAGGGCTGTGCAGCTCTCTTTGGTGGTAGTGGCTTCTTATTTGTGAAACGAACTTTAGCTTCAGTAGCACGCACTCTACCAAGCATGTGACGGGTCCTGTACTTGGCACATTCTATCTGTCCAGATTTGTTCTTTATGCTAACAAGTTCTTCTCCTAGCTTTGGTGTTGAAAGCTGAGTACCGCTGGGGAGAGCAATCTGCTTCCCCCTAGATGGTCCTTCCAAGAGCAATCTAGCAGGAGGTGCAGGTAGCGTACATTGAGCTTGAGCATAGTAGGCTTGCTCATAGCTCCGGCGTAGCTGCACTGTAGCTAGCTCCTTCGGCGGGATGATGGCGAGAGGCTTCGGCTGCGCAGGGATGATGGCCAGTGACTCATCCTTCGGGATCTTATTGAGGTCAGCTCCATAGACGATGATCTCCTTCCCGGCCATTGGAACTAGAGCTTGGAACTAGATCTAGATAGATTTTCTCTGAATGAGAGAGAGGAGGCTTGGATGGAATGAGGTTGAGGGGGTCTAGGTACGTATTTATATGGGCAACGGGCTTGCAGCGGGGGTTGAATCTATCCTGATGAGGACATGACCGGCTCAGATATGATCAAGTTAACCACTTCTAAACCAAAGGTGAAGTTAATCAATGTTAGGTTTACATTCTATATATTTGATGAATTGTTGCTGCACCAGAAAGTGTCTTTGTTTTCATTTTCAGAAGTGCTTACATGGATCAAGAGAAGAGTGGATCGCATCTGGGAAGCATGGATGGTTCATGAAGTTGATTGGGGACCAGGCCCAAGTATCCATAACGTCCTCCACCAAGCCACCACGTCACCTTTGGCACAGGGAAAGAAAGAGTCCAAATCCAACATGTTTTGGAATTGGATTCGGACTGCAGAACAACTCAAGCTTGCACGGGTCACCACGACTTCATATGGACTCCGATTGGGAGGTTCTAGGACTTCTTGGAAAGCTTATAAAGTCTACTTTCATATGGATCCAGAATCATGTCCATATCTGCTCCGAGGCGGCAAGAATCATCGATTTACTACCGATAGGTTTTCTGTCTAGAGGTGCTGCGTCGCTTGGTTTTGGCCCGATGGCCCGTGTATCAAGTTGGGTCCATTAGGGATGCGTCCTAGGGTTAAACCATGACCCTAGCACCCCTTTGGTCGTCCTCTCATGTACTTAAGGCTCCTACAGCCACCGCCACACAGTTGGGTTTTGTTTTGTCGAGTTAGCGATTGCTGCCGCCTTTCAGCGCACGTGTTGGATCAACCGTCCGTCTGATTGTATTCAGAACCCCACCATCGTGTTACTTCAGATTTAAACCTTCATATTTATTTGGCAATTCAATGCTTGTTTATCTTGTTCTTGCTAGTTCTTCGATTGCTTGCAGGACGAGTGCCCTAGTGGCCGGGTGTCGCGCTCCACAAGATCGTGACAGCCATTGGAGTGGTGTATCGGTTGCTAAAGTACAGTCTTGGAAGGCTGTAGTCGAGCCGTGAACATCATCTCCATTCACCAATCGAGTTATCCCACGCCTGTCATCGAAAGATCGGGCAACAAAACCCAAACGGGTTCATATCATATCCTACAGGATGCATACGATCATGAAACTGAATGAGGTTTAAACCTACGGGATTCTATCAAGGAATACTCCAGAAGGGGGATGAGAGTTGAATGCACACGAGAGGAAATAGGGGGAGGCCGCCCGGCATCCTTGCCCAGGCCAGCCGGCCCCACAGGTCATCCCCTCGGGGTGACCTTTCTCGTGGTGGTTATGTACTCCATTTATTTCCCAATGATGGTTGTTTAAAGATTCGGATCGATTCGGTTAAAATAAAAGTGCAATCAAGGTAATTGGATAAACTCCAACTCCTCAACTACTTCTGGGGGTCTAGTAGGTTCTAGAAAAATCTTAAAGCGATGACCATTTACCTTGAATAACGTACCTTCGTGTGACTGGAGAGTTACCGCTCCATGTGATGATGCGTTAACCACCGTAAACGGTCCTTCCCATTTACTCCGCAGCTTTCCAAGCCTGAATAATTTGACCCTAGAATTAAAAAGTAATACCTTGTCTCCGGGTGCAAACTTCTTCTTCTTGATTCTCTTGTCATGCCATCTTTTGGTTATTTCTTTATAAAGCTTTGAATTGTGATAAGCCTTTTCTCTCCATTCTTCTAATTCTGATAATTGCATTTTTCTTTTATTTCCAGCGGCTTCAAAATCCATATTCCATCTCTTAATGGCCTAATGAGCTTTATGCTCTAATTCCACAGGTAGGTGACAAGTCTTCCTGTACACTAGTTGATAGGGTGACATGCCTAAAGGTGTCTTGTAAGCGGTTCGGTAGGCCCAAAGTGCTTCAGGTAACCGGTCTTTCCACATAGTACTCATTTCATTCACCGTCTTCTGTAGAATATTCTTGATTTGTTTATTTGATGTCTCTGCCTGGCCATTTATCTGTGGGTGGTAAGGAGTGGCAACATTGTGACGGATGCCATGACTCTTCATTATGAAATTTTGTATCAGTAAAGTGAGTCCCTCCATCACCGATCACCATCCTCGATGTTTCAAACCTTAGGAATATGACTTCTTCAAACATCTTCCTTGAGTATTTTGAATTTGCATTCTTGCATGGCATAGCTTCTACCCACTTGGATACATAGTCAACTACCACTAAAATGTATTCACAGTTCTTTGACTTTACGAATGGTCCCATATAATCAATACCCCAGACATCAAAGAGCTCGATCTGAAGATTGTTAGTGAGTGGCATAGCATCTCGTGAATTGATATTTCCATGCCTCTGACATGATCCACATCTTCGGACATAATCTTTGGTATCTTCATACATGGTTGGCCAAAAGAATCCACTCTGTCAAATCTTCGCATGAGTGCGGAATGCCCCATAATGTCCTCCATATGGTGATGAATGACACTTTTGAATAATCTGAATGCCCTCTTCTGCTGGTACACATCTTCTAAGCAAGCCATCAGCACATACTCTGAAGAGATACAGAGGATCCCATATGTGGAGACGACTTTCATAAATAAGCTTCCTCTTATTTTTCCCTGGTGCTACATAACCTGCAACCATAAAGTTGACAATATTCGCGTACCACGGGTCTGATCTTGTTACCTTGAATAGCATGTCATCTCTCAGCGAATCATTAATAGGCAATTCCTGCGAATTCTTAAATTGCATTCTAGACAAGTGATCGGCAACAGGGTTTTCTACTCCTTTTCTATCTTTTATTTCTAAGTCAAATTCTTGGAGTAACAAAATCCATCTTATTAAACGAGGTTTAGCATCTTTCTTAGTGAGCAAATATTTAAGAGCAGCATGATCAGTGTAAACAATTACTTTAGCTCCCACTAAGTAAGATCTAAATTTATCAATAGCAAAAATAACAGCTAAAAGTTCTTTTTCAGTTGTTGCATAATTAAGCTGAACTCCTGTCTTAGTTTTACTAGCATAAGCAATAACATGATGCTTCTTATCTTTAGTTTGTCCTAAAACTGCCCCCACAGCATAATCACTAGCATCACACATAATCTCTAAAGGTAAAGACCAATCAGGGGGTTGAATGATTGGTGCAGAGATGAGTGCTTCTTTAAGAATATTAAAAGATTATAAACATGCATTATCAAACTCAAAAGGAACATCCTTAGCTAACAGACTGGTCAGGGGTCTAGCAATATGTGAAAAAGCTTTTATGAAACGACGATAGAAACCTCAATGACCAAGAAAACTTTGGATCCCTTTTATATTCGCAGTTGGAGGTAGTTATTCAATTACTTCAATTTTTGCTCTATCTACCTCTATACCTCTTTCAGACACTAAGTGACCTAGCACTATCCCTTCTCTTACCATAAAATAACACTTTTCCCAATTAAGGACTAAGTGTGTTTCTTCACCCGTACACCATCCAGAGTTACTCGGGGCTTCTCAGTGCTGTACTTCACACCAGTCACCATCCTAAACTTGGTGGTGACTCCCAGCAGCCTCTCCCCCTCTTTAGGAGGTAGTAACTTAGTGCCTTGGGGGCGAGCGATGCTAGGTTGACCTGGCTGTCATGGTTTGTCACCCAGGAGTGGTCGATAAGCTGGTGGAGCAATGGCAGGCCTCTTGATAGCCTGAGTGTAGAAGGCCTCCTCCATTGGAGCTCCTCGAGGTCGAGCTCGGATGACCTCCTTCGGTGGCACCGGGACGATCTCCTTCGGGAGCACCACTGCCAGCTGCTTCGGTGGGATGATCGCCAGTGGGAGGACATCCTCCGGCTCTTCGACTGTGTATGGGTGGTTTGGGCTAGCCATTTGGCAAGTGGTGGAGAGGTGGAGAGCTTCCTTGCTATGGATTGAGAGAGGAGAGCTTTTGGGATGAGAGGAGAATGACCCCAGAGGGTGTTTATATAGTCCTGGTAACTTAAGGTAGGGGGCATTCCATCCTAATCCATCCCGGGGATCTATCGCGAATAGGCGGTGGCGGAAGCGCATCGCGGCAGAATATCCGAAACCCTAATGGAACAAGCTACGCACCGGGAGGCGGCGGACCGCGAGGCGACTCAAGGCCAGACCGGCCGTGCAGGGGGGGGACCGTCCGGTCCCATCCTAGCCGGTTTCCGGTGCCCTTCCGCAGGGTGCATTTTTGGCCCGTTATCTCTCCAATTTTTCTCCTGTCGTGGCCCAATTCGCGACGGAGGTGGCAGTTTTAATAAATTAGGGGAAACCTTGAAAATAAATTTCATCTAATTCCTCAGGTGGTCTAGAAGGTTCTAGAAAAATCTTAAGGCGTTGGCCATTTACCTTGAATAGCGTACCTTCGTTGTTTTGAAGTGTCACCGCTCCATGCGATGATGCGTTTACCACCGTGAATAGTCCTTCCCATTTGCTTCGTAGTTTACCATGCCTAAATAACCTCACCCTGGAATTGAATAATAGCACTTTATCTCCGGGGCTGAAGCTCTTCTTCTTGGTTCGCTTATCATGCCACATTTTGGTCCTCTCTTTGTAGATCTTGGTGTTGTGATATGCCTTCTCTTGCCATTCATCTAGTTCTAAGAGTTGCATCTTTCGTCTTGTCCCGGCGGCTTCTAAATCCATGTTCCATCTCTTGATTGCCCAGTGAGCCTTGAACTCAAGCTCTACTGGCAGGTGACAGGTCTTCCTATAGACAAGTTGATAGGGTGACATGTCAAGAGGTGTGATGAGGACATGACACATTCAGATACAACCATTGATTATAAGGTGAGCTTGTTTAGTGATTTTTGGTGCAACTCACTTGGTTCCACATGTACATGTTCCTATTTGCTTGTAGGTACAAATATTCCTCAAGGTGCAAGTCAATCAAGATTCATCAGTGACCCGATAGTACCTCGTTGGAAAGGCCGTAACTCAACCATCCGGGGTGCGATTGAGGTCAATGAGTACTTGATGGAAAGCTTATTTGATAAGCTTTCAAATAAATCAGGTCCCATCTCAATATCACGTTGGCAAGGCCTCCAAATTATCAAGACATTCTGTCACTGTTGCTGTCAGGAGCTACATCATTGTCATGGGCTGGATATTCACACTTGGGACCCTGGCCCAAGTTGGAGCACGTTCCGAGAAGATAGAAAACACACCAAGGAAGCCCTTGGACGTCCTCCTCCTTGGCCACCACCTTAGAGGGCCAGCAAGGGCGTCCAAGCCAAGCCAGAGGCCCAGTCCAACTCGAGTTCGCGTCAGTCTCGGCCTTCAGGACCAGCGAGCGATAAATCGGACGCCCAGGACACATCCGAACTCCGTTTTTGATGATCCATATATGGATGGAAAGATAATTTCATAAGCTAACTAATGGCTTTGGTTTGAGGTCCAAATTCCATCGGAGTCAACGGGAATCATCAAAACAAGTGAGCGTCCAGAATCTGTTTAGGCGTTGCATTGCTATCTTTTGGGCCGTCGGGCCATGTAACGTATAGGCCCATGAGGAGGACGTGAATGAGGGTGCTTGCACGTCCCTTAGACCATATAATCAGTAGCCGCCGCCTACGTTAGGGTTTGGGTTTTGCTTAGATTATTCTGTCCATTGACAGTCGCCGTTCATCGGTTTGTGGAACCCCAACTTGAGAACTTAATCATTCATCTGCAGTTTGTCCCAACTTTCTGAGCTGCGTTCTTTCGAGTTCTTGCTTGTGTTCTTCGTTTCGCAGGCACGGATTAGCCTTCTTGGCGAGGTCAACCGGTTGGTGACACGGTTGATAACCTGAGGAATCGTGGTGCTAAGGTTGCAGGGTTTGGGTCTTTTGATCTGAAGCCGGATCGGTGTGTCGCGTTCCACTCAAAACGAGAGTTATCCAGGACCTAACGGAAGATCGGGAATCACGTCCCCATCAAGTGGTATCAGCTTCTGGGTTGCTCACGGTGCATCTGAGTTTATTCAATGTCTGATTATAGTCTTGCTAACAAGAAAATTAAGTGTGTGCCCACACTTTATTTAATAACCTATAATTATTGTTACTATGATTGGGAAGATGCAATGGAGGATTTTTTGCGGCGTCATGGACTCGAGCCACGCATGCAGCTGTTCTTTGCTAAGAAGACATTTTCTGCTAATCTTTCTGTGTGGTGGTGAGAATTACATAAATCACACATCATGAGAGGTGAAGAACCTTGCAGGACATGGAATGATATGAAAGTTGTACTACGACGCCGATTGGCTCCTCCGCCTGAGTCCAGGAAGATGGTAGCTGTGGTTCATGGAAAAAATCTCTAGCCAACAAGCCAAGTATTCGTTCCTCGTGGGCTGCTGATGTTGCTGGAGATAAGTATCTTTCTGCTTCTAACTAGCCAGCTATTGATATTAATTCACATAAGAAGAAAGCTGTTGCTGGTGGTCAAAATTTCCATGGTTCCAAAGAAAATGTGCGTTCATCAAGGGCCGATCTTATTGTTGCAGATGCTCCTAACCAGAAAGCTATTAATTTTGCTTCTTCTGCGAAGCAATTGAGTTCTGGTGTTTCATATAGCAAGCCTATGAATGCACACTTTATTTCTTCTCATGAGTTGTCTGAGCAGAAAGTTACCAGTACACATAAATATGAGATGAGACGTGCTGCTCTAAAGGCACAAAAAGAGCCTATTCAGGAGGCTGATAGTTCCAAAAAGATGAATAAAGATGATTCTCAGTTATTGCTAATGGTCGCAGGGCCTGGCCAGACATTTATACATGGTAGTGTTGCTCTTTCTTCTACGTCGGGGCTGCACAGTACTTCTTCTTGTGACATTCAATCTGACATTGACATTGATGACACAAATGACACGTCAGATGGCTTATCTATGATGGCACGAGATGTTCATAGTGATGGTACTGCTGTTACGGTGAAGGGGCAACGGTCCAATATATTTCAGTCTGAGTGCAAAATTCAAGACAAGGTATGCAAATTGATTATTGATGGTGGTAGTTTCACTAATGTTATTAATTCAGATTTAGTGAATGCATTATGTTTGTCTACTCGACGGCTTCCAATGCCACGTTATGTCCAATGGATGAACCAAAGTGGTACACTCAAAATTACTCATAAGGTGCGAGTTAAATTTTCCATTGGAAAATATGTTGATACAGTGGACTGTGATATTGCACCGATGAGTGCTTGCCATTTATTGTTGGGTCGACCATGGCAGTTTGATCTTGATGCTACTCATAGTGGTCGTTCCAATAATTATTCGTTTGTGCATAAGGGAGTTCATCATGTGCTCAAACCAATGCTTGAGAGAGCTATCAAGGCTGAGGTGTTTGCTAGTGTGAAAGTGAAGAAAAAGGCTCCTGAAATTATCCCAAAGCCGAGGACAGCTTTGCTTCAAGAGGGAGAGAATGATGTGAATATTCCTACTCTTGCTGCTGCTAGTGAGTCTGCCATTTGCTGCATGGAGCCAATTAAATCATCAATCCAATTTGGTTCTATGTCCAATAATATTTTTGGGAACAATGTGGCAATGACAAACGATACTATTATTGCAAAGAAGGTTTCCAAGTTCAAAGGTCAGCTTAGTAAGCCATCAGAGCATGATATAATCATCAAGGCGAACTCTTCTATGATTAGTAATTCTTTGGGTGAAACTTCTGATAGTCATTTCAAGGAGTTGAAAAATGCAGATACTATTGTGAATAATTCTCTGAGTAATGGTTGTGGAAGTTATTGCAATGAGTCAAACATTGTGAAGAATTTTGGCAAGGTGACTACTCCTGTCCAAGTGCCTGGTGTTAGTAATTCTGATGGGGCTAGTAATGGATCAAAGAAGAATGTGATAATCAGTTTTCTGGTCATGGTTATTGAAAATAATTACAAGGAAACTGGTAATTCTTCGGAAGCTCAAGCAACAAAGTTTGATTCCTGTGTAGTTGACACAACAGGGAATGAGAACACTAGTACTGATGAGTCTGACAAAGGAGCTTCCAGTTACATGTTAAAGCCGAGGACGGCTTTGTTTCAAGAAAGGGAGGATGATGAGCCCATGGCTCATCGAGATATTCATATAGATGAGTCAGCCGGTAATTTTTTGAAGCCCTCTAATATTAAATTTGGAGCTATTATTTTTGATAAGAAATATAGTGAGAACTTGATGGATAAATTTACTAGCTCTGGCCTCTATCAAATATATATTTTAGAGGTGCATTATTATTCGCAAAAGAGGAGAAAAGCAAGCAAGAGAATCATGTCAGTATTGATTACAGAAATTTGGATGTCCATGAGGAGTTTCCAACGTAATTTGCATTGTGGCCGGAATATTATATTAATACTTGTATGCCGAGCTGTTAGTTTAGTCAAGATGGTCTTATATTTTATTCGCTAGACTAGAGTCGCTTTTGACTTTGTATTTGGTTAGCCTGGTCATGTTTTTGACAGGTCCCGGTGAGTCCGAGTCTAACTCCACCAGCGTGCGTTGGGTGGCCTGCGTGCCTTTAACCCTGGGCCACTGCCCCTGTATGAGATTAGATTGGATTTTATTTGTTGGAGTTTATCTCTCGTCGAGCCGCCGCTCAAGAACCCTAGCTGGTCGGGGTGATTAATCCGAATCCTTCGAGGATTTGTGTGGAGTGCGTGATCGAGCTGCTGCAGTTCGAGCGCGTCGCTTGGAATTCTTGGAGTTCCCTCTCTTCTGATCGTGGTTCATCGTGGCCGCGGGTGAAAGATTTATCTAGGGCTTGGATTACATCTTTTGTAAGCTGGTCCCTTTATCTATCATTGCTACTATTTGAGTTCCATTAATTCAAGGAAAATTCTTTCAAGTTTGGCTTGTTTGCATCCGTTATTTCCTTGAGATCAACCTGTCATCTCGATGCTTAGTTGTGATCTGTTGCTGAATAATATAATCTGATTTCACACGACATTTGCAAGTGGATACTGTTCCGATTGGGAGGCTGATAATACAATCCAGATTTATTTACTCGGTATTATTTCTGGTTGATGCCGAGTTGCATTGCTGCTGGTCGTGATAGCCTGGAAAGGGATTTTCTTACCGAGGACTATTTATTAGATGTGAATATTCAGAGTTTAAGGTATACCATCAGGTTCGAAGTTATCCCTTAGTTTGTGTTTTATCTTCATCCCATAATCCACGGCCATAATTGTTTCCCATCCTAGAGCCAGCCACGCCATAGCCTTTGCATAATTTAGTTTCAGAGTTCGCTGTATTGAGTTTGTGTCCTAGGTCAACGTCTTATTGCTGGTTTAGATCGTGTTCTTCTCTAATTTGTGTTGATCCCTCCATCCGCAACCATTATATATCATCATCGATTTGCATCTTGTGTCCACATAAAACTCTGATTTGGACAGCCTACCTTAAAAAAAACAGTCATAACTTTTTTCGTCCAAACTCGAAACGGGGCGAATTTTATATCTACGGAGAACGCCAGAAAATTTTAGATTTGTTTCATCCCAGCTTTGTTCGCAAAAATTAGATTTGCGAAATTCAATCAGCAAAATCGAGTTTTTGGGCCCATAAATTTTGGTGTTATTTTGAGAGCATAATACTTATTTTCTATACACCACATCTTTTATCCAATTGAGCTCAAAGTTTTTTATGGTTTGTTCTTGTGTGCTCCTTACTGAAAAAAAATATCAAAAGATCAAAAGAAAAAGTTTGTATAAAAATAAAAAAAATAGTAAAAGAAAAGAGAAGAGAATAGGAGCACATAAGGAACAACTAATTGCTCTATTTTGTGTGGTGCCTTTGCCTTGTTCATGTCCATTGGTTTCATTCATAATTGTTCCTTTTATCCTTGTTTCACTCCCTTGTTTATCATAATTGGTGCTAGGAACACGCATAGGCCAGCAACTAGGACAAGTGCTTTGGACGTTTATTCAATATTGCTATCTGTTACTAAATTGTGTGCCACATATATAAATTTGTTTCTTTGTGTGCCTTCCAAGCTCCACATATATACTTCAGATCAGTACAGAAAAAGACCCTTGCAATTTTGGTGCCACATCCTCACAGGTATCACGAACTAGCCGCCGGTTGTACCATTCACTGTCTTGCTTTGGTAAGAACACTTGTAAGAATTTGGTAAGACGTGTGAGAGTGTGCTTCCACCGACACATATTATAGTTGATAGGACTTTTGATTTCTAACAATACCAAACAACAAGTTTCTTTTTAAGTGTGAATTGCAGGTCATCATGGATCAGCCGTCTTCCTCCATAGCTGCAGCGACATCATCACAACCACTTTCCACATGCACCACAGAGTTTGCACATCAAGTGCTCAGTTCCCAAATGGAGAAGGCAGAGCAAAACCAGTTCAACAACGTGTTCCAAACATATTTTGTTGTGAAAGAGGCACGTTGTCGGATCATGATCGATGGTGAGAGTTGCAACAACCTTGCAAGCTTAGAGTTGGTTGAGAAGCTTGGTCTCACCACAAAGCCACATCCACATCCATACTACATGCCTTTGGGTAAATTCTTGGGATAAAATAAAGGTAACTGAAATTGCACACATTAAATTTTCCCTTGGTGTTTATAAGGATAGTGCAGATTTTGATATAGTACCTATGCAATCTTGTCATTTATTATTTGGTAAACCATGGATATCTGAAAATAAGGTTATGCACAATATGATTGCTAATAAATATTCATTCAAATACAATAGTAGAAACATTACTCTCATACCTATGACTGCTGCTGAAATTTTAAGAGAAGATCTTATGAGAGTGGAGAGAAGAAAGAATGAGCCTTTTAGAAAAGAATGGGTTATTTCAGATGTTAAGATATCTTCATCTAAATCTGAATTTTTACAAAATAAAGATATTGCTTTGTCTCTTGTTGAAACTAATAGTTTGCGGCATGTATCCAAGAAAGAGGACAAGGTAATAGAGAAAGAACAGGAAACTGTCTCAGGTACGAGCTCTCTTGAGATGCTGAATTTGCCCACCAATGATGCTATTAATGCAATACTAGAACCTTCTCTTGATTTACCTTTACCACATGATGATTCTACTGATATTTGTGGTGAAGAGAAGTTGCATGATAGCACTTTTGTTATTCCTATACCACCACTTGTGAAAAAAATTGATTCTTATATTTTGGAACAAAGTACTGTTGCTGCAAGTAAATATTTTCTTCCCATTACTACTGAAAAGGATGAGCTAAAATTATTATCTTCTTTAAATACTTTGGGTTATATTGAGTTTGATACTCTATGTGCTCTTAATGTTTTGGAAGAGAAATTTAAATATGCTGAATTGCCATGGTTATCTAGATGTATACTTTGATGGCAAATATAATTGCAAAGGAGAGTATATGGTGCATCGTGTCTATATTTGTTCAAATCTGAAATCACCTTTTACTATACAAAAATATGATCAACTAGAGGGCTGCAATAGCTATAATTTTATCATGTCAAGTGCTTCTAGTTTTGTTACAAAGAAACAAGTTAAATTTCAAGAAGCGGAGCAATGTTGGCTACTACCTACAATCTGTCCTGCACCTAACCTCAAACCGAGGACGGTTTGTTGTCAAGAAGGGGAGGATGATGAGGACATGACACATTCAGATACAACCATTGATTATAAGGTGAGCTTGTTTAGTGATTTTTGGTGCAACTCACTTGGTTCCACATGTACATGTTCCTATTTGCTTGTAGGTACAAATATTCCTCAAGGTGCAAGTCAATCAAGATTCATCAGTGACCCGATAGTACCTCGTTGGAAAGGCCGTAACTCAACCATCCGGGGTGCGATTGAGGTCAATGAGTACTTGATGGAAAGCTTATTTGATAAGCTTTCAAATAAATCAGGTCCCATCTCAATATCACGTTGGCAAGGCCTCCAAATTATCAAGACATTCTGTCACTGTTGCTGTCAGGAGCTACATCATTGTCATGGGCTGGATATTCACACTTGGGACCCTGGCCCAAGTTGAAGCACGTTCCGAGAAGATAGAAAACACACCAAGGAAGCCCTTGGACGTCCTCCTCCTTGGCCACCACCTTAGAGAGCCAGCAAGGGCGTCCAAGCCAAGCCAGAGGCCCAGTCCAACTCGAGTTCGCGTCAGTCTCGGCCTTCAGGACCAGTGAGCGATAAATCGGACGCCCAGGACACATCCGAACTCCATTTTTGATGATCCATATATGGATGGAAAGATAATTTCATAAGCTAACTAATGGCTTTGGTTTGAGGTCCAAATTCCATCGGAGTCAACGGGAATCGTCAAAACAAGTGAGCGTCCAGAATCTGTTTAGGCGTTGCATTGCTATCTTTTGGGCCGTCGGGCCATGTAACGTATAGGCCCATGAGGAGGACGTGAATGAGGGTGCTTGCACGTCCCTTAGACCATATAATCAGTAGCCGCCGCCTACGTTAGGGTTTGGGTTTTGCTTAGATTATTCTGTCCATTGACAGTCGCCGTTCATCGGTTTGTGGAACCCCAACTTGAGAACTTAATCATTCATCTGCAGTTTGTCCCAACTTTTTCGAGCTGCGTTCTTTCGAGTTCTTGCTTGTGTTCTTCGTTTTTCGCAGGCACGGATTAGCCTTCTTGGCGAGGTCAACCGGTTGGTGACACGGTTGATAACCTGAGAAATCGTGGTGCTAAGGTTGCAGGGTTTGGGTCTTTTGATCTGAAGCCGGATCGGTGTGTCGCGTTCCACTCAAAACGAGAGTTATCCAGGACCTAACGGAAGATCGGGAATCACGTCCCCATCAAGGTGTCTTGTATGCTGTTCGGTATGCCCATAATGCGTCGGGTAGCCTTTTCTTCCAAACAGTTCCCATCTCGTTCATTGTCTTTTATTGAATGTTCTTGATTTGCTTATTGGAAGTCTCTGCTTGGCCACTCGTTTGAGGATGGTAAGGAGTGGCTACGTAATGTTGGATTCCTTGCTTCATCAAGTACTTGCGAAAGTCCTTGTCAATGAAGTGAGGACCTCCATCACTGATCACCATCCTTGGAACACTGGATCTTGGAAATATTGTCTCATGAAACATCTTCTTGAAGTTCTTGGAATTTGTAGCTTTGCATGGCATGGCTTCTATCCATTTTGAAACATAATCAACTACCACTAGAATGTACTTATAGTTGCCTAATTTTGGAAATGGTCCCATGTAGTCAATTCCCTAGACATCAAAGAGCTCTATCTGAAGATTGTTGGTGAGTGGCATGGCGTCTCTAGAATTTATATTGCCGTGCCTCTGACATGCTCCACATCTTCGGATAAAGTTCCTAGTGTCTTCGTACATGTTTGGCCAAAAGAATCCACTTTGCCAAATCTTTGCATGGGTGCGGAACGCTCCATAATGACCTCCATATGGTGATGAGTGACATCTTTCAATAATCTGTAGTCCTTCCTCAGTGGGTACACATCTTCAGAGTAATCCATCAGAGCACACTTGGAAGAGGTAAGGATCATCCCATATGTATAGACGGCTTTCATAGATGAGCTTTCTCTTGTTTGCCCCTAGTGGTACATATCCTGCAACCATAAAATTGACAATATTCGCGTACCAGGGATCCGATCTGGAGATAGCGTAGAGCGTGTCATCTCGAAGGGAGTCATTGATTGGTAGTTCCTGCATATTCTTAAATTGGATTCTAGACAAGTGATCGGCAACAGGATTTTCTACTCCCCTTTTATCTTTTATTTCTAAGTCAAATTCTTGGAGTAGCAAAATCCATCTTATGAGTCGTGGTTTAGCATCTTTCTTAGTGAGCATGTATTTAAGAGCAGCATGATCAGTATAAACAATTACCTTTGCTCCTACTATGTAAGATCTAAATTTGTCTATAGCAAAAACAACAGTCAGAAGCTCTTTTTCAGTAGTTGCATAATTAAGTTGAGGCCCTATCAAAGTTTTGCTAGCGTATGCAATTGCGTGATGCCTCTTGTCTTTAGTTTGTCCCAAAACTGCCCCCGCAGCATAATCGCTTGCATCACACATCAATTCAAAAGGCAGCGACCAATCAGGGGGTTGAATGATTGGTGCAGAGATGAGCGCTTTCTTAAGAGTTTCAAAGGCTTCTAAACATGCGTCATCAAATTTAAAGGGAACATCCTTAGCTAGCAGGTTTGTTATTGGTCTAGCAATGTATGAAAAGTTATGTATGAACCGTCGATAAAAACCTGCATGACCTAGAAAGCTTCGAATTCCTTTAACATTAGTGGGAGGAGATAGTTGTTCAATCACTTCAATTTTAGCTTTGTCTACCTCTATCCCTCTTTCGAACACTAGACGTCCAAGCACTATTCCTTCTCTAACCATTGTTGGTATTAATTAAATGCACACAAGAAAATATAACTATCATAGCGTTTACAGATATAATACCGTTGTAGCACTTCACCCAGAGGTTTTAAATATCGTATCCACAAGGAAACGTGTGTGATTAACTACGGTCTAACTCAACTAGAGGTGACTAAAGATGAAAGTAGAAAGATAAAGATTATACTAAGGTAGACACTAAGCTAAGGTTTAAAGGGTTGATAATAGCGATCTATGTTGATGATAATAACAATCTATGTTGATGATAATAGGAGTATAGTAGGTTGATGATAATATTAGTATAGTAGGTTGATGATGATAGGAGTGTAGAGAGGATAACTATGGTTCTCATCATTTAACTTTAGGTAAACTATGTCTTCTACTATTCAACTTCAGGACATTATTCAGAGCAGATTGAGTACAGAAACCTCGCCCTACTCTGATAACCGCGTCCTGCCAAACCTATCAACGGGAGGTAGACTACAGAGGACTCAATAGGTCTATCACACCTACGATCTACCACCGATTCGGAAGATTAGGGGACATTCACGATTAACCCTAGCCTAAGCACCACGCCTATACTATGATTAATACCCTACTCCCTCTAGAACAGGAATAAAGTACTCCGAAGAGTCGCAAACCAGATGAACAATATAAACAAAGTAAACTTAGATCAAAAGATGATTACCAGAGAAATCTCGAAGACAAATTCATGAAGAACTTGAATCCGCTGAAGTACAAGCCGTAGAGGGAGCACCGACAGGCCGGCACCTCCTCCGAACTCTTCCCTCACTCTCCATCTCACTATTATCTACAAGTCTAGATCCTAGCGAGGTTGATCCATTCGAGGGACCCCTCTTAGAGATTACAAATGAATTAGGGTTTCAGGATGGGGGCTCTGGCCCTGTATTTATAGCCCGTTGGGAGAAACGACGATCGTTGGATCAAACCGACTTAAGGTACGGTGGAGATGCATCCTAAGAGGCGGTGGAAGAAGCTTCCAGAAGACGACGTGAGCGGGCTCCGAGGGATGCCGGCCGGCCATTTGGCCCATGCCGGCCAGCCTAGGCCCAAATCCATTTGGGCCCAGCTTCGTTTGTGTGTCATCTTGCTCCTTTTAGGGCCCAATAGCGCATGTTTCGATCTGGAGTTGATATCTTTTGATTCTGGGCTTCAAATATGGCAAATGATATGTCCATTTCGATCGTCTCGATGAGCCCGTCACAATGGTGCAGTATAATTCCTTAGATAAGATACTTTTATTTGATGAAAAACTGCAAACACCTACAAAACAAGTGAGAACACCAAAACTCGTGGAACTCGTTAGAATCAAAACCTACAACTATGCTTTGCAATTTATTTTATATCAATTTATGCAAAAGTTGACGGTTATATTTGGTACTTAACGACCGTCAACAACACCCCCAAGCTTACCCTTTGCCAGTCCCTGAGCAAAGTCTAATTACTAATAAATTTGGATCAGGAGTTGCTACAATGCTTTCACTCCTCAAAGGTACACATGCTTTCAAACAGAAATTCTCCTCCGGATTAGACAAAACTGCTCTAACTTTCAAACTTACCTATATTACCTGTGACCATGGGGCTTCTTAGCTATCACCTAGGTCTTGAGCCATTGAAAGATAGAACAATAAAGTCAAGCACTATGTCTCAAATTCTTCACTCAACCAATATTCCAGAGTTTTTTTGTAAGTTTTTAAAATAAAACTCAGAGCTTAATTGCATGACACCCTCAACTCTCTTATATATGTGGTATTTGTGGATCTCATTGAGGCATTATAATGTTATGCCCTCCTACAACTAAGGGTTATAGTGGAGCTCATAGGAGTGGCACAAACAAGGATGAGCGTATTTGCAATGCATATATTGTAAAGTCAAACAATGGATCCAAAGAGAGTCAAGTCATACAATCAAACCAAGATGTGCATGTGTATGGAATATGGTGGATAGGTGTATATATGGTGGCTAATCCTATTTTTACTTTTGCTCATGGAAAATAAATCTCTCTTCTAGTAACTTTAAAACATTCATAGGAAAACATGGGCTATCTTTATTCTTTTTTTTCTTCTTTTTTCTCTCTTCTTTTTTTAGAGAGGCGGGCATCTGAGTACCCATTGTTTTAATTGCTGGGACACTTGTCCATCTTTTACTCCCTTCTCTCTTTCTTTAAAAACTCTTGCTTTTGCATAGCCACATGCATCCTTTGAATAATAATTTGGAGAGATAACAATGAAGAACTTTGAGCATTTAAACAAGGGTTTATCCTATGGGGTTTATTTTTGGGTGTTCACTCCCAGTGTAGGAGAAAAACATTTTCTAGATGAAAGTGGAAAACTGATTGCGCCTACTCCTGGCATAGGGGTAGTGCATATATGGGTGGAGTGTGTAAGTGATCTTGATTTTAAAAGCATAACAAGACTCTCATAAGGTATACAACAAAGGTTGACTAAACTCAATGCAAAACAAATAGCATAAATGAGCAAAGGTTTCCTATTCTAAATGTATATCATATATGGCTGTGGTAGGAATTCAAACTTTGTCATATAAGAGCTCATCATGTAAGGTTTTGAATTTTTAAAAGATAAATCTCCAGAACTTAGTATCGCTAGGAATAAGATAAATAGCAGCTCAACTTCCTTATATCATATCCATCAATCATTTAGACTTAGCTTAAGCATATGCCTTCACAAGTTTAGGTTCAGAGTAAATTCTTATATCAAAGCAGTCATATCCAAAACTCGGGAGAATTTAAGGTTAAAACTAGGCACTTGAAAGGAATTACGACAGAGCAACTATTCATCATCTCCAATTCAAAATTATATTTTTCTCTAGTTTTTATTTGACTCCTAACAACATAGACAAAACTTATTAAGAACACTCTCTATGATCACACCGTAATAAAGTATCTTTATTTGGTTTTAATAGACTCACAAAAGACTCTACGGACATGGACCTTCATGTGCCCATATATTTTTGGTATTTTATGACTTTAAGACAAACTCGATAATCGCTTAGGTATACTTACCTGATAACTAGGGGTTGCTCTCCCCCAAGCTAGATGTTTGCTGTGGTGATTGCTCAATGATCTTTAGAGTAAGCTTACCAGTAGTAGTCCACTGATTGAGCTCACTCCTTAGTCATATCATTGTCCTGCAAAATATGTACTCCGACAAGAAAACCAAAACTCGAAGCTTGAATTATGACAAGGGGTTAGCGGTCAGCCAAACAAGTGTCGATTATTCTTATGAGATAATATAGACTTTCAGTTTTTTAGCAGGATTCTTGTTTCATTTTTTTAGGATTTTCTATTTTATAATGCAAAGAGATAATTTTAAATGTTATATATATTTTTTTATTTTTAGGCCACCACAGTAAGCACTCCTATAGCTTTTACACTGCAAGGGTTTCACATGGGGCTTCAATTTTTTTAAGATGCATGAATACAACCTAATGAATAACTAATTATTTTTGTTATTTTCTATGCAATGCTAATGCAGAAAAGTAAATATGCTAAAGAGAAATATGCAATACAAGAAAGTTAATATAGATAACTACCGATGTTACCTTTCGGCGAAGGTTCGGATTTTTAAGTCCTCCGAATTGGACTTATTCTTCTCCATTCTTGTTCTTTCATTGAGTGCATCTGTCGGTTTTGGAGATGGAGACAATGATGGTTGCACCTCTTGTGATGATGATTCTGATAGTGGTGTCACTTCTGTTATTTGCTTGGACAGTAGGTTGAAGTAGAGCATTAATGGTGGAATCTAGCAGTATCTTGCTCATGTGCATGTTTGTGGGTACAGAACTTTCACTTGTGGAGTGTTAGGGAATATTTCTTTCACACCTTGAAGTGTATCCTGCTTGTAAACCAAGGTAGAGATCAAGTGCATGGGCTCTATTGGTGGAAAAACACCAACAGAACCATATCTATCTCTTTATTTATTCTTCTCTAGCCTTAGGCACATTCAGCAAGACAAAGTTGGTGTTGCATATTTGTTTACTTATAACATGAGTTGTAAGATCAGAAGATTGAGTATAAATATTGCATTCAAGTTCATACGGCAGGAAAGGTTTAAATTGCTCAACCAATGGAAGGATTTTCTATCTCTACATAATTATAACTATCATCTTCCAAAGATAAAATATAATGTTTTAGCTTATTTGGGTAAGACTGGGAGATGAAGAGAATGATGCCATAAATAATCTTAAAGAACAAATCATGTTAAGTTAATTAGATTAATCAATTAAAGTGTAACTCTAACATGTTTGTAACTTCATTTATGTATATATCAAGATCGGGAGGAGAATGGTGACCACTTACCTTAGGTCGTTACCTTCATTCTTAGAGTATGACACCAAGTGATGATGGATGTCTTTCGGCGGTCCTTTTCTTCTTGCATCTTGAGTTGTTCATGAGCATCTTATCTCCTCCATTATACTCCTTTCTTATCTGTTGCCATCTTTTTGCTTCCTTGATCTTCTCACTCTTTTCACTTCATTTATTCTTGTGCCTGTAATAGATTAGCGGACAACACGTACCGAAGGGGTATAGAATTTTGAAAGATAGATTGTTTGTCTAGAATTTTATCATGTTTTATCTATGCTAATGAAAAGATAGTGTTGAGGTCATTTTAGCATCATATTTTATAAAGGCATGGCTCAAGGCAAAAAAGTAACTTGCAGCAGAAGATAAAGTGAATGAATCATTGATACTTATAGTTCTTCCATCCATGATAAATGAGCTGTGTCTTCTCTGCAAAGTTATTAAAGTTTGTTATGTGCCTTGCTTCACCTCTGATTTAAATTCATCTCATGACTTACCCAGATTGAATTGAAAGATTCCTGTAGGGGTTAGTCCAATAAAATATTCCAATGTCTACTACAATAATTTCTAGTTTAATAACCAAACCAAACTCCATGTCTAGTTTAGTTAAGGAAGGCATTTTAACCTAAGCACCACGTTTAATTTAAAAGTCTTTAGAACTACCCATGCATGAAGTACTTCCAAACTAAAACTTACTATAACAGACAAAGGTGACATGAAAGCACTTATAGAGATTTTATTCAGACAGAGATGAAAGAGCATGATTATTATGCAATATTTTGAGCATGAATTAAAAAGATAGAGACAACCATTATTAGCAACATGATTTAAGATTTTTCAAATAAGCCCATTCTCCCAAGCTTAAAGTTTGCAAAACAAATTTAAATTTGGATGGATATAATTCAATATTGCGTGATGATTGGTTGGACATACCTGGTGTTGCCATCAATTATTTTCTTACTTCAAACCTGGAATGGTTAGTGACAAAAAAATAGCAAAAGGAATATTTTGATAATTATAACTCTATGCTCAATTCACAAGGGCATTACAGCAAAAGGTGCAAAATCATGTTATCTCAAAATTACAACGAGATCTACTATATTTATGATAAACATATGCGTCTGCAACCACCCTTTTAATGATTTTATAAATAGGTAGAATAGGGGGTTGAAAATCTCGTGCGTGGCAATATTAGAGAGACCAAGTAATCTAGAGATTTCTCATATGAGCATGGATTCGAGGAGATGTCTATGAAGTAGCTTTCATGCTCATTAATGTTATCTTTCTCTTTAAGCTCCAAGGGTGTTTCTTTATGAGTATCTATAGGCGAAGATATTTTCTCCTTTATTTCATGCCTATGACATTCATTTGACACTTTATTGTCCAAGACTTCCCATGGATTGATATCTGTAAGGTGAGTCTCATCAAAGGTCTCCTCTAAACTTGGATGGGTTAGGTCAAGGCTAGATTCTGTTATTAAGATTTCTTCCTTGTCCATCCATTCTATACACTCGTGCCTTAGTGGCACTTCTTGGTCATTCTCGAGTTCTTCATGATTCATATGCTCTAGTTGTCTTAGTGGGTATCGAGTGTCAGGGGACTCTTCGAGATCAAAGAGAAATGAGATATCTAACGTAGGCATAGAAGGAGAAAAGATAAGATTGTCTTCAAAATAGTTTGGCTCTCCTTCTATGGCATCGCTAGTCATACCATCCTTGGATGTTTCCCAATAAGGATGCTTCCTAAGAGGTTTCTTTTGAAAAGAATTTGAATTATATTCACTAGGTCTCTTATGGGATTGGAAGTCTAAACTTTTCCCAATATCACAAAGATCATCCTTAGCAAAAGAGATTTCAAAGGGTTGAATTTCTTCTTCCTTTGTAGGATTTTGAAATATGGATGGCTTGGGACTGATAGCTACATTTTGGGATTGGAAAATATGTGAGTTAGCTATCAAAACTTCCTCTTTTTGGTCGGGAGATGATTCCTTCTCTTTCTCGGGGAGTTCATTATGAATGCTAAGGCAGGGAGTCCTTCCACTAATTTTATCAAGTATAGACCGTGCTTCACTAGCAGACAAATCAAGAAAAGCTCCTCTGGAACATATATTAAGGGATTTCTTACCATCCTTACTAAGACCCAAATAAAAATGTTGAATAAGCACTGAGTCTGGAATGGAAAGGTCTGGCCCAATAGTAAGGAGGTCATTAATGCGTTCCCATGATGCTTCAAGAGATTCTCCTTCTAGTTGCCTAAAAGTCAGAACCTCTCCTCGAAAGCTAGCTATCCTAGAGATGGGAAAGAATTTAGAGAGAAAATTAAAGCATAGCACTTTCCAATCTCCTTGCACTCTTCCTACGGTTTGGTTGTACCAATGTTTAGCTTTTTCAGTCAAAGAGAACGGAAAAAGCTTCCATTATAAAGTCTTATCAGACATACCATCAATACGAAAACAGGCACATGTCAGTAAAAACTCTCGTAGGTGTGAGTAGGGGTTTTCATCACCTTCTCCCGAGAAGGATTGTTTCCGAATCAAATCTACCCAAGACGGGCGCAACTCATAACTAGATGCTAAGATAGGCTCTGAAGATTCAGGTGGTCTAAAGCTTGCGCTCGTGAGTTTAGCATATTTATTGATAGAAATGTCACCCATGCTAAACCAAAAGGTAAAATAAAAGGAAAGAAAGAAAAGATGAAAAGTGAAAGAAAGATAAAAGGTAAAAGGGTAAAGGATAAAAGAAAAAGAAAAGATAAAAAGCTAAGCTAGGTTCGTAGTTAAGTCAAGAAGAACCGTTTCCCAAGAACGGCGCCTTTAAATGCTTGTTGGTATTAATTAAATGCACACAAGAAAATATAACTATCCGCAAAGCACACGATATATAATACTGTTGTAGCACTTCACCCGGAGGTTTTAAATATCGTATCCACTAGGAAACGTGTGTGATTAACTACGGTCTAACTCAACTAGAGGTGGCTAAAGATGAAAGTAGAAAGATAAAGATTATACTAAGGTAGACACTAAGCTAAGGTTTAAAGTGGTTGACAATAGCGATCTATGTTGATGATAATAACAATCTATGTTGATGATAATAGGAGTATAGTAGGTTGATGATGATATTAGTATAGTAGGTTGATGATGATAGGAGTGTAGAGAGGATAACTATGGTTCTCTTCTTTTAACTTTAGGTAAACTATGTCTTCTACTATTCAACTTCGGGACATTATTCAGAGCAGATTGAGTACGTAAAACCTCGCCCTACTCGATAACGCGCCCCGCCAAACCTATCAACGGGAGGTGGACTACGAGAGGACTCAATAATAGGTCTGTCACACCTACGATCTACCACCGATCCGGAAGATTAGGGGATATTCATGATTAACCCTAGCCTAAGCACCACGCCTACACTATGATTAATACCCTACTCCCTCTAGAACAGGAATAAAGTACTCCGAAGAGTCGCAAACCAGATGAACAATATAAACAAAGTAAACTTAGATCAAAAGATGATTACCAGAGAAATCTCGAAGACAAATTCATGAAGAACTTGAATCCGCTGAAGTACAAGCCGTAGAGGGAGCACAGACAGGCTGGCACCTCCTCCGAACTCTTCCCTCACTCTCCATCTCACTATTATCTACAAGTCTAGATCCTATAGAGGTTGATCCATTCGAGGGACCCCTCTCAGAGATTACAAATGAATTAGGGTTTCAGGATGGGGGCTCTGGCCCTATATTTATAGCCCGATGGGAGAAACGACGATCGTTTGATCAAACCGATTTAAGGTACGGTGGAGATGCATCCTAAGAGGCGGTGGAAGAAGCTTCCAGAAGACGGACGTGAGCGGGCTCCGGGGGGTGCCGGCCGGTCATTTGGCTCATGCCGGCCGGCCTGATTTGGGCCCAGCTTCGTTTGTGTGTCATCTTGCACCTTTTAGGGCCCAATAGCGCACCTTTTAGGGCCCAATAGCGCATATTTCGATCTGGAGTTGATATCTTTTGATTCTGGGCTTCAAATATGGCAAATGATATGTCCGTTTCGATCGTCTCGATGAGCCCGTTACAATGGTACAGTATAATTCCTTAGATAAGATTCTTTTATTTGATGAAAAACTGCAAACACCTGCAAAACAAGTGAGAACACCAAAACTCGTGGAACTCGTTAGAATCAAAACCTACAACTATGCTTTGCGTTTATTTTATATCAATTTATGCAAAAGTTGACGGTTATATTTGGTACTTAACAACCGTCAACAACCATGAAATGACATTTTTCTCAATTAAGGACTAAGTCTTTTTCCTCACATCTTTGTAAAACCTTATCTAAGTTTTCAAGGCATTTATCAAAAGTTTTTCTATATATAGAAAAGTCATCCATGAAAACTTCTATTATCACTTCAATCATATCAGAGAATATAGACATCATGCATCTTTGAAATGAAGCTGGAGCATTATATAGTCTAAAAGACATTCTACGGTAAGCATAAGTTCCGTATGGACATGTAAAAGTGGTTTTGTTCTGGTCATCTAGATGGATTGGTATTTGATGATATTCCGAATACCCATCAAGGAAACAGAAGAAAGAGTGATTTGCCAGCCTCTCCAACATCTCATCAATAAAGGGGAGTGGGAAATGATCTTTCTTTGTTGCCTTGTTAAGCTTTCGGTAATCAATACAATCCACCATCCAGTGACAGTTCTTTGTGGGATTAATTCATTCTTATCATTCTTAACAACTGTCATGCCTCCCTTCTTAGGCACAACTTGTACAGGGCTTACCCACTCGCTGTATGGCACAGGATATATGATCCCAGCGTGTAACAGTTTCAAAACCTCTTTCTTGACAACCTCTCTCATCGCATTATTCAACCTACGTTGTGGTTCTCTAGAAGGTGTTATCTTAGGGTCTATAGGGATGCGATGGGTGCAAAAAACAGGACTGATTCCTTTAAGATCTTGGAATGAATAGCCAAAAGCAAATCTATGCTTCTCTAGGACTGTAATCAATCTGAAAGTTTCTTCCTCAGAGAGTTTATCACTTATAATCACAGGGGATTCTCGATTGTTATTTAGAAAAGCATATTTAAGACTAGAAGGCAAAGGTTTGAGTTCTATGGGAGGCTTAGGTGGTTCTTTAAACTCATCTAGAGGGTCAGGTTCTAGCGTACTATCTCCTTCCTCATCTAGTGGTTCAGAATTATCTTCGAAATCTGGCTCGAGAAGAGATTCAAAGGATGTCTCTAAGACTTCTTCCATAGGATCAGGCTCAGGAAGTGACTCAGTCTTATTATTGAGAGCATGAGTTATAGATATAGGCAGATTAAAATTCTTCCCAAGACTAATGTTTAGATTCCCTTTTTGTCCTTCTTGCAAAAGTCTCTATAGGCTGCCCAATCAATACGTCGAACTCTATGACATCAAAGATATAAAAGCTCAAGTGAACTTTTATCCCTTTGACATGAATAGGTAAGACATAGAGGATTCCCAAACTTGGGAGAATGTGGCCTAAAGAACTTTTCAAAAACTTTGTTGTTGGGGTTAAGGGTGTGTCTTTTAAAAGATCTTGAGCATATGTTGCAGACATGATGTTAACTCCCATAACAGAATTGTATAATGCTTTGAAAGAACCCTTATGGATTTAGCAAGGTATAGTTGTTGAAGTGAAATCAACTTGGATGACATCAGAAGAAAGCTCTGACTCTTCCAACTAATCCTTGCTTATAATCGACACAAGCTCTTTAGCATTTCGCTTGAGGAAAGCCTCATCAGAAGGATCTAAGACTTCTTCACTCAGTGATGATTTCTTAGGCTTCTGTGGTCTCCTAATCGTATAGTAATTCAAGGTGTTTCCATAATCACTGAATATATTATCCTTGATCTCGAGCATGAAGTCTGGAAGTGGAATCTCTTCCTCCTCCTATGGTTCAGGCTCGTTGATAGTTGTAGGTTGGGATGTGGTAGGTATGGATTCCTGATCAACTATCAAATTCTCTTCCTCTACTGGCTTCTTTAAAGGTGTTTTATTTTCGTGGATCTTTGTAAGGACATCTCTTGCAACATCAGGAGTGATATGCAAGAATGATCCTCTAGAAGCAAGGTTGAGGAATTTAGAAGTTTTTTATTTAGACCCTTATAGAAATGTTGAAGTAGAACGGGGTCTGGTATAGATAGACTAGGTCTAGAATGAGTAAGATTGTTAAAGTGTTCCCAGGCTTCAGTTAGAGTCTCCTTCTTTCCTTGTCTAAAGGATAGAACCTCTAATCGAAGGTCTACTACCTTAGAGATAGGATAGAATTGAAAGCAGAATTCAGCACACAATGCTCTCTAGTCACTTTTAATACTCTCAACATGGAGATCATACCAATGTCTAGCTTCTCCAGTCAAAGAGAAAGAAAAAAGCTTCCATCGGATAGTCTCATCGGACATATCCTTAAAGCGCAAGCACGCACAGGTCTGCTCGAGTTCATTGAGGTGAGAATAAGGGCTAGCATTATCTTCTCCTGAGAAAAATTGGTTTCTGACCATGTCTATTAAACACGGGCGTAGCTCATAGTCAAAGGTTAAGATAGGCTTTGAGGATGGCTCTGGCTCTAAGCGTAGGCTCGTGAAGTTGTATTTATAGATAGGCGTGGAATTAAGTTGATCCATTGAAGGATAGAAAAGGTAAAGAGTGATAGTATACAAATAAAATATAAGATTATGATACAGGTTAAGATAAGTTTAGAGTGATCTCAGCGACGTCTTCTCCGGCAACGACGCCAGAAATGCTTGTTGGTATCTGTTAATGCCTACTGAAAATTCCGCAAGCACCCGGATACATTGTAGCACTTCACCGGATGAATATACCTAGTTTTAATATCGAACCCAAAGGAAGATGTGTGAGGGTCTTCTAAACTACAACTTAACCACCTGAGTAGCGAACAAGGCTGTAGAAGATAGGGATATAGAGAAGACAACTAGGGCTTCTAATTCAGGCTCAAGTAAGATATGATTAGGATGCCTTACTGGGGAATTGGATAGAGGAGCACAGGCAAAACTGTAACCCAAGTACCAATTATTCTCCTGCTCGGCCTATCGACGGGATAGTGGAATATATAAGATTCAACGGAGCTATAAAGTCACCTCCACGAGCTACCACCAAATCTGGACAATAGGGTACATCCACGAGTAACGGAGTCTAGGCACCACGCTTACACTATGAATACTACTCTAACCCAAGAGCTACAAGGATTAAAGTACTAAAAAGAGTCGCAAACCAGTAAAGCAAGGTAAACAATATTACTTACTTGAACTCTGAAGTCGATTTTGAAGCAATCTCAGATACAAGCCGTAGAGGTAGCACCGACAGGCCGATACTCCTCCAAAACTCTCTCTTTAACTCTGTCTCTCTATTTCTGATATAGAACTAGCTTCTAGAGGTATAGAACTAGCTCTCTCTTAGAATGCTAACTCGAGAGGTCATCCATTCCAGGGACACCTCCCGGGATCCTAATTAGGGTTTCTCGATAAAGCTCTTCTTCTTCAGAATGGATCCTCCTCCCGGGGGGTTGCCTCTCCTTTTATAGCCTTGGCGAATCAACATGAGCCCTTGGATCAAACCGACATTGGCGGACGGTAGAGATCGATCCTCAAAGGCGATGGAGCAACCTGGACGAAGCGGGCCACGAGTAGGCCTCTGGGTAGACCGGCCGGTCCGGGGTGGGACCGGTCAGTCCCATCTCGGGCCTACTCGGCCTCTTCTTCGGTCTAGAGTCTTCTCGTCCCTTCTGGAATCTTCCTGCATGGTCGTGGCGTCTAATCATGTATTCTATGCTGCGTTATAGCTCAAAAGTGTGTCATTTCCAGTGTGTACCTGCAAAACCATTGATTCACCAAAACTCGTGGAATTCGTTAGTCAAAGCCCTACTTCTAGGTAGATGAATTGCTTTTATATCACTTTGGAAGGTTAGTTGACGGGTGGATTTGAACGTTAAGGACCATCAACACCGATCTTATAAATTGATAAGAGATACAAATTATGCAACGCATGCTAGCTCAAAGATAGTTAGTTTAATAAACATGCCAGATAAAATTAATCATTAACAGTGGGGTGTTTCCATGTAGCCGATAATAATGATTAATCCTATAAAATAACTTATTTACTAATGCGGGTGTTTCCATGTAGCCTACAGTAGTGAACAGACCAGATTACGCCAGTGTATTCATTAAGCCTAACTGTATTTAAGACAACAAACGTACATGCATCGTCATCAGAAACATAACTGGATTGGCTATTTAGCCGATACAGGGTCTAAATAATAGGGTAGTTCATATTGATAGAGGGGAAATGCCCGATCTTTCGGTGAGTGGAGATAATTTCGATTTGGTGGAAGTAGACCCTCACGATCCGACTACGACGAGCGAACCCAAAGCGCCAATGCAATCGCTGAACCAACTTCCAATGGTTACCAACCTCGCCGGTGCGAGATCAGCCTGATCACGAAGATCAATTCCTGCACGCAATCGAAAAACGAACAAGAAAAAGACGCGAGCAATCTTAATATCACTCGAAGGTGGAGTTCTGAATTACACGAGACAGCGCAGGTTGGCGCGTGTTCGAGAGTAGCTAAAGCTAGATGTAAAACAAAACTCGAGTTGTAAACAAAAGGGACTCCGACTAAATAAAGGGGCGGCGGCTGGAGGGTGGCGCGCGCCCAAAGAAAGGGCTGCAGCTCCAACCCTAGGCGCCCCACCTTGGGCTGCCCTGTTAGCCCATCTTCTTATTGTCTTTGGGCCTTCGTTCGTTAACAGCATGATGAAGTTTAATTCTCTTGCATGGGCCCGAGTGATTGGCCCAACTGGATGATCAACTGTAGGCGCCTGTAGTGGAGGAGCAACTGGAGGCGCCTGTGGTGCTGCTGGTGTAGATGTACTCGTGATGTCCTCATCACATATGCATAGGTCTGGCTTAGTTATCAGATAAACAATAGTCTACCAAGACTAGTCTACCGACCAGCAGTCCTATTAAACTACTTTTCATGGAGCATGCCAGATCTACATTCACCTGGTCTACTGGCCAGCGGGCTTCAATAGATTCAGCAAACGACACTAGTTTTCCTGACTCCCAAACAGATCTATACGTATACGGTACTCGTGAAAGCATAACTGGATCGGCTGTTTAGCCGATGCAGGGTCCATGAAGCAGGAACGGACTACTGGTCTTAACAGCAACTATCCTTCAAGTTGAAACAGAGCTGGTCTACCGGCCGGCGGCTCTGAATCAACCTCAAACATAACTACAAGCATACCTAAATTACAACGAAGTTGGTCTAATGGCCGGCGGCTTCGAGGTAACCTAAATCTACTCTTGTTAAGCAAGCATCTCCAAACACAAGCATCCCCTCAAATTAAAGATAGAGCTGGTCTAACGGCCGACGGCTCTAAAATTAACCCTCGAGTCTACTCGCATCCAGATAAGCCTCGAACCCACAACACGTGACAACCAAGATTGATAGATTAGCCGATACGAGCCTGATCGACTATTCCGGTAAGAATAAGCGTGAACATGAATACACACCGGAACAAAGGATCTTTGACAGAGTTTTAAGCGCAACCTAATCTGTCAATCTTGATTGGGCAATGATATTGTTGCAAAAGCTAAATTAAATTTAGAACGAATAATATTGGTAACTTAATGAACCTACTAGATTGCCAATCTAATAGAGCCGATAACTAGCTTATACCAAATTCACAGTGGGGTTGTTAGATGCAGCCATGCAAACGAGATATAAACCGATAACTAGCTCAAATCAAGCATATACGAGGTCAAACAATGCAGCCGTATAAACGAGACATGAACCGTGGCAATACTTACAAGCAAACCGAAGGTCGAACTCAACCAATGCAGCTCGATTCGTCGAAGGTCTCACCGAGATCTACTCTACTCCTACTCCTAAGGGTTGGTCGGAGGCCGAAGTTGTTGTCGTATTGATTGATTGGATGTCTTTACAATGGTCGGGTCTTTGATATATATAGCCTGAAATTCTAACATGAGTCCTACATGAACACGAATATAGAAATAAAGGTAATTTGGACTCTAATCCTTCCCTTTCTTGATCGAGTCCGACATGTCCTTCCTTCTTCCTTTGGTCGGCCTTGGACACGCCTCATGCTTTGCTGACGTCATCTCTTCATTAGCCGATCCATCTGGTCTGCTCTGTTGCACTCTGACAATGTGGTCCGTGGTTTACCAAAATATGGTGTCAACAGTGCTTAGCAATCAAACTATTCTACACCCTAATATGCTACTTTGCCCAAGAGTAGTCGCGAGGTAGGAACCGAGGGATGCAAACCGTGCCTTCGGGATGTCGTGCCAATCACCTTCTTGATCAACAATGAATATCCAAGGTGATGATCCAATCAATCAATATGAAATCCAAATATGATCTCGATGGATCAATACCAAATGAACATCGGATTTTTTACTGAGGTTCACGTGCTTGCAAACACGCTACTCCTCGTTGTGACGGTACACTTACTTTAGATTCGGCGGTTAATTGGCACCACACCAAGCCTCCAATGGGCACCGCAAGAATCACCATAAGATGAGGGCAACATAAGTCACGAGCATTCTACTAGAGTACCTTTTGCGATCTCCCACGGGGACAAGGTTAAGAACCCTCACAATCACCTCCGGAGTGGCCAAGAACAATCTTCAAGCTTGCTCAACACCGGCTCGCTGCTCCAACCGTCTAGGTGGTGGCAACCACCAAGAGTAATAAGCTCAATTCTAGCAAGAATGCTCACTAGTATCACTAGATGCTCAATCACAAGGCAAATGCACTAGAAGCTCTCCCAATCACTCTCTAAATCAATCAAGAGGCGCGCAAAGTGAGGGAGATGGTTTTCTTAGCTCTAAGGGATGCCAAGTGTGTCAAAGTGCCAAGAGAGACTTCTCCAAGCCAGCCAAACCACTTATATAGGCGCCCACAAGATCACATAGCCGTTGCCCTCAAAACTCACTATCTGCGCGTTGACCGGACGCAAAAAACGACTTGACCGGACGCGTCCGGTCTAGCGTCCGTCCAATATAACCGGCCACGTGTACTAGCCATTTGAATCTCACCTTTCGTGCCCAACGACTAGCCATGCTCGCGCGCTGTCAGATAGACGACCGGACGCATCCGCTACTTGACCGGACGCTAGCACAGTGCGAGTCCGGTCACAGTCCAGAGAGGTCTAGAAACGCAAATTCTTGACCGGACGCGTCCGCTGCCCCCTGACCGGACACGCCCGACGTCCAGTGCTCACACTGCTCAACTCGTCCGCAACAAGACCTTGGCACCGGACAGTCCGGTCGCTAGAGTCCGGTCATCCTGGAAAAACTCCCGGACACCAACAGTTGTCTGGACGTGTCCGGTCCCTACCGAGACAGCGTCCGGTCACATCTGAGTGACTGCGCTTTGTCTGAAAGCCTCTGAGTCCCACCTCACAAGCTCGACGGGAGGGTTTTACACCCAAACCTCATCAACTCCTGCTCTCATGTGCCAACACAAAAGTGTCTCTTCACTTGTGCATTTGTGTTAGCATTTTCAAATAAATTTTGCAGGAGATTGTTAGCACACTAAGTCCCTAATGCATATGCAAAGTCATTGCTAACCTAGTGGCACTTAGATAACCAATATTGCGCAACATCGCCCCTCTTAATAGTACGGTTATCAATCCTAAACCTAATCGTCATCTTCTCTACTCGCCTACGGCTGGCGAAATGGAAATGCCCTAGCATATACCTTTGCCTCTAGCTTTCCATTCCGCTCCTCTTCTTCCTTCATCTCCAAGGGTGGCACTTGATCACTTGTGGTTACTTTCGTCAACTTGATCTCCACTCCACCACTTGGCTTGGACCTCCCCTTTTTCTAATGCTACACACTTAGCAATAGGGTTAGTCCTAGGTTTCATCAGTTAGCCAAAACCAAACTAGGGCTTTCAATCTCCCCCTTTTTGGTAATTGATGACAACGTCCACAAAGTATGAATTAAATTCAATTTTGGCTTTACACCACTTGTCCAAGCAATTTGAGCTTTTGAAAAGAATTGGACAAGTCATGTAAAATCCATTTGGTAGCTATGGCTCCCCCTACATGTGTGCTAAGAGTTTGGATTTAGGAGCTTTGCACACATGATGGATAAATTGGTTTTGGGAGAGTCATTTCTACCAAATTGATGCTAAGGTGTATAGAATGGACCTTTGAAGTGTGATACTATCGGAGTGCACATCATGAACCATCCTTAGCACTAAAAATTAGCTAGAAACATCAAGAGCTAGAAACCCCATGGGATCAACACTAAAAACACGGTTTCTAGATACCACTTGAAATACCACTAGGAATACTGCTACTTCTAGCTAGAAGCTATGCTTGCTAGTAATCAATTCATCAATCAAGATCTATACTAGCAAGCACCATAAAAGCAAGAGTGATACCACTTATAAAATAACTAATTCTAAGTGCAATACAAGCAATCATATGAATATGCACATTCAAATGCAATTAAACATGTTTATGAGCTTGCTCCTCCTACTTGTGTGCTTCAAAAATTTTTGATCCCTTTCTGTTCTTCAATCTTCATCTTCTCTTCCCCTAAGTAACTTCATCTTTGTATTCTCTCCCCCTTGATGCATGTTATCTTTGTATTCTTCCCCCCTTTGTCATCAATGACCACAAAGGATATGATCATGCTTGGTGTAGACTTAAAATCATGGAGGGAGCTTGGAGGTAGAGAGATGATCACTAAAAGTTGAGGATCACTTGTTTCCATAAACTTCCTTCTCTTGTGATTCAAACTAGTAAACTTGCATAAGTAATCTAGCTCGGTTTGAACCAATGACAAGCTTTTTCACACATCTTTCAATGGATATCTTGTCAATGTTAAACTAGATCCTTTCTTGCTTATTTTACTAGATCAAACACTAGGTTCACATTCTCATGAACAAGTCATATTTAGCCACTAGATCATACAAGACATAGAAGCAATAGTGGCATAATATGTACTCAAGATACTTGATTTTCATGAATGAGCCTAATAAATTAAGATAGATACCACTAGAAGATGTCTATATGTTCTAAGCATGTCCTTAGCAATGATGAATGCAATATGCCAAACAATTTCACCTTTGCTTTAGTCGAATGAGAGGCATGTCATATAGTTGGGGATGCAGTCATCTCATGTTGGAGAAGTCAGGAATGTTTAATTTATTTCTCAATGTGCAAAACCTTTTCTCATCAAGTGGCTTGGTAAAGATATCGGCAAGTTGATCATCGGTACCCAAACTTTTAATTGAGATGTCCCCTTTGGCTTGGTGATCTCTAATGAAATGATGCCTTATGTCAATGTGCTTTGTCCTTGAATGTTGAACCGGGTTGGTGGTGATCTTCACGGCACTTTCATTGTCACATAGGGCACTTGTCAAAACTTGATTCCAAAATCCTTCAATGTGGCCTTCATCCATAGTAGTTAAGCACAACAACTTCCCGCACTAATGTACTCGGCTGAAAAAGAGATTACCACTAGAAAACATAGGGGTTTTAACTGACAATTTCCATAATTTTTGGTGATTTCACATTTTCTGTAGGATTATTCTAGAAAAGAGAAATTGGAGGATTTAATTGCAAGATAAGCACGAAACTTAACCGCGACGGAAAATATCATCAACGGACTCAGGAAGGTTCTAGAAAACACCAGAAGAAAGCAGAGCACATGCCTCAGAGAGGTGGGGCCGGTCGGCCCCACAAGCTAGGCCGCCCAGAACCCCCTGGTGGGACCCAACTGTCAGTTTCTGGAGTATTCCTCCACCGCCTTTGAGGATCAATCTAGGCCCCATGTGAAGTCGGTTTGATCCAACGGCCATCGTTTCCTCCACCGGACTATAAATATGGGCCTGCACCTCCCAGGAGCAATTAGGGTTTGCCTCAATTCACTTGTCAAGATTAGACTAGAAGCTAGGGTTTCCAGAGATCAGAATTAGAGCTCCAGTTCTTTAAGTTCTAGATTAGGTTTAGCTAGGAAGGTTCAAGTAGAGTTGGGTGCTTCCCTCGGAGCTTCCGATCTACAGTCAAGAAATTGGTAATTTGTATCTTGTTTATGACTTTGTTCTTAATTACTATATTGCTACTTATTATGTTCTTAGTTTTCTCTAGTTGCATTCTTGATATAGTTATGATTGGTGATGATTATAGTCATATGTTCGTAAAGTGCCTAATTCAATTCTCGAGTGGGTTAGGTGGTATGTATTATGTAAGCACGGTGCTTAGATATCATATATACCTACGATTGCATCCTGATGTGCTAGGTAGTGTGGTAGATCATAGACGTATAGGTCTATTGAGTCCTCTGTATTTCACCCCTCGCATGTAGGCTAGTAGAGCACGGTCGCAAAGGAGATGACTTATATCTCAATATCCTCCCTAGTTGATGCTCCTTATGCTATTTTCTGAATTGGTTATACTATAGATGAAAGTGTGCATATTGGTGTGATCTGTAGACTTATTATTTAGGGATAATTTAGAAGTTCTTTACTCGAGCCGAATCTTCTGTCTAACCAAATCATATTAATTGAGTCTTTAACTCTGTCTCTAAAAAGTCCTCTGTTATCATATTTATCTTTATCTTTATTGTTTATCTTGACTCACCCCTGTTAAAGCATTAGAGTGGTTGATTACTATAGGTTTACACATTTAAAGTCATAGTAATAATTCTTTTCTACCCCCTCCTAGATAAATCCAACACAATAAATAAGTTTTCCTTTTGGCTTAAAACAAATCAACGATACATGAGAATCTTACCAGGTGAAATGCTACAACAGGAGAATTATCTGTGCGCTTGCGGATATATTCTATAGAGTTATTTTTAGAGCAATCAAGTGTAGATTCTTTTCCAGCATTTTTGGTATCATGTTAGGGATGACAACTTAACGCGAAGTGTTGTCAGAAATGTCAATAAGCATTTAAAGGCGCCATTGCCGGGGATTATCAACATTTATTTGCCGGGATAATTTCATTAGGGGTATTTGATCTTTCAAAGGAAATATTTTCCAAAAGAAAAGAGTAATATAACTATAGACATAAATACTTATAGGTAGATCAATACCTTTTGCTTTAGCAGGCTTACCCTTGTTTTGTCTATGTTTATATTCTATACAGGGTAAGTGCAGGATTGGTTGTGTGCCATCAATTCAGATCATTAAGAAGCAACCAAGACCCTAAAGAAGCTAACACCAGTTGAGAAGCTATGGCTGAGAAGACATTGCGTGAATTCTCTGCTCCAAGCACCGAGAACATTCACGTTGGACCAACTCTCAATATTGGAGAACATGATTATGAACTTAAACCAAGCCTCATCAATATGGTGCAAGCTATTACATTCAGTGGAAAGAAGGATGAAGATGCTAGTGCTCATTTGCAGAATTTTCTGGAGATTTGCAGCACCATCAACATCAAGAACATATCTCAAGACGTTGTGCTACTTCGTTTGTTTCCGTTCTCATTGGAGGGAAAGGCAAAGCAGTGGTTCTATCAATTTAAAGATCAGATCGATATATGGGAAGGATGTTCAAAAGCCTTCCTAGAAAAGTTTTTCCCGGTAGGCAAGACCAAAGCATTACAAGGGAAGATATCAGAATTCTATCAGCAGAAAGGTGAACCTATTCCAGAAGCTTGGGAATGTTTTCAAGATTATATTTCAGATTGCCCACATCACAGAATGGAAGAATGGTTGCTCATGCAAACGTTCTATCATGGATTAATACCAAAGTCACGTGAACAACTTGATACCACTGCTGAAGGATCATTTATGTCACTCACTCCTAGAAAGGCCAGAAGTCTTATGGACAAGATATTAGAAAATTAAAGCTAGACATACAATAGCCAAACTTGCCAAAAGAGTGAAGAAGTTTTAGAGGAAGTGTGTGCA
Organism: Chrysopogon serrulatus; assembly: GCA_015844335.1. Lineage (NCBI taxonomy): Eukaryota > Viridiplantae > Streptophyta > Magnoliopsida > Poales > Poaceae > Chrysopogon > Chrysopogon serrulatus. The sequence continues at coordinate 193,269 of JADLZL010001381.1, forward strand.
TTATCAACCAAGATGAATGTACTATTGAATTAGTTAGAGCAAAGAGCCAACTATGAAAGAGATCGTTAAGCCATTCAAGACGCATTCAATTCTCAGAATCAATGTGGAGAATACTTAGGAGTTGAATTTGCTGATTCCCCAGAGAAGATCAATACAATTATCAAATCCACTTCAAAGAAGCAAGGATGGAGTCAACCTCAAGATAAGTACCAAGGTAATTCTTCCAATCAAAGACAACCACCCTTGAGAGAAATAATATCAGAACAAGCTAGAGTTAATGAGAACATTCATAAGAAGCTTTGCTTTTAATGATGCAATCTTAGAAGGAATAATCTCTAAATTGGATAATTTTTCTTCTGCTATTAAAGAACAAATAGTACTTAATAAAAAGATAGAATTGCAAATAGGCCATTTGGCTTCTACTTTGTCTGCTACCGCTAACCCTGAGCAGGTAAAAGGAATATCTACTAGAGGAGGTAAGTCAACACGTGATCCACCTTTCCCAAAAAGGGCAAGGAGACCACCACACTTGGAGCAGGTAGAAGAAGTAGAAAAGGATAATACAGAAGAAGTTGTGCCACAAGATTTGCCACAAGATCAAGAGTTACGTCAAGATTTTCATGACACAAATCTCCTATCGTTTCCACGCAGAAATAGAAGGGCCAAAACAGATGAACAATTTGGTATAATCCAGAAACTATATGTCAATATTCCGTTGCTAGATGCCATGTAGGTGCCTACATATGTGAAATACCTTCAAGATATCCTCAACAACAAAAGGCCATTACCTTCTACGGAAGTCATTAAGCTTACAGAAGAGTGCAGTGCGGCAATTCTGAATTCTCTTCCCGTCAAGAAGAAGGATCTAGGATGTCCCACCATTCATTGCTCTATTGGAGATCAGAATTTTAAGAATGCTTTATGTGATCTTGGTCTTGGAGCTAGCGTTAGCATTATGCCCAAGAAAATCTTTGACAAGCTCAACTACTCTACGCTTACACCCACTTCGATGTGCTTGCAACTAGCCGACCAATTGGTTCGCTATCCCGCAGAAATCGCCGAAAACATTCCGGTAAGAATTCAAAACTTTTTCATTCCTGTAGATTTTGTAGTACTTGATATGCAGGAAGTGATGAAGACACCACTCATCCTCGGGAGACCATTCTTAAACACTGCAAATGCACATATTGATGTTGGAGCCGGAGAAATTAAATTCACTATTAATGAAAAAGAGAAACGGTTCGCATTCAAGCCACGACCGGAGCAATGTCAAGTTTTAGAGTGTCATGAGAAGCAAGAATCAAGGTCATCATCTCTAGGACCGGAGATCAAGCATGAAGAATAATCAAATTGGAGAAGTCTGATTCGGCGGACCTAAAAACTCCGAACCCGTAGGGAGGTAACTCGGTAGTTATAGGTAATTTAAATTTTCAGATTACTTTTCGCATGTTTATTTTCTTAGCCTTTGCATTATTAAAAAGAAATAAAAATAATCATGGCATACTAGTAAAAATAAACACCGAGTAATTAATGCTTACGGAACGTAAAACCCCCCCGTCAGTAATTTTTACTCTGGTAACAGAAAAATACAAAAATACCATCATTGAAATTCTTATTTTTTATAGATTCATAGAAGTAATTTAGTTTTTCATTCTTATGTCATTATACGGTATAAATACGGGAGACATATGGGACCTACACACATCACCTGACATACACCATCATTCTCCACCATCCAAACTTTCAAATTATCACCTTCACATGCATGTACTGTCCTCCACTTATTCCTGTCGCCAGAGAGCACCCAAGATAGTGCATCTAGGCATGATTAAAGGCAATATCGGCACCAGAGAAAGGAGAAAGGAGACGGCCATAGTGTGGGGCCGGCCGACCCCACAAGCCATGCCGGCCGGCACCCCCTTCTTCCTCTCCCTCTCTCTCTTCACTCATTCTCCCCTTTGCTATTCACAAGTCCAGAGAGCACCTCTTCACTCTGTTCTTCATTTCGAAGAACACAACTCTCCAAAATCCCTCATTTGCTTAAGAAAAATCTAGAAAAAAATTAAAAGAGAAGGAGATTAGAGCTTTGCTTAAGGTTTCATCCAAGGGAAGTGATCTCTAACCCTTCTCCATCAGTTATTCTTGTTTGTTCTTGTTGTTCTTGAAGATGAGCAAGAAATTGAAGAGTGCGGCAAAGAGCATCGGAAGGGTACTCTCCTTCCGCTCAACCCGGAGCCAAACTTCATCACGTGCACCTTCACGAGCCGACTCCGAGATGGACATGGATACACCATCACCCGCTGTCCATGCATCATCATCCCAAGGTGAGCAACCAAGGTATACCCTCACGGACGACTCTCAAATTATTTTGGTCACTAGAGCCAAGAATGGAATATTTAATGCAATTAAGGATAGGGAATTTTCCCACACATCAGTGTTTGACAATGAATTACTTGTAGCAACCGGTATGGATTCTGAGTTTGAGCTAGTCTTTAGAATAATGGGGTGGGAAAATGCTTGTGCTATCACTGAGGAGGGTAGTAAGTTACTTACCATCGAATTTTTGAGCACCCTAGAAGTTGGTACGGAGGAAATAGAATTTAGACTTTTTAACAAAGCTCACACTGTCTCATGGAAGAACCTTAGTATCTTGCTAGGTTTTGCAACTAGTTGTTCAGTAGATATTGATGATGCCCTTAAGGAATTTGATAGAGCACAAGTATGGGAGAGTATTTCTGGCAAAAAGTATTGTCACAAACCAACCACTGAGGAGATACATCACCCTACTTTACGTTTTATGCATAAATGACTAGCTGTCACTTTCTTCCCTACGGAGGAGTTAGGCACTACTAGAATTAAGGAGATGAAACTGTTATATGCCATGATTAAAAAGAAAAGTGTTCCACCTGTTAAATACATGCTGCATTATTGGACTTTTGTACCTACCATGAAGAAGTGTCGCATTACATTTACTTCCTAGATTACTCGCATTGCTTTGAGGTTAGGTGTATTGTAGAATGCCACACTCACATTTATTTCTACACCTCGAAGGATAATTGGATATGATTTCTTTTTCCATGCTCATATATTTAAAAAGAGAAATAATAAAATATACATGATTTACAAAAATTTTGATAATGAGTATGAGCTACCAAACAGAAGATTTGATCTCTACACAGTAGAGAATTTTGTTTTTGAGATCCAGACAGGTAGAGCTACTGTTGGGAGGAGCCCCTCAGCACGCTTTGCTGGGACACAAAGACCAAGCTACCAGGAAGTAGATCCTACACCACAAGGACCAGCATACACCGCCTTCATGGGTTTCGATCAGCCATAGCCATCACACCAGACTACACAGCCATGGACATACCACTTTGCATGGGAGGGTTACACCTCTTATTAGGAGGGGAGTCATCTTCAGGATGGGGACAATGGGGATAAGGTAATACTTCTTATTTGTAGGAAACAGGTTATGAGAGAGGACGAGCATCTTTCGCTACACGCCCATGCACGGTCTTCAGTACCGGTGGCCCATATGCATTCCATGCACCCTAGGGGATGACTACTTTCAGCCTCCAGAGTAGCACAGACGACCTCCAGTGACTTTTGGTGGAGCTCCTCCTTTTGAGCAGTTTGTTGGTCAGCAGCTGACTAGCTTGGGGGAGGGCCAGGAGAGATTTCAGACCACGCTGGACTAGATAGTGGCGTGACAGCACCAGATGGACAATAGGATTGACACGTTTCAGTAGTCCGAGGAACAAGGGCAGGAGACCCTTGCATACTTGATTTAGAGTCTAGGATTTGGACCACCACCACCACCACTTGAGCAGTGAGATAGCTTGGGGGAGGACCTGCAAGGTGAGCACTCTTCACCTTTGTTTATATTTATCTTGTTATTTTCAGTATTTACTTTCTTGTTCCTACTTAAAAAATGCAAAACCAGAAAACTAAATAATAATATCTTTATTGCTTTCTTTAAGTTTTAGCAATTTAATTCTTGCATGATAAAAAATGAAAACCCAAAAATAGAGTGTGTAAAAAAGTTTGCTTTAAATTCCTAGTTAGTAAAACTTGAAGGCTAGATTTTCTGAGTTATGAAAATGCAAATATGATTTTCTTCACATGCTTAGTATTTAAATTGATATTCTCCTACAAATTGCATGAAGTTGACCTTATCTAAAAATTTATTCTAAGTTTGATATCTGTGGGTAGCATATTCTTGATCCTAAGTTTAGGTAATTGTTGGACATAATTAGAGAAGGTCTAAGCTGCTATTTATCTTACTCTAAAGTGATACTAAAATTTTGGAGATTTACTTTTTGAAAAATGCAAAATGTTACATGATGAGATTTTGTATGACAATGTTAAATTCCTACGAGCCATATTTAATATTTAGGCTAGGAAGCTTTCTACATATTACTGCTTGTCATTACATTGAGTTTGATCAACCTTTGTGACCCTAATGAGAGACTTGTCATGCTTTTAAAATCAAGATTCACTTGCACTCTACTTATATATATATGCACTACTCTACACTGGAGTAGACGCAACAACATGCCATCCACCTTTTCAGAAAAATGTTTTACTCCTACACTAGGAGGAAACACCAAAAATATTCCACTAGGATAGCCACCAAAATAATTGCTCAAACATCTTTGTTGTTATCTCGCAATCTTATATGCCAAAAAGGAAGTACTGTGAGCTATGAAAATAAAATAAAAATAAGAAAGAAAGAGAAAAAGAAATGGACAAGTGTCCAAGAAAAAAAGAAAAAAAAGAAAAAAAAGAAAGAAAAGAAGATAGCTCATAATTCCTAGCAATGTTTCTAATGTCCAAAAGAGAGATATGAATGAGCATAGTAGAATTAGGATTATTAGTTTCTACTATATATCCACCATATTCCACACACACACATGCATATCTTGATTTGATTGTTTGACTTATTTCTCTCTGGATCCATTGTTTGATTTTACAATATATGTTTTGCATGTAAGTCATCCATAATATTTCCATACCTATAAGCTCCACATATAAACCTTTAGATATAGGTTGGAATAAAGGTATAAGCTTCATTGCCTTGGTAAGGAACCAAAAATACCACATATATAAGAGACTTGAGCGTGTCATGCAAAGAATCTCTGAGTTTTATTGCTGAAAATCTATAAAAACTACAGAAGATTGGTTGAACAGAAGAGTTGGAGACATGGTGCTTGACTTGATCTGTCTATTTTTCAATTGCTCATGATCCAAGGTGAAAGATGTTAAGCCCCATGGTTGAAAAGAATAAGAGTAAGTTTGAAAATGAGGCCAATGAATTTCAAGCTGGAGAAAAATTTTAGTTTAAATACTTGAGTATTTGTTGGAAGTTATTAAAAACATGTGGGAAACCCTGAGTATTAATTTTTCCTATCATTTCAGAGTTAGCTTTGCTAGGGACTAGCAAAGGTTTAGCTTGGGGGAGCTTATTGACGATAGATAACGATCATTTTTAATGATCAACTAAATGCATAAAAGAGATCACCACTAGAAAACATAGGGGTTTTAACTGACAATTTCCACGAGTTTTGGTGATTTCATATTTTCTGCAGGATTATTCTAGAAAAGAGAAATTAGAGGATTTAATTGCAAAATTAGCATGAAACTTAACCGCAACGAAAAATATCATCAACAGACTCAGCAAGGTTCCAAAAAAACACCAGAAGAAAGCGGAGCACGTGCCTCGGAGAGGTGGGGCCAGCCAGCCCCACAAGCCGGGCCGCTCGGAACCCCCTGGTGGGACCCACCTGCCAGTTTCTAGAGTATTCCTCCACCGCCTTTGAGGATCAATCTAGGCCCTACGTGAAGTCGGTTTGATCTGACGGCCATCGTTTCCTCCACTGGACTATAAATATGGGCCTGCACCCCCTAGGAGCAATTAGGATCTACCTCAATTCATTTATCAAGATTAGACTAGAAGCTAGGGTTTCTAGAGATAAGAATTAGAGCTCCAGTTCTTTAAGTTCTAGATTAGGTTTAGCTAGCAAGGTTCAAGTAGAGTTGGGCGCTTCGCTCAGAGCTTCCGATCCGCAGTCAAGAGATTGGTAATTTATATCTTGTTTATGACATTGTTCTCAATTACTATATTGCTACTTATTATGTTCTTAGTTTGCTCTAGTTGCATTCTTGATATAGTTATGATTGGTGATGATTATAGTCATATGTTTGTAAAGCGCCTAATTCAATTCTCGAGTGGGTTAGGTGGTATGCATTACGTAAGCATGGTGCGTAGATTTCATATATACCTATGATTGCATCCTGATGTGCCGGATAGTGTGGTAGATTGTAGATGTACAGGTCTATTGAGTCCTCTGTATTCCACCCCTCGTATGTAGGCTAGTAGAGCGCGGTCGCGAAGGAGGTGACTTATGTCTCAATATCCTCCCTAGTTGATGCTCCTTATGCTGTTTTCTAAATTGGTTATACTATAGATGAAAGTGTGTATATTGGTGTGATCTATAGGCTTATTATTTAGGGATAATTTAGAAGTTCTTTACTCTAGCCGAATCTCCTATGTAACCAAATCATATTAGTTGAGTCTTTAATCTCTGTCTCTAGAAAGCCCTCTGTTATCATATTTATCTTTATCTTTATTGTTTATCTTGACTCACCCCTGCTAAAGCATTAGAGTGGTTGACTACCATAGGTTTGCATATTTAAAGTCATAGTCATAATTCTTTTCTACCCCCTCCTAGATAAATCCAACGCAATAAATAAGTTTTCCTTTTGGCTTAAAACAAATCAACGATACTTGGTCTTACCAGGTGAAATGTTACAACAGAAAAAATTATCGTATGCGCTTTGCGGATATATTCTATAGAGTTATTTTTAGAGTAGTCAAGTGTAGATTCTTTTCTAGCATTTTTGACATCATGTTAGGGATGACAACTTAACATGAAGTGATGTTAGAAATGTCAACATCAAGATGACCATTTGTTCCTATTGGTATCCCAATTGACTTGGGTTCTTCCATTCCAAACTTCTTCAATATGTCCTTGATAGTCTTGCTTTAACTCACAAATATGCCTTTCTTTAATTGCTTGATTTATAGACCAAGGAAGTAACTAAGCTCTCCAATCATAGACATCTTAAATTCTTTTACCATCATTTCTCCAAACTCTTCACAAAAGTCTTGGTTGGTTGATCTAAAGATAATGTCATCAACATAGATTTACAACACAAACAAGTCATTTCTAATATTCTTGGTGAAGAGAGTGTTATCAATCTTCCCCATCTGAACCCTTTGGAGATCAAGAAATCTCTCAATCTCTCATACCATGCCCTTGAAGCTTGCTTCAAGCCATAGAGAGCCTTCTTCAACTTGTAGACATGGTTGGGCTTTTTATATCTTCAAATCCTGGGGGTTACTCAATATATACTAGCTCATTGATGAATCCATTCAAAAATGCACTCTTCACATCCATTTGATATAGCTTGATATTGTGGGCACAAGCATAGGCTAATAAGATTCTAATTGCCTCCAATCTTGCAACCGATGCATAAGTTTCTCCAAAGTCAAGACCTTCAACTTGAGTGTATCCTTGTGCTACCAATCTTGCTTTATTTCTCACAACTATGCCATCTTGATCTTGTTTGTTCCGGAATACCCACTTGGTGCCAATGATATTGTAATTCTTAGGACGCTCAACTAGTTCCCAAACTTGATTTCTTTCAAAGTTGTTGAGCTCTTCATGCATAGCATTGACCCAATCACAATCCATCAAGGCTTCTTCTATCTTCTTTGGTTCTATGGATGAGACAATGAATAATGCTCGTAAAAAGATGCCAATCTTGATCTAGTTTGCACACCACTTCTAATGTCACCAACCACTTGATCTAGAGGATGATCTCTTGCAATATGAGTTGGTTGGAGAACTTGCGGTTGAGCACTTGAACTAGGTTGATCACTTGGTTGAGATGATATACTAGCCACTTGATCTTGTACTTGAGAGTCACTAACTTGAGTTTAAACTTGAGAACCACTAGCGTGCACATTTGGAGATACAATCACTTGATCTTTGTCATCTTCAATATCCACCACCTGAGTTGGCCTTATATCCCCAATATCTATTTCCTTCATGGCTTGTATCAATTGAGTTCCTCTCACATCATCAAGATTCTCCTCCTCATCTTGAGAGCCATTGGTTTCATCAAATTCAACATCATGCACCTCTTCAACTATGCCATGAGTGAGATTCCAAACTCTATATACTTTGCTTATAGTAGAGTAATCGAGTAGAAATCCTTCATCACATTTCTTCTCAAACTTGCTCAATCGAGTGCCCTTCTTGAGAATGTAGCATTTGCATCCAAACACTCTAAAATATATAATGTTGGGCTTTCTTCCATTCAACAACTCATATGGTGTCTTTTCTAGTAGCCTATGACAATAGAGCCTATTTGAGCAATAGTTGACGGTATTGATTGCCTCGACCCAAAATGAATGATCCAAATTGTATTCACTCAACATTGATCTTGCCATGTCAATCAAAGTTTGATTCTTCCTTTCAACTAGCCTATTGGATTGAGGTGTGTACTTGGCCGAGAATTGATGCTTGATTCCAAAATCATCACATAACTCTTTAATTCTTTTGTTCTTGAACTCACTTCCATTGTCACTTCTCACCTTTTTGATTGAAGTCTCAAACTCATTTTGGCTTCTCTTGACAAATGTCCTGAATGTGTCAAACACTTCACTCTTGTCAACAATAAAGAACACCCAAGTATATCTAGTGTAGTCATCCACTATCATAAATCCATATTTGTTTCCACCAATGCTCTCATACTTGGTTAGGCCAAATAGATCCATGTGCAACAACTCAAATGCCTTGCTTGTACTCATCATGCTCTTGTTGGGATGAGTATTGTCAACTTGTTTGCCCATTTGACACGAACAATATAGCTTGTCTTTCTCAAACACCATATCCTTCAACCCTCTAACTAAATCATGCTTGATAAGCCAGTTACTAGCATTGAAGGCCACAAGATAGAGATTCTCAGATCTAAAGCCCTTGAATATCAAGTTGCTTCCATTAACAATCACTATCTCAACATCATGAACACCAAATATATATTTGAATCCAAGATCACATAATTGAGCCACAGACAAGAGATTGAAGTTGCTAGATTCCACTAGCAACACATTAGAGATGGACATATTATTTGTGATTGCAATCTTTCCCAAGCCTTTCACCTTACCTTTGCCATTGTCCCCGAAAGTAATACTATCAACACCATTGCCACTTGATGAGATTGATTTGAACATTCTAGAATCCCCGGTCATATGTTGAGTGCACCCACTATCAAGCACCCAATGCCTTCCTCCGGCTTTGTAATTGACCTACAAAAGCAAATCAATTTTTCTTAGGTACCCAAACTTGCTTGGGTCCTCCAAGGTTAGTCACTAAGCTTTTGGGCACCCAAATTGCCTTTTTCTTTGGGCCAACAATGGGAGCACCAATGAACTTAGCCTTTGTAACATTCTAAATGTTAACTATGTTTGCATTGCATTTTTATTATGCATAATAATCGTCATGCATATAATCATAAGCATATGAAAGTGCAAGTTCTATGTGTGCAACACCTATATGTGTTCAGTGATTCTAAAAGTGACCCAAAGTTGTTTAGATTTCAATTTCAAATAGGGTTTGTATTTAAAATTTTGTCAAAATATGCTTTCATGAGTGTATATATGTCAGAGGCTTTTATCAAGTTATTAAATAGTTTCAAGTTTAAGTATGTGAATTAATCACTTTTTGGAGTTGGAGCCTAAATAAAAGTTGTAGCATAAACTTTTTACTACAAACTTTATTTAAGGGTCCAGGGCTAATTCTCTTTTTAACTTGTTCAAAAATTGACTTTAAAATTTAATTCAGCAAGGATTTGGTAAAGGACAGAAAAATTCTAAATCCTGAATTTCAGTTTTCTTTTCAATGTTTAGGGCTGTGTAAGTTTAATTTTCATGAACAAATTTCTGGAAACTGGTTCACCACTTGTTGCTACAAAGTTAGTACTTTCATGCCATGGATTTGGTTGAGCTATTGGGGTGATGATTAGTCCTTAATTAAATGCAAAAACTTGCTAATCAACATGTTTAGTGTCCTGTTTAATTGAAACCAGGTTTTCAGTTTCTTTTTACCTCTGTTGGGGAGCTTGTAGTTTAGAATTTGATTAGAATTAGAACTTAGTCCTTAAATAGAGGTTGTAGGGCACCTATAGAGGATCTCCATGAAACAATCGAATTGCATTTTGGTTACCTGGACAGAGAGAAATCAAGAGGAGAAACCAGCTGTTTCAGTTGCTACAGTAGCCGGTCTGATTTTCTCCATCGCCCATGCCGTGCGCTGTCACCGGCGTCGCCGTGGCCATCGCGCGCCTTCGAGCGCCGGGGTGAGCTGTGGGACGCGTGGGCGAGCTCACGAAGTCGCTGGCTTCCTCTCCCGCTTTCCCTTCCTTATTTAAGCCACTGGACGGCCGTCGTTTACCTCTTTCTTTTTTCTTCCCGCCGACGACCGAGCTCCACTCCACCGTCAAATTCGCCGTCACCACGCCATCTCAGTCCAATTGCTTGTGCCACCAACTCCGCCATTCTTGGGCGCACCGGTTGCACCCGATTACGCCTTGTGCCATTGCCGGTATTGCCCGAGCAAAGGTCGTCTTCTTCCCGGCCGGCAAAGCACCACCGTGCATGATCACGCCGTGGCCAAGCCGCTCCAAAGCCCGTCATGCTCAATTAGCTAGTGCTCTCGGTCCACCTTGAGCTCCTGGAGCTCATTGGCTCTTTAAACCCTTTCGCCAAGCCATAGGCGCGGCGGAACGCCGCCGCACCGCCGCTGTACGCCGCTACGGCCGCCTCTGCCGTGGATTTCCCTTCTCCGCCCCGTCTCTGGTTGAACCAGTTGAAGCATCGAGGTCGTGGTGAGCCTGCGAAACTAACCCTGTCACCGTTTGGGTCTCTACTATGTCCTATTGGCCGGAGCATCGCCATGCCGCCGTGCCGGAGCTCCGCCGAACTGCCATGGCCGCTAGCGTGCCTCCTCCGGTCGCCAACCTAGCTAACCAAGCCCCTAGATCAGTTCGCCATGAGGTTGCGGTTGTGTTGGTATGCTCGTTCTTGCCGAAAGCCTCGCCGGCGGCGAGGTACACCGGCAAACCGCCGGTGGCCACCTCTCGGCCAAGGCCGAGCTGATGCTGGGCCATTGGGCCGGTGTGGGCCGCAAGTTAGCGGGCCACAGAAGGATTAGGTTTTTCTTTTTCTTGTTTTTCCAATTTGGTGAATAGTGCTAGGAATTATTTATTTCATAGAAAAATATCTAGAGCTCCTAAAATCATGAAAATTTTTGTATAGCTTCTCTGTAATGATATATATTTAGGAAAAATATGAAACTTGGATTTTGCATAATTTTTGCATGAGATAAAATTTTCTCTTTTAATTAATAAATGTAATCTCTATGATTTTTCGAGGGTGAATTATTAGTCCAAAAATTATGAAATTTATTTTACACCTATTTCATGACATAAACAATTTGTACAAAAAGTTTGAGATAAATTTGAAAATATTTCATAAAATCATTATTTCTAAATTTATTAATAAAAAGGAAAAGGAGGTATGTGATCACTTGTGTGCTTATAATTGATTGCTTTATTTTCATATCTTTTCTATTATCATCATAGGGTATTGTTTTTATGTGATTCATACTCTAATTGGAGAATAGATTGTTTTGCTATTTTATATCTGGATTGCTAAGTGTGATAGTATTGCTTACATGTTTGGTTCTCCTTTTCCAAATAAAACAACCGTATGGTACCTATGCAGTGCTTGTGTGACCTTTAGGATTACATGATGACCTTGGGGTATGAAACCCCACTGATTCTTGATATTTTCTTTAGTTAATAATAATAATCATGATACACTAGATGATAGCAAATAATTGTTGCTTTCTAGCAATTAGGTTAACCCTTTCAGAGAAGAGATATGCACTTACTCAAAGTGTGATTAGAAACAGATGAGGTTAGTCTATTTTAACCAACTCTAATAATATAGTGTTGTCATCAGAGAAAGAGAATTGCACACATGGAACCTTATGTAGCTTTCCATTCTTACTATGCACATGGTCATTGCATCACATCATTTCATGTCATACCATTTTAACTATGCATTATGTATGCACTCTTGGTATTCATATATCGCATACATTCATATAGGATTGGAGGAAGAGGCGTCCATCGAGTGCGTGATAATCGAGAAGAAGGGTCCATAGGAGTCGCCACTCGAAGGTGAAGGACGAGACTTTGAATCACTGTCGAAGTGCACTAACCCCGAACCCTCCACTTTTCACCGAGGCAAGCCCCAGAGCATTCTATTAACCTTTTCTCTTTTAAAATACAATTATTAACTTTTGTTACTTGTGATGTGCATTATGTTTATAGGAATTGCGTGATATCGTTGTTGCATAACTACCTTGTCCACTAAAATGAACCTGGTCATAATACTAGATTGGATAGATAGTTTTATGATTAGCCATGCTTAGATCATTAAGAAGCCAGATGATTTCCTGTCATCCACAACATTTAGGCTGGTACATGTGATATCCTTAAACATGAGGTGAATGATAATTGGAGACCGGACGGGACTCGGTGTTGGAGATGCTACAGGACATGGAGGTCTTGTATGCTTCTAGTTTTTCCGTCTGAGTCGATTAAGGACCGTACCGTACTCTGGTCTAGGTGTGAGATTGAACGTACCTTCACATAGCAGCCGAATAACTCGTTTTGACTGTGAAACTGATTAGCTCGTTCGAGGTAGAAATTGAATCGTTAGCATCGCTGGGAGGAGAGTAACTAGTGGAGAGGGTACTGATCCAAAACCCTGCATGACTACGGGCTACGGGCTGAACGGGCATGACTTGTGAGGATGCGGTACCATCAGTTTTGCAAAACGGTTCAATCCTATTTTTCGAATAGAGTGAACGGTAATCCGCGCGGGTGAAGTACAAACTCATGCGGGTGTGTGATACGGGCTTACCCAGCTGGTGTAATCGATTCGAATCGCCGTCTCTCCTGGATAGTGAGAAACTTATACCTTATCGCAGAGACGTAGTAAAAGAAATGAAATTCACTGTTGATATTGGAAGGATTATAATTGGTACCTCATCTGTAGTTAAATGCTTGTTATAATTCAAGTGTATGTTTGAGAAAGGTGCAAACATAGTTATGGATAGCATCATAATAATTTTGCCGCCAACATATAAAACTCTGGAATCTAATAATAAGCTTTTCCGCAAAAGTTGCTAGCCAACAAAACCCACCATACATAGCCATTATGTATCCTTGGAGTCTTTTCTTTTATTCCCTGTCGGGTAAGTCTTGCGGAGTACAATTGAGTACTCAGGGTTTTTACCCATCGTTGCAGGTGACTTGTTGTGTGAAGGGTCTTACATTCGCAGGCGTTAACCTGTGGATGGTAGTGTTGATTAGGCCAATGGGCATGGCCACATCTTGTACACTCTTCACCATGCTGCCGAGGTTTGAATAAAGCTGGTGTTATAAAACAAACATATGATATTGTATTTGAAAATAAGAAACACTTTCGTGTAATGTATTTGAACCGCTTTTGTAAACACATAGAACTTGGGTTGTAATTATTTTCTGTTGTAAACTCTGTATACTGATGTATGGTGTATCCTTAATCATGTGATCCTGGATGTAAGTTGATTCACCAAGGTCCTTCGTGACACTCGGTAGACTACCGGGTTCATTCGAGAAGAGGTGTATACGTGTCAACGTTGTTAACGGGGATAATTATGCTTAATCTCAGATGAATTATTCGGTTCTATCACAGCCTTCACACCATTAGTACCCTTGGTAAGCAAATAACAAGAATCGAATAGAGGATATGTTAGCATTCTTCTTGTTCTTGCAATATTGCTCTATATGCCCCACTTGCTTGCAACTAGAGCAAAAACGTCCATTGCCCTTCATAAAACTAGTCTTGTGAGTGTCAAAGGCCGCCTTGCCATTCTTGGGGTATAGCCCAATCCCTCTTTATTAAGAGAGAACTGTTGGCTACCCAAGCACTTTAGTAAGTAGGCATCTCCACCATAGGCCTTGTCTAAGGCATGGGTGAGCTCATTTACCTCTGTCTTGAGGGTCTCATTCTCCACCATGAGTGAGGCATCACAAGTGAAACCATCGCTAATAGTAGATGTGGCATTACTTGAGCTACAAGAGGGGTTAGCGGGACCAACAACAATAGGAGTATATAATGATTCATCAAGAATATCACATGTTACTCCTATGTTGCATGTGTCTATAATATCCTCAATCTTAGTTTGATCAAGAAGGGAGGAGTAAGCCTTTTCAAGCTTGGTGTGAGCCTTCTTAAGCTTCTCATAGGCTTCTATTAGCCTCTCATGAGTAGCATTGAGCTCATCAAAGGATTGCTCAAGAGCTTGCTTGCTCTTGCGCAACTCTTTGCACTCCTTCCTCCTCTTCTCAATATAAGAGTGAGCATCTTGTAGCATGCCAATGAGGTCCTCCTTTGAGTACTCATCATCATCATCACTCCCAATATCGTTCTCATCATCGGATTGTACCTTGGATTTCTTAGCCATTAAGCATGTCGATGGAATATCAAAGAGTGAACGCTTGTTGGAGATGGCAAAACTAGCAAGCAACTTCTTCGTTGATTTCTTGTCATCTTCACTCTCATCATCACTATCACTTGAGGCATCACTATCCCATGTGACACAATATGATTGCCCCTTCTTCTTCTTGTACTCAAGTTTCTTCTCCTTCTTTTCCTTCTTGTCCTTCTTCTCTTTCTTGTCGTTCTTCTTCTTCTTGTCGTCTTCATCACTCTCATTATCACTATTGAATGGACAATCGGCAATAAAGTGATCCTTGCTCTTGCACCTAAAGCACCTCTTGGCCTTGGTGGCATCTCCTCTTTCTTGCACCATAGCCCTCCTTCATGAACTTGCCAAATTTGCACACGAAGAGAGCCATTGCTTCTTCATCAATCTCACTTGAGCTTGTGCTAGCTTCATCATCACTTGATTCTTGCTTCTTTGCTTTGCCCTTGCTTTTGGAGGAAGTGGCCTTGAATTCTAGGGTCTTCTTTTTCTTCTCTTTCTCTTGAGAGGCCCCCTTCCCGTTCCACACGGTAGGTGTCATGTGTGGTCACCTCACCTAGTACTTGGTTAGGGGTCTTGTTGTCCAACTCTTCTCTCACCAACATTGTGACCAAGAAGTCAAATCTTGGTGGCAAGCTTCTAAGGAACTTGTGAGAGAAGTTCAAATTCTCCACCTTCTCACCCAAATTCTTCAAGTCATTCACTATCACTTGCAAATGGTGGAACATCTCCGGCACACTCTCATCTTCTCGTATTTTGAAACTTGAGAACTTGTCCTTGAGAATGTATAGCTTGGCACTCTTCATGGCTTGTGTGCCCTCATATGTCTCCTCTAATCTTGTCCATTCATCATGAGCTCTCTCCAAATCCTTGATTTGCTCAAACACCTTTGAATCCAATGCCTCATAGAGTGTGTTAATTGCAATGTCATTGAATTGGAGCTTCTCTTCTTCTCTTGCGGTTGGGTCCGTTGGATCAATCACGGCAAAATCTTTGTCCACAACCTCCCAAACCTTTCTATTCAATGATTTCAAGTTTGCACACATCTTTCTCTTCCAATGATCGTAACCGGTACCATCGAAGTGTGGTGGCTTCCCCACATGATTGATATGGTTGATTTGAGCTATTTTGACACCGCAGGATGTTAAGCCTCAATCAACGGTGACCTCAGCTCTGATACCACTTGAAAGGTCCTAAATGGCTAGGGAGTTAAATAGCCTAATTAAAAATCTACAAAGCACTAAACAAACCTATTAGTAAATTAAATGGCGAAGCAAGTGTTGCGCTACCCTAATATGCTACTTTGCCCAAGAGTAGTCGCGAGGTAGAAACCGAGGGATACAAACTGTGCCTTCGGGATGTTGTGTCAATCACCTTCTTGATCAACAATGAATATCCAAGGTGATAATCCAATCAATTAATATGAAATCCAAATATGATCTCGATGGATCAATTCCAAATGAACACCGGATTTTTTACCGAGGTTCACGTGCTTGCAAACACACTACTCCTTGTTGTGATGGTACACTCACTTGGGATTCGGCGGTTAATTGGCACCACACCAAGCCTCCAATGGGCACCGCAAGAATCATCATAAGATGAGGGCAACACAAGTCACAAGTATTCCACTAGAGTACCTTTTGCGATCTCCCGTGAAGATAAGGTCAAGAACCCCTCACAATCACCTACGGAGTGGCCAAGAACAATCTCTAAGCTTCCTCAACTCCGGCTCGCTGCTCCAACCATCTAGGTGGTGGCAACCACCAAGAGTAATAAGTTCAATCGCAGCAAGAACACTCACTAGTGCCACTAGATGCTCAATCACAAGGCAAATGCACTAGAAGCACTCCCAATCACTCTCTAGATCAATCAAGAGGCATGCAAAGTGATGGAAATGGTTTTCTTAGCTCTAAGGGATGTCAAGTGTGTCAAAGTGCCAAGAGAGACTCCCCCAAGCTGGCCAAACCACTTATATAGGCACCCACAAGATCGCATAGCCGTTGCCCTCAAAACTCACTGTCTGCGCGTTGACCGGACGCGGAAAACGACTTGACCGGACGCGTCCGGTCTAGCGTTCGGTCCAACATAACCGGCCACATGTACTAGCCGTTTGAATCCCACCTTTCGCACCCAACGACTAGCCATGCTCGCGCTATCAGATAGACGACCGAATGCATCCGCTACTTGACCGGACGCTCGCACAGCGCGAGTCCGATCACAGTCCGGAGAGGTCTAGAAACGCAAATTCTCGACCAGACGCGTCCACTGCCCTCTGACCGGACGCGCCCAGCATCCGGTGCTCACACTGCTCAACTCGGCCGCAACAAGACCTTGGCACCGAACAGTCCAGTCGCCAGAGTCCGGTCATCCTGGAAAAACTCCTGGACGCCAACAGTTGACCGGACGCGTCCGGTCCCTACCGAGATAGCGTCTGGTCACTTCTGAGTGACTGCACTTTGTCCGAAAGCCTCCGAATCCCGCCTCGCAAGCTCGACAGGAGGGTTTTACACCCAAACCTCATCAACTCCTGCTCTCATGTGCCAACACAAAAGTGTCTCTCTACTTGTGCATGTGTGTTAGCATTTTCAAATAAATTTTGCAAGAGATTGTTAGCACACTAGGTCCCTAATGCATATGCAAAGTCATTGCTCACCTAGTGGCACTTAGATAACCGATATTGCGCGACATTGCCCCTCTTACTAGTACGGTTATCAATCCTAAACCGGCCGTCATCTTCTCTACTCACCTACGGCCGGCGAAATGGAAATGCCCTAGCATATACCTTTGCCTCTAGCTTTCCATTCCGCTCCTCTTCTTCCTTCATCTCCAGGGGTGGCACTTGATCACTTGTGGTTACTTTCATCAACTTGATCTCCACTCCACCACTTGGCTTGGACCTCTCCTTTCTCTAATGCTACACACTTAGCAATAGGGTTAGTTCTAGGTTTCATCAATTAGCCAAAACCAAACTAGGGCTTTCACCTGTCCCTTCAGAGTATATAAGGAGGGCAGGGGTCCCCTAGAGGACAACTCAACACAGCTCGGATCATCGCGATCTGACATATTTTTCAATCAATAACAGGAGAGCAGGACGTAGGGTATTACACACCTAGTGGCCCGAACCAGGGTAAACTGTGTGTGCTGTTCTTCTTGTTACGTCTTGTTCATAGTCTAAAGCGTGCCTCCACTGATAAATCACTACCTTCGGTATACCCGTGGTAGACTGCCGCCGATATTTCATCGACAGGCCTAGATAGCGTTAGAACTAGAGGGAGGCAAGTGAAGGCTTGGATTCCGGAGCCATCAAGAGCTTGGATTTGGTATAGTTCTTACCTCCTCTCTCCTTTATTCTCTTTCATTGTATAGATAATATGATTGCTACAATTGAATTGATGAATACTTATCTGCTTATATTCATAGTTATTATGTTCTTTGTCTATTGTGGTTATATGGTTAGTATAGCTAGATCTATATTATACTTATTCATAGGTTCGTATAACGCTCATCTAATTGATCGTTGGGTGAGTGGTCAACATTGTGTAAGCGTGGTGCTTATACGTTGTTTACCTGCGAATGCACCCTATAGGGTGGAATTGGTAGATCACGGGTGTGACAATCCTGTTGAGTCCTATGTAGTCCAACCCCTGTTTATATGCACAGTAGGACTTGTATATGAAGGAAGGGCGTGCTATGTTCTTAAACTTCCCTAGTATGTCCACTATGAGTAGATATAATGCTAACCTTAGTGATGACTACTAGGTGTAATTGCACTAACTATAGTATGCATTGACATATAGCTAGGAATAACTTAGGAATATCTCTTGATGTTCTGCTAGTAACTCTAATGATATAGCTAGGAGTCCCTATCTGTTTATGCTGATGATTTATACTTATCTTTCATTTATCTTGTGACTCACCCCTGCATTGAGTAGCGAGGACATGGTTATGCCTATTCGTTATACTCTAGGTTATCCATCTACCTTACACGTATACCCGGTAGACCTTCCCTTGGGAAAATATAAATGACAACCTGGTAATACTCTAGGTAAAATGCTACAATGGTATTTGACCTGTGCGCTTGCATATACTGTTTCTATATTCTAAATGGTGGCATGATTTAATACCACACTCCTGATGTCATAGCTGGAGATGACAACTTGGCGCTTTAGTGGTGATGCTATGATATGCTCACCTGCATTTCTAGCACCGTTGCTAGGGATAGGTTTTATATCTACTTTCATAGTGACGTTAAGGAGTGTGAACAGTGGCTTAGAATCTACTCTCAATCGATAGAACTAGCCAGAGGGGATGATGACAGCAATGCCTTATTCTTCCCTATGGCACTCGAGACACTACCACTTCAGTGGTTCGATAAACTCGATCCAGGATCAATCAGAACCTAGAGAATCACTCATCTAATCACACAAGCAGAATTAAAAGGCTTGAAGCAAAATTATGGCAAGAATCTTAGGGATTTCTATAGAAGATTGGGAGAGCTAAGAGCATAAGTACATGACATCACCGAGAGAGAAGTAATCAAAACCTTCTCATATGGACACAAGATAAAATGGATGTTTCATGATTTCTACAAAGAGAACCCTCAGGCAAACGAAGAGATCAAGCACACCATTGAAAAAATGATAACAGAAGAGGAGAAAACACGAGAAAGATTCCTAGATCAGAATAACAGAAACAACCCGTACAGATGGAACAACCTGGACAGATGAAGCAACCCGAAGAACGGACAAGAAAATCACAACAGGAAAAGATATCCAGACAACACAATTGCAACGACTGAGAGGAAGAAGTTCTACTCAAACAGAAGATTTAAAGAACTTGAGAAAATGCGATGCATCTATCACCCAATAGGCAATCACCCCATAGGAGAATGCTGAATTTTCCAAGAAAAATGTATGAAAAAAGGTGGGAAGGAGAAGAAAGAAGACGAAGAGAAAAAAGAAGAGATCAGTTCGACAGATAATGGATTTCAAAACCCGAGAGGAACAGTTGGTTGTAATCTTCTCTTGAGTACCCAGATCAAGAAGCAAGCAAGAAGACAAGTTAGCATGGGGGACTATCATGGCAGCAGAACCAACCACCCCTTGATACCTAAACTAGTCACAATATCCTATATAGTTTTCACGAGAAGACCAATGGACGAGCATCGGAAACACAGGCCACTATCCGCTAGTACTCGAAAACGCCATTACAGTCACCAAAGTACTCATCGACAGTGGAGCAGGGCCAAATATTATATTTGCATACACTCTAAGGAAAATGGGATCAGAATTCTCAAAAATGATCACTCCCACAAGCGTACCATTTTATGGAATAGTACTCAGAAAACCAGCTCCACCACTTGGCCAGATTACACTACCAGTTACCTTGGGACTCCAACAAATTATCGTGCGGAACTCATCAAGTTCGAATTCATGGAATTCGAGTCATCCTACCACACCATACTTGGAAGACCAGCTCTGGCAAAATTCTTGGCTATACCTCACTATCCTTATTTACTCCTCAAGATGCTAGGACCCAACGGAGTACTTTCCCTAAAAGGATATTTGAAACGCGCTTTCAACTGTGATGTACAAGTTATTCAGATAGCATCAAAGACCCAAGGAGAAATCAACTCCGCGTTAGCAGAAGTCAAACCAGAAGATAAGGAAATCCCAGCCAAAAAGCAAAGTATACTGTTGACGGTGGATAGCGTCAACATTTAATAGATCAATAGACATGAGAAACACACAAATATCTAGAACTCTAGGGTTTTATCTGACAATTTCCACGAGTTTTGGTGATTTATCAATTTCTAGGGACTATTCCAGAAAACGGCGGAAAAGGACTTAATTATCAAAATACATCTCAGAATTATCCGCAACTCAAGAATACGCTACACAACTCTAGAAGGATCCAGAATACACCGGAGCAAAGGGGAGCGCGAGGCACTTCCATGTGGGGCCGGCCGGCCCCACCTGTCATGCCGCCCGGCCCCCCATGAGGGGAACCTTTTCCCCCCTTCCGGAGTCTTCCTCCACCACCATTGAGGGTTCATCTTAGCCATCTCTTAAGTCGGTTTGATCTAACGGCCATCGTGCATCCCACCGGACTATAAATACAGGGCCAGACCCCCCTTGGAGCAATCAAGTCATTTGGAGATCAAGCATCCAGAGCCAGAAACTCTAGTTCCTCAGAGTTACTCTATTCTATAGTAGTAGCCTAGTTAGATTAGATTTAGAGAGAGTCAACCTGAGTTAATCTAGCTTGGGTTCCCGATCGGTGTTGCCAGGAGCATGGAGTTCGGTACTGTTCTTGTACTCTTTGTATAATTACTTCATCGTTCTTAGCAATATTAGTATTCATTTATGTTCTTGATTGCAATGTTCATCGTCTACTTTGATTACATGTCTAGTATAGTTAGTCCACTACTATTAAATTCATATATATGCTCGTATAGCGCTTATCCAGAGGTACCCTGGGTGAGTGGTAGGCATTATGTAGGCATGGAGCCTAGATATTACGCTTATCTGCGAGTGCCCCCTGATGTGCCGTATCGTGTGGTAGCTCGTGGAGGTGACTTATAGCTTCATTGAATCCTCTGTAATCCACCCTTCGCACATAGGTTTGTAGAGCGCGGTCGCGATGGAAGGTGACGATTGTCTTAATTTCCTTCTTTAGTTGATGCTCCTTATGTTCGATATCATAGCAGCCTAACAATGATTGCTAGATGTGTTTGCACTAATTGAAGTGTTCGTTGATGTGTAGTTATAGAATGACACTAGAAACTATTTCTCTAATATTCAGATCTAATGCGTTATTATGGTAGTTAGAGTGCTCTGAGTGAATCTATTACCTTATTATGATGCTTGATCAATGCTTATAATACATATATTTATCTTATGACTTATCCCTATTATGAGTAGATGTGAGGTTATGGTTTACTGTTGCATTAATAGTATAAGTTATCAATATATCCTGCCAGACCTTCCCAGTGGTATAAATATAAATCGACAACCTGGTAATACTCTAGGTAAAATGCTACAATGGTATAATTATCTGTGCGCTTGCAGATTCTTTTCATGCATATATCTTTATATTCTTTCTAGTCATATAAAATGATATAGATCTATTTAGTGTTGTTCTTGTAATAATGCTAGATAGTACCAACAAACATTCTTTGGCACCATAGCTAGGGATGACAACCTAGTACATTGCTAGAGGTATAGGTAATTGATAGGTGACTACCAAAACAAGTGATGAGTTAATTAATACCAACAAGCATTTTTGGCACCGTTGCCGGGGAAGGTAGCTAGGCAATTGAAGAATATTGATTCACTTTTACCATTTAATGTGATAGAGATAACCATTAACCCCTGCTCAAGCAGGATTACCCTTGTTTTGTCTACTTTAATATCTTATGCAGGGTAATGAATGACCGGTTTATGACCTTCCGGCAAACTCCCACAAGAAAAGAAGAAACACATTTTATCTAAGATTGGAGAAAGAGGTCGACGTCACAAGAATTCAATTCATATATCAGGTGATAGGAACAAAGTGCTGCATCACTCACAGATTCCATCATGTGAGTGTGATCAAATAAAGACTAACCCCTATAGGAGAATTCTCACATTCAATCTGGGTAAGTCAAGAAAGAAATTCACACATGAGATGAATCAAGGTAATGACCCTGCACAAAAAAGATCCATCTCATCCTTCATCAAGGAAGAGCTGTAAGCATTGATGTTTATTCATTTATCTTTGTTGCAAGTTGTCTTTGCGTTGAACCATGCTAGAATGCAGCAACAAAATGAAACAGGATAGAAATAATCTATGCTAAATAATCTTAAACTATACATCATCCTATTAGCATAGAGTTGCAAAAAGTATGGACAACAACACTCGTATTCCAAATTTGCTATATTCCCCGGGTATGTGTCCATTAACATTTTGCAGAAAAAGAACAAAATATCATGAGTAATGTCAAAGGCAACCTAGCATTGAGCCTTTCCAAGACTCAAGCTAGGGGGATGATGAGAAGCAGGAAGCAATTCACTTCATATCAATCAATTAGTGTCCTGTTTTTCTCATCACCTTCGAAGACACCACTTTGTATGTCGGCAATAAGGATGTCTAGTAAGGCCGTGGATGACCATGATCATGAAGAGACGCAACTAAACCATTGAAGATGAAGTTTTCATATGGACATCAAAGAAGTTCCCTCAATAACCATCAAGACGGCTGGCGTATCACTTACAATGAAGAACGATTCGTCGCCATGCTGATATAAGACAAAGATAACTAAAGAGGAATTTAAGTTTGCATCTTCAGTGGACCCCAGCTCATCAACCATGAATCAATCAAGATAAAAAAAAAGGGTTGATGAAGAGCATGCAATTGTTCGTATTTCCATCGAATGGTGAAAAGGCTAAGCTAATAGAAGGAAGGCTCTTCTCAAAGGACCACAAGCTATTATCGACAGATGAATCGGACAACCCTCCTTCTTCAGGTAAGTTTATCACTTTCAAAGAAGGGAGGATAAAGACATAAGGTACGTTTATCTAAGTCTCATTAAACTATATTCAATATCTTATACCTTGTTGCTAATTTATCTTTACCTTATGCCATGCTCAAATTGCTATAAGTTCAAACAAACAAAATGATCCTTTGGTTCACCATACATAATTTTGGTTCTATTTTGAATAAATATCTTTAGTCTTTTAAGCTTCCTTGTTCTATTATAAGTATGCCTCAGAATAGTACTTAAAACATTATAAAATCAAAGCATGCTTGTATAAGAATTTGGTTGTGTGTACAGACTACCCTCTCATATATTAAAAAAAATAAATCATATTAGGAGATTGTTCATAGAATCAAATCAAGGTTAGAGGTATTCCCCAAAATAATATCTTCACCTCAACCTTGTTGAAAAAATGTTGAAGTAATGGTGAATCACTAAATCCGTGACAAACACTATCCGTATTTTAATTATTATATTCCTTCGGGTATGTGTTGTCTACTAATCCCTTGCAGAGAAAATAAGAGAAGCAGAAGGCTGAAAGAGTGAGAAAGGAATACAACATATGAGACAAGATGCTCAAGATACAAAGAAGAAAGAGGCCAGTGAAATTCATCTAACCTTTACCACATGGTGTTATCACACTCCATTAATAAAGGTAATATCTTAAAAGGTAAGTGGTCATCATTTCCTCCTGATCTTGAAGAACACATCATAGCACCATTCTCTTGATCTCAGTCTCAACCTAATGAGCTAAAAAGATTCTATCTTATTTTTGGAAGATGGTAGTCATCATGTTAATCTTAATAACTTATAAAGATGAACAATCCTTCCATAGGTTAAGCAACTCCACTCCTTTATCTTATAAGCTTAAATGCTATATTTACACTTCTGATCCTCTCACCCATGTTATAAATAAATAATGTGAACAATATCAATCTTATTGTGCCTAAGGATAGAGAAGAATGAATAAATTTCTGGTTCTGTTGGTGTTTTCCCACCAACAGAGCCCATGCACTTGATCTCTACCTTGTCTTTATAAGCAGAAAACACTCTGAGCATAGTGTGGGGAGATTCTCCAAATCCTACAAGTGGAAGTTCTCAACCAATGACAATGATGCGTATAAGATGGGTTTTGATATGCTAAAAAAAAGAAGGTGGAACTACCATTGGAAGCGCCACTAGTGGAGGCACCACCTCAATCCTTATCGTCAAGAGCAAACCGAAGTACTCAATGAACCACTGCAAGGAGAAGTCTAGTTCGAAGGACTCAAAACATCGAACCCTCACCGTGAGGTAACATCGGAAGTTATCTATATTTACTTTCTTGCATCTCATGATTTATTTTCTCTTTAGCATGTTTACCTTTCTATATTAGTATTGCACAGAAAAACAAAAAAAAATAAATAGGTATGCATTAGGCTGCATTCATGCATCTTAAAAACTCGAAGCCCCATGTGAAAACTCTTGTGGTATAAAAACTGTAGGAGTGCTCACTGTGGTGGCCTACAAAATAAAAATATATATCACGCATTTGTACTATCTGCATATAAACCCATAAAACTCTAAAAATATTAATTGAGCATCCTGCTGCAACTGTTATCATAAAAATCTTTTGAACCCTCCATAACACCCAATCCTCTAAAAACGGCTATCCACTAAACTTTTTTTATCCTAATACGTTCCACGAGTTTTGGTGTTTTGTGAGAGCTTTCTGTAGGATGACTCTGAGAGCCAGCTCACCTAGGTGTCTTCATCTTTACCACTCGAAGTACACCTTTCTAACACACAGTTAACCCCTGTGTGGAGGAAGTAACTTCTTAGGGGATGAGAATGAAGTATTCCCAGCAATACTTGCTCTTATAAGCATGAGCTTCTCTGTGAGGACCACTCAGCTTTAATGCTTAACTACGACAACATCCAGCTTGGGGGAGAGCATCCCCTAGTTATCAGGTAAGTATACCTAAGCGATCATCGAGTCTATTTTATAGTCATAAAATACCAAAAATATGTGAGCACATGAAGGTTCATAAGAAAACCTAAAAATACCAAAAATATGTGGGCACATGAAGGTCCACACCTATAGAGTCTTTTGTGAGTCCATTAAACAACAATTAAAACCAAATAAAGATATTCTAGCTATTTATTAAGGTGTGATCATAGAGTGCATTTATAAGTCTGTCTAGTTTGTTAAGAGTCAAATAAAAACTGAGGAACAATAAAATCTTATCTTGGAAATGATAAATAATTGCTCTGCCGTAATTCCTTTCAAGTGCCTAGTTTTCAACCTTAAGTTCTCCCGAGTTTTAGATATGACTACGTTAATATAAGAATTTACTCTGAACCTGAAACTTGTGGAGGCATATGCTTGAGCTAAGTCTAAGTGATTGATGGATATGATATAAGAAAGTCTGAGCGGCTATTTATCTTATTCCTAGCGACACTAAGTTCTGGAGATTTATCTTTTAAAAATTCAAAATCTTACATGATGAGCTCTTGTATGACAAAGTTTGAATTCCTACCAAAGCCATATATGATATATATTTAGAATAGGAAACCCTTTATTCATTTATGCTGCTTGCATTGCATTGAGTTCAGTCAACCTTTGTCGTATACCTTATGAGAGTCTTGTCATGCTTTTAAAATCAAGATCACTTACACACTCCACCCACATATGCATTACTCCTACTCTGGGAGTAAGCGCAACCATTTTCCACTTTCATCCAGATCCACCTTAAAATTATTTTTCTCCTACACTGGGAGTGAACACCCAAAAAAATATACCCATAGGATAACCCTGTTAAATGCTCTAAGTACTTAATTGCTATCTCTCCAATTATTATATTCAAAGGATGCATGTGGCTATGCAAAAGAAAAGTTATTGAAAAAGAGAGAGAGAGAAGAAAGGGGAGTAAAAAAATGGACAAGTGTCTAATCAATTCAAACAATGGGTACTTAGATGTCCGCCTCCCTAAAAAAAAGAGAGAGAAAAAGAGAAAGAAAGAATAAAGATAGCCCATGTTTTCCCGTGAAAGTTCTAAGTTCAAGAGAGAGATTTATTTTCGAAGAGCAAAAGTAGAATTAAAATTAGCCACCATATATTCACCTATACACCATACTCCATACACATACACATCTTGGTTTGATTGTATGACTTGACTCTCTTTGGATCCATTGTTTGACTTTACAATATATGAATTGTAAGTATGCTTATTTTTAATGCCACTCCTATGAGCTCCACCATAATCATTAGTTGTAGGAGGCATGACAACATGAATGCCTCAAGTGAGATCCATAAATACCATATATTAAAGAGACTTGAGGGTGTCATACAATTAAGCTCTGAGTTTTACCGCGAAAATTTGCAAAAAAAAAAAACTCCAGAATATTAGTTGAGTGAAGAATTTGAGACATAGTGCTTGACTTGATTGTTCTATCTTTCAATTGCTCAAGACCCATGTGAAAGTTAAAAAGTTCCATAGCTACAGGTAAAATGAGTAAGTTTGAAAGTTAGAGTAGTTTTGTCTAATCCGGAGGCGAATTTCTGTTTGAAAGCATGTGTACTTTTGAGGCGTGAAAGCATTGTAGCAACTCCTGATCCAACTCTAGGCTTTGCTAAGGGACTAGCAAAGGGTAAGCTTGGGGGAGTTGTTGACGGTGGATAGCGTCAACATTTAATAGATCAATAGACATGAGAAACACACAAATATCTAGAAGTCTAGGGCTTTATCTGACAATTTCCACGAGTTTTGGTGATTTATCAATTTTTAGGGACTATTCTAGAAAACGGTGGAAAAGGACTTAATTATCAAAAAACATCTCGGAATTGTCCGCAACTCAAGAATACGCTACACAACTCTAGAAGGATCCAGAATACACCGGAGCAAAGGGGAGCGCGAGGCACTTCCAGGTGGGGCCGGCCAGCCCCACCTGTCATGCCGCCCGGCCCCCCATGAGGGGAACCTTCTCCCCCCTTCCAAAGTCTTCCTCCACCGCCATTGAGGGTTCATCTTAGCCGTCCCTTAAGCCGGTTTGATCTAACGGCCATCGTGCATCCCACCGGACTATAAATACAGGGCCAGACCCCCTTGGAGCAATCAAGTCATTTGGAGATCAAGCATCCAGGAGCGTGGTTCCTTAGAGTTCCTCTATTCTATAGTAGTAGCCTAGTTAGATTAGATCTAGAGGGAGTCAAGCTGAGTTAATCTAGCTTGGGTTCCCGATCGGTGTTGCCAGGAGCGTGGAGTTCGGTACTGTTCTTGTACTCTTTGTATTATTACTATATCGTTCTTAGCAATATTAGCATTCATTTATGTTCTTGATTGCAATGTTCATCGTCTACTTTGAGTACATGTCTAGTATAGTTAGTCCACTGCTATTGAATTCATATATATGCTCGTATAGCACTCATCCGGAGGTACCCTGGGTGAGTGGTAGGCATTATGTAGGCATGGAGCCTGGATATTACGCTTATCTGCGAGTGCCCCCTGATGTGCCGTGTCGTGTGGTTGCTCGTGGAGGTGACTTATAGCTTCATTGAATCCTCTGTAATCCACCCTTCGCACATAGGTTTGTAGAGCGCGGTCGCGATGGAAGGTGACGATTGTCTTAATTTCCTTCTTTAGTTGATGCTCCTTATGTTCGATATCATAGCATCCTAACAATGATTGCTAGATGTGTTTGCACTAATTGAAGTGTTCATTGATGTGTAGTTATAGAATGACACTAGGAACTATTTCTCTAATATTCGGATCTAATGCGTTATTATGGTAGTTAGAGTGCTCTGAGTGAATCTATTATCTTATTATGATGCTTGATCAATGCTTATAATACATATATTTATCCTATGACTTATCCCTGTTATGAGTAGATGTGAGGTTATGGTTTACTGTTGCATTAATAGTATAAGTTATCAATATATCCTGCCAGACCTTCCCAGTGGTATATATATAAATTGACAACCTGGTAATACTCTAGGTAAAATGCTACAATGGTATAATTATCTATGCGCTTGCGGATTCTTTTCATGCATATATCTTTATATTCTTTCTAGTCACATAAAATGATATAGATCTATTTAGTGTTGTTCTTGTAATAATGCTAGATAGTACCAACAAACATTCTTTGGCACCATAGCTAGGGATGACAACCTAGTACACTGCTAGAGGTGTAGGTAATTGATAGGTGACTACCAAAACAAGTGATGAGTTAATTAATACCAACATATACTTATCCTATCGATGGACAAGGACGCTAAGAAAATTGACCTAGGCACTGACGATCCATCCAAAACAGCCACCATCTGCGCACACTTATCTGCTAAATAGGAACTCGTGGTTACCAACTTTCTGCGGGACAACAAGAACATATTCACATAGAAACCAGCTGATATGCCCGGAGTCCTAAGTAGGTTGGCTAAGCACAAAATAGAAGTAAACAAAGGATCAAAACCAGTCAAGCAGAGACTACATCGTTTCTCACCTGACAAGAAAGAAGCAATAAAGAAAGAAATAGCTAAATTATTGGCAGCAGGCTTCATAAGAGAATTTTACATCCATACTAGTTAGCTATCCCTGTCTTGGTACAAAAAAAGAACTCGGATGAGTGGCGCATGTGCGTCGACTACACTGACCTTAACAAGCATTGCCCATAGGACCCCTTTGGGTTACCTCGGATTGATCAAATTGTGGACTCAACAGCATGAGCAGCTCTTTTGTCTTTCCTAGATTGCTACTTTGGATATCATCAGATTGCACTAAAAGAAGAAGACCAAGGCAAGACTTCTTTCATCACTCCTTTCAGAGCCTATAGCTACAAAACAATGTCTTTTGGACTCAAGAACGCAGGGGCAACTTATCAAAGAGCAATTCATACTTGTTTGGGAGAACAAATCGGAAAGAATGCTGAAGTATATTGTTGACACTCCTTAACGTCACTACAAAAATAGATATAAAACCTATCCTCAGTAACGGTGCCAGAAATGCTGGTGAGCATATCATAGCATCACTACTAAAGCACCGAGTTGTCATCCCCAACTATGACATCAGGAGTGTGGTGTTAAATCAGGCCACCATTTAGAATATAGAAATAGTATCTGCAAGCGCACAGATCAAATACCATTGTAGCATTTTACTCAGAGTATTATTAGGTTGTCATTTATATTTTTCCCATGGGAAGGTCTACGATGTATACATGTAGGATAGTTGAATAACCTATAGTGTAATGAATAGGCATAACCATGTCCTCTCTACTCAAGCTTCAATGTCGGTTATTTTTCTGGCCAAAACAGCTAGATTTGGGCAACCAAACCCAATCTTTTCTTTGATAGCTAGTATTAGCCCTCGAATTGCAATGCTAACCACCTCTTCCTCTAATAGTGTCATTGTATAGCATTGATTCCTGACCTCTCTGAACCTTTGAATATAATGACTTCCGGATTCAGAGTTTCCTTGCCTTACATCGATTAAGTCCGTAATTCCTTTTTCCATAACTCCCGAATCGATGTATTGATGAAAGTTGGATTCCAAGTCATCCCATCCATTAATAGATTCATATGGCAAGGATGCAAACCACGAGAATGCATGTCCAGATAAAGAAAGAGGGAAAAACCGCACTTTGAATGTCGGTTAATCATCTCTCCAAGCTGAGCAAGATATTGGCTAACATGCTCCATTGTTGATGTTGAGCCTGTTTCAGTGAATTTAATGAAATCAGGCAGTCTGTATCTTGGCGGTAGCAGGACTTAATCATACCACGCTGGATATGGTTTCTTGTAAGTGATACATTCTTAGGTTTCAAACCGAATTGGCGCTGTACCATATCGGTCACTTGGCTCATCAGCTGATCCACCTGAAATGATGCCCCCTGCTGGGCATTTGAGTTTTCCTGACCTTACGGGTTAATGAGCTGAGCATTATGATTATAATCGGGATTTTCTTGAGCATTGAGGGTATAATACTCAGAGAAATAATGATATCCAAGGGGAATTTCACCAGGTGCTACCCTTCCTTGATATGGTGGAGCATTGAAATCTCTGACAATTCTTCTACTGTGAGGAGCTATTTTTACAGCTGATTGACCAACATTATGGTCTATTACCGGCTGTTGCACTGATTACTGCACAGTACCACCTCCATTGGTATGAAGATTGTCTGTCGGTTGTTCTCTAGACATTCCTTCTCTGGATGATTGACCTCCATCCATTTGTTTGTTTCTAGCAAAATTAACATAAGCTGGGCCTCTATTTTCTGTATTCAGACTGAAAGCTTCTTTTATGGCATTGGATATGATGTTTAGAAAAACTTCATTGTGATTGGTAAGTGTGGTGGCCATAGCTCTGCTAATAACTTCATACATATCATTCTGCTGGATTTGGACGGCTAGATCTCGCTCTCCATCCATTATCACTTTTGGAAAGCGTGTCTTCTCAAAAACTCCTCTTTCTCTGTTCTTACTAAAAGACAACAGACACTTGTCTTGAAATTGAGCGACAGCCGTAGTGATTAATTCTTTCATATCATCCGAAAGTTCATCTATGGTCACGTTCAGAATGTTATCATTGTCCATGTTGACGATTGTGGTCCCACCAGGCATGCCAAAAGGTGTGTTGACGCAAAAAGTGGTATGGATCTTCCTGTGTCAGTTGGGTCACACGAGCAGGCTCTCAAAGAGCGTACGGGAGCCAGAGTCCTTGGTCCCCTAAGCCTGGACAAGGCAAGCCGAACTTGGTGACTTTGATCTGGGGCGTGCCGATCAATTTGACCTGCAATTGACAAGGGATGACAAACGTCAAATTCTAGAACCCGCCGATTTTGTTGCCAGACAGTTCCAAGATGTATGATCTTCAATGACCGATGAATCAAAGGGGATTAACTAGAAAGTTAACTCCTACGAGCGTAAAGCATATAGCAGTAACAATACAATTTGAACGGCTGATCATCATATATAGCGAGTAAAGCAACCTATTTTAGCCGATCTCATCAATTGATAAAAGATACGAATTATACAACACATACCAGCTCAAAGACTGCTAGTTTAATAAACATGCCAGATAAAATTAACCATTAACAGTGGGGTGTTTCCATACAGCCGATAATAATGATTGATCCAATAAAATAACCTATTTACTAGTGTGGGTGTTTCCATATAGCCTACAAAGAGCAAACAGACCAGATTATGCCAGCGTATTTATTAAGCCTAACTGTATTTAAGACAACAAACGTGCATGCATCGCCATTAAAAACATAACTGGATCGACTATTTAGCCGATACAGGGTCCAAGCAATAGGGTAGTCCATATGTGTAAATCTAGCTCGATCGCCAAATACACTATTACTAAGACTGGTCTATCAGCTAGCAGTCCTGTTAAACTACTTTCATGAAGTTTGCTAGACCTACATCCACCTGGTCTATCGACCGGTGGGCTTCAATAGATCTAACAAACGACACTAGTCTATTTGACTCTCAAACAGATCTACACGTAAGCACTACTGCGTGAAAGCATAAGCTGGATCGGCTGTTTAGCCGATTCGTGGTCCATGAAGCAGAACGGACTACTTGTCTTAACCGCAGCTATCCTTCAAATTAAAACAGAGCTGGTCTACTGGCCGGTGGCTCTGAGCTAACTTCAAACATAACCACAAGCATGCCTAAATTACAACGAAGCTGGTCTAACGGCCGGCGGCTCCAAGATAACCTAGATCTACTCTTGTTAAGCAAGCATCTCCAAACATGAGCAGCCCCTCAAACCAAAGATAGAGCTGGTCTAATGGTCGGTGGCTCTAAAATTGACCCTTGAGTCCACTCGCATTCAGATAAGCCTCGAACCCACAACACGCGATAACCAAGATCGACAGATTAGTCGATACGAGCCTGATCGACTACTCCGGTAAGAATAAACGTGAGCATGAATACACACCGGAACAAAGGATCTTTGACAGAGTTTAAACGCAACCTAATCTGTCAATCTTGATTGGGCAATGATATTGTTGCAAAAGATAAATCAAATTTAAAACAAACAATATCGGTAACTTAATGAATCTACTAGATTGCCAATCTAATAGAGCCGATAACTAGCTTATACCTAATTCACAGTGGGGTCGTTAGATGCAGCCATACAAACGAGATATAAACCGATACCTAGCTCAAATCAAGCCTATACGAGGTCAAACGATGCAGCCGTATAAACGAGACATGAATCGTGGCAATACTTACAAGCAAACCGAAGGTCGGACTCAACCGATGCAGCTCGATTCATCGAAGGTCTCGCTGAGATCTACTCTACTCCTACTCCTAAGGGGTGGCTGGAGGTTGAAGTTGTTGTACTGATTGATTGGATGTCTTTACAATGGTTGGGTCTTTGATATATATAGCCCGGAGTCCTAACATTGGTCCTACATGAATATGAATATAAAAATAAAGGTAATTTAGACTACAATCCTTCCCTTCCTTGATAGAGTCCGACATGTGCTTCCTTCTTCCTTTGATCGGCCTTAGACACGCCTCATGCTTTGCTGACGTCATCTCTTCATTAGCCGATCCGTCTGGTTTGCTTTGTTGTGCTCTAACAACGTGGTCCGTAGTTCGCCAAAATATGGTGTCAACAACTAGTTTGTGACTCTTTTGAGTACTTTAATCCTTGTAGCTCTTGAGTTAGAGTAGTATTCGTAGTGTAAACGTGGTGCTTAGACTCCGTTACTCGTAGATGTACCCTATCTTCTGGATTTGGTGGTAGCTCGCGGAGGTGACTTTATAGCTCCGTTGAATCTTATATATTCCACTATCTCGTCGGTAGGCCGAGTAGGAGAATAATTGGTAGTTGGGTTACAGTTTTGCCTGTGCTTCTCTATCTAATTCCCTAGTAAAGCAACCTAGACATACCTTACTAGAGCCTGAATTAGAAGCCTTAATTGTCTTCTCTATATTCCTATCTTCTATAGCCTTGTTTGCTACTCAGGTGGTTAAGTTGTAGTTTAGAATACCCTCACACATCTTCCTTTGGGTTTGATATTAAAACTGGGTCTATTCATCCGGTAAAGTGCTACATCGTATCCGTGCGCTTGCGGAATATTCAGTAGGCATTAACAGATACCAACAGCAAACTAAAGTTCAGTGAGATTGACCACCAGATTCAGGCCAAGCTTCACAACCCTTCTGCTCCAACTATGGCTCTAGTGTCAAGTAACAGTGTCTCTAGTTCTTTCACTAACCCCTCCTCTGTGATGTTTGCTTTGTCTTCCTTGATCACAGTGATAGAGGAGCAGTTGGACGTGCTCGGAGATGATGAGCTAGCTCTCATCATCAGTAGGTTCTCACGGTTCCACAACAACCGCTTGAACCACCGGCGAGGTGGACTAAAGGATTGATGCTATGGATGTGGCGACCGCGACCATTTCATCGCCAACTGCCCCAAGCAGAACAAGCAGTCTTTTGGCAAATCCACCTCCAACAAGCACAAGGAGAAGTGCATGCACACCTCTAGCAAGTACAAGTCCAAGGGAGGCTTTGACAAGGAAGCGATGAAGCGTAGTGCGTGAAGAAGTTCAAGTGTCACACCCCAAAATTCACATTTTAGGACGTAACCTAGAAAACACTAAATAACATGACATGGTTTTATTATTTTTCTAAAATTTCCCAACTTTAGTTAAGTTGTTGACATTATAGATAGTGAAAAATATGGGTTTCTAAAATTTTTGTAATTTAACCTATGGTTTGTTGCATTCATGCCTATGCATAGACTTTATGTTTGGAAAATGAATTTAAATGTTTCAAACGCGCGTAGGGTTTTGATCCCTATCAAATGACTCATGATCCTTGATCAAGTTTCCATAACCTCAAAACCATGATAAAATCCTTGGAAACTATATACCTTGATCCTTGTTCCAAACCTTGACGGATCTTCAAACTTTCATCTTTTCAAGAATCCTAACTAGTCCTATCATAACATGCTCTCGCTTTCTTTCTTTTCTACTCATTTCGTAGCTCCTAATTCTTTACAACCGAGTCTTCACCAAATCCCTAAATCTATGCTACATGACCTATTATTGTATCTTTTCCCTCATGCAATTCTATCATCACTTTGTTCAACCAAAATTTGTCACATACCCAAGTTATTCTCAATTCAAAATAATCCCATATAAACCCATGACACCGCTAATTTGTACTCTCTATCCAATGGCTCATTCTTTTCTATCTTTTCCTCACTTTGGGCAACATTTTCATGGACTCCTCTTTTACCTTTTGTCCTCTTGATCAAAGACAAATCTTATTTCAAATATCATTG
Source organism: Chrysopogon serrulatus (assembly GCA_015844335.1). Lineage (NCBI taxonomy): Eukaryota > Viridiplantae > Streptophyta > Magnoliopsida > Poales > Poaceae > Chrysopogon > Chrysopogon serrulatus. The sequence goes on from JADLZL010001381.1 coordinate 227,734, forward strand.
AAAACTATATGACACAAGTCCCACCTTTCTAGAACTTCAAATCCTCCAGAAACCCAAATAGTGTCTCTGTCGAACCCCAACCCTCCCTTCCATCTTCTACTCTCATGGGACAAATCCATATGCTTATCCCATTAATAAACCATCACCCTCATCTCTCTTTTTTTTTGCTAATAATTGGTTACCCCAACTCTTTCCACCATCCTGCGTCGCTTCGGGCCAAATCCAGTCCAAAACTTGCCTTGACCCTTGCGTTGGATCAATGTGCAACCATAATCTCTTTGTGGGTCAAGATCAAGCCCAACCAGCCCTTCACCTCTTCCTATCCCCCTATCCCACGTCACCCTCTCCCTCTTGACCTCCTCCCCTCCCCAAATCATGCCCTTCCTTTCCTTTTCTTCTGCTGGACAGAAACAGCAGCTCCCCAATCTCTCCCCCCCCCGCCTTCCTAATCCATGGACGCCCCAACTCCTCCCCTTCCTCTCCATGGACGCCCCCTCCTCTTCCCTCTAATCCCTCTCCCTCCTCTCCATCAGATTGCAATGCCCTTGCTGCAGTGAATCCATGTTGCCACTGCACGTGAGTCCCCGTCATCGGAATCCTGTAATTCTTTGCATCTTGCTGCGGTAAAGATCATGGCCATCACTGTCCTTTCTTGCAAATCATGTTCACCATTACCCCTCTCTGTTGTGACGCCCTGAGACAACACCATGGTGCTGCAGCGCTGCATGGAGGCCGCCTAATCAGCAGCAACACGAGAAGGACGCCCTGCCGTACCACGTCGTCGCTGCTGGTCAAGGTCGACTGCATCTCCTCGCACTACCAAACTCTAACCCTAGGTGAGAACGTCCCTCCCCCTTCCCTCTCTGATCTTGCTGCCCATACTCCTCTCATACATTTCTTTGATCTCTCACGTGGCACGGATCATCTCCAAAGTGGAATTGACGCTGCTCTGTTGATCGCAGGCCTTATCGTTACCCGCCGTCGGCGCTGGCTGCCATCACCTTCATCTCCGGCTCTTGAAATTCCCCAATGTGAGAACCACATAAGCCCCTCCATCTTATGTGTTGATCAATATCAGAATTTTCTCATATTAATTCAAGTAGGATAGATCCCCAGTGCAGCTCGTCGCGAACTTATTGCTGTTTTCTGTGACAGCAGCGTTGCTGCTGGTTGTCAAGCATGTCCCCAGCAATCCGCATCTCCGTTTCGCAAATCCTTTGATCCACATGTGTACCATATACTTGCACATGTCCCTGAAAATTTATTTGGACAGAGGGGCCACGACAGTGAAGATCTTAATGCAATTGTGCTTGCTGCTCCTGCACCCTCGCAGCAGCACCGTTGCCAATTGGCATGCACGTTCCTTTAGTTCCTGTTTTCCGGTCATTAAGCCCTTTCACCATGATGTTTTTCATTTAGTTGCACTTGCCTCTACAAATTTTCATGGCCAGAAAATCAAAGGAAAAAGAGATATCATTGCCTTAGTGCTCACTGCTCTGCTGTCCTGGCTGCTCTGCTGCTCTGCATGGCATTGGCGTTCCCCGCTAATCCGCTATCCAAATAACCAAGCCCTTGAATATACATGTCCATGATATCCTCGCGCAACACTCCACAAGTTGGTTCATCTATGAAATCTACGATGGCCGAGATATCGACGCCATAGTAACTGCTACCCTGCTGTCCAGACTGCAGCCATCCCGTTTTCGCAGTCGCGTTCCCTAGCTAGCCAATGGTCAAAATATCATGTATTTTTGCCACAACCTACTCCATACAGTACCAAGCACCCCCACAAAATGTATTAGCGTTTAGTTCTGTTATACCCATGCAACCAGTCATCATAACCACCACTGTCCGCCGATGTGTATGTCTTGGATGCCTCGGTGATTCTTCATGTTCCCCGCTAAATCGCTACATGAATTTCTGAGCCCTCTTACTTGTGCGTTTATTAGTTGCACATGACCCTACAATTTCCAATCCCAAAAGATAAGTGTGGCCCTTAATTTTGATGATCATAGCTACCACTACCCGCTGCATGAGTATGTTCAGCCGGTGCTCAAATTGTTGTATTGTGTTCTTCGTTGTTCTAGCATCCACCTCGGTGCATCAGCTGGCCCTTGCAGCCCAGAAATCATGTGTCAAATGAAAGCTTCCTTTTTTCAGTTATGTCATTCCTTCATGATGTAAATATCATCGTATCCACCCATCATACTCAAGCCATGGTATATCAACTCTGCTAAGACCTGTCTTCACCACAAAAGCATGACCATTCTAGTTATCCACCATAGTAGCTCAACCTAGATCATCCATAGCCACGTCGTCTCAGAATCATGTATCTAATCCAATAATTTGATGACCTTCATCTCTTATAAACCGTGTCACTTGTTTTAGTTGTTTTTGCGCTCAAGCAATCGTCGTACAAGCCCTACGTGTTTCAAACCTTTACTTATTATTTTTATAATGCTTGATGTAATGTTTTTAGGTCTATTTATGGTGCTTGTGCTGGTTGTTGATGACGTTAGAAATGGAGCCATGCAAGGATGATCTGGAAGGAAAGTGGGACATGTTTGAGCACTCTTTGAGGCAAGTGTAACACGAGTTCCCTTGTTACCTAATAACCTTATAATCATTTTCATATGCATGTGTCTAATATGATAAACCCCTAAGGACTTTACCTAGCACTCTTGTTATCCTGTATTCCTTGTTACCTTGGGTTATGCATATGGGTAGTTGCTTAGTTTGCAAACACTAAAGTGTTATAATATTAATCTTGATTAATGACTTATGGAATCAATGGTTTAAATGATGCTTGTTGGCAACATGGATATCAGGGGGGCTAGAGCATTGGGTCTTTTTTTTGGGTGCTCTAGTCTACCCTTTATAAGGACTGAATCTTAAAGCGGCCACCCAGGATTTACCGTACAACCATGAGGGCTACATGGCTCTGGCTTTAGCTAAGTAAACTGAACTTCTCTAGCTTGTTAGTGGTTACCGAAAGGCGCAAAAGGGGGGTGCCAAGATGGGTATGGCTCTTGTCCTGCCGTTTGTGTGTGCTGGGCTGCAGGTCATTTGTGAACCACTCTCGGAGGAGAGCATCTATATCTGTTTGGTCAATCCGAAACCTAGCGGCTACTAACTTGTTAGGGGGACTTTCGAAAGGCTTCATAGTGAACCCTGCCGACTTACCTCGGAAGTGAGTCAAGAGGCTGATCACCTCGGGCATATGGGTAACACGACTCATGGTGAAAGTGTACACACTCTGCAGAGTTTATAAACTGATATATCAGCCGTGCTCATGGTCACGAGCGGCCTGGATCGATGGATGGTATGGATGATGATTAATCTTGGTGATCATACATAATTATATTCAATTGGGGTGCTAAGCATAACCTAGCAACTCAGGTATAATAAATAAAATATGACCAACTAAAAATGCTTACCGCAATTCAACCCTGTCTTGCCTTTCGAGCCTTGCATCCCCTCATGTTACGCTTGCTGAGCATGGTGCGCTGACGCTTGCTTTTCAATCAACAAAATCCTGGATGGGTACCAGATGCTGGATTCAAGAGATGTGTCTTCCTCGAGATGTTCCATGAGTACTAGGCGAGTGCTCCCCAGTCAACCGTCCCTGTGGTGTATGGAGACCCGAAGAGTAGATATAGAAAAGTTTTTCTGCTATGCTTTGTAATAGATGTATGTCTTGTTGTAACTATGTTTCGATATGTAATAAAGCATTGTCTTTGATAATCTCCATATTTGTTGCTATATGTGTTGTGTGGACATCCTGGGCACATATATAGTTAGCACTTGGTATTCTTTGGAAAACCGGGCGCGACATCAAGGCAAAAGAGCGCGCCTTCTTCACCTCTCTCAGCGACCTCATCTCCAATAATGAGCATGCTTCTTCCTCTTCGAGTGATGATGAGTCCAAGAGAAAGGTCGAGGACAAGCTGAATGCACTCTGCTTCTTCGTCGACTCCACCCATGGAGGCTTCTACACCATGGCGCTTGGTGATGAGGTGGAGGGCGGTAAGGGAGATGCTCCTGACGACGACGACACATCTAAGGTATCACTTTTCGTCGATGCGCTTGCCGCCAAGGTTGATGATTTGACTGCTACTTTGCTTCGTCAGGATAAGTTGCTTAAGCATGCTGCTAGTGATAGAAAAGAGTACAAGGCTAAGCTAGAAGTTGGGCTTAAGGAGCTTGAGCTAGTTAAGAACACTTCAGTAGTGTCTGATGAGCCAGAGTGTGAGTTTTGTAGCATTTACATGGCTGATCTTGCTAGTCTGTAGGCCAAGTATGCTGATTTGGTTAATGAGTTTGGTAGTGTGCATGTTTCACCTGTCTTGTTGGGCGCATGCAAGTCTTGCTCAGACTTGCAATTTGAGTTGGCAGAGAAGAATGCCAAGCTTGCCTTGTTTGAGAAGGCCAACTCAGATAGCACTAGTGTGGCTAAATGTGCTCTTTGTGAGGGTTTGGAGCTAGAGATTGCTAATTTCCGGCATGACAAGGTGCATATCGAGAAGAAAAACACATACCTTTGGACCATCTTGAGTTAGGTGTCTAGGAGAGAACCGCAACTTGGAGGTCAACCAATTCAGGAGGGGAATTGGTGGACCAGGATTAGGCTTTGCTTCAGGTGGGAAGGGTAATGATCTTTGTGGCAAAGTTGGTGAGTATAGTGGTGTGCCCTCAAGTGAGAAACCTTCCACTACTTACAAGCCACTCAAAATCCCTCCACCTAAGCCATTTGTGCCTCCTACCAAAAATAGAGTGTTTGAAGAGCCTCCAAGAGCTCCAACCTAGAAACAAGTGTGGATTCTAAAACTGAACCATCTAAGGAACCCACTTGACACACTCCCTTCCATCTCCAAGGAACCCCTTTCTAAAGCCAAGCCACCTCCAAGAGTGAACCATACCCATAAGAAAGTGAGCCAAACACCCAAGAGAGAGGTGTACCATTGTGAGTATTGCCATAGGGATGGTCACTTGGTTGAGTTTTGCTTTAGGAGGAAGAGAGATGAGAAGTGTGAGTATGAGTTGAACAATTGGAACATGTACCATCCTCTCTACGGTGTACATATACCGCTTGTTCAGAGGCGCACTGTTAGGCCTCAAGGTGCAATGCCTCAAGGTGCTAGGCCTCTGGTTGTGAGACCACGTGGTGGTCATGCACAGCGGGGTTCAGGTCATGGTCAGACTATGAACCACGTGGTGGTGCTTTTGTTTCCCATAGCTCTAGCGGACCACGTCTTCCCTCTCATGTTTCCTCAAATGGAACATGGCATATTTGGTGTTTTCCTAACACTTTTCCAGGGAAAATGACGCATCACTGGTATCCGTCTTAGTTTACTAACCCTAGTGGTGTGTCATTTGCTCATCCTATGTCTTTCTATTGATGTAGGTTGGAGGTTTGGAGAACACATGACTCATTGATTCCAGATGTTCACGTCACATGACCAGAAGTTCAAAATGGTTCTCTAGCCTTGACCCCTGCAACACAAGGCATACATCACATTTTGGGATAATAGCAAACGTAAAGTGGTCTCTCATAGAACTATTCGGGTTAGTGAGAGCTTTGTTCTCAAGGATGTTGCTTTGGTCTCAAACTTGCATTTCAATTTGCTCTCGGTTTCGCAATTCCTTGGGGATGTATTTGAAGTGTGCTTTTGTTGGTATAAATTAACTGCACCCTATATTGTAATTATTATCAGATTATCCGCAAGCGCACAGATATATACTGATCAGCACTTCACCAAGATCAACCTGGTTTTAATATCGAACCCAAAGGAACAGCAGTGATTTATGACTAAGTCAATAACTCTTAATCTAAAGGGGGTACAAACAATCTAGAAAATATTAAGAATGAGGAAATAGCTAATAACTTCTAGTTCCGACAACCGGTAAGCTTTGTATAATACTGTCTAACTGGGCAAGTAACCCGAATAGGAGAAGAAACAGAGTAATCTCCTACCAAGCACCTATAAGCCTATCAGTCCTATCAACGGGAAGTGGACTACAGAGGATTCAACGAAGCTATAAAATCACCTTCGCGAGCTACCACTATCCGGCTAATCAGGGGACATCTACAAGCAACCATAGCCCAGACACCACATCTACGCTACGAATCACTACTTCAACCAGGAGTTACCCAAATCAAAGTACTCAATATAATATGAGTTGCAAACTTAAGAACGAATAAGAACAATTGCTTACTTGAATCAGAATGGCGAATACGAAAGTACCTTAGAACGCAGCTCTGGGCGAGGGAGCTGAATCCAGACGAATACAGCTACGAAGAAGCTCCGACAGGCCGGGACTCCTCCGAATCTCTACTCCTCTACTCTATCTCTCTAATCTCTATCTTGATTGCTAGCCTAGATCTATTGGATATCTATCTAATGCTCTGGCTCTTCAACTCTTGATCTGGCCTCTTCTCAGGGGGGTCTGGCCCTTTATTTATAGCCCGGTGGGATGAATGCGCGCCGTTGGATCAAACCGACTTAACAAGGGGCTGAGATGACTCCTCAGAGGCGGTGGAGGAAGCTTCCAGAAGGGGGCTCGAAACCCTAGAGTAAGGGCCCGCCCGGCGTTGTGGTGGGGCCGGCCGGCCCCACCAGGGCTCCGCTGCCGGTCCCGTTGCTACGGGTGTCTTCTAGATCCTTCCCACGTCCTATTGGCGGTATTTTCCGTCGCGGTTAAGTTTCATGATAATTATGCACTTTAATCCCTCTTTTAAGCTTTTACGGATAATTCCCTGAAAAATATACAATTCACCAAAACTCGTGGAAATTATTACAGGGATAATTAATAATAAAAGTTATACATTAATAGGTGTCAACAATTACCCCCACACTTAGGTTTTTACTCGTCCCGAGAAAAATGTTGGTTTTACCATAGAAAGAATAAACGTTTAATGCATAACTTGAGAATCGAGTTATATAAAACTAGTCTAGTCATCATGCCTTTGTGGAATTCAAAGTGTCTACCGGGAATCCTTGAGTGATTGAGGAGCAGAATAGCTTGAAATAGATCACTCTTTTCCTTTAATTTCGATCATTTGGAGAGTAAGTAAATTTTGCAAATAAAACTTAACTCAACCTTCTCCTGTTTGTAGTGGCATCGGTACTCGCGATATTAATTAATTCGATATTTATAACTAGGGAGAGAAATATCATATTCCTAGATCAAGAAAATTACCCACTCTTGGCATATTATGTTGGGAGGACCATGAGCTATTAGGCTAATTCTCTTTTGTCGAGCACATGCTCAAATTTTTTTTTCATTAAATCGAGGTTCCGGACAATTGTCCCTTTTTATTTCCTCGTGATCTATCTTTTGAGGTTTCGAACACTTGTCCCTTTTTATTTTCTCGGATTTTCTTAAATAGCTCATGCCTCCTTCACAATAATACTCAAGAGTTTTTTTTAAACATTGATCCTGGGAGTATGATAAATCTCTCAACCAAAGCTATAATAATTAAGTTCAATATTATAAGTAATGGAGTAATATGATTATTATTTGTTTCCACTACAAGGATAAGTGAAGCTAATTGTTTTCAAAATTTTAAAATAAAATCTCCAAAGACAAAAATATCAGAAATTGAGTACTCATTATTCTACTATCTCATGTTCCACAATAACTTAAGCAATCATGATGTCCCTATAATAATTTCTGCATTTGTCATGATTTCGAGAAAAAGTGTTATACAATTCATTTTCAAGTTATAGATTAAACGGTTTTATCATCCTTTAAAAGCATTTAATATGAGGATTTATAATTTAGATGACAACCCAAAGTAGAATATATGCAATTATATTGTATTGGACTCAAATCGACCGCGACCGAGGCGAGGAAGTCGGAGGGGGTAGTAGGCGCCCGGCCCAGCAGGGCAGGGGCCGGTCGGCGTGCCTCTGTGGCCCCGCGGGGCCCACTTCGCCGTGCGTGGTCCTGGTTTGATTGTGTTCGAATCATGTTATTTTCCCGATCGAATTTAATTCCGTGGTCGTAATGTGCCTCCCCCCACACTTGTTTTTCTGTATACTTTTTTAGCAATATGTGGAGACACACATACAAAAAAAAAAATAGAGAATAGAGTAGATAATAAAACATTAATATAAAAGATAAGGCACTTTATTCATTATGGTGGTAAAATATAACTTGACAGACGCTTTAACGACTGAGCTAACGACTGCCCTAGCTCATTAGGCTTTGTCCTAAGAAAAATTTATGACCCGAAAGACTCAATTAACTAACTGAACCTAGCGAACTGTGCCTTACTACATAGATAACTAGGCAATTAATGTTGCCCTTCATTGGCAAAGCCCTGGAGTTCTTCCTTCAGGTTCTCGACCTCTGCTTCGAGCTTGTGTTTGTTGCGCTTGAGACTGCGGATTAACTTGATATTGGTCTCTATCTGCTTAGCCATGTCGTCCATAATCTTAGTCCTTAGATCGTCAGTCTTCTCTAAGCCTTTAATGGAGTTAGAGAGACCTTCAATCCTTTCACTAAGAATGCGCAAAGAAAGTTGCGGCTGCTTAGGAACCTTTTCTAGCGCTAGTGCTGGTGCAGCTCTCTGTCTCTTGGGCGGAGGTGGTATGAACTCAGTGTAGCAAACCTTGCTTGGGCTTTCATGAACTCCTCTGACGGTGGGACGAGCAGCGGTGTACTTTGCACACACCAGCGTCCCGTTCTTGTCGGTCTTGACCGACAAGAGTCGTTCGTTGTCCCTAGGTGGAAGAAGCGGAGTACCCCGGGGAATAGCAATCTGCTTCCCCTTGGTACCGGCTTCTAGCAGCAGTCTTGCAGGTGGCGGTGGCAGAGCAGGCTGGTCATGTACGTAGTAGGCTTGCTCGTGTCGCCGAGGTACCGTAGCAACTTGCTTCGGTGGCACGACGACGAGAGGCTTCGGCTGCGCGAGAACGAGGGCCTTCGAATCATCGCTTGGGATGTTGTTGAAGTCCGTACCGTAGGAGACGATCGCCTTGTCCGCCATGGCTGCTAGGTCTAGATTGGAGAGTTTCTCTGAAGGAGAGAGGTGGCTGTTTATGGGATACAATTGAGGGGGGTCTAGGTACGTATTTATATGGGTTTTCAGGAGATAGGATGAGGACAAACCTAGGTTTTACGGGGTTCGTACGAAAGAATATCCGCACGCGATGGGATTATACGCGAATATACGTAGGAATAGTGTAGAAGGATAAGGGAACGAGAGTCGGGACGAGAGGGGGCAGGGGGGCACCGCCCGGCCCCACCAGGGGTCCTCTCGGGGTGCCCTTCCTCGTGGTGCCTTTGGACTCTAACTACTTCCTATTAGTTGCGTTGCGCGATAATTTTTCGTATCGGAAAAGAATAGAGCTTAATAAATTGGTAACCGGATAAAATCCAATTCGTCAACTACTCCCGAATCCAATGGTTCTAGAAAAAGTTTAAGTCGGTGTCCATTTACCTTAAATAACGTACCTTCGTCTGATTGTAAAGTTACCGCTCCGTGTGGTGATGAATTCACAACAGGAAATGGTCCTTCCCATTTGCTTCGCAATTTTCTAAGCCCGAATAATTTAAACCTAGAATTAAAAAGTAATACCTTATCTCCTGGTGCAAACTCCTTCTTCTTGATCCTCTTATTATGCCATCTTTTTGTCCGTTCTTTATAGATCTTCGAATTATGATAGGCTTTTTCTCTCCATTCTTCTAATTCTGATAATTGCATTTTTCTCTTCTCTCCAGTGGCTTCCAAATCCATGTTCCATCTCTTGATAGCCCAGTGAGCTTTATGTTCTAATTCTACGTGTAAATGGCAGGTTTTACCATATACCAATTGATATGGTGACATACCTAAAGGTGTCTTGTAAGCTGTACGGTATGCCCATAGTGCGTCAGGTAACCGATCCTTCCATATAGTTCCCATCTCATTTACTGTTTTCTAAAGAATATTTTTGATTTGTTTATTTGATATTTCTGCTTGGCCACTTGTTTGAGGATGATATGGAGTAGCGACATTGTGTCGTATTCTATGAGCTTGCAAGTATAAGTGAAACTTCTTATCAGTGAAATGTGTTCCTCCGTCACTTATAACCATCCTTGGTGTCCCAAATCTTAGAAATATAACCTCTTCAAACATCTTCTTTGAGTGTTTTGAATCAGCATTCTTGCATGGCATAGCTTCTACCCACTTGGATACATAATCAACTGCCACCAAAATGTACTCATAATTCCTTGATTTTACAAATGGTCCCATGTAATCAATTCCCCAGACATCAAATATCTCTATCTGAAGATTATTGGTGAGTAGCATAGCGTCTCTAGCATTAATATTCCCGTGTCTCTGACACGACCCACATTTTCGGACGAAACCTTTGGTGTCTTCATACATGGTTGGCCAAAATAAACCACTCTGCTAGATTTTTGCATGAGTGCGGAATACCCCATAATGACCTCCATATGGTGATGAATGGCATTTCTGAATGATTTGCATGCCTTCTTCCACTGGTACACATCTTCTGAGTAGCCCATCTGAACAAACCCTAAAGAGGTATAGTGGATCCCATATGTGGAGATGACTTTCATAAATAAGCTTCTTTTTATTTTCTCCGGGTGGTACGTAACCTGCAACCATAAAGTTGACAATATTCGCGTACCAAGGGTCTGACTTGGTCACTTTAAATAACATGTCATCTCTTAATGAGTCATTGATAGGTAGTTCCAAAGGTTCTTTAAAATGCATCCTAGACAAATGATCAGCAACAGGGTTTTCTATTCCTTTTCTATCTTTTATTTCCAAATCAAATTCTTGAAGCAATAAGATCCATCTTATCAAGTGTGGTTTAGCATCTTTCTTAGTGAGCAGATATTTAAGAGCGGCATGATCAGTATAAACAATTATTTTAGCTCCAACTTAGTAAGACCTAAATTTATCAATAGCAAAAATGACAGCTAAGAGTTCTTTTTCAGTTGTTGCATAGTTTAATTTTGCTTCTGTCATTGTTTTGCTAGCATAAGCAATTGCATGATGCGTTTTATCTTTTGTTTGTCCTAAAACTGCTCCTACAGCATAATCACTAGCATCACACATGATTTCAAAAGGTAAAGACCAATCAGGAGGTTGAATGATTGTTGCTGATATAAGTGCTTTCTTAAGAATATTAAAGGATTCTAAGCATTCATCATCAAATTCAAAAGGTACATCCTTAGCTAACAATCTAGTCATTGGCCTAGCAATATGTGAAAAATTTCTTATAAATCTACGATAAAAACCACAATGACCAAGAAAGCTTCGATTCCTTTTTATATTAATAGGTGGAGGTAGTTGTTCAATCACTTCAATTTTAGCTTTATCTACCTCTATACCTCTTTCTGACACTAGGTGTCCTAACACTATTCCTTCTCTAACCATGAAATGACATTTTTCCCAATTGAGGACTAAGTGCTTTTCTTCACATCTTTGCAAAACCCTATCTAGATTTTCTAGACAATCATCAAAAGTTTTTCCATAAACTGAAAAATCATCCATAAAAACTTCCATGATTTGCTCTATCATATCAGAAAATATAGACATCATACATCTTTGAAAAGAGGCAGGTGCATTACATAATCCAAACGATATTCTACGATAAGCATAAGTTCCATAAGGACATGTAAATGTGGTTTTGCTTTGATCATCAGGGTAGATAGGAATTTGGTGATATCCTGAATAACCATCAAGGAAACAAAAGAAAGAATGATTGGCTAAGCGTTCTAACATCTCATCAATGAAAGGTAGCGGAAAATGGTCTTTCTTTGTTGCTTTATTAAGTTTTCTGTAATCTATGCACATTCGCCATCCAGTGACATTTCTTTGTGGTATTAATTCATTCTTATTATTTTGGACAACTGTCATTCCTCCCTTTTTAGGTACAACTTGCATAGGGCTTACCCACTCACTATACGGTACAGGATATATAATTCCTGCATGCAAAAGTTTTAAGACCTCTTTCTTTACAACTTCTCTCATCGCATTTTGGAGTCTACTTTGAGGCTCTCTTGAAGGTGTAACTTCTGGATTAGTTGGTATACAATGAGTACACAGGACAGGGCTGATCCCCTTAAGGTCTTGGAGTGAATAACTAAAAGCAGCACGATATTTTTCTAAAACAGTTATTAATCTATAAGATTTTTCATCCGAGAGCTTATCACTTATAATCACAGGATAATTTTGATCATTATTCAGAAAAACATATTTAAGACCAGAAGGTCTAAGCTCAATAAGGGTTTTAGGTGGCTCTAATAATTTATCAAGAGGTTCAGGATCAATAGAGTCCTCCTCCTCTTCATTAATAAAGAACTGAGTATCCTCTTCTAAATCAGGTTCAATAAATTTATCAAATTCAATGGCTTTAACCTCTTCTACTGGATCTACTTCGGGAAGGGGCTCTACTTTAACTTTTACTGAATGAGTTATAGGTATCGAAAAACTAAATTCTTTTCTAAATTTAATGTTTAATTTACCATTGCGACCTTCTTGAAGAAGTTTTATTATTGGTAGTCCAATCATTACATCAAAATCCTAAACATCAAAAAATATAAAAATTTAGCAAAATTCGGAAATCATTTATAACAATAGGAAGTGCACTTAAAACTCCTAAACTAGGAATAATGTGTCTGAACAGTTTTTTAATAATTTATTTGTAGGAATTAATGGTATATCCTTTAAGAATTCTTTAGCAAATGTGTAAGACATAATGTTGACTCCTACAACTGGGTCATATAAAGCCTCAAAAGGATATGTATCTACTTGCAATTTTATAGTGATAGTGGGAGAATTAAGGCGAATTACTTTATGAGACTGCTCGGATTCTATCAACCACTCATCACCCAAAACAAAAATCAATTCTCTTATTATTTCTCTAAGAAATTTTAAATCATCGGGATGTGAAAGATTTGGATTAAAATTCCTAGATTGTTGAGGTTGAATAATCTTTCGATAAAATGTAGTATTTCCATAATCATCAAAAAAACTCATCCTCGATTTCAAACATCCAATCAGAAATTGGAGTTATCTCCTTCTCATTAGCTAGTTCAGGTGCTAAATCAACTACAGGTTGAGATAAATTAGACAAAAGTTCATTTTCAGCTAATAGAGATTCTTCTTCTAACAACTCTTCTTTTTCTTCGGGAAGGTCATTTAAGATATTAGTAAGAATAGTTTTAGCATGATCAGCAGTAATATGCATAAATGCTCCACCCGTGGCCAAATTAAGGTATTCCTTATTTTTGTCATCAAGGCCTAAAAAGAAATGTTGCAAAAGCATGGGTTCTGGTAAAGCAAGATTAGGTCCAGAATTCACAAAGCCATCAAAATGATCCCAAGCCTTGCCTAGCGATTCATTATCTAATTGCTTAAATCCTATAATTTCAAAACAAAGTTTAGCAACTTTTTCTATAGGGAAGAATTTAAGACAAAAGTTTTTCCCTAATATTTCCCAATCTCCTTGACTACTCCCAACATGGCGATTATACCATTTCTTTGCTCATCCCGTTAAAGAAAACGGAAAGAGTTTCCATCGTAAAGTATCATCAGCCATGCCCTTAATACTTAGACATGAACATGCTTGCTTAAAATCGGTTAAATGGGAATAGGGGTTTTCGCTAGAATTACCAGAAAAATTATGTTCCTGAGCTAATTTAATTAATCCCGGGCGTAGCTCATAGCCAGATGATGTAATAGGTTTAGATGATTCTTTTGGGTGGAGGTATGATCCCGATGGTGCTCCGTATTGATATAAAAGTTAAGATTCATGTTCCATATATAATATTATATATTTTTTATATATTATATATATTTGTTTTCAAGATAAAAGGATAATAATAGATTAAGATAAACTAAAGTCAAAATCAGCAAACCGTTCCCCAAGCAATGGCACCAGAAATGCTTGTTGGTATAAATTAATCGCACCCTATATTGTAATTATTATCAGATTATCCGTAAGCGCCTGAGATATATCTTGATCAGCACTTCACGAAGATCAACCCGGTTTTAATATCGAACCCAAAGGAACAGCAGTGATTTATGACTAAGTCTATAACTCTTAATCTAAAGGGGGTAACTCTTAATCTAAAGGGGGTACAAACAATCTAGAAAATATTGAGAATGAGGAAATAGCTAATGACTTCTAGTTTCGACAACCGATAAGCTTTGTATAATACCGTCTAACTGGGCAAGTAACCCGAATAGGAGAAGAAACAGAGTAATCTCCTACCAAGCACCTATAAGCCTATCAGTCCTATCAACGGGAAGTGGACTACAGAGGATTCAACGAAGCTATAAAGTCACCTTCGCGAGCTACCACTATCTGGCTAATCAGGGGACATCTACAAGCAACCATAGCCCAGACACCACGTCTACGCTACGAATCACTACTTCGACCAGGAGCTACCCAAATCAAAGTACTCAATATAATATAAGTTGCAAACTTAAGAACGAATAAGAACAATTGCTTACTTGAATCAGAATGGCGAATACAAAAGTACCTCAGAACGCAGCTCTGGGCGAGGGAGCTGAATCCAGACGAATACAGCTACGAAGAAGCTCCGACAGGCCGGGACTCCTCCGAATCTCTACTCCTCTACTGTATCTCTCCAATCTCTATCTTGATTGCTAGCCTAGATCTATTAGATATCTATCTAATGCTCTGGCTCTTCAGCTCTTGATCTGGCCTCTTCTCGGGGGTCGGCCCTTTATTTATAGCCGGTGGGATGAATGCGCGCCGTTGGATCAAACCGACTTAACAAGGGGCTGAGATGACTCCTCGAGAGGCGGTGGAGGAAGCTTCAGAAGGGGGCTCGAAACCCTAGAGTAGGGGGCCGCCCAGGTGGTGGTGGGGCCGGCCGGCCCCACCAGGGATCCGCTGCCGGTCCCGTTGCTTCGGGTGTCGTCGAGATCCTTCCCACGTCCTGTTGGCGGTATTTTCCGTCATGGTTAAGTTTCGTGATAATCATGCACTTTAATCCCTCTTTTAAGCTTTTCTGGATAATTCCCTAAAAAATATACAATTCACCAAAACTCGTGGAAATTATTAGTAATAACCCTATTCTAGTAGATATTCATATATGACACAGGGATAATTAATAATAAAAGTTATACATTAATAGGTGTCAACAGCTTTAAAGTAGGCTTTTCTGGAGTTCTTGACTCTTAGGGAGATCTTGTGTGTCGGATTGTCCCATTTGGCCCTGTCTTTTGAGCTTATTTTTCTCAATCATTTGGCTCTTCCCGTTGTTTAGTGGCTGAATTCTCTTCTGAGCTTTGAAAGTGGCATAGGAGACTTGGTCATTTGAGCTTTGACCTTCTTGCTAGGTTGAGCTCACTTGTCCACACTTGTCTCCATGGGAAAATGATTGCTGCTTCTCACCCACATGACCAAGGAACCTGGTGAGCTACTTCACATGGACACAGTTGGTCCAGCTCGGGTTCAGTCAGAAGGTGGGAAGTGGTACATTCTAGTGATCGTGGATGAATTTTTGAGGTACTCTTGGGTGCTTTTCATGGAGAGTAAGGATGACATGTTTTCACATGCTTGGGATTTGATTCTTTGGTTGAGAAATGAGTTCTGTAAGAATGCTATGAAAGCTCTTCATAGTGACAATAGCACATAATTCAAGAACACTCATTTTAAAACCTTTTGCAAGTTTTTGGGTCTCGAGCACTAATTTTCCTCAACTTACGTTCCATAACAGAATGGCATTGTTGAGCGCAAAAATTGGACCCTTGTTGAGATGTCTATGACAATGCTCGATGAGCATAAGACTCCTAGAAGGTTTTAGGCTGAGGCAATCAACACAGCTTGCCATAGTTCCAATTGCATCTTTCTCCATTCTTTTTCGAAGAAAACTTCTTACGAGTTGTGATTTGGGAGATTAACCAAGGTGAGTCATTTTAGGGTGTTTGGGTGTAAGTGCTTCATCTTGAAACAAGTTTGAGTCTAGGTCCTTTGATGGTATCTTTCTTGGTTATGCCTTGCATTCTTGAGCTTATCGAGTACTTAACCTTGAAACTAACCGTGTTGTGGAAACCTGTGAGGTCACTTTCGATGAAACTATGCCTTGTACAACTCCTATCTTTGAGTGTGCAGATGATGAAGAGCTTAGAGAAAGCATTTTTGTGAAGGAGGAGCAGGACGATGCTGATTGGGGTGATCCCGAGCCGACTCCACCGGCTGCCCCTATTGAGCTTGCGATGACTACTTCAGCTCACGGTCCAGATCCTTCTACTTCCACTTTCTAGGGACCGTTCAAGCAGCTTCCTTAGCCTGCGTCGGCTGCATCTGAGGAGACACCAGCTATTGTCGAGGGGGAGGCGACTTCTACCAGGGAGACACCATGCCTCATTCAGCGTCACCATCCTCCTCAGATGATGATAAGTGATATTGGAGTCACGTGGTCTAGGTCTTATCATATCTCTCACTTTGCTCATTCTGCATTTGTTGCGTCTTTTGAGCCTCGAGATGTTGGACATGCTCTATCTGATGCTGATTGGGTTAATGCCATGAATGAGGAGTTGGAAAATTTTGAGAGCAACCAAGTTTGGGTTTTAGTACCACCTCCACAAGATTGTCATCCTATCGGAACCAAGTGGGTTTCCAAAAACAAACAGAGTGAGGATGGGGTATAGATTATGAAGAGACCTTTGCTCCCATAGCTCGTTTAGAAGCCATTAGAATCCTTTTAGCCTTTGCCGCTTCAAAGGGTTTTACGCTTTTTTAGATGGATGTTAAAAGTGCTTTTCTAAATAGGTATATAAAAGAGGAGGTTATGCAACCCCTAGGTTTTGAGAACCCAAAGTTTCCAAACCATTTGTTCAAACTCTATAAAGTATTGTATGGTTTGAAACAAGCCCCTAGAGCATAGTATGAGAGTTCGAAGTCATTTTGCTCAAAAATGATTTTAAAATGGGTTCAGTGGACAAAATTCGTTTTCTCCTCAAGCAAGGCAATGATACTCTTTTGGTTCAGATATACATGGATGATATCATTTTCAGTGGTTCTTCTCACGCTTTGGTTGTGAAGTTTGCAGAAACAATGAGCAGGGAATTCGAGATGAGCATGATGGGAGAGCTCAACTTCTTCCTCGGACTGCAGATCAAGCGGACCCGTGACGGACGTTCGTGCATCAAGGCAAGTACACGAAGGACATCCTAAAGAGGTTTGACATGGGTGAGGCCAAGCCTCTTTTGATGCCCATGGCAACAACGATGGTGATGGATGCTGATGAGGACGGTGAGCCCATGGACCAGAAGGAGTACATGAGCATGATCATCTCACTCTTGTACTTGACCGTGACGAGGCCAGACATACACTTTGCAGTGTGTCGTGCGCTCATTTTTAGGCATCCCCGCACACTTCCCACAAGTAGGCTATCAAGAGGATCATGAGGTACCTTCGCTTCACTCCTGAATTTGGCCTTTGGTATTCCTCTTCTTCGACTCTGTCTTTGTGCGGTTATTCAGATGCTAATTTTGCAAGTTTTTGCTTGGATCAAAAGTCAACTTCTGGTACTTGTCGTTTTTGGGGTCTTTGCTTATGTCTTGGTCTTCTTGCAAGCAAAGTAGCGTTGCCCAATCCACTATAGAACCTGAGTATGTTGCCGCTGCTGCTTGCTGCTCCTAGCTGTTATGGATGATTTCCACCTTCAGAGACTTTGGTTTAGAGTTTTCGAGAGTTCCTTTGCTTTGTGATAGCACGAGTGCCATAAGTGTTGCAAGAAGCCCTGTTCTCCACTCCAAACCAAACATATTGATGTACGCTTCCACTTTCTTCATGATCACTATGAGAAAGGTGACATCGACTTGCAACATGTAGTCACCCAAAACCAACTTGCAGACATTCTCATAAAACCCCTAGATCAAGCCACTTTTGCTCGCTTGCGTGGGGAGTTGGGTGTTTGCTTCCCTTTTTAGAGGAGGGAAGCTTTGAATATTATATACTAGTTTTTGATTTATTTTGTAGTCTAGATTTTGGGTTGTCTTTGTATCATATTGCATAGCATTGCATCATGTACGATATTGCATTTTGAGCTTCATGTCTATAGCACTTAGAATGAAACTATGCTCTTGTTAGTACGCCGTGTGTGTAGTTTGTGGTGCTTGTCAGCTTAGGCTCCTATTGATCACTTGATACATGTTATGAGCTAAGCCATGTGAGTAGTTTGCATTTTTCTTCATCCTTTCTAGAATTTCCTTCTTCTAAGTGCTAAGTGAGAGAGATATCCACTAATCTTTGAAATTAGTGTAAGAACCAAGTTTACTCATGGGAAAGGAGGTCCTGAATCCTACTTGTTTTCTTGTAGGGTCAGATTGATGTGTTAATTCGCATTTTGATTGTTGTTCATCATGTTCTTTTTATTTTTCCTCTTCTTCCCACTCATTCTCGAGTTGATTTCTCGAGCTGTGGTTCATTTCTTTGCAAACCACTTGTTTCTACTTGATCTTGGTCGTGAGTTGATCCTTTCCAGCGATGGATTTCATCCAATTTCTCACAAATCGGGCGAATCAAGTTTTTCAAGGAAACTTGCTCTTGAATGAGTTTGGGGTTGTGATCTTTATGGAGTAGCCTTAGAACTACCTTGTGAACCCCTCTACAAAATTTCAGGTCTATCCGAGTTGATTTGATCGAGTTTTGGCTTTGAAATCGGATTTTCTAGGATTCTGCTCATGAATACCAGACGCGTCCGGTACACTTATCTTTGGAGTTTTGAGCTGAAACTTTGTGGAGACTTTCCTCTGTGTGTCTAGTATCTAGGGTTAAAATTTCAGAATTGTTGGACATCGTTGATGGGGTTTTACATTTATCTCCCAAAGTTGCTCTGTGCATAAAATACCAGACATGTCCGATGCACATTCCGGACATGTCGGGTATTCCAACCCTAGAGTTTTGATCTCACATTTTGTGGAGAGCTTCCTTAGGGTGTCTACTAGATCTGAATAAATTTTCATAATTTTTGGACACCGTTTGGTAAGGGTTTCGTCCCGCATTTGCTCTGGCTCCATTTGTGCTCCGATTCGAGTTCCGCTTGTTGCATTGGGTTCCTAGCATCACGTACTTCATTTCTAAATACTCTTGTCATAAGTTGGCATGAGTACTTTGGATTGGCCACTTTCTCCTTCTCAATAGGACTTGAGTGTGTCACGTTTGCAGTTTTGTCAAGTGCTCGCTTCCGATCTTTCTCGGTTGATCCGGTGTACCTCTTGGACATCTCTAAGAGTATCCACCTACCTGTTAAGTCATGATCTTACCACTTGCTTGTGTGGTTGTGTTTGGGGTTCAATTTTAGGACATCGGTCGAAAGTTTTGAAAGAAATTCGAGGCTCCCATCCACCCTCTCTGGTCGCCGTTTTTGGTCATTTAGTAGAAGATATGGGTAGTGGGGTGTTGCCATAAATTTTTTCAGTCTGGTCTTCCCAAGATAGCATGATAACATGATTCAAATTCTACCAATTCGAATTTGATGAATTCTATTCTATATTTTTCTGGTGTCCCAAAGGTTATTGGCAGAGTTATCTGACCGACGGGCATTGACTCTTCTCTTAGTACGATCCCATAGAAAGGTGTACTTGTTGAAGTCATCATCCCTTCATAGTCCAGTCACATTTTCTTTAGTGTTTCTGTAAATATGATATTCAATCCTACTCCTCCATCAATGAGCACCTTCGTTACTGCAACTCTAGCTATAGTTGGGGCAAGAACCAGAGGGTAGTTTCCTGCATTAGCTGTGCTGGTCCACTGATTGTCCCTTGAGAAGTGTACTGGATATTCTGACCAATTCAAGTATCTTGGTGTTGTGGGTTCTGCTGTCATGATCGTCCTATGTGCAAGCTTCTCTTGTCATTTGCCTCTTGTATTTAGCACTCTGGAGTAAATTACACCTACTATTTTTCTTTCTGGTTCTTAATAATCTCCTTCTAGCTTCTTTTCCTCTTTCGCTAGGTTGTTTTCTTCTTTTTTGGTCATCCTGCGGTATTCCTAGATTCTTTTACTGTATTGATTCTTGAAGATGACACAGTCTATCAACTTATGGCTTGATTTTGGGTGAAAGTGATAGGGAGTATTTTCGAATTCCCTGATCTTCCTTTCTTTATATTCCCTACTCTCATTTTCTGAATATCTTCTTCTGCTATTTGCCGCGGTGACCCTGCTTTCTTGCCTTGGTCTCTTGTCGTATGTCCTATTATGAACCCTACTTCTTTCTGAATTGTCCCTGTCGGGGAATCTGCTTCTTGTTTTTTCTTTTGAAGAGATTAATTTTTTGACTGCTCTCTTCAACTCTTTGTTTGTCCTTAGATTTTATTGCACAAATCTTTGAATTTGCCACTTTGAAAGAATGCCATCTCTAAATGCCTCTATTACATCTCTGTCGATGATATCGTGTACTTGTGCTCTTATTTCCCCAAATCTCCTATAAAAATCTTTGAGATTCTCACTTCTCTGTTGTATTAATCCCTTCAATTCTGCTGATGTAATTGGATGCGTTATTATCCCTGCAAAGTGATCACAGAAGGCTCTCTTTAGGTCTTCCTAGTATCTGATTGATCCTGGTTTTAATTTATCGAACTATTGTAACGGCATTGACTCTAGTGCCATTGGAAAAAATATCGCATTGATGTCGTCGTTTCCTCCTGCCAGCTCTACTGATTAAGAGTATACCCTGAGCCATTGTTTTGGGTTCTATTTTTCCATCGTACTTTGAGTGGTTTTATTGTTTGAACTTATGAGGTAACTTGATGACTTGTAGACTTCCTGCAAAATAGGAAAAATCTATCGCAGGGTTCTTCGTTTCGGTAATAAGCCCTGCCATATTCTTCATCTCTCCTGTAACATGGAACTAAGGCTTTTCTTAGCTCTGATTTGACTTCTTTGAAATCTGATTGCCTTGTCCTTCCTCTACTTCTATTATCTCTATATGTGTGGGAGCATGTTGACTTATTTGATGTATTCTTTGTATCCTTAGTCTTTCATTGATGTTGCTGCTTCCTTCTCTCCCTAGATGCTCGAAAGCAGATTTCATAGGGGGTTGCCATTCTCTGGGTTCTTTTTCTATATTGGCAGCCTTGATTCTTACCGCCTCTCTTTCTTGTTCCTTCTTGGTGAGTTCTTCTAACTCCTTAGTAAGAGCATAAATTCTTTGTTTGTCAGAGTTTTTCCTAGCCTCTGCCTCCTTCTTCTTATTGAACTCCATTAGATCTGCTTTATACTTGTTCCAGACTTGATTTCTCTGGATTGCTTGGGTTCTTCTTCCATGTTTCAGCTTGTTTCTCTTGACTCTGGCTTGTTTTTCATCCTCGTTTTCATTTGTGTCTGTGCCTTCATCTGGCAGAATGTTTGACTCTGATTCGTCTGATGATCTTACATTAGGTATTGCCAGTGGTTGTAAAGAGGATTCAGCCATATGAACAGTTCTCTGGTTTCTTTTGTATTTATGTTGCTTCTTGTCTTCCTCAGAAGTATTGCTAGTTGAGCTGTTGAGTTCATTTCCCTCTTGATATGGGAGGTCTTCATAATGCTCATGATAGCATGAATTGGAGTGGAAAGAGTTCGGCCATGTGGACACATGATCTGTCACAGTCTGTTTGTCGAACGTGTTGGCTTTGTCGTCTACAATTCTCTCGGAGTAATATTCTTGTACAATCTTGGTTGTATTTTTCAATCCGAAAGGAAAAAGAGTTGTATTGTTACCTGCTATCTTTAGAAAAAAATTTCTCCTTTTCTGAGTCGGTTTCATAGCCTAGTTCCATCCTAGAATCAAGGATGGAGAGTGCTTTCATCTTCTCGGCGAATTCAACTTCTTCCAAGATTCTAGCTTGTAGCTCATCTTTTTTGTCGAGAAGGCGACTACGGAGCTATCCACTATGATCCGCTTCGCAGATCCGTGAACCAAAAATGAAGGTTATCCCCTTAGCAAAGCTCATGTTGATGTCAGGTCCACCAAGCTCTTGAGAAAGAATTCATCGAAAGCCCCGTAGCTGGCACGCCACCTGTCGATGTTTTATCACCGATAGCCTATCACAGGGGCACCTAGGACAGTTTTGTTCGGGTTTCATCGAATCTAACGGAACTTCATGGTTGGTGCACGTAATAAGAGCGACTTTTATACTGGTTCAGGCCCTCGAGTCTCTCAAGCAATAGCCCTAGTCTAGTTGGGGTCTTGTTGATCGTATTGTGGTATTGGTTCTGGTTTTATTTACAAGGGGTACCCTCAGCAGCCCTTTATAGTCTAGGTGCTGCCTAGGGTTCTTTTGTGTCCTAGTCAGACTATAGGATAGAGTTCTAAACTTGATCCTGTCTTTGGTTTCCTAATCATACATATGGATTTATTTTGTATTGTCTTTCGTAAGGGAGCCCTAGGGTCCCCCATCGACACTAGAGGACACCACGGCGAAGCAGAGGCCTAGAGGCCAACCTAGTGGGCCGGCCGGCCTGGGCCATGGGGCTGGCCGGCACCCCATCTTTGCCACCTCGCCTTGCCTTCTAGAAGCTTCCTCCACCACCTTTGAGGGTCCATATCCATCGTACGTGAAGTCGGTTTGATCCAAGGACTCATATGCATCCCATAGGGCTACATAAGGAGACCCCTGGTCCCCCTGTCTAGAGGTATCCCAAAACCCTAATTCGTATTCTCTGTTAGGATCAAAAGAGGGGTCCCATTGAATGGATCTACCTCCTAGAGATAGCCATTAAGAAAAGAGTAGTTCTCCGTAGATCTAGTCTTATGAATAGAAATAGCGACATAGAGAGTGAGGGAAGAGTTCGGAGGAGGTGCCGGCCTGTCGGTGCTCCCTCTACAGCAGCAGATTCAAGTTCTTCATAAGTTTGTCTTCAAGATTTCCCTGGTAATCATCTTCTAATCTAAGTTTATGTTGTTCATATTGTTCATCTGGTTTGCGACTCCTCGAAGTAGTGTAGGCATGGTGCTTAGGCTGGGGTTAATCGTGAATGCCCCCTAATTTTCCAGATCGGTGGTATATCGCAGGTGTGATAGACCTGTTGAGTCCGTTGTAGTCCACCTCCCGTTGATAGGTCTAGTAGGACCCAGTTCCAGAAGATATATTTATATATTTATTGGTGAGATTCCTATATACTCAGCCTGCTCTGATTAATGTCCCCATGTTGATTAGTAGAAGACATAGTTTACCCAAAGTTAGAAGTAGTGGACCCTTAGTTTTCTCTCTATGCTCCTATTTATCCTACCTATCATAAACTAACCTAGTTATCATTTCATCTAGTTACCACTACACAGTTATTATCCCTTTTATTGAGTTAGGTCATAGCTAGTCTCACATGTTTCCCCGTGAATATGATATTTAAAAACCTCCGGGTGGTATCCATACGCTTGCAGATCTTTCTCTGTGATTATTCTATGTATATTAAAAATACCAACAATGTAGTTTCTCATATTTCGAGTTTATGTCCGACAAAATAATAATCTCTAGATACATGTGGAACTTGGTCAATAGTATATGCATATGTGCTTAAGATTGCTAATTTCTCCTCTTTTATGTCTTTATTGGGGATTAGATATGATCGTTAAGGACCGCCTACAATCATATTTATGCATTTGAATAAGTTATATTGAACAATTTGTGATGTGTGTTAACTACTATCAATGAGCATTTACCCACTTAGTGACATGGAGTCATTGATCATTGTCTTCAAGTGGATTACTCGACTGCACCCTGAGGATGTCTACAAGATTCTATAGCTGACTCTAGGCAGTCATTCTTATTGTCGGGGGCTGTGGGATACATGTCCTGAATGAATATATTAAAATTTCTTCTAAAAATAATTGGATAATTACAAAAATACCCTCCATCTCTTTATGCTAAATAGCAAGAGGCTCAAGGGCACTCGGATTCTCCAAGAGCACTTCATTGCTTACCTCCAGTAGGTACTCAGATGGCACTTGATTCTACTCGGCTAAGACCAAGAGATTTAAGACAACTTCACTAATCAACTATAGAGAGCATGGGGGCTTGACGGACCATAATCCATTGGATTCTCTACAGGGCCAACTACATGCCATGGGCTTGGGTCGACTAATGGCTTTCTTGAAGGACACAAGGCAAGGTGGTGTGATCCTCAAGAATTCAAGAGTCGACCTAGTTGGATTACTAGGAAAGTTAGTCTATGTAATAGAACTAGAATTGTTCTGTTGTAGCAGACTAGGACTAGATCAATACATCCTACCCTCTAGACTACATATAGAGAGGAAAGTGCACATCCTTGTAACAATCAACATCATATAACTACCCAACACAAAAGCACACGCCTAACTGGACTCTTCCGAGCGGCCTAAACTAGTATAAATCATTGTCTTCATGTTTGCCGTCAAGTTCAGCATACGCCAAAGCTCATCAATCATTATCCCGGTAACCCTGTGACGTGTTGCTGGTCTCTAAACACTCATAGGGACTAGATCTATTTGATAGATTATCAAAGAAACTTTCCATCAAGTGCTCATTGAACTCAATTTCACTGCAGATGAATGAACTCAATGAAGCACTATCGAACTGCCGACAAACTGAATGTTTAGGTTCAATGTGTTTACACTCCAAGATCGGTCTTGTGCATGTTGTATCCATGTGCTATCTATTGTTAGGTCATAGAAAGAAATTTTCCCAATTTGAAATCATCATTGTTCTTCCTATGTATACAACATTAAGTAGCAACAAATTCTTTGCAGATATAGGAATGAGTTCATCTTGTCTTTAACTTTCATGGATGTATCCACGGGTGTCATGTCCACACCACTGGTTCTGAACAACCTATTTTTACCAACGACGTCTAAAACCATCAATTAAAGGGTTTGGAACCATTGGTGTGAGGTTTTTGCACCATCACAACATTCATCTAATCATCTTGCACCATCACAACATTGATCTAGAATACATGATTTATAGCACATGTACCGTGATAATTGTATATAATATTGGTTTCAACATTCAAAGTTGTATGTGGAGGAGTGGGGTGTCTATGTGCATTGTAGAATACACGGCCATGGCCATATAGACCGTCGATGCCTCTTTTCCATTAAGAAGATCATATAATTTCACATGAATACATGCAAAGTGGTGTTGATGACAGTATCGGCGAGCAATCTGTACATCTTCTCTGTGGGATGGATTGCATCAAAGAACACATAGTTGTTCGCATTTCCACATAGCATTGAGGTGCTGAAGCTACAAAAGTAACCTGCCTCGAAAAGCCCTGTTCCACAACAACCTTGCACAGCATTGTCAAATCCTGCGTACCCGATAGTTAAAACAAATGAAACTATATTAGGTCTCTTTGCGCCTGCCCATTTCTTTATAATATATAAATATATATATATATATATATATATATATATATATATATATATATATATATATATATATATATATATATATATAGGTTTTGAAATTAATTAGTCACTTTTAGGGATCGTTTGGGTCCCTTCAATATTAAGGAATTGACAACTAGTTAATGGATTAGACTATTTGGCTTAGAATTTAAGATTCCATGACTCTAAAGTTCACATATAAGCATATCATAAATTTATAGGGTACGAGATGTAAAGTGACTATGACTCTATATATCATCATACTATGTTTCTATCTTACCACTTATAACATGCTATTCAACTCGTATGTTTCTCTATAGTAAAAATGTAAGCATTCCTTTGTATGTCTAATGATAGTGTACAAATTTATTTCATATGGAACAATTTTATATAAATTTATTTCATATACAACCATAATAGCTTAATTAGTATGTATATAAATAATAATTTATTATAATGAATTCATTTCCAATTATCTTAACTGGGTCGTATAGTTTTTATGGCCTATAGGTCAACATTTATAATATAATTTCATACATTTTTGTGTGTTTTGAATTCAAATATGTTAGTGGAATACTAATTTCCTAAATGTCATAAAACATGATAGCATAAATGACTAATTCTGAATTACTAAAAGACCATGTGACTTTTCATTCATTTTATCATAATTCAACATTTTACAATATATTGCAAATGAGGACATGTTTAAGAATGAAAATTAAGGTAGAAAGTTAAAGATTTCAGAATGCAGGGAATGGAATTTTTAGGGTGTTTGGAGTGCATTAAAACCAGGAATGGCACAAGTGGCACAAAGCAGAATTCAAGGCTTGAATTCTTGAGAAACCCCTTGCAGGAATGTTCCTCTGGACCGTTTGGTTAGGGTTGTTTCTAGCAAGGAATAGTTTCTGGTCTGGGTTGACTATTAGGAATACTTCCGGGCCACTATTTCTGCTCAACCGAATGAAAAAAACTCCTACAAACAATTTTGGCCAGGATTAGTATTTAATTTTGGGAAATGCTACTTTGTGGGCGCGACGATATACCTCTCCGCCTGCGCACCCGTGACTCTGCCTGCGCACCCATGACTCCGTGAGGCCGACACCCGCACTCGTCTTCAACCTTCCGCCCCGCCCCACCGTCACCACCCGCACCATGGCCGCGCCGCCACTTTCGCGGCAAGCTCGCCGGCCATGGCAGATCCGGCGGTGGCGGCCTCGAATCCGCCAGATCTGGCAGCGGTGGCCGCGGATCCGCCCAGGTAGGAGGTCCTCCTCCTCCTCCTCCTTCTCCTCCTCTTCCTCCTCCTCCTCTCCAACTCCGGCGAGCACCCTCTTCTTCTCCAACTCCGGTGGGGTGTAGAATGGCCGGCCGGCCGGGGGGAGGCAGGGAAGACAGGCGGTGGGGATGGCTGGCGGGCGGTTTAGGGTAGCCGGCAGCAGGGGCGGCGGCTGGGCCAGTCTAGGGCGGGGGAGCTCGCCGGAGTTGCTCGCCGGAGCTAGAGAAGATGGCAGGGAGGGGCCGGGGAGGGGCAGAGGGCTGCCGCCGCCAGCCCGGGGTTCGCCGGAGCTCCGGCGAACCCCGGCGCCGGGGTGGGGCGATGGTCGGGCGGCGGGGGCACTTGGCGGCGGAGTGTGCACGCTGGAACTCTAACGCGTGCGCGCGCACGCGTTAGCAGCGTCCTTTAATTTTATATAAGATTTTGTTAGCCGGAATGATTTTTCTAACCGAGCGGGCCTGTTTTTCTCCCTAGGCTATGTCAAGCAAGGTCTTTCTTCTGAAGCTGGAAGCAGTTTTTCTTAGTTCCAGAGAAAACAAGCCAAGGAATCAATTCCTCTGCCTTTTCCTTTGGATATCCTCCGTTCCAAGCCATCCTATAAACCACCGTATATACAAACATACATATATTATATGCTAATCGAATTCTGCACGAGGAAACCCAAACCCATCTGACGCAATCGCATCTTGCCAGTTGTCTTTGTTCTCAACCATGGTTCCTCCCAAATTCCCTTCCAGCGGCTTTAGTTTGATCCTCTTCCCTTCAAGCGGCTTTTAATCGTCTCCATGCTCGACGATGGTGCGGCTAGGAACTCCAACTGTCAGACAACTAAAGTCTAAACTTCGGTTACCATTGTTTTGAGCCAGAAACTATTCCAGCTCTTCCAAACTATACAAATTAGTTAAAAAAAACTCCAGCTGGTGGCATTCCTCTCTATCAATCTATTAGAGCAACCGAACAACCCCTAAGGGCTTGTTTGGCTGCACTCAACTACACCCTAATTCATATGGTTTAGGAGGAATTGAGGTGGAATTTAAACTAAAATACACCTCAATCTCTTCTAAACCATATGGATTGTAGTGTATTTGAGTGTAGCCAAACAAGCCCTAAAGGAGACAGGGGCACAGGCGTGGAGCCTGGATTTGACATAAGGAATCATTCAAATTAGCAAACATAATGTGCGTCAAAATATATCCATGGCAAAAATATACATAACAATGCGTGGCCGCCCAGTAGGCAATCACGATCGGTGCGCTTCTACAGTTGTGACATTGTGTGGCTGTGATTAGTGTAAGAAAAATGGACCCATAGCCTATTTAGTTTGGATTTTTGTGTTTGATGATCAACATGGCCAAGTTAGACTAATGAATTTGCAAGTCTTTATTTTGTAGTTCATTAGGGTGCAAGAGTGGCCTGAACTTAGGCTAATCAACACCTTAAGCAAGACATTAGAAGACAGATCTACAAGACCAAGCAAAAGTCTAAGACATAAGATGAAACCAAGCCGCAAACTAAGAACTCAAAGAAAATGGCCTGCAGGCGACCAGACTCTCTGACCGGACTCGTCCGATGTGATCAGGCTCGCCCCGAGAGAATGACAGGACACGCTGGTGGCAAGGCACAAGCAAAAATGTGCATCCAGAACCGACACCGGATGTAGGCAGCAGGACGACCGGACGTGGGAACAGGATCGTTTGATCAATTCCAGAGAGGTTGCAGAATGGCATAGCAGTGACCGGACATGTCTGGTCGTATGTGACCAGACACGAGGGAGTCTGGTCAGTAGAAGGTTCCAGCGGCTCACTAGCCGTAGTGAGTGACCAGACCCGAGGCAGAGTCCGGTCAGTAGAAGGTTCTAGTGGTTCACTAGCCGTTGTGAGTGATCGGATGCATCAAGTCAGGCTAGACTATAGCGTCCGGTCGCTCACAGAAAGTTGGGGTTCCTCCCCAACGTCTAGTTCCACTTTGGGACTATAAGTACCGCCCTGACTAGCCAAAAGAAGGGTGGAGGAGCTGAGATAAAATACTAGGGCGTTGTTACTTGGTAGTGAATCACTAAGCACTAGCGCATGAGCCCCATCGAGTGATTTACTTGGTGATTAATGTAGGTACTTTACAAAGTGCTTGGACAATCCACTTGATAGTGAAGATAGCTGGGAGTTGTCTAGGAGAGGCTTGACGGAAGGCACACCAGAGATCCACTTGCACATGGGGAAGGCCCGGGGCTATCCACGGAGTTGCCCGACCGAGAACTTGGCCCTTGTGAGGGGCTCCAGCAAGGACTAGTGAAAGCTTGAGTGCTTCTCGATACCTCAGTAAAAATACCGGAGTCGTCTATAGAAGTTTACATCTCTACCTCATATTTACTTTCTGTATTTACATTGTGTATACATTGGTTCCTTTATTCCCTAGCTTAGTGATAGGCTAGTTGATAGGATTAGAACCTAGATTGCATAACTCTTTTGTGATAGAAATAGCAATACGTCTAGCAAAATCTTAGTTACACATTCAGATAGATTATTTCTTACATAGATTTTGACTAGATTATTTTAGAGGCTATAGTTAGAAGTAGATTTTTAAATTGCCTAAGTCACCCCCTCTTATGCGTCATGATCCTTATAAACGAGAACTCTTGTGTTAGCTCATTTCTGGCTGTTATAGGTTTGTCTGAATCGTAAGACTGTAGCAGGTCTATCTGAATCATTTTTTCGAAAGATCACTTTATCTGAATCATGAAGCAGTAATGAAATGATATGAACACCTGATGTTAATTGGAAATTAAGCTTGTTGTGCAACCTGTCACTCTTCAATGCAAACGAATGTACATATTCTGGTCGTCTTTTCTGTTATGTGAATCCTATCGTTATTACGATGGAAAACTGGTGCTCGCCTTTTCTTTGCAGTTTGGATGCCTAATGCCTGGAAGTGAAAAGTTTGTTTGATTGCAGATTTGGATACTTCGGTTCGCATCTATTGATTGTGATTTGTATGCTAAAAAGCACAGTTTTGTGCTAAAAAAAAGTACACCAATTTTTTTAAAAATAAACAGGGACAAAAGATGTGCAACGTAGTTATATATATTATTACAACTCAAGAGCAAAATAGGACATTTTCACCATAAAACAGTTGTTTTGCTAAACGATTCCCATATGGATCCACTCCACGGTAAATCTTAGATTCACGGTGGTTTGATCCATGATGAATCTTAGATTCCGATTTACTTTTTATAGTCATGAATCTCTGCTAAACAGGCTCTTAGTCTATGGATGACTTGACTTATCTTGTAAGATTTATTGAACTTGCTCATAGAAGATCGTGGTTGCTTTGTTGTACTCCGCCATATAGAAAATAGAAGTCGTTTTTGAACAAGGTTTGGGTCAAACATTGGGAACATAAATCATGAATAACTTTTAAATTGTTAGGTTTGAAAATGTGAAAATTATATTTATAGATTTGTCTTGAAAAATACTTTTATAAAAGTATAAATATATCACTTTGCGATGAATATTTTTATAAAAATATGAAGTCAAAGTTATACTTTGGAGATCGTGTCGCGTGTCCTATAATGGCGAAGCTAGGATAAACTGCCACCGGGGTCGTTGCATTGTGAGAAATAGTTTTGGCTGAATATATATAAAAATATTAATATTTATGGTACATAATTAATATATTTAAATGGATATTTGAATCAAATTTTTCTAACATGTTTATTTGAGGATACAAATACAAATATTATACGTATTTTTCTACCAATCGAGTTAAACTTTCATCATAGAAACTAACAATGACAGCTAATTCGAGACTGCGGGAGTAACCTTTTTTTTCCTTGAAGCAGGGACTGAGGGAGTAGTTAACCTTGTATAGCTTTCCTCTACTGTTATGATCATCTTGTAAACTCAAACCGCCAAACAATTAAGCTTGTAGTTCACTTTTTGCATATCTGAACATTTATTAATCACCCAGCTTATAAAAATTTAATTGATCCATACAAGCATACACTTAGCCGAGTCCATCAAGTTTGAAAGCGTTCACAATACTCTAGGCAACCATATTGAGTTAACCATTCAGATTGATAATTTGATATTGACGTAGATGTGTATGGCTGAAAATTAAAAGAGAAAACCTCTAAGACCTCACTACTCAAATCAAATTACTTATAATCCATCCTCCATCGAGTTCAGATTTGGTCATCATATAATTTGGGAGGCTGCTGTCAGGCCAAGAATGGAAGAAAATAGAAATCGATCAGTGTACAGGAGGCCAGCTATGGCAGGCTACTGTCAGATTGAGAATGAAGGAAATCGATCAGTGTAGAGGAGGCCAGCTAGAATCACGTCCACGAAGGGGATTTCCTTGCGGCTTCTGCAGGGCGCTGCGCTGTTGGGCCGCTGGGGTCAGGAATTTTTTTCGCCGGGGTCAACAATGGCCAAAATTTACAGAGTATTAGAGGCGGCCGCAGATCCATCGGGGTCAGCCGACCCCTACGACATAACATAGCTTCGGCCATTATTGTTCTAAACGATTTCTATTTTGAATATGGAGGGAGTATAGTTTAATCTGAATTTCTCCTTTTTAATATAGTTGTCCAAATGTCTTAAAAACTTGTAGAACAGGTGTAGGGTAATGAGTTGGCGCCTTCACGCTGACGGCACTATGAGACAATGGTGCCGCTGCTACGTGGGCATCCGTGGCACCAATGCTTGCTCTCTCTCAGATCTCTGAGCTGAGCAGAGCGCTGTACCATTAATGGAGACGAGACGGCAGCGCATGAATGCAACGAGCTGCCGTCTCTCCACATGGCTATCTTGTGAGCAAGAATGAATTATTGACTATGGCCTTGTTCACTTCCCATGAAAGTTGCAAGTTTTTTCAATCTCTCTCCATCACATCAATTTCTACCCGTATATATGGAGCATTAAATGTTAGTAAAAAAAATAACTAATTACACAGTTTTGTTGTAAATCACGAGACGAATCTTTTGAGCCTAGTTGGGTCACGATTGGACAATATTTATCAAATACAAACGAAACGCTACAGTACAGGGAATGCAACTTTTTCACGAACTGAACAAGGGCTATGTAGTCTGCGGTGCATGGGTGCTCACCGTAGTCGGCCGGCTTGTTGACGACGTTGGCGAGCAGCTGGTACGTGTCGGCGAAGACGAGCTGCAGTCCCAGCAGTTCCTTGTTGAGCTTGACGACGAGATCCTGCAGCTTGGCATTGAAGGTCCTGGCAACGGCATTGTACATCTCGTTGCACTCTCCGGGGTCGCCACGGTTGCCCATCCGCTCGGCGGGGAGGCAGCCCATGGGCGTGAGCCCCGTGAAGTCCATCTTGCGGCCGCCAAGCGTGTGCACGCGGCAGATGGCGGCCCCGGCGAGTCCCAGCAGGTAGGCCTCGTACTCGCCCACAGTGTACTGCATCCGCCGCTCGGGTAAACTGTAGTAGTTCTCGATGAAGTCGTTGGTGCCGATGCTCCAGATGTAGAGCGCTTCGCTGATGATCTCCTTCGCTGCCGTCTCACCCTTGGCGGCCTTGAGGCGGTCCGTGTACTCCTTGAAGTAGGCGAGCTGCTCATCCAGCGTGATCACGGACTGCCATTTTTTTCATTTTAATATAAATATAATGTGAGGAGACGGTGATGGATGTACATTTAACCGAGAAAGAAGGAACGACACAATGATAAGTTACTTACCAAGACGCCGGCTGTGGCGACAATTTAACCGAGAAAGAAGGAACGACATAATGGTAAGTTACGTACCAAGACGCCGGCCGTGGCGTTGTCGAGGCCTGTGGCAGCGGAGGCGAAGGAGACTCCAGTGGCGAGCTGGTCGATGCTGCAGTTCTTGTCGAGGTAGGCTGGGATAGTGGGTGGCAGGCCGAAGGCCTCGGAGATGAAGTCGGTGGCCAGGCGTCCATTGGAAAACCGGCCCGTGGGGAGGCCATTGGCGTAGTCGCGGCCGTACGGCCAGAAGTTGCTCCGCGCTATGGTTGGGATGAAATTGTTGTTGCCCGTGTCTACGGAAGAGTCGCCGAACACGATGATTGCCGGCACCTTCCCGGCCACAGCACCTCGTCCCCCGTGCAGCAAGAACAAGATCAAGCATGGCAAGTACCTCTGGAACTGGAAGGACGACATTGCCGTGCTGCCGCCACTCCCGGAGAAAAGAAAAGGAAAACGGAAGGCCCGGGATCGCAAAGAGCTGAAGAAGACAACGGGTTGGTTGCATTGCTGTGACGAGACAAGGTGCGCTGCATATTATATAAGTGTCTGCGTACCCCGTAGCAGATATATAAGGATTTGGATGAATTATTAGCTGGGTATTAGTGCCCTTTAGCGGCGATAGAATGGAGCAGTAATTGCGCCGTATGTGACAAAGAGGTGTTCAGCGAGAGAAAAGCTTCTGCGCAGCTGCATGTGAGGCGCGCTTAAGACTGCATTCAATCGCCCCACACTGCCTGCCTTTATGGGAAGGACAGCCGCTGCAAGGTTCCACCCCCATAACAAGTGTGTTCTGTTTACGCATCCTCCTTATCATATGGGCTTTTCTTATTTGGGCTGTGCGCGCTCTATAGTTCCACTCCCGTCTATATAACTCACATTAAGGGTTTGTTTAGGACTGCTCCACCAACTCTGCTCCATAAACTCCACCGTGGAGTAGTTTCATAAAAACTAGAGTTTGTGGAGTACCTATTTAGGTATTCTCACAACTCCACCCTTTTATCTGGAGCTGCGTGCATAGAGTTGAAACCGTTTGGCTAAAAAAACGTGGAGCGGAGCAGTCCCAAACACCCCCTAGCTACTATAGATTTGACTATCACGGCCAACATCATCACTATCGGATTTTATGAAACCGTAGTAATTGTTGTTTCAGGGAAACGAACCGGTGTTATATTATCGTGGGACGAATTACAGATTGGTGGAGAACCAGAGCGGCAGGCTAAAATGCACTGGAGACCGCCCAGGTCCTTCCTTTTCTTGGGGGAGGGAAACCCCCTCCCCTTTTATAGTTACAGCACGCCCTGATCTAAGGACAGCTTTGCCCCTTGCTATCGGGGGGGATCACCAGATTGGGAAGCCGGCAAACCCCAGGGGCTCTTCCATAATTGGGCCTCCAGACCTTCCTCAGATGTCACCTACCCGGAGCGCCACTTGCCTGGTCCCCTACCGCCCGGGCCCAGCCGTGCAACCTGCCTTCCTCGCCTGTCGACGGCATCGTCCCACCCCTTAGAGATAGGACGCGAAACCTACATACGGACAAGAAATCGCCCGTAAGGCGAATGAGACTCATCCACTCCTGCAGAGAGATAAGAAAGAACAATCCCCATCAGCTTCGGCCCATGGATCCGCACGGAAATCTGCTCCTTACGCGAAGGGGGCGGGTCCTGGCGAGCCGAGGCATTCGCCACGCGCATTCGCCAATGAAGCAAGAGGGTCGAAAGCGACGAGCCGCTGCATTCGCCTGACGCATTCGCCAAGAAAGCAAGGTAAGCGAAACCAAATGACCGCAACATTCGGTGCGCGCATTCGGCGCACGCATTCGACGGGGGATTCACTCTGCCTCCCGCCGTGATGTCTCGTCTGTGACAGGCCGAATTCGCCCGCCTGAAGTCTTGCCGTTCCCATTCGGCGTGCTGTCGAGGCTCCACTCGACTATACGCTAGTCAAGAGATTCGACGGCCACGGGGCGAGCGAGCTCGAATTCGCTCCTAGCCCCTGGCCGTCGCGCGGTTTGACTGACTTGGCGCCGTGGGAGATAGGCGGGGTGGCCGACCGCCCGCCTTGCCCCCAACAATAGCCCCTTGAGCCGCCCCTCCGTTTTCCTTTTTACGGGGGGGCGGATCACCCCAAAAGGCGCCACCTGCGCGAAGGCGGATCACACGGCGAATGCCCCCTTAAGTGCTTTTTTTCTTTTCTTCTTTTTTATATTCTTATATTATTATTTTATTTCTGGCACTAGGGCGCGCCCCGCGCCCGCTCAATTCCTCGGGCGCGTCTTGCGCTCGCCTTTCAGGGGGGCTATATAAGCCCCCGGTTGGGTAGGGGCGGGGATTACCCCTGCCATTTGAAGCTCACCATCCCTCGGTTGAATTCGCGGCTCTCGCAAGTCCTTCCGCTTTCGGCGCCACCTTTCGCCTAGGAATTCGCCTTCGCGGTGATTGTCCTTCCCTTCCGTCTTCGGTTTTTCAAGGTATAGCTCTGGTTCTTGCCATTAATTCGGTTTTCTCTCGTTTCTTGTTCCTATTGCTCGACGCCGAAGGCAGTTTCGCGTTTGTTTTCGGTGTCTCCTTCCCATAAGCTTTTTCTCTTTTGCCCTTTTTTGTTTAGATGTTTGCGCCAGAGGCTTCTAGCAGAGGGCTGTTAGAGAGGCAGGAGGCCGCGTTGGTAGATGATTTCGGCGTCGGGCGAAACCGCGCAG
Source organism: Chrysopogon serrulatus (assembly GCA_015844335.1). Classification (NCBI taxonomy): domain Eukaryota; kingdom Viridiplantae; phylum Streptophyta; class Magnoliopsida; order Poales; family Poaceae; genus Chrysopogon; species Chrysopogon serrulatus. The sequence continues at coordinate 262,777 of JADLZL010001381.1, forward strand.
ATGTTTCGCCTTCGACCGAGGCATCTTAGTCATCTTCATCGGAGTCATCCTCTTCCGGGTCATCTTCGTCGGAAGAGTCCTCGTCTGCTGATTCAGAAGGGGAGGGAGATCGGGCTGTGAGGGCCGCTTTCCGCGGTGGGGGCGAAATGACCAGATCCGGTGACACAGAGGGTACCGGAGACACGGAAGAGTCTGGCGAATCGGAGTCGATTGGAACCTGCACCGTGTCACCCGCTGCTAAGGAGTGTTTCACCTGGGCCGGTCACTCATGGACTCGAAGGAGCTCGAGAGTTACGTTGTGTGGAGATTCCTGACTGCGTCCGAACCCGCGCCCTTTCGGGCTCCTGGCGACGAAGAGGCCCCGTAACCGAAACCCTTCGAGGCGGTTGTGTTTCGTGACTACTTCACTGCTGGCTTGCAGTTTCCGTTGGATGATTTCATCGCGGGGGTGCTTGAGCGCTACAATCTTCAACTTCATCAGCTTACTCCCAACGCAATTTCGCGGCTGGCGATGTTCTCTTTTGCCATGAAGATTCAGGGCTAGATTGCCTTAGTTGATGCCTTTGTGCATTTTTACACCCTGCATCGCAGCCCGGCGAAAGCTGATGATGGCAACAGTGTGGAATTTGGGGCTTACAATTTCATGCCGAAAGTGTCCAAGCGAATTCAGGGCATAGCTCACACATATAGGAAGAAGTGGGATCAGTGGCATAGCTTTTGGTTCTACTACCGTGTCTGCACTGATTCGGATGTTGCCTCGGCACGCAGTCGGGGTCTTTCGCGTGCGTCGCACCTCGTCCTAGAACTCGTGGTGTGGGTTGGGGATAAGAAACAGCGGTATCCGGCCGGTGCTCCCGGGTGCTGCGAGAGTGAGGGCGCATTCGCTCGGACCGCCCAACTTCAGACTAGTCGTGATCTGGTTGAAGAATGGATTGCACTGCGGAAAAAGCCCTTGTGTTCTTCCCATACGTTCGCTGCTTTCACCGAGGTAGACGGTTACGCGCGCCCGGTTTTGGCGTGCCGGTGTCCGGAGCAATTTTCGAGTGATGCCCCCTACGTGCGGTCCGTGGAGGAATGCGCGAATTTGATCTGTGGCCCTGTCACCTCGCGAGAGCTGAAAGCGAAACGGGCCGCCCTAGGTGACCACGCCCGGCTGAATCGCGCTTTCGACATCACGGGTGTACATTACGGCGAACGGGAAGGATTTGCGGCGGATGTCGGGGCACCAAGCGTGGTTGTAGCTGTGCCCGCCACCGACGAATCTCGCCAGGCCAGGGGTAAGGCGAAGAAGAGGGCCGCGAAAGAGCCCACAGATGTGTGGATTGGCCGCGAGCTAGCGAGACCCGTGAAGAGGAGTCGAAAGGTGTCGTTTGACCCCAAGGCGCTTGTTATCGAGATTGACTCGAGGGGAGAGGTCCGCTTGATTCGCATTATTTGGTGCGTTATTTTCGTTTCTAATTTCGTTTCCAATGTCTTGACCTGTCGTTTGTTGATTTGTTTTGTTTCTTAGGGTTCGGACTCGGACGAGCTAATGGCGCCGACCAAGCCCCGTACTTCTGGGCATGTCGCATCCGCTTTCAACGACGACCTGTCGTCTTTTGACATGCCCACCTTCAATAAGTCAAAGAAACATTCATAAAAGGGAGACCGCGAGGTGGAGGACGTGGCGAAGAGGGCCAAGGTGACGACCGTGAAGAAGGTTAAGGCCACTGACGCCCCCTAGACCCACCCGCCAAAGGAACAGGACCCCCTTCTTTCGAAAAACAAGGGACCGGACGCAGGTAAGAGCCGCTTCTATCGTGAAAGTCTTCGTGTGACTCAAGAGATGCTTGATACGCAGCTCTTGGGTTTTGGCCGCTTGGATCTTTCTATTTATCCTAGGGACTATGGTGAGCCCTGCTTCTATTCTGGATCTGGTTCCTCTGGAGATACCGATCCGCGAAAGGAGCGGTCTTACCGACTTGCTCGTGCTCTAGGTACCCTATCTCGCGCGAGTTTGGTCTGTAATTTCGATTACCGCGAGGTCGGCATCCTTCCAGATATCAACGAGGCCACATCGAAGTATGTTGATTTCTGTGCCCGGTTGCTGTCCCTTCCCGAGATGGAGTGAGACTTGCTGAAGGTTGACAGTACTTCCCTAGGGGACGCTGCTGCTTTTCATGAAATCAGCGTAAGTTTGGTTTTTGAATCTTCAATTTCACTGTTTCTTGATTTTCGGCCGATGTACTTACGTCTGATCGTGAGTTTTTAATTCGTAGGCCCTTGTAATCTCGTGGACCCTGGCGAAACAAGGGGAGATCATGCGTCGGTCTCTCGAGAGGGAGGTGGAGACCAAATCCAAGAAGGTTAAGGAATTGGAGGAGGAGGTGAAGGCGTTCCGCCACGAGTGCAAAATCGACACCGAAAAGAAACGGGACCTGGAAGCCCGCATCCAAGAACTTGAGAAATTCAAGTGGGCCGAGACCCTTCGCAAGGCTAAATTCGCGGAGGTTGCGAAAGATGCCATTGTGAAATATGTTTGCATTGCCCGCTCGCTTGGTGTCGAGGTCGTGCCTCCGAACGAAAATGACTCATCCTCTTTCGCTTCTTGGATCGCGGCGCGCTAGAGTCCTTGGAGGGTAACCTGAATCACGCCCGTGATTTCGCTGCGTCCGTTGCGTTCCGTACCTAGTGCGCCGGTCTTGGTGGTACACAGTGCGAGCATGTCCCTGCCGTCGACCTCAGCAACGTGGACAGCTTTTGGCGCGTCTCGCCCGAAGCGAATGCAGTAGGCATTCGGTTCTTCGAGCAGTTCTGGTGCCAGGGCGGTAGCGACCTCGCGCTTATGCGGGCGGCTGCTAGCCGAGCCATGGTTTGTGGTCTCGATTTTGTCCTTCCGCTTGCTTCGGAATGGTTGCGGTTTCGTTAAGACTGCACTTCATAGGACGATGCGGAGAAGAACCGCCTCTTATCCATGGTGAAGGAGTACATGGCGGAGCGCGATGCCCATGAAGCGGAACGGCGTGGCGGGAAGAGATGGGGACGCGATCTACTCCAGGCGCCACTTCTTCGCCGGCCAACACTGATGGGGCCCCGAAGGATGTTGGGGTAGCTGCAGCTGACTGATTTACTCGCTGTATTGCTTGATTGCGCGAATGCTGCGCCTGAACTTCGCTGTTTTGTAATAATTGTACTTGTATCGTGACTGTTGCGCAGGTTCCCGGTGAGGGGCCTGCGCAACCCGAACTTATTTGGCCATTAGCTATTTGCCGAGATGGCCTCCATGTAGGCGGCTCTTCATGGTTTCGCCATCGTCAGAAATATCCGGATGCGAAGTTGTCCGACTTTATGGACTCGCGACTTTCGCGCGTCATGATTGCGGATGCGAGGATCAAGAATTTTTTTGTGCATCTTGATCCAGCCGTTGTAGCCAAGAGTCGTGCTTGCCATGGTGCTTCCAAAATTGCGATCTTGGAGCCGAAAGCGAAGCCCATGGAAGAGGAAGATGTTACGAACGGCGACCGGCGCTACTGCTTTTATTTTTGTTCATAGTGGCGAATTTAAATGTTTCTCATTGTTGCGTGCTTTTTTCTCTATCTTCGTTTGAAAAAGGTAATCGCCGGTGGCTGGCGAAATTAAACCGCGAAATGGAGTGTAGCCAGCCCCTTAACGATTTATTAACCTTTTTCGTAGAAAAGGCGCCACCCCTCACATTTGCTGGGGTGGCTGGCGAGTTCGATCTATGAAATGGAGCGTGGTCCGCCCCTAAGCGGACTATTTTCTTTTTCTTAGAAAAGGCGCCACCCCTCACATTCGCTGGGTGGCTGGCGAATTTAAACCACGAAATAAGCGTAGACAGCCCCCTTAACGACTTATTAACCTTTTTCGTAGAAAAGGCGCCACCCCTCACATTTTTGGGGTGGTGGCGAAGTTCAATCCATGAAATGGAGCGTGGTCAGCCCCTAAAGCGGACTATTTTTTTTTTTTTCTTAGAAAAAGGCGCCACCCCTCACATTCATTTGGGTGGCTGGCGAATTTAAACCATGAGAAATAGAGTGTAGCCAGCCCCTTAACGGCTTATTAACCTTTTTCGTAGAAAAGGCACCACCCCTCACATTCGCTGGGGTGGCTAGCGAGTTCGATCCGTGAAATGGAGCGTGGCTAGCCCCTAAGCAGACTATTTTCTTTTCCTTAGAAAAGGCGCCACCCCTCACATTCGCTGGGTGGCTGGCGAATTTAAACTGTGAAACGGAGCGTAGCCAGCCCCTTAACGATTTATTAACCTTTTTCATAGAAAAGGCGCCACCCCTCACATTCGCTGGGGTGGCGGGTGAGTTCGATCCGCGAAATGGAGCGTGGCCAGCCCCTAAGCGGACTATTTTCTTTTACTTAGAAAAGGCGCCACCCCTCACATTATTTGGGTGGATGGCGAATTTAAACCACCTAAATGGAGCGTAGCCAGCCCTTTAACGATTTATTAACCTTTTTCATAGAAAAAGCGCCACCGCTCACATTCGGGCCGAGGTGGCGGGCGAGTTGGATCCGCGAAATGGAGCGTGGCCAGCCCCTAAGCGGACTATTTCTTTTCTTAGAAAAGGCACCACCCCTCACATTCGCTGGGGTGGCGGGCGAGTTCGATCCGTGAAATGGAGCGTGGCCAGCCCCTAAGCGGACTATTTTCTTTTTCTTAGAAAAGGTGCCACCCCTCACATTCGCTGGGTGGCTGGCGAATTTAAACCGTGAAATGGAGCGTAGCCAGCCCCTAACGATTTATTAACCTTTTTCGTAGAAAAGGTGCCACCCCTCAAATTCGTTGGGGTGGCTGGCGAGTTCGATCCGTGAAATGGAGCGTGGCCAGCCCCTAAGCGGACTATTTTCTTTTTCTTAGAAAAGGCGCCACCCCTCACATTCGCTGGGTGGCTGGCGAATTTAAACCGCGAAATGGAGCGTAGCCAGCCCCTTAACGATTTATTAACCTTTTTCGTAGAAAAGGCGCCACCCCTCACATTCGCTGGGGTGGCGGGCGAGTTCGATCCGTGAAATGGAGCGTGGCCAGCCCCTAAGCGGACTATTTTCTTTTTCTTAGAAAAGGTGCCACCCCTCACATTCGCTGGGTGGCTGGCGAATTTAAACCGTGAAATGGAGCGTAGCCAGCCCCTTAACGATTTATTAACCTTTTTCGTAGAAAAGGCGCCACCCCTCACATTATTTGGGGTGGCAAAGCGAGTTCAATCCGTGAAATGGAGCGTGGCCAGCCCCTAAGTGGACTATTTTCTTTTTCTTAGAAAAGGCGCCACCCCTCACATTCGCTGGGTGGCTGGCGAATTAAAACCGCGAAATAGAGCGTAGCCAGCCTCTTAATGATTTATTAACCTTTTTCATAGAAAAGGCACCACCCCTCACATTCGCTGGGGTAGCTGGCAAGTTCGATCCGCGAAATGGAGCGTGGCCAGCCCCTAAGTGGACTATTTTCTTTTTCTTAGAAAAGGCACCACCCCTCACATTCGCTGGGGTGGCTGGCGGCGAAATATAGGCGTGAAGTGGCTCGTAGCTGGACTCTCATTGAGGCACCCTAGCTACCCTTGATCAAGAGGTGAGACAATTGGTTGGTAGCATGCTTCCAGAGTCCGCGAAAGGCGGCGACCACCCGAGTTACTCATTCCTGCATGCCTCCCTCGCCCACTTCCTTGTTGTACTGCCCGATTGGGATGTCGCACGTTTCTTAGTGGTTTCTTGGGTTTTCCTGGGGAGAGCGTGAGAGGGCTGATGGCCTCCTATTTATGGCCGGCGTTGGTCATCCTTTCGTCCTTTACGCATTTAACGCAATGCCAGCTCCACTTGGGGCCTAGTGTTGGTTTGGGTGTTTCTAATACTTGCTGCTATATATAGACGGGTCGGTGTTTTGTGAGCCTCGGGTTTTCCTTCTTTCCGGGCTGCGTGGTATTGGGAGAGCGCCGTGGAGAGCTGCTGCTCGTGGCAAGATGTTGTCTAGCTGCTGCTTCTCGATGACCATGGCTGCGGGGTTCTTGGGGATGAGAGAGCATTTGGGAAACAACGTCTGCCACAGGTTTGCGGTGGTGCGGGGGCCATGCTCCGCTGCGCCGTTGAGGGTACGTCTTCTAGTAGGATAGGCAAGATATGGCACATCGGTGCTGTGTGAAGGCTCCAGTTGATGTCAGTCCCGCGCATATACCAGCACAGGGGTCTGGGGGCGCTTGCTTCTTGCGGTTTCATTGTTGCCAGTCTTGCTTTGGTTTATGCTTGTTGTGGATTACTTTCACATCTTGTTATGACCCTGGTTCCATGCGCTTGGCTGCGTCCACTGCATGGGGATGCGTTCTGCCTGCGGCTTTCAGAGGTTTTTATGTATCAGAGGTATTCAGGACTCGAGTGCTGCTGAGACATCCGAATCACCTTGCTGTTTTGATGTGGCGGTCTCGCAGAAGAAATACCATGGTGCTCGTAAGGACATTTCACCGCTACCGCTGTTTGTAGTAGTAGCCAGTTTGTTTTAATCCAGTGTCTGGCGACGGCGCGGGCGGACATGGATATTGTAACTATCTAGTGTTTTTTCTTTCAGTTTTGTTTGTCAAGTTACTTGTAAGACCGACAATTTTTGTAACGTTTGAGCTCTTATGCTTTTCACTTTCAGAGTCTTCGTCCCCTTATTGTTTCGAGGTGTTGAAGCGTGTTTGAGCCCTTTGGCTTTTTCGTCTTCATCCCCTCGCCTTCTCGGGGGATCGAAGTGTTTGAGCCCTTGGGCTTTTTCGTCTTCGTCCCCTCGTCTTCTCGGGGGATCGAAGTGTTTGAGCCCTTAGGCTTTTTCGTCTTCGTCCCCTCGCCTTCTCGGGGGATCGAAGTGTTTAACCCTTAGGCTTTTTCGTCTTCGTCCCTCGCCTTTTCGGGGGAATCGAAGTGTTTGAGCCCTTAGGCTTTTTCGGATGGATGTGGACGGTGATGTTGACTTCGCCGAGTCATATCGCGGTCCGTATCCTCTTCCATTACGTCAGAGTTGCCAATAACCGAAAATGCGGTCCGTATCGCACTTGCATCTTCATATGCTTTTCCACGGAACAAGTTGGCTTGCACCATGGTGATAAGAGCTAGCTTGAGCTCGAATCCATTCTCGCCAACTTCGACGTTAGGTTCAATGCAGATGTTGTTGGTGGTTGGAGCGGAGAACTCGTGCAGTAACTTATCAACCATTTCCTCAAAGGCTAGTGCTAAGTTGCCTTCTTGTTGCTCTTCTTCTTCACTTATAGGAGCTTGCCCCTCCAAAGAACGGACCTCAGCAGTGGGTGTCTTTGATGGAGATTCAAAGATATCCCTCACTTGCTGGAATTTCTTTCTTCGAAAGAATTTCTCTGGATTTTCAATGTAGTTATCTGGCAAATCAAAACCACTCATTCATTACCCTGCATAAGATATCACAAAGATAGAAAGCACAAGGGTAAGCCTGCATTGAGTAGGGGTCTATGGTTTCCTCTATCTCATTAGTTCGTTAGGTCTTGCTATTCCTTTTTACACTTGCCATTTGCCTTCCCCGGCAACGGCGCCAAAAATACTTGTTGACACCTCTTAATGTTACCTCTAGCAATGGTGCCAAAAATGCTTGTGGGCATAGCATCGCTACTAGAACGCCAAGTTGTCATCCCCAGCAGTAACACTAAGGGTGTGGTATTAAATCATGCCACCATTTAGAATATAGAAATAGTATCCGCAAGCACACAGATCAAATACCATTGTAGTATTTTACCCAGAGTATTACTAGGTTGTCATTTATATTTTTCCAAGGGAAGGTCTATAGGGTATACGCGTAAGGTAGCGGGATAACCTAGAGTGTAATGGATAGGCATAACCGTGTCCTCGCTACTCAATGTAGGGGTCAGTCACAAGATAAATGATAAAGATAAGTATAAATCATCAAGTATAAACAGATAGAGACTCCTTGCTATAACATTAGGGTTACTAGCAGAACATCAAGAGATATTCCTAAGTTATTCCTAGCTACATGTCAATGCATATCATTGTTAGTGCAATTACACCTAGTAGTCATCACTAAGGTTAGCATTATATCTACTCATAGTGGACATACTACGGAAGTTTGAGAACATAGCACACCCTTCCTTCGTATACAAAGTCCTACTGTGCCTATAAACAGGGTTTGGACAACATAGGACTCAACAAGATTGTCACACCCGTGATCTACCAATCCTGGCCTATAGGGTGCATTCGCAGGTAAACAACGTATAAGCACCACGCTTACACAATGTTCGCCACTCACCCAACGATCAATTAGATGAGTGCTATACGAACCCATAAATAAGTATAATGTTAATATAGCTATACTAAGCATATAACCACAATAGACAAAAAACATAATAACTATAAAAATAAGCAGATAAGTATTCATCAATTCAATTGTAGCAATCATATAACTATACAATGAAAGAGAACAAAGGTGAGAGGAGGTAAGAACTATACCAAATCCAAGCTCTTGATGGCTCTGGAATCTAAGCCTTCGCTTGCCTCCCTCTAGTTCTAACTAGCTATCTAGGCCCTAGCTAAGGAGCTCTGATTAGGGTTTCTGGCTGATGATCAGACTTCGAATGAGAATGAATGAATGTGCCTCTCCCCTAGAGGGTCCTGCCCTGCTTTTATAGCCCTAGGTGATGATCGTGAGCCATCGGATCAAACCGATCTTGACGTACGGCTAGAGATTGAAACCCTAAGGCGGTGGAGCAACCTGGGCGAAGCGGGCCGTAAATGGGCCATGGGCCAGACCGGCCGGTCTGGGCTGGGACCGGTCGGTCCCACCTGGCGGCCTCTGGTCAACCGCTTCGGCGTGGTGTCTTCTGGTCCCTTCTAGAACCTTCCTGCGTTGTCGTGGCGCCCGATTTCCCGTTCTATGTTTTGATAAGCTCCTGAGATTGCGTCTTTTCCAGTTTACCCCTGCAGAAACAGTGAAACACAAACTCGTGGAATTCTTTTAGTGCAAACCCTATATCTACTTTGGTGATCGCAATTGTATCCTTTTCCATGGCTAGTTGATGGTTGAATTCGTACATTAACAACCGTCAACAGGTAGCTTAGTTGGACCTCTCCTAGTATTAAAAAGGTTTTTTTGCTATTTTTGGGGCATTTTTTGAGTTTCTTGGCACCTCGGCGTTGGTATTAATTAAATGCACACAAGAAATAAGATTACATGCAAGCGCACAGATACAATACCGTTGTAGCACTTTACCAAGATAAACCCGGTTTTAAATATCGAACCCAAAGGAATAGTAGGTGACGATGACTAAGTCTATAAACTTAACCCAATGCACAATCAAGCTAGAAAATAGCGAGAATAAGGAGAACAAAGTGGACTATCTAATTCTGGTTTTTGAAAGTGGTTGTTTTATATCATATGATCACGGCGATAACTTAATAAGATAGAAGTAGAAATCAGAGTTCTCTCCTACCAAGCACCTTTTGCTAAGTCAACTTCACGAGCTCTTTGGTGGAAAGGCACGCTTAAGGCGACATGTGGGGTCCAACTGGGCGGCCGACCCGGCTGGGCTGGTGGGGCCGGCCGACCCCCCTGCCCCAAAGTGGTCGGGCTCCGCCTTCTTTCGGTGTCTTCTGGATCCTTCCTGATCCTACTGGCGATATTTTCCGTCGTGGTTAAGTTTTGTGGCTTTTATGCACTTTAATCCTCAATTATGCACTTTCTGGATAACTCCCTAGAAAATAGACAATTCATCAAAACTCATGGAAATTGTTAGTAATAACCTCCTATTCTATGATATTGTTGTGAATTGCAAGGAAGATTGACGGGTAAAAGTAGGCGTTATCTCACTGTCAACACTCATCATCGTCGATTTAAAAACCGGCAGTGGTGCTACCGGTATGCCATTGCTGGCTCAAAATCTAGCAGTGATGGGGGATTTTGAACCAGTTGTGATGTGAAGGTCTAGGGTAGTGAGTTACAACATGTTTTATGACATAGTTACTTTTATGGTGGGGAACGTCTATCAGCGTCATGCAAAGGGAAGTGGCTGATGGGTGGGCCGCCGTGAGGAATGCCAGAGCACAGTCACACTCAGTTCATGTCCATCACGTCGTACAACGAGCTCATGTTTTTATTTTAGGATTTGATCAATTAGGATTGGTAGTTAGTTTTATTCTTCCTTAAAGTTAGCGGATAAGTTGATAGCATTTTCATATAGGTGAAAAAGCAGTGCACAGATAGTTCCCGAGGGTTGGCCGATCTAAGGGAGTATCAGCCGACCCTTGGATGAGCCGCCCTTGCATCCTACGATGATGGCTAGCTCTCAAGGTGGTTGCGAAGTCCTAGAGACGGTGGTTGCAGTCGGTGGAGATCTGTCACATGTCCAAAGGGCCTCCTCAATCAAGTGAAGTGGGGAGGTGACCATTTGATCAAACTGATGTGCAATCAACGGTGGGGAGCACTCCTGAGTGTGTTTTCTTACTTCTCACATGGTTAGGTGACGTGAAGGGTCTGAGCCAGGTCGGTAATTTCATGCGCTTGCAGATTCATTCTGTTGACACTAAGAAATACCAACAAGCATTTTGGCGTTATTGCCAGGGGACGATTGTTGTATTTTTGTGAAACCTAGTTCATCCTCATATTTGTATCTTTATAGAAAAATAAAATCGTTATTTTTTTCTTTTCACCATGAAGCCAACTTCAATTCAAAATCTTTTACTTCTAAGGGCAAGTTTCTTGAGCCACTACTTTCAAAATAAACTATTTTCTCTGGCTATGAACACACCCTAGTTAAGCTTGTGACTAAAAACTAAGCACTACCGGGGAGACACCCTGGATTATCATAAAACACATTCTTATCAATAAAAGCAAGAACGAGCTATCAAGTTAGTATACACCCTTGGGTATTCTTGGTCACTAGCCATTTCAATTTGAGATTAAGAAGAACTAGAGGCATACGATGCTCAAGAACATGAGAGTTGCATCAACCATCTACCTTGATCTTTGGTGTTGGAATACACTCAAGAGCAAACCCCGACATTGCAAACTTGACTTTTACACAAAAGCCCAAGTGTGGGGGGAGAATGGTGACAATCTTATATTGTTAATATCTGTTAACACCCACTGAAGAATCCACGAATGCACGTATATCATTGTAGCTTTATCCTAGAAGTATTTTAGGTTTCGTCCACAAAGAAACATGTGAGATCAACTACGGTCTAGCTCAACTAGGGATAACAATAAGGTGAAGTTAGAGACTAGATTAAGATAGAACTAAGGTGGGACTTAATGTGTGTACAAGTAGCAATCAAGGTTGATGATAATAGGAGAGTAGAGAGGATAACTATGGTTCTCTTCTTCTGACTTAGGCAAGCTTATGTCTTCTATTGAGTAACTGGGGATATTATATAAGGGGAGACACCAACATAGGATGTTAATCTCCTTAGCAACATATTGACGGTCATTAAATACCTAAATTAACCATCAACTAGCTATCGAAAGGATGCAATTGTGATCACCAACGTAGATATAGGGTTTGCTCAACATAATTCTATGAGTTTTGGTGTTCCACTGTTTCTGCAGGTGTAAACTAGAAAAGACGCAATCCCAGGAGTTTAACAGAACATAGAACAGGAAATTGGATACCGCGGCAATGCAGGAACAATCTAGAAGGATCAAAAAGACATCCCATGGAAGATGGGCCGAAACCGAGCCAGAGGGACCAGCCGGTCTGACCCCCAAACTGGTTGGTCCCTGGTAATCTATTTTTTTTCTCTCAGGCAGGTGTCTTTGCACCCCTTGTTTTACTCTCTTTTTTTTTTTTTCATTTTGGCACATATCTTTTTGATATGGCATTTTTTATTGGCTCATGCTTCTTTGGCATGGCATCTTTTATTCATATAGCCCACACTCTTTTTATTGACTTCTAAGAGAGAATCATACATGAAGAGCAAAAACTTTTATACATGTAAGTGGATCTGATCATGGGTGCATAACAAAACAATCTACTTAGATCATATCAGAAGAACTTTGATTTTGTTGTTTGCATTTTTTTAAAAAACTTCGGTATATCAAGCTTTTCTTAGAGTAAGGTTATAGCAAACCCTTAGTTATACCATATCAAAGCTTTATACCAACTTAGACTAGATTAAGCTGTATGCAACCCACTTAGTTTCCAATTTTCTAGGATAAACTTTTTTAAAGCCAATAAACTTAGATTTCAAAGAAAACTAAATTATAAACTAGGCACATATAAATTATAAGATAGAGCAACTATTCATCATATCAACAAGAAAAAACTAGATTATACTTACAACACATATGTGGAGTGGAATAAAGATTATTATTATTTTTATTCATCATAAGTTATTTGTTATTATTATAACTATTATTTTTATCATGCTTTTTAGATACTTAAACAAGAGTATAGGATACATGTTACCTCAGGGGGTCCTCCCCAAAGCTAGTGCAAGCTAGCTTGTCACAAATGTTCAAGATAAGCTTTTAGGTGTAGCGACCTGCTTGATAACTTTCTCCCATCTCTTTTATTTTATTTTGTAAAACTTTTTATTATTTTTTTTTATAAAATATTTTTTCTTTTATATTTTTTCTTTTGAGGTGTTACCAAATCTATTTTTATTTTTTTCCTTATCTCCGTTGTTATCTTCAAGACTTACCCATATAATTTATTGATAATTTCCTGCATGGATTAGTCCATATAACATTGACCAAAGTCTACATCCAATGGTTTTAGTTCAATTAATCAACCTAAACATCATGCTTAATTCATCAAGGTAGGCTACAAAAATCTAAGCATCATGCTTTAAATAAAAAGAGCCTATGAAAGCTTGATAGCTCACTCAACATACCCAAACCAAAACACATTTATGTAGATGAGGTAGCATGGTTGTTCAAGATTCATCCAACGGAGTTTATTAAAAGATGACAAAAAACATGTATTTCTCTCACCAAACCCTTTATACTCAAACAAGGCTGAGATGATAAAACAAAATGCTCTTATCCTTGCTTTATCTCGATATAAAATTACTTCCATAGTTTATGAAATATACTCAAAGTTCATTAAAAAATTTAAACAACATGTCTAAATTTGGTTAAAGAAGGCTATTTCAACCTAAGCACCATGCTTAATTTAAAAAGCCTATGGTTATACTACATGTGAACATAACCAAACTAGAGAATATGACATAAATATGGAAAGCATGAGTTTTTTTATATATATTTCCATGGAGATAAGTGAGTAAAAAGGTTGGTGATCATCTACATACCTGAGTATACTTACCGGCAGCATCTAGGGATGAAAGTAGGGTTAATTGGATACACACCATTATAATTTTTACGTTTTTGAACCACGTCATTACTATTCGTGTAACTGGGTCAGTGCCATTGGAATTTTGCTCTTCTTTGAGATACGCCACTATCTACGTTTTCTACGACCTCTGGCCCATTTGCAGGTGTACAGAAGGGAGGCGTATTTTAGTATGGACCATTCAGCCCTCCAGCGAATCGATAAGGTGAACGTAGCTTTCTCTAAAAAAAGGTGAACGCAGCTGCTCGGTCCTTCTCCGTCCTCGTTCCCCACTCCCTAATCTGCGATTCCGCCGCCCGCCTGCCGCGCCCTGCCCATCCGCCGCCCGTCCGGACGACGCCCGGCCGTCCGCCACGCTCTGCCCGTCTGCCGCTCTCGTCCGCCCCGCGCCTTGCCCGTCTGCCGCGCAACCCTAGAGCTGAGCGGCGGCGGGCGCACTGACCTCGACGCGATTGGCTGCGGCGTACTGGACCTCGTCGAGTGCCACATCCTGGAGCCATGAAGGTTTGCGTCGTTGCAGCCCCGGTCCAGTAGGGTTGCAGCAGCCATGAAGAACGACGACATGCCGCCTGCGCCGTCCGCGGCGATTCCAGAAGTCGCCGACACCAGTTCCAGGTATGGTCTCGTGATGTGGAATGCTAAGTCGTTGTCATGGGCAGATCCAGCGATTTGGCATGGTCTGGCAGCCACCAGACCTCACCGTCGCCCAGACTGGAGGTGCACGCGCTTCCTCTTCCATGTATGTTTGCAGCCAGCTGCCACAAGGAACGTATGGTAGAAGCAGGAAGGTCGCGACCACGTGTGTGGTGTCTTTGCGTAGGATATGGTTCTCCGCTGTGCACTTCTCTCTGAATCAACGGATACTAACTCTAGCCTTTTTATTTGTTCTTGGCCTATACTGATCGATATGAATGCATGAGCCAAAAAGCCAATATCTGCACTTAGCATCTTGGATAGTAATTGCTTGGTCGTTGTGGACTGTGCTGTGGGAATGTGTGATAGTGAAAGCTAATAGAAAAAGGAGCCTGTTGTAGTGCTGTTCCTCAAAACCATATATGTATGGTGAAATGTCAGATCACGCTATGATATTGGTTACTATGTCATCGCTGATATTAACACAGGGGGGATTTCAGGAATTCCTATCACTGCTAGTGCTATATACTTGAAGTCTTGAACCTACTAAAATTGTTAGTCAGTTTCTAGGTTATTAGCACAACTGCACAAGTAACATGCCACACTTTCCTCATGAAACTTTTACTAAGAAACCTTTATGCAAAAATCATCCAGGATTGGCAAATGGCAATGATACTTTTCACCTAAAAAATTAGTAGGCATCAGCTGCTCTTATATGGGGTTCAGGGGGTGGTAATCGTATATCCAAAAATTCATTGCATAAAAACCTTATCCAAAATACCACTATGGTTTTGTTTTGTAAGTAAATACAACTTATAAAGTAACATGAGTCAAAAGAATGTGGTTTAAATCAGGTTCAAATTAGTGTTTTCCTCTGTTGAAACCCTTTCCAATTCATGTTTGACTGTTATTGTTCTTATTTCTGTTGTCCTAGGATTCCTATGTTTTCATTAGAGATCAAAGTTGAAGCCTTTATGACTAAAGATAGTGATGGGGAAAAATCTTATTGTAAGGGAAAGGTTGTTAAATGGGCTGTGGAGGTAGGCACGATCACATTTGAGTTGTTGGTTTCTATCCTATCCCGTGAGGTCAGTTGGAGCTCTAACCAGAAGGCCACATTTTGGTTCTTTGACAAGTCTGTGGGTAAGGATGTAATGCTTGTAGACGATGTTCAGATCCAAAACATGTTTGAAATGTATAAGCCAGAGATGCATTGCCAAATCTTTGTAGTTGTGATGGATAAAACTGTGTGGGAACAGCCCCTGTGTGTGCTTCCAGCTGACCTAAATCCAGCACTAAAGCCTGCTACTTATACTAAACTACAACTAGACCTTATCCTTCCTGATCTAGGAATGCAGCCTGGTCCGTCAATGCAGCTTGAACCACCAGAACCTATTGATTCAGAACCACAGCCTCATCCAACAATGCCTAACAAATCCCAAGGTGTTGCCGAAGAAGAGCGTGACATCTTTGATAATGAAGAAGAGTATGTTGGCGTCAATGATGAGCATATTTACATTACAGTTCCACCTGCACAGTCATCTTTGAATGCACAAACAGATTCATCTATGCCTACTAATGCTGCCAATGAAAATGCTGCTGCTGAAGGAGCTATACCTCCTGAGGCAGAGGTTACTGATGCAGATCCTGATGAGATAAGGGTCCTCCATGATCCTGAGAACCCAAGATAGAGAAGGGTGCCTTATTTCCTGACATAATCACCTTCAGGAAAGCAGTGAGGCACTATGCAGTGAAGACAGGTTTTAAGCTTGCTCCGGGCATCAAGACTGACCCTACCAGGTATATTGCAAGGTGTAAGCACCCTAGCTGTCCTTGGCGTATTCATGCTTCAAGGATTCATGATCAGAAAACTATACAGGTATAAACTTTTTCCTGTATCCTTGTATTCAATTTAGTTTGGATGTGCATACTACTTATTCATGCTTTTCTTTTGTTCAGATTAAGACCCTACCTTTTGAACACAATTGTCCAACCAAGAAGCTTGTTGTAAACAAAATGGCTTCTCAAGACTGGGTGTCAGATAGACTGAAAGATTGGTTGAAGAAGAATCCAAGCAAGCGCCCGAAGGCAGCCAAGGAGAAGGTTGAGGGAGACTATGGAATAAAGCTCAAGTACAGCATGTTATATTCTGGCTTGCAGGTGGCACTGCAGCATATTCATGGTAAATATGGAGAGTCATTCAAATTGCTATTTAATTGGAAAGCTCAGATGGAGATAACATGTCCAGGAAGCATTGTAGAGATAGATGTGGAGAAAGTAGGCAAGAAAATGAGGTTTAAGAGGATATTTGTAGCTCTCAAACCATGTGTGGATGGGTTTATAGCTGGTTGTAGGCCATTCATTGGTGTAGATGCCTCAAGTCTAAATGGTAAGTACACAGGACAGTTGGCATCTGCTACAGGGGTTGATGGACATAACTGGTTATATTACATTGCTTATGGTATTTTTAACTGTGAAAATGAGGACAACTGGAAGTGGTTTATGCATCATTTGAGAAGGGCTGTTGGGAGCCCAAAAGGACTAGTGATTTGTACTGATGCATGTAAGGGCTTGGAGAAAGCAGTTGGTGCAGTGTTTCTTGAGGCTGAGAATAGAGAGTGCATGAGGCATTTATATTCCAACTTCATGAAGCATTACACAGGAGAAGTTTTCACAACTCATCTCTATCCAGCAGCTAGAAGCTACACTGATGGGCTGTTCAAGTGGCACTTGAAGAAGATATATGAATTTGCTCCGGATGCAATTAAGTACTTGGAAGATCACCACAACCGAATCTGGTACAGGGCTGCATTCTCTGAAGACAGTAAATGTGATTATCTAACAAACAATGTGTCAGAGAGCTTCAACAGTCAGGTGAGAGACATGAAAGGGCTGCTCATACATGAGTTAGTTGATGGGCTCAGGGAGATGATAATGGAGAATAGGTATCATAGGAGAAAGGTTGGTAGAGAAATGGGAGAAGGCATTTTGCCAAGTGTCATCAAGGAGCTGAACCTAATTAGCAAACACTTGAAGGTCGTCAAAGTTGCAGTAAGTGATGAGGATTTTGCTGAGGTAACCCTGCTTGATGATTGGAACAATACCAAAAGGCATACAGTGGACCTAGCCAATCATCGCTGCGGCTGCAGGCAATGGCAGGTCACAGGAAAACCTTGTAGACATGCACTTGCTTGGATCTTGTCCAACAGAGGTTTGGAAATTAAGGATTTTGTGCATAAATACTACTCTATTGCCAGGTTCAGAGCAGCATATGCAGACATAGTTCCACCCATGGCTGATAGGGCTGACTGGCCTGAGGTGGAGCTAGGATACAAACTACACCCACCTTTGCAGAAGAGGGCAGCAGGCAGACTAGAGTGGTCAGGATCAGAGGGAGTATGGAGGAAAGGGCAAACAAAAGGAAAGTTAAATGCAAAAGGTGTAAAGGCTTTGGGCACTTTGAGAAGACATGCAAACTTGCTGAACCAACAGAAGATGATGATGGTATTGATGAGGCGGCTACAGTTGCATCACTTAAAAGGTACATTTCTTATTCCTGATTAGCTTGTGAATATAAATGGGCAAGGAATGTTTAACTGATAGCCATTTGTTACAGGGTGAGGCAAGAAGATGAAGGACCGAGCAAGACACCAAAAAAGAAGCAGAAGACAAGTGCAACCAAGCAAGCCCAAAAGAAGAAGAAAACTCCTGTAAAGAAGAAGCTTATGAAGGCTGCAAGTGCTCCTGAAGCAAGAGTGGTGAGAAGCCTCAAGAGTTGGCTTGGCGTGGAGTAGATGACATGTGTTGTCTACGCTTTTGCTGGTCTTAGTGACCTATTGTGTTTTATGTGCTTTTCCTAGTCAAAGTGACCTGATGTGTGCTCTTTAAGTGACAATGCCTGAACTAATATGTCAGGCCAGATGTATGCTACGGTCTGAACTCATGTCTGTTATGGCCTGAACTGATGTATGCTAAGTTCTGAACCTATTTGTGTGTTCTGGTGATTACTGTGTGTTTTGTTGAATGTGATAAACCTTTTGTGATATGGTCTCACTGATTGTAAATTGTGGTCCCATTTATTCATGTGTGCACGGACAGCAGCTGCTCCAAATAGAAATATCCATTTCCTTTACTCATGTGTTTTATTGATGTAAATTATGATCTCATTAAAAAATGTGTGCATGGACAGCTGTTGCTCCCAACATTTGTATCATCCATTTTCATTTCAGCAGATGGGAAGTAGCAACGGTCGTCAGTGGGAGGCCCAGAGGAGGCACTGGGGAATAGAGGAATTGCAGATCCAATCAATCGTGCTAAGCTGGGGGCAAAAGGGTCCATACGAAAATACTTACCACCAGTATACACGTGCATGTGGTCATAATGACATATTTCAAAGGTCTGCAAAATTGTAATGGCGCTGGCGAAGTTACACGAATAGTAATGGCGTGGTTCAAAAACATGAAAATTATAATGGCGTGTATCCAATTAACCCATGAAAGTATTAGGGTTGCTGCATCAGTGCCGTGGTTACTCATGGTTGTTGATGGCTTCCTTGATCTCTCCCTTTTTTTAGCGGGGTTCTCCCCCAAGCCAGCGTGAGACCCAAAGTTTATTCAAGGTTCGTCTCTCTATGCTCTTTATCTTTTCCTGCATGGTTAGAAGATAGCAGATTACGAGTGGACTTACCTCCACTCGTAACCACCGCACAAAAAAAGATGGCTTGCAGGAATAGCGGTAGCAATATGAGCTCAATGTGGTTTCTTTTTTTTAAAGCCAGTTGATTTTTCATAGAGGAAGACAAAATTTTATTATTTATGGGAGATTTTTTTCAAATTTTATCACTAGAGGCAAGCTTTTTCATGAAATGTTCTTTTTACTTTTGCTTGCTCTTTCAAAAAGTTTTCAATAGAAAATTGATTTGAAATATAATTTGAGTTAAAATTCGGATCATTACCATTTTGATATTTTGGGGATACCCACACCATTTTGATTAGCCCGGTCCTTAGCACGAAGTTCATGTTGCTCATTGTTGGTGGTCCTTAACTCATAAACATTAACCGCCAACACTCACATAAAATAAACATACATGATCACCAAACTTAGAGTTAGGGCTTATAATTAATCAGTTCCACAAGTTTTGGTGATCTACCACTTGCAGGAGGACATGCCGAAAATACATAAAAATATACACATAAAGGGCTACAAAATATACATAAAAAGGCTCAAAGAATGAGTAGCCTAGTCACTAGAGTACCTGGGTCCCAACCATAGATACAAACCCAAATATGAGCCCAAGAAGTGAAAGCCCGAACAAGTCTCGAATCCTGTCCGGGCTGCAGGAGCAGTCCTCGGTAAATTGGACGCCCAGGATGCATCCGGACTCTGTTTTCAGCGATCTAGTACTTTTTAGAAAGCTAACGACGAGGCACGCCAAAGATGGGTCTGATTGGAGCCAACCAGGGTGCAGCCGCACCCTGGTGCAGGTGCACCCCCAGTGAGCCCAAACAGCCCAAGTTTTGGTTGGTTGCCTCCCACCAACGTTCCAAAGGCGGTGGCGTGCGGGATTTTTGATTCAACGTACCTGGACAGTCGGTTTGGATGCAATCTTGCAAAGAGCCCCCTCCACCTCATATATAAAAGGAGGCCTCCCCCTCTCCTCATTTCATCAACCAATCAAGCAACCACCAAGGGGAAAGAGTACACAAGAGCTCTCCTTCATAGGGGCCTAGGCCCTAGGCCTAGGCCCTAGCTAGCCTAGCTAGTTGTAGTATAGGGAGTGAGTGAGGGAAAGTAGAGAGGAGGTTCAGGCATGTCTGCCATCTTTCGTCTTGGATTCGATGTCTCCGGGTTGAGGAGGCGGAGTGCCGGACGTGTCGACTCCCTCTCAACGTGTACCTCTACGGCCAAGTACTACTTGGAGTATAAGGTCCGTGTTCAACTACGGTGGTGAGTCTCTATTCGTGTTGTCTTGTGCACTACATTCTTGCGGGTTCGTTGTCTGCTACTTGACTTAGTAGCGGATGCTCTAGTAGAGGGTCTGATAGAGGGGAAGTGCCCGATCTTTCGGTGAGTGGAGATAATTTCGATTTGGTGGAAGTAGACCCTCACGATCCGACTACGACGAGCGAACCCGAAGCGCCAATGCAATCGCTGAACCAACTTCCAATGGTTACCAACCTCGCCGGTGCGAGATCAGCCTGATCACGAAGATCAATTCCTGCACGCAATCGAAAAACGAGCAAAAAAAAAGACGCGAGCAATCTTAATATCACTCGAAGGTGGAGTTCTGAATTACACGAGACAGCGCAGGTTGGCGCGTGTTCGAGAGTAGCTAAAGCTAGATATAAAACAAAACTCAAGTTGTAAACAAAAGGGACTCCGACTAAATAAAGGGGCGGCGGCTGGAGGGTGGCGCGCGCCCAAAGAAAGGGCTGCAGCTCCAACCCTAGGCGCGCCCCCACCTTGGGCTGCCCCTGTTAGCCCATCTTCTTATTGTCTTTGGGCCTTCGTTCGTTAACAGCATGATGAAGTTTAATTCTCTTGCACGGGCCCGAGTGATTGGCCCAACTGGATGATCAACCTGTAGGCGCCTGTAGTGGAGGAGCAACCGGAGGCGCTGTGGTGCTGCTGGTGTAGATGTACTCGTGATGTCCTCATCATCCTCCCCTTCTTGAACTGAAGTCGTCCTCGACGGCAACTCCTCATCTTCGCCCGCATACGGTTTCAAATCTGCAACATTAAAACTCGTGGAAACACCAAACTCCGCAGGCAGGTCAAGGATATAAGCATTATCATTAATCTTGGTTAGCACTTTAAAAGGACCAGCAGCACGTGGCATCAATTTAGAACGACGTAAAGCAGGAAAACGATCCTTTCTCAAATGCAACCAAACCAGGTCACCCGGTTCAAAAGTAACTTGTTTTCTCCCTTTACTACCCGCAATCTGATATTTAGCATTAGCAGCAGCAATGTTTTGTTGAGTCTGCTCATGCAAGCTAATCATTTGATCAACATGTGCAGCGGCATCTAGGTGTGGGGCGTCCTCAGCATCAAGCGCAAACAAATCAATAGGCGCCCGAGGAATGTAACCATAAACAACCTGAAAGGGACACATCTTTGTAGAAGAATGCGTTGCATGATTATAAGCAAACTCAACATGAGGTAAGCAATCTTTCCAACGTTTCAAGTATTTATCTAAAACAGCCCTAAGCATAGTTGACAAAGTTCGATTCACCACCTCAGTTTGTCCATCAGTTTGAGGGTGACAAGTTGTGCTAAACAGCAATTTAGTTCCCATTTTATTCCACAATGATCTCCAAAAATGGCTGAGAAACTTAGAATCACGATCAGAGACTATAGTATTTGGAATACCATGCAAACGAATAATCTCGCGAAAGAACAATTCAGCAATATTGCTAGCATCATCAGTCTTATGACAAGGTATGAAATGAGCCATTTTGGAGAAACGATCAACAACCACAAAAATACTGTCCCTCCCCTTCTTAGTTCGAGGTAATCCCAAAACAAAGTTCATAGAAATATCAAGCCAAGGGGAAGTAGGAATAGGCAAAGGCATGTACA
Source organism: Chrysopogon serrulatus (assembly GCA_015844335.1). Classification (NCBI taxonomy): domain Eukaryota; kingdom Viridiplantae; phylum Streptophyta; class Magnoliopsida; order Poales; family Poaceae; genus Chrysopogon; species Chrysopogon serrulatus. The sequence continues at coordinate 284,289 of JADLZL010001381.1, forward strand.
AACCATGGTTGTTCAATCGTGACTTAGCTTTCTGGCAAGTAGTGCAGCGTGCAACAAGGCGCTCAACATCAGCGTGCATCCGGGGCCAAAAGAAGTGGGCAGCCAGCACCTCATGCGTCTTGTAGACGCCAAAGTGCCCCATGAGACCGCCTCCATGCGCTTCCTGTAACAACAAACGACGAACCGAGCTAGCTGGAACACATAGCTTGTTAGCGCGAAACAGGAACCCGTCCTGTATGTGAAATTTGCCCCATGGTTTGCCATGAATACAATGGGCGAAAGCATCTTTAAAATCAGCATCGTCCACATATTGATCCTTCACAGTTTGCAAGCCAAAGATTTTAAAATCTAACTATGACAGCATGGTATAGCGACGAGACAAAGCATCAGCAATAACATTTTCCTTCCCGCTCTTGTGTTTAATAATATAAGGGAAAGACTCAATGAATTCTACCCATTTAGCATGACGACGGTTCAGGTTTGTTTGGGTACGAATATGTTTTAAAGCCTCATGATCAGAATGAATTATAAACTCGCGATGCCAAAGATAGTGCTGCCAAGTATGCAAAGTGCGCACTAAAGCATAAAGCTCCTTATCATAAGTAGAATAATTCAAGCTAGCACCACTTAATTTCTCACTAAAATAAGCAACTGGCTTTCCTTCTTGTAACAAAACAGCACCTAGCCCAATACCGCTAGCATCGCATTCAAGTTCAAACAATTTAGTAAAATCAGGCAACTGCAAGAGAGGAGCATTGGTTAACTTATCTTTCAAGGTGCTGAACGCAACCTCTTGCGAATCACTCCAAACAAAGGGAACATCCTTCTTTGTAAGCTCATGTAGAGGCGCTGCAATGGAGCTAAAATCACGAACAAACCTGCGGTAGAAACCTGCAAGGCCAAGAAAGCTTCGAATTTGTGTGACCGTCGTCGGTGTAGGCCACGCCCGAATGGCATCGATCTTGCTGCTATCCACCTCAATGCCCTGTGGAGTAACAACATAGCCAAGAAACGAAACACGTTATGTGCAAAACAGGCATTTTTCGATGTTAGCAAATAATTGGGCCGCACGCAACGCATCAAAAACAGCACGCAAATGTTCTAAATGCTCTTTCATAGACTTGCTGTAAATGAGGATATCATCAAAATAGACAACTACAAACAATCCTATGAAGGGCCTCAGAACTTCATTCATCAAACGCATAAATGTGCTAGGAGCATTTGTCAAACCAAACGGCATAACCAACCATTCATATAACCCAAATTTCGTTTTAAAAGCCGTTTTCCATTCATCACCTAATTTCATGCGAATCTGATGGTAGCCACTACGCAAATCTATCTTAGTGAAAAGAATGGCACCACTCAGCTCATCTAGCATATCATCAAGGCGTGGTATAGGATATCGGTAGCGAATGGTAATGTTATTAATAGCACGACAGTCTATACACATACGCCATGAGCCATCTTTCTTTGGAACAAGTAACACGGGAACGGAGCAAGGGCTAAGAGACTCACGAATATAACCCTTGTCAAGCAACGCCTGTACTTGGCGCTGTATTTCCTTCGTCTCATCCGGATTTGTGCGGTGCGGTGCGCGGTTCGGAAGTCGTGCGCGGGGATGAGGTCGATCTGGTGCTCAATGCCACGAAGTGGTGGGAGTCCCGGTGGCAAATCTTTTGGAAAAACATCAGCGTACTCCTGCAAAATGTTAGCAACTGCAGGGGAATATCCAAAGATGGTGCATCATCAAGTGAAACGAGCACACTAGAGCAGATAAGGGCATGGCATGGCAAAGGAGTAGCGCGTAACTCATCGAAATCAGCACGTGTCGCAAGCAAAACAGGAGCATTCAACCTGATTTCAGAATTAACAGAGGTCGATGGTTCCAGTTGTTTAGCAATTTTAGCAGCTCTAGCAAGATCATCTTTAAGAATTTGTTCAGGTGTCATCGGATGTACAATTATTTTTCTGACCCTTAAACATGAAAGAATATTGATTTGAACGACCATGATGCAAACTATCAAGATATCATATTGCCAAGGTCGCCCAAGTAACAGAGAGCATGCGTCCATGGGAATAACATCACAATCGACAAAATCAGAATAAGCACCCATGGAGAAAGGAACACGAACTGATCGAGTAATTCTAATTTTCCCACCATCATTAAGCCACTGAATGTGATATGGATGTGGATGCTTACGAGTGGGTAAAGACAACTGTTCAACCATTGCGGTACTCGCCAAATTGTTGCAGCTGCCGCTGTCGATGATGATGCGAATGGACCGCTCCCTGCACAACGCCCTTGGTATGGAAAAGAGTGTGTCGCTGATTCTTCTCGGGCGGAGCGGCCTGCGTACTAAGAACACGCTGCACAACAAGACTTTCATACCTATCGGCGTCGGCCGGGTTGACATGTACGTCCGCCTTTGCTGCATGGTCAGTGGCAAGCATAGCGTGTTGAATATCTTCAGAATCACTAGCGGAAGAATACTCACCATCGTCACGAATGAGCAAGACACGCTTGTTCGGACAGTCTCGAGACACGTGGCCAAATCCTTTGCAACGAAAGCACTGAATATCCCGTGTGCGGCCTGTAGAAGGTGCAGCGCCTGGGGACGGGGGAGCACCTGCAGAAGGGGCTGCCCGATCACGCGGTGTAGTGGCGGGTGTGGACGGTGTAGGGGGAGTGCGGGTGCTGAACCAGATGTCGAGCTTCGTCCGCAAAAGAGTTAGAATATGGCTTCGAGCGGCGTCCCTGCATTTCACGTTCAGCTTTGCAAGCAAATTCAAATAATGTGGTGATATCATAATACTCCTTATAATCAAGTATATCCTGAATTTCACGGTTTAAACCACCACGAAATCGTGCCATAGCAGCGTCATTGTCCTCAACTAACCCACAACGAATCATGCCTTTTTGCAATTCCTCGATAATAGTCCTCTACAGATTGTGAACCTTGCTGAAAACGTTGCATTTTATTAAGCAAATCGCGGGCATAATAGGAAGGTACAAATCTATGGCGCATAGCAGCTTTCAATTGATCCCATGTAGTTGGAGCTGTAGTGGGATGTTTTTGTTTATATTCACGCCACCAAATTAAAGCAAAATCAGTAAATTCACTAATAGCAGCTTTAACTTGAGAAGTAGTAGGAATATCATGGCATGCAAATTTCTGTTCGACTTCTAATTCCCAATCAAGATATGCAGCAGGATCATATTTGCCATTAAAAGATGGAATTTTAAATTTTATCTTAGCAAAAGAATCATTACCCTGGTGGCGTGGCACACGGCGAGCACGGCCTTGACGGTGTCCACCTTCCTGCTCCGTGTCACCTCCGTAATCCTTCTGGAGATCTGTGACCATCGTGCTCAAAGCATCGAGGCGTGACATGATGGTGTCGAGCGTGGTCTTAGTGGCTGTCTGCGCGAGGTCAAGCTGATCCAACCGCTCGGTCGCCGTAGTGACCGTGGAATCCATCCGTTCATGCATCGTCTTGATGTCTCCAACAAGTCCATCAATCTGTGTCCGCATGTCCTGCAGCTGTTCATCCTTTTTGTCGTCGTCACCTGCCATGGTTAGCGCAAACACAAAACCAATGCCAAAATAGGGGTGTACGGCTCACAATGCGCTCACACTAGTGCTGTTGTCAATGTCTTATTCGTTCTTACCAAGCACGCAGGGGCGACCTGCAACCGACCGGAGGAACGCTCGAAAGATTGGGGCAGCGATTGCCTGGGAAACAAAGTCAGCCCGTCGTAGAACTATGTGGAGTTCTGGGTAGGCTGCACTCAAGTCAAGGATTAGCACAATCAAACAATAATGCAAAGTTGAATTATTGTGCTAAACACGAAACAACGCTGCTGGAAACAAGTGGGAAACAAAGGAGGTAGCAAAGAGGGAGAGGGTGCGGCTAAAAATGCAAATTCTTGATTTTTTTTTTTTTTGGATCTGGTTTTTTTTTTTTTTTCAGGAGTCCTCAAAGACTGATAATATGAACACAGAGGATCTCAAAAAGCAAAAAACGGCACACACTTTTTCTCTCTCTCTCTCTCTAGAGTAAGGCGAGATAGGGAGATGAACAAGGGAGGGCAATGGGGGGTGCAGAGTGGCCCTGGAGGGTAAGGCGCGGCGTGCCCAGGAGGGTCGCGAGCCAGGGAAGGCAGCGGCGCGTGTGACGACTCCGGATCGGTCCCGTCTCCTGCTCGGATATCTTTTTTTTCTTCTTTTTGCACTTTCCTTCTTTTTTTTTTTTGCTTTCTTTTTTTTTTTCACTTTCCTTTTTTTTTGACAGGGAGGGCGATCGGAGGGTGGACGGCACTGCGGTACTGCCGCGACCTGCGGTACTGCTGCGACCAGGGGTGTCGGGCGCGAGGGATGAAGGGGGTTTTTGCGCGGCGTAGTGGGGAAAAGGTGAACAGCGGAACGGCGGCGGCGAAACTAGGGTTAGAAGAAAAACGAGAAACAAGAGATTAAACACAAGTAACCAGCAACAATTGAATGAGTAAGCACACAAATTCAACAAAGACACTTATTGAAAGAATGTGCAAGGCTAAACGGTGGCTGGGACAAGGAACTTAACGTGAAAAATTTTTGTTTTGGTTTTCGTGGACTATAGGAAGGGAAAAACACTCGATCAAACTCACCGATCAACCTGGAAACCTGATACCACTTGATAGAGGGGAAGTGCCCGATCTTTCGGTGAGTGGAGATAATTTCGATTTGGTGGAAGTAGACCCTCACGATCCGACTACGACGAGCGAACCCGAAGCGCCAATGCAATCGCTGAACCAACTTCCAATGGTTACCAACCTCGCCGGTGCGAGATCAGCCTGATCACGAAGATCAATTCCTGCACGCAATCGAAAAACGAACAAGAAAAAACGCGAGCAATCTTAATATCACTCGAAGGTGGAGTTCTGAATTACACGAGACAGCGCAGGTTGGCGCGTGTTCGAGAGTAGCTAAAGCTAGATGTAAAACAAAACTCAAGTTGTAAACAAAAGGGACTCCGACTAAATAAAGGGGCGGCGGCTGGAGGGTGGCGCGCGCCCAAAGAAAGGGCTGCAGCTCCAACCCTAGGCGCCCCACCTTGGGCTGCCCTGTTAGCCCATCTTCTTATTGTCTTTGGGCCTTCGTTCGTTAACAGCATGATGAAGTTTTAATTCTCTTGCACGGGCCCGAAAGTGATTGGCCCAAACTGGATGATCAACTGTAGGCGCTGTAGTGGAGGAGCAACTGGAGGCGCCTGTGGTGCTGCTGGTGTAGATGTACTCGTGATGTCCTCATCAGGGTCCCTGATAAAGATGGATAGCCCTAGCTAACGAAACCAAAACTTTCATCTGGCTATGAACTCCATCCTGGCTTGATAGCCATGGTTCGGGCGCAGCCTTTCTCAGGGTGTGAAAATAGAAACCCATGCAATCACCTGCAAGATTTCGAGGAAATGTGTTCGTGCCTGATCATCTTAGGCATGACACAAGAAACTCTAAAGTGGAAATTGTTCCCTTCTCTCTTTTGAGGGAGGCGAACCAATGGTCCACTGATGCCGTAGGATGCACGAATGGGGATTGGGATGAACTTAAAGATCAATTTTGTCTTGCATTCTTCCCTATGTCTCATTTCGTCTCTACCAAGGGCAATCCTCGACTTTGAGCAGTATGAGAAGGAATCCATAGGTATAGCCTGGGCTAGAATTTTAATGTTAATTCATGCTAGCCTAGACTTGTCTTTATCTGATGGCATTTTTTGTGTCTCTTTTGATTCGGGTCTTGACATGGATGCTGACCTATGCCTTGATGTGCCCATTACACATAGACCTTCGATGGAACATGTGAAGTTCTTTGAGAACTTCCTAGACACACACTTCTTCCATCATAGAACCTAAATCCCTATAGAGAAGGGGTATGTCAAGCTTTGAGGAGCCCTTATTAGCCAAACCCTCTACATTCCTAGGGCCCTCACCCGAACCAGGAGCACCAAAGGAAAGAATAGTTCATCCTTCGGAGTTCCCCATCCAATTCGAGGATAATGGCAGTACCTCGATGCTTTTTGGGCACAAAAATCTTAGCTGTGCCCATCATGATAGACAAAACCGAGGTCCACTTGGACTTCTACATCTATGCCATCCTTGAATTTAAACTACTCATAGGCTGCCCTTTGAAAACACTTTTTCAAGAAAAAAAATCATCTCATGGGAGCCTTAGTGAAAGGTTGGGACAAATTACTACCACCACTCCTATCCCTTGCCTAAAAACCTCGATGGCGGAACATGATCCCAACTATAACTTGTTCGAGGAGGTGATGTGCATATCTCCGTTCGTTTCACCCGAGCTTTTCTTTCATCCTTGTGAAACTGAACATCCATCATCACCCTCACTTGAACCCAAGCAATGTCCCTCTGGCCATCCAAGCGTTGTTCTCGATAGTCATGACTTCTTGTTTGAGGAAGAAAATGCTTGTGCCATCGACATCTTGCTTAGTGCCACATGCTTCTACCATTTCTTGATCTGTGTTTGCAAAAAAAAATTTAAAGAATAGATATGAATGCCTTTGTTTATCATAAGCATTACAAATGTTGTATATGCATTGTGGTACTAACCTTGCAGCTGGAACGATGATACTGAACACTTGGTGGTGAAGATGGGAACTACACCACCGCTGAGAGCTTTGAAGTTCCCACGGTCAAGCTTATGACCATAAACAAAGCACTGCCGAGAGTTACCCCGGATTATCATAAAAAATTCTTCTTTTATTCCTTTTCTTAAAACAACAATAATAAAATAAATTATATTACTATTAAAAATAATTATGACATGACTTTTCTTTTCAACAATAACAATAATAAAAAAAGCAAGAGCATGTTGACAAGATAGTATGCACCTTTGGGTATTCTTGGTTGCTAACCATTTCAGGTTAAAAATTCAGAAGAACAAGGGTACATGCAAAGAAAAAAAAACTTGGAGCTACACCACCTTCACGTTTTGCCGGTCTTGGGTAGTGGAACAGATAACACACTTGACTTTTTCACAAAAGTCCAAGTGTGGGGGAGGATGATGAGAGTCTCATCACAAGCTCCATATACATTGAAGACCATCTTGATCAAGAAGTGTTAGCTCTATCTTGCTAAAAAAAAAAAAAAAAAAGAGAGAAGGAAGTTTGAAAATTAAAACAAAAGAGAAAAAAGAAGTATCCAAAAAAGAGAAGATAAAAAACTGAAAAAAGGAGAAATTTGAAAATTGAAAAAAGAAAAAAAGAGTATCTGATAAAAAAAGAGGAAAAAAGAGAAACGGATACTCCCCTTTTTGCTGCTTGTCACCAAGGCCCATGGCCTATACACACGATTTGTGTGTGTAGCCTAAGCCTTGTTGATCACCTGAGGAGAACCATGTGCAATCAAGCCACTGTGCAGCAAGGATCAAAGTTTCATCTACATATGCTGCCGGTAAGTATACTCAGGTATGCAAGGTAATAAATGATCACCATCTTCTTTACTCTTATTTATCTTTATGAGAATTCAAGTTAATGCTTCTATTTTTTTATGACATATGCTCTTGTTTGGATGTTTTCGCATATGCTACATCCATAGGCTTTTTAAATTAAGCATGGTGCTTAGGTTAAGATAGCCTTCTTTAATCAAAGTTTGACATGGTGTTAAAGTTTGAATAATGAACTTTGACTTGTTTTCATTAACAATGGAAGTAATCTTCCATAGAGATAAACCAAGGCTACAAATACTTTGCAAACTTTACAATAGCCTTGTTTGAGTGTAAAGTTAGGTGCATAAAAAAAAAGAGATAATAATAAAATAAAAAGTTTTCTCTTCTCCTAGTTCACCATCCATGATCTTGTCTTGCTTTGAATAATTTTGATGTGTTGGTGAACAACAAAGTTTTAAAAATAAATATTCATACTGAAAAAAGAGAGTTTCTAAAAAAAAATAAAATTTTTATGGCAAAATCTTTTTTGATCTAGGTTACTTAAGTTTTTTCTAAATTCTTTTTTATAGCATGGATGTGATCATACTTCATTTTGCCATGAAAAATATATAATTATAATAATAATATAAAATAAAATAAAATAAATATGATATTAATAATAAAATAAAAAATTTATTATGATAATAAAATCTTAGGCTCCCAGTGTTAAAGCTAGTAGAGCCATTTCTTGTTTTGTTTTTGTTTCCCTATCAATAAAATAGGTACAAGAATAAGTGTGGGGGAGATCTCTCAAGCTTAACACACATATTCGAGATCCTCCCCAACATGTTGCACAACATCGTGCGACCCGACATAAAGGAGGACAAGGCAGATAGCGCAAAGAGAAGGCTGGTTAAACTTTTGGTTCATACTAAGTCATCTCTACTTCAGTTCTCCTCTACAAACGATGGTTTATGCAACACCTACCTCGTCTCACTACAAACTTGAGTTTAAACAAATTTAAAATCCTAATCATAAAACTTAGACTCAATAAACCAATGTTGCCTCTTTGCAATCTCATGAACCACACTTAGTTTAAACATTTTGAAAAGTGACATGATCATGATATTCCTAAGATAGAAGCTTGCATGAAGTTTGTTCCATATGCATATTATTATGCTTGTGGGAAAATATTTTGATAGGACAATCATGTTAACTAAGTTGTTGAGGGGTGTGATATGGTTCTGACCTAGAAATCCTACTATTTCTATTCAAAGTACTTGGAGAATTTGTTTAAAAAAAATCTTCAAAACCATAGTCACATACTCCTCATTTGGTAAAGAAATTCCTACTAAGGCCAAATATGATATGCATCCTGTAAAGTTTTTTGCCTACTACATATGCTGCTTGTTATTGCATCGAGTTCGGTCAAGTCTTGTGACCCGTGTTGAGAGATTTATCATGCTCCCAAGATCAAGATTACACACACGCCACATATGTGTGCTTCTCCTACACTAGGAGTACGTAAAAACATGCCTTCCATATAGACCCACCAAAAATGTTCTACTCTTACACCGAGAGTAGACCCAAAAAATATGTTCATTAGGAAAATACTCCATGTTATAATAGGTAATGATCTTTTTCTACAATTATATTTTAGTAAAAGAGATATGGGCTATGCAAAAAAAATATGGACACATGAAGGTCCAAAGTATGAAAAAAATGATGAGCATATGAAGGCTCATGTATAAAAAAAAGAGAAGAGAAAGATAGCCATGTCTCAAAAATAATAAATAATAAAGAGAGATCATATCTACAAACGGACATAGTTTTTAGTGCATCATCTTCCACACACATGCATATCTTGATCTAAGAGTATGGCCCTTCTCTCCATGGATCCTCGTTTTGACTTTACAATATATGCAATGCAAGTATGCCATCTTGATAATCCCTACCCAAAGCTCCACATAAACCTTTTAGAGGTAGGAGGAACAAAAATAAGGCAAAGACTTTGCTATGCCTTGGTAAGGAATCATATACACTTGAGTGATTTGAGAGTACCTTTTGAGGAGTATAAAGTGATCTATGCTTTATTGTTAAAATTTTCAAAACTCCAAGTCACTAAGATGTGAAATTGGAAAGATAACTTTGTTTTGAGAACCATTCCACTTTTCAACAACTCAAGAAAAACATGTTAGCTAATGCCACATATCCCACCAGTGTAAGAAATGTGATGGAATGATTTTCATGAAAGCCGTATATCTTAGGGTTTTATGCTCATGTCTACTTTCGCATCTAAGCCTTGCTCGAGGACGAGCAAGAGGCAAGTGTGGGGGAGTTTGTTCGCAGTCCTTAACTCATAAACATTAACCGCCAACACTCACATAAAATAAACATACATGATCACCAAACTTAGAGTTAGGGCTTATAACTAATCAGTTCCACAAGTTTTGGTGTCTACCACTTGCAGGAGGACATGCCAGAAATACATGAAAATATACACATAAAGGGCTACAAAATATATATAAAAAGGCTCAAAGAATGAGTGGCCCAGTCACCAGAGTACCTGGGTCCCAACGATAGATACAAACCCAAATATGAGCCCAAGAAGTGAAAGCCCGAACAAGTCTCGAATCCAGTCCGGGCTGCAGGAGCAGTCCTCGGTAAATTGGACGCCCAGGATGCATCCGGACTCCATTTTCAGTGATCCAGGACTTTTCAGAAAGCTAACGACGAGTCCGACGTGCTCACCAAAGATGGGCCTGATTGGAGCCCACCAGGGTGCGGCCACACCCTGGTGCGGATGCACCCCCAGCGAGCCCAAACAGCCCAGGTTTTGGTCGGTTGCCTCCCACCGACATTCCAAAGTCGGTGGTGTGCGGGATTCTTGATTCAACGTACCTGGATAGTCGGTTTGGATGCAATCTTGCAAAGAGCCCCCTCCACCTCATATATAAAAGGAGGCCTCCCCCTCTCCTCATTTCATCAACCAATCAAGCAACCACCAAGGGGCAAGAGTACACAAGAGCTCTCCTTCATAGGGGCCTAGGCCCTAGGCCTAGGCCCTAGCTAGCCTAGATAGTTGTAGTATAGGAAGTGAGTGAGGGAAAGTAGAGAGGACGTTCAGGCATGTCTGCCATCTCTCGTCTTGGATTTGGTGTATCCGGGTTGAGAAGGCGGAGTGCCGGACGTGTCGGCTCCCTCTCAACATGTACCTCTACGGTCAAGTACTACTTGGAGTATAAGGTCCGTGTTCAACTACGGTGGTGAGTCTCTATTCGTGTTATCTTGTGCATTACATTCTTGCGGGTTCGTTGTCTGCTACTTGACTTAGTAGCGGATGCTTTAGTAGAGGGTCCCTGATAAAGACGGATAGCCCTGGCTAATGCTAGAGTAGTAGTCGATAGCATAGACGTGGTGTCTAGGCTAGAGGCTACCCTCATTTGCCTCACACTCCATGGGTGAGGGGTAGGTGCTAGGTAGTGACAGCCCAAGCATCCTTTGTATTCCCCCACGTTCGGGTGTGACGTAGAGTTATAAGCTGGCATCACCTAATAGACTAGGTGCGATCCGGTGCCCGAAGCAAGAGTGTAGTAAGCAAGGTTACCTCCGTGTAGAGACCCTAAATCATAGAAGAACCTCACTACCCCTTTCAACTCTACCCTTTGGTGGTCCTTGGATGAGTTAGGTAGAAGAAATACCTCCGTTCCTCATGGAAAATACGATACCCTAAATACTTCCGGGTGAAGTGCTACGACGGTAATTCCGTGCGCTTGCGGATTCTTTCGCATTACATTAAGAAATACCAACACTCATGTTGACAATGAGCCCAACGGGCATGTTTGCAACAATGAGAACAGAGAACTCATGGAGTGTCGTCTAGGCCTTCAAGTTCAATGCTGATGGTTGTTGGCGGTCCTTAACTCATAAACATAACCGCCAACACTCACATAAAATGAAGATCATATGAACACCAAACTTAGAGTTAGGCCTTATAACTAATCAGTTCCATAAGTTTTGGTGATTCACCACTTGCAGAAGGACATGCCAGAATACATGAAAATATACACATAAAGGGCTACAAAATATACATAAAAAGGCTCAAAGAATGAGTGGCCCAGTCACTATAATACCTGGGTCCCAAGCATAGATACAAACACCAAGCATGAGCCCAAGAAGCGAAAGCTCGAACAAATCTCGAATCCAGTCCAGGCTGCAGGAGCAGTCCTCGGTAAATTGGATGCCCAGGATGCATCCGGACTCCATTTTTAGTAATCCAAGACTTTTCGGAAAGCTAACGATGAGGCCGACGTGCTCGCCAATGATGCGCCTGATTGGAGCCCATTGGGGTGCGCCCGTACCCCGGTGCGGCCGCACCACCAGCAGCCCAGCTCGGCCCGAGCTTTGGTCGGTTGTTTCCCACCGCCTTCCCAAGGTCAGTCTGCAGGGGCATCCCGGTTCAATGTATCCAGAGAGGTTGGTTTGGTGGAATCTTGCAAAGAGCCCCCTCCACCTCACTTATAAAAGGAGGCCTCCCCCTCTCCTCATTTCATCAACCAATCAACCAACCACCAAGGGGCTAGAGCACACATAAGAGCTTCACTTCATAGGGGCCTTGGCCCTAGCTAGCCTAGCTAGTAGTACAGGGAGTGAGTGAGGGAAAGTAGAGAGGAGGTTCGGGTGTGTCTGCCACCTCTCGTCTTGGATTTGGTGTCTCCGGGTTGAGGAGACGGAGTGGCGGGCGTGTCGGCTCCCTCTCAACGTGTACCTCTACGGCCACGTACTACTTGGAGTATAAGGTCTGTGTTCAACTACGGTGGTGAGTCTCTATTCGTGTTATCTTGTGCATTACATTCTTACGGATTCATTGTCTGTTACTTGACTTAGTAGCGGATGCTCTAGTAGAGGGTCCCTGATAAAGACGGATAGCCCTGTACAACACTAGAGTAGTAGTCGATAGCGTAGATGTGGTGTCTGGGCTAGAGGCTACCCTCGTTTGCCTCACACTCTACGGATGAGGGGTAGGTGTTAGGTGGTGACAGCCCTAACATCCTTTGTATTCCCCCACGTTCGGGTGTGGCATAGAGTTATAGGCCGGCATCACCTAGCACTAGGTGTGATCCGGTGCCCGAAGCAAGAGTGTAGTAAGCAAGGTTATCTTCGTGTAGAGGCCTAAATCGTAGAAGAACCTCACTACCCCTTTCCAACTCTACCCTTGTGTGGTCCTTGGATGAGCTAGTTAGAAGAAATACCTCCGTTCCTTGTGGAAATACGATACCCTGAATACTTCCGGGTGAAGTGCTACGACGGTAATTCCACGCGCTTGTGGATTCTTTCACATTGCATTAAGAAATACCAAGAAGTATTTCTGGTGCCGTTGCCAGGGAATGGTTGCTATATCTTGAACCTAGTTTGTCCTCGTATCTGTATCTTCTTTTTTTATTATTATAAAAAATAAAAAATTACCTCACATCCCATTTACCACGAATTCCACTCCTATTCAAAAACATTTGCTACAAAGGGGGAGTTCTCTGAGCCACCATTTTCCTCCAAAACCAAAACTTTCATCTAGCTATGAACTCCACCCTCGCTTGATAGCTATGGTTCGGGCACAACCCTTCTCAGGGCGTGAAAACAAAAACCCGTGCAATCACCTGCAAGATTTCGAGGAAAAGTGTTCATTCCTGATCATCTTAGGCATGGCACAAGAAACTCTAAAGTGGAAATTGTTTCCCTTATCTCTTTTGGGGGAGGTGAAGCAATGGTCCACTCATGCCGTAGGATGTACGAATGGGGATTAGGATGAACTTAAAGGCAAATTTTGTCTTGCATTCTTCTCTATGTCTCATATTGTCACTCTACCAAGGGAAATCCTCGACTTCCAGCAGCATGAGAAGGAATCCGTCGGTGCAGTTTGGGCTAGGTCTTTAACGTTAATCGATGCTGGCCCAGTCTTGTCTTTACCCGATGTTGTGTTATTTGCAACTATTCTATTTGGGTCTCGACGTAGAAGCTGTGTTATACCTTAATGTGACCATCGGAGGGTCATTTACTCATTTACACAGAAGTCTACGATGGAACAAAAGAAAATCCTTGATCAGCACTCTTCTTCCATCGTAGAACCTAAATCCCTCTAGAGAAGGGCCATGTCAAGCTTTGAGGAGCCCTCATTAGCCAAACCCTCTACATCCCTAGGGCCCTCACCCGAACCAAGAGGACTGAAGGAAAGAGTAGTTCATCCTTCGTAGTTCTCCATCCAATTTGAGGATTATGGCAATACCTTGATGCTTTTTGGGCACAAAAACCTTATGGCTCCTTCCACAAAAGTTTTCCCCAAAACATCACATTCAAAGGAATGGTTAATGGAAATGAAACGTTCTTCCGAAACAATTCAGATTCTTTCACCTTCTATAATCATGCCTTGCTCATTAAGGGGAGCTATCGTAGAAGCCATGCACATTCCCACGGTCAGGGCTAATATCATGTCACAATTCCTTGCGGAAACCCTTGTTGGAAAAACACCGCTAGTCCCGATCGACAAACTCTTCAAAAGTCCATTTGGACTCAGTTTCGAGAGTTGTGAGAGTGCTAAAGTCGTGCCAATCATGATAGACAAAACCGAGGTCCACTTATATTTCTACATCTATGCCATCCGTGAATTCGAACTTCTCTTTGGTTGCCCTTTGGAAACTCTTCTTCAAGAAAAACAATCCTAGGGAAGCCTTAGTGAAAAGTTGGGCCAAAATGCTTCCACTACTCCTATGTCCCATTTAGAAAACCCAATGGCGAAGCAAGATCCCAACCATGAGCCGTTTGAGGAGGTGAAGTCCATATATATCCCTGTTTGTTTCACCTAGGCTTCCTAGTGAAACTGAACGTCCATCATCACCCTCACTCGAACCCAAGCCGTGTCCCTCGGCCATCAAGCGTTGTTCTCGATAGTCATCGAGATTCAATGATGTTCAAAAATGACTTATCTTTTGAGAAACCAAACTTCCATGCCTGGACATCAATCATAGTGCCACATGCTCTTACAAGGATCCCAACCATCTTTTGATCTTCGTTTCTAAACTTTTTAAGAGAATGGTTGTGGATGCTGCGAATCTCGTACATACATTATGGTACTAACCTTGCAGCTAGAATGATGATGCTAAACACTTGGTGGTGAATTTGGGAACTATACCACCATTCAGAGCTGCAAGATGAAGTTCCCATGGTCAAGTTTATGACCATAAATAAAGCACTGCCGGGAGTTACCACGGATTATCATAAAAAAGTTCTTTTTTTTTAAAAAAAATAATAAAATGAATTATATTACTATTAAATATATATATATAATAATGATAATAGTAATAATTATAACACAACTTCTCTTCTCAAACAATAATAACAAAAAAAAGAGCAAGAACATGTTGTCAAGATACCATGCACCTTCGGGTATTCTTGGTTCCTAACTATTTCAGGTTAAGACTAAGAAGAACAAGAGTACATAAGATCTTTGGAGAACATTGAGTTGCACCGAGTGCATATTTTGATGGCCTTGGGTAGAGAAACACATGGCACACTTGATTTTTTTCACAAAAGTCCAAATGTGGGGGAGAATGGTGAGATTCTCACTACAAGCTCCATACACACCGAAGACCGTCTCGATTAAAAAAGTGCTAGCTCACTCTTACTAAAAAAAAAAAAAAAAAAGCTATAGAAGAAAAAAAAAAAAAGATGAGAGAAAATTAAGAGAAGAGAGAAAAAATTGAAAAAGGGAGAAGTTTGAAAATTGAAAAAAGGAAAGAAAAAAAAGAGTATCTGATAAAAAAGAGAAAAAAAGAGAGAAACGGATGCTTCCCTTTGCTGCTTGTCACCAAGGCCCATGGCCTATACACACGATTTGTGTGTGTAGCCTAAACCTTGTTGATCATCTGAGTAGAACCATGTGCAATCGAGCCACCGTGCAGCAAGGATCAAAGTTTCGTCTACATATGCTGCCGGTAAGTATACACAGGTATGCAAAGGTAATAAATAATCACCAGCTTCTTTACTCTTATTTATCTTTATGAGAATTCAAGTTCATGCTTCTATTATTTATGACATATGCTCTTGTTTGGATGTTTTTGCATATGCTACATCCATAGACTTTTTAAATTAAGCATGGTGCTTAGGTTAAATAGCCTTCTTTAATCAAAATTTGACATGGTGTTAAATTTTGATTAATGAACTTTGAGTTGTTTTCATTAACAATGGAAGTAATCTTCCGTAGAGATAAACGAAGGCTACAAATACTTTGCAAACTTTACAATAGCCTTGTTTGAGTATAAAGTTAGGTGCATAAAAAATATAATAATAAAATAAAAAGTTTTCTCTTCTCCTAGTTCACCATCCATGATCTTGTCTTGCTTTAAATAATTTTGATGTGTTGGTGAACACAAAGTTTTAAAAATAAAATAAAAAATACTCATACTAAAAAGAGAGTTTCTTAAAAAATAATAATAAATTTTTTTATGGCAAAATCTTTTGATCCATGCTACTTGAGTTTTTTCTAAATTCTTCTTATAGCATGGATGTGATCATACTTTATTTTGCCATAAAAAATATATAATCATAATAATAATATAATATAAAATAAATATGATAATAATAGTAAAATAAAAATTTATTATGATAATAAAAGCTTAGGCTCCCAGTGTTAAAGCTGGTAGAGCCATTTCTTGTTTTGGTTTTTATTTATTTGTTAAATAAAATAGGTACAAGAATAATAAGTGTGGGGAGATCTCTCGAGCTTAACACACACATTCGAGGTCCTCCCCCAACATGTTACACAACATCGTACGATCCGACATGAAGGAGGACAAGGCAGATAGCTCAAAGAGAAGGCAAGTTGAACTTCTGGTTCATGCCAAGCCATCTCTACTTCAGTTCTCCTCTACAAACGATGGTTTGTGCAACACCTCCCTCGTCTCCCTATAAACTTGAGTTTAAACAAATTTAAATCCTAATCATAAAACTTAGACTCAATAAACCAATGTTGCCACTTTGCAATCTCATGAACCACATTTAGATTAAACATTTTGAAAAGTGACATGATCATGATATTCCTGAGATAGAAGCTTGCCTGAAGTTTGTTCCATGTGCATATTACGCTTGTGGGAAAATATTTTGATAGGACAATCATGTTAACTAAGTTGTTGAGGAGTGTGATATGGTTCTGACTTAGAAATTCTACTATTTCTATTCAAAGTACTTGGAGAATTTGTTTAAAAAAATCTACAAAACCATAGTCACATACTCCCTATTTGGTAAAGAAATTCCTACCAAGGCCAAATATGACATGTATCCTGCAAAATTTTTAGCCTGCTACATATGCTGCTTGTTATTGTATTGAGTTTGGTCAAGTCTTGTGACCCATGTTGAGAGATTTATCATGCTCCCAAGATCAAGATCACACATACACCACATATATGTGCTGCTCCTACACTGGGAGTACGCAAAAACATGCATTCCATCTAGCCCCACCAAAAATGTTCTACTCTTACACTTAGAGTAGACACAAAAAAAAATATATATTTAGTAGATAAATACTTCATGTTTAAAAAGATTATGATCTCTCTACATATATGGTTTATAAGATGAGATATGGGCTATGCAAAAGTGTAAAAAAATAGGGACACATAAAGGTCCCAAAGAAAAAAATGGACACATGAAGGTCCAAAGTATGAAAAAATGATGAGCACATGAAGGCTCATTTATTCAAAAAAGAAGAAAAGATAGCCATGTCTCAAAAATAATAAATAGTAGAGAGAGATAGCCATGTCTCAAAAATGATGAGCACATGAAGTGTTTACCATATCATCTTCCAGACATATGCACATCTGGATCTAAGAGTATGACACTTCTCTCCTTAGTTCTTTGATTTGACTTTACTACATATGCAATAAAAGTATGCCACTTGTTAAACCCTACCCAAAGCTCCATATAAACCTTTTAGAGGTAGGAGGAACAAAAAGAAGGCAAAGACTTTGCTATGCCTTGGTGAGGAATCATACACATTTGAGTGATTTGAGAGTGCCTTTTGAGGACTATAAAGTGATCTATGATTCTTCTCTTAAAACTTTCAAAAAACTCCAAGTTACGAAGATATGAAATTTGAAAGATAACTTTGTTTTGAGAACCGTTCCACTTTTCAACAACCCAAGAAAACATGTTAGCTAGTGCCACATATCCCACCTGTATAAGAAATGTGATGGAGTAATTTTCATGTAAGCTGTATATCTTAGGATTTTATGCTCATGTTTACTTCTACCTTGTTGGTATTTCTTAACGCAATGCGAAAGAATCCACAAGCGCATGGAATTACCGTCGTAGCACTTCACCCGAAAGTATTCAGGGTATCGTATTTCCACGAGGAACGGAGATATTTCTTCTAACTAGCTCGTCTAAGGACCACACAAGGGTAAGTTGAAAAGGAATAGTGAGGTTCTTCTACGATTTAGGGTCTCTACACGGAGGTAACCTTGCTTACTATACTCTTGCTTCGGGCACCGGATCGCACCTAGTCTGCTAGGTGATGCCGGCCTATAACTCTACGCCACACCCGAACGTGGGGGAATACAAGGGATGCTAGGGCTGTCACCACCTAACACCTACCCCTCACCCATGGAGTGTGAGGCAAACGAGGGTAGCCTCTAGCCTAGACACCATGTCTACACTATCGACTACTACTCTAGTGTCGTACAGGGCTATCCGTCTTTATGAGGGACCCTCTACTAGAGCATCCTCTACGAAGTCAAGTAACAAACAATGAACCTACAAGAATGTAATGCACAAGATAACACGAATAGAGACTCACCATCGTAGTCGAACACGAACCTTATACTCCAAGTAGTACATGGCCGTAGAGGTACACGTTGAGAGGGAGCCGACATGTCCGGCAGTCCGTCTCCTCAACCCGGAGACACCGAATCCAAAACGAGAGGTGGCAGACACGCCCGAACCTCCTCTCTACTTTCCCTCACTCACTCTCTACACTACAACTAGCTAGGCTAGCTAGAGCCTAGGCCTAGGGCCTAGGCCCCTATGAAGTGAAGCTCTTGTGTGTGCTCTTGCCTCTTGGTGGTTGGTTTATTGGTTGATGGAATGAGGAGAGGGGGAGGCCTCCTTTTATAAGTGAGGTGGAGGGGGTTCTTTGCATTTTTCCACCAAACCAACATTTCCAGATACAATGAACCTGAACCCCCTGCGCCACCGCCTTTGGAACGTCGGTGGGAGGCAACCGACCAAAGCTGGGCCCGTTTGGGCTTGCTGATGGTGCGCCCGCACCAGGGTGCGCCCGCACCCTGGGGGCTCCAATCAGGCCCATATTTGGTGAGTGTGTCGGCCTCATCATTAGCTTTCCGAAAAGTTCTGGATCACTGAAAACAGAGTTCGGATGCATCCTGGGCGTCCAATTTACCGAAGATTGCTCCTGCAGCCCAGACTGGATTCAAGACTTGTTCGGGCATTCACTTCTTGGGCTCATGCTTGGTGTTTGTATCTATGTTTGGGACCCAGATACTCTGGTAACTAGGCCACTCATTCTTTCAGCCTTTTTATGTATATTTTGTAGCCCTTTGTATGTATATTTTCATGTATTTCCGGCATGCCCTCCTGCAAGTGGTAAATCACCAAAACTTGTAGAACTGATTAGTTATAAGCCCTAACTCTAAGTTTGGTGATCATGTATGTTTATTTTATGCGAGTGTTAGCGGTTATGTTTATGCGTTAAGGACTGCCAACAAACTCCCCCACACTTGCCTCTTGCTCGTCCTCGAGCAAAGCTTTAAAGGTTGAAGTAAACATGAGCATAAAATCCTAAGATATACAACTTTCATGAAAATTACTCCATCACATTTCTTACACAGGTGGGATATGTGGCACTAGCTAACATGTTTTCTTGGGTTGTTGAAAAGTGGAACGGTTCTCGAAACAAAGTTATCTTTCAAATTTCACATCTTAGTAACCTGGAGTTTTTTGAAAGTTGTTGGGTTATGCCAACATAACCATATTACACTCGAATGCACACAGTTGGGTACACCAATGAAAACAAGCTTCGTGTTGATATTTTTGCTCAGGACAGGGTCCTAGCGGCGAATGTTACAATGAGGCTCGGACCTCGGTGGCAGGCTCGAAGCGCACTGGACCAACCTCAGTCTCTCTGCCTCAACGCACACCCCCTGGCTCAATTTATAAGGTATCTGGCGACGCACGTAATCTCGGTATTAGCCCTAGGTTTCCACCAGGAGCCACCACTTTGACCTCGCATCGCTAAGGGCAATTCCATATTTTCTCCCTAGCTTCCTCGGATATCACCTCCCTTGGATGACGCCGGTCGGGTTCAGCCACCACATGAGGCCCCAAGAGGGGGCCCATCTTTCCTGCAGTAAGAGACAACGTCGAAGCGAAAGTCAAATACATTCTGGGACTCTCGACCGTTCTCAGGTTCATTCGCCCTGAGCTTCCCATCCACCGGCCACGGCGAGAATGCTCTCATCGCGAAACCTTTCGCCGACCGCAGCCTTGCGAGTTTGGTTTCGTAGCAGGATTCGCCCGGATGAACGCTCCGTGCTCACTCTCTTACTGCTTTCGCCACGGCGAAGTTACATTCGCCTAGCCCCTTAGCGAGCGTCGTTGCTAGTCGATGCGTAATATTTGCTCGTGCCTAACCTATTCGCTCCTTCGCCTCGTCACTGTGGTGGCGCCGCTGGTGAGAGGCCAAGAAGGTTGAGCCTCCCCCAATAGTAGCCCCCTTGGGCCGCCCTCTCGCTGCTTATGCTCGTGATGGAGGGCCAGCCCGCTAATGGCGCCACCCAGGGAGAGGGCGAATCTTGATTTATTTATTATTTCTATTATTCTGATTTTTTGATGATGTTTTTTTGCGGCGTGCGGATGAATTTCTCAGGAACCGTGCCCCACGATCGTGCCAACAGGGCGCCCGTTCGGCTCCCTTGAAAAGCGCGCTGCCTTACTTCTATAAATGGCCAGTGCTGGCTGGCATCCTTGCCCGCGCTCTCATTTGCTCTTGCTCACCCTTGGTGCTTGCTTTCATCCTTTCAAGACCTTCGCTCTTCCCAGACTCCGCATCCCGTTCTTCTTGAAAGGTTGGTCGATATTCGCATCGAAAGTCTTTTCTAATTTCACTTTCGCTTGCTCCGCTCTAGGTTATCTTTCTGTCTTTCGGAATTCCTGTTCTTTGCTTCAGCTTTATCTTTGGGTGTGTTAGATGTCTTCAACTGAAACCCCTGGCGAGAGTAGAACTGGGCCAAATACTAACTTGATTTCTGACGATGGGACCGAATCTGTTGGGACTTCGCCTTCATCTCTGGGGGCGTGCAGTGTTTTCTATCTCGGGCGGTCTCACGTTACAGTGGTTGAGATTGATAACTATATTCAGCAGAAATTTCTAACACCCGAAGACCCTGCTCCATATCGCCGCCCGGGGCGAGAGGAGCTCCCTCAGCCTCGACCCTAAGAAGCTGTTGTTTTCCGCGACTTTTTTGTCGCTGGTCTTAAGTTTCCGCTCGACCCGTTCGTTTCAGGGGTCTTGGAGCGCTTTCACCTGCAGCTACATCAGCTTACTCCGAATGCTGTGTGCCGGCTTGGGGTTTTCGCTTTCGCTATGAAGATGTACGGATCCCCGCTATCAGTTGACTCTTTCGCGCGATTCTATACCATTCATCGAAGCCCCAACAAGGGAGATAGCGAAAACTGCGAGTTTGGTCTGTACAACTTCGTTCCACGGAAGTCACGTGGAATAGTTAGCATGGCGCAAACCTACAATAACAAGTGGGGAGACTGGCAGAGGTACTGGTTCTACTACCGAGTGTGCTCTAATTCCGAGGTTGAGGACAGTTTGGCGAAAGGACTTTCTCACGCATCGCCTCTGGTTTTGGAGTTGGCGCCTTACGTTGGCGAGAAGAAGCTAGCATACTCACTCAGCGCTCCCGGGGCTGCTGAGAATGGCGAAGCTTTTGTTGCTACGGCGCGAATGCAGATTAGCCGTGACATAGTTGAGGAATGGGTTGCTCTTCGAGCGTTTCCGCTCTGCTCTTCTGTTCGCTACGAGAGCTTCACGGAGGTCAACGGTTATAGGCGCCCGATGCTTGATATTCGCCGCCCCGAAAGCTTTCCTAACGATGGGGTGTTTGTCCGCTTTGTTGAGGAAAGGGCAATGCTTATCTACGAAAAGGTGACTGATAAAGAGGACCAGTCTAAAGTTGCTATCCTTGGGGACGAAAGCGTTTGAACAGAGTTTTTGACATGATGGGTGTTGCCTATGAAGACCGCCCTCCATTCAAGGCCGAGTCTTCTCGTGCCCCAGCTCGCCGTCCGACCGTCCTTGCGGTTCCTGCGACTGGGGCGTCCAGCGGCGAAACGCAGCGCCACGAGCAGCGGGCTGGTAAGCGAAAAGCTTCTGAGGCAAAAGATATCCGCATTGGTCGTGAACTTGCTAAGGCGGGGAAGAGGAGCACCAAATTCGCTCTGGACAAAGACTCGGTGTTTGTTGACTTGGAGGGGGATGGGCAGGATGAGTTTCGCTTTGTTCAACTTGTTCGCTGTTTTAGTTTGGTGTCTTTGTTTAGATTCATCCCTATTCGGAAGAGATGGTGGTATATCATTTTTTGTTGTTCTCGACTGATTATGTGTTGATTTGTTTTTCTTCGCAGGGTTCTTCGGCTGCTGATGAGATGGCTCCACCCAAGCCTCGGCATGGCGATCGAGCTGCAAGTGCTTTCGACAATGTCGTCTCTATCCACGACCTCCCTACATTCGGGAAGCCGAGGAAAATAGCTCGGAAAGTTTCCGGTGATCGCGACGAACCGTCCAAGCGGGTGAAGGTTGCCACGTCGAAAAGGCCGAAGGTGGGGGACACGCTGGTCACAGACGTCGTGCCCGAGACTGCGAGACCGACCGAAACAGGTAAAAGCCACTTTTACCGTGAAAACGTTCGGGTTACTCAGGAGATGTTGAACAGCCAACTCCTGGGCTTCGGTCGGCTAGACTTGGCCGGTGACCCAGATGACTATGGTGAGCTTCACTTCTATACGGGGTCCGGTTCCTCAGGGGAGAGGGATCCTCAAAAGGAGCGATCTTATCAGCTTGCTCGTGCTTTAGGTGTATCTTCGGATGCGAATCTGGCCTGCGGGTTCGATCTGCGCGAGATCAGACTTCTTCCTGGCATCGGCGAAGGAGCATCGAAGTTCTCGGAGTTCTGTAACCGTTCTCATTCTCTCCCGGAGGTGGAGAGGGACCTACTGAAGGTGGATGGCGCCACTCTCGCCGAGGCCACCGGTTATCATGCTGTCAGCGTAAGTTCTAATTCAAGGGTTCCAACATTTTCTACTTTTTGTATTTTGCGGTGATTCATCTTGTTTTAACGCTGCTGCACTCTTTGTTGTTGGCGCGAAGCCTGGCCAACAGAATCAAGTTATTCGGCAGTCGCTCGAGCAGGACCTCGCTCTGAAGACCTCTCGCGTCACAGAGCTGGAGACAGAAGTTATATCTCTTCGTAAGGGTCACGAAAAGGACGCTGAACTGAAACAAAGCCTGGAAGCTCGAGTTCAAGAGTTGGAGAAAGCAGCTACTCAAGCCGAGCGGGACGAAAATGCCCGAAAGAATGCTTTTGCTGAGAAATCCAAAGATGCGGTGTCGAAGTATCGAAAAATTGTTCGCTCCATGGGGGCTGAGGTCGAAGGGCCCTCCAACGTCGACCCCAGCGGGTTCCTAGACTGGCTTTAGCTTGAGCTCGAGCTTCTCGAGGGCCATCTGCACTATAGCCATGACTTCGCCGCCTCGACCTCTTTTCGCACACTTAGCGCTGCCCTCGTTGAGGCTAACTACGAACACCTCGCTGGGCTTGACTTAAATGACGTGGACCATTTCTGGCGAGTACCCTCTGAGGCCAACTCCATTGGCCTCCGACTGTACGAGGAGTTTTGGTTGCAGGGTAGGAGTGATGTCGCCTTGATGAAGGCGGCGTGCAGCCGGGCGAAGGTAGTTTTGCCATACTCTTTTTCCTTCTCTCTTCTCTTCTTTTTTTATTTGTCTCGCTCCTTTGTGGTGTTTCTAGGATGCGGAAGACAAGGCTAGGATCAGTGCCATGGTCAAGGCTTACATGGTGGACCGCGACACCCGCGAAGCCGAAAACCGAACGCCTGGCAATGCTGATGCGCCTTCGACTCCTGGCACGAATGCTTCACCTTCTGAGGCCCCTGCGGACAGTTCGGCCGGAGCCGGGGTAGATGTTTAAACTTTGTATCCGATTGTCAGCGAACTTGATTTGGTTTCCGAGAACTTTTGTTGTAATGACTTGTACTGTGATGTCGTTGGACAGGTTCGGTGAGGGGACCAGTCGGCCTGAACTTGATTGGCCGATGACTATTCGGCGTGGAGATTTTTTTGTCGGTGGTTCATCGTGGTTTTGACATCACGAACGTTTTCCAGACGCGCATCTTTCTGACTTTCTCGATTCCCGATATGCTCGACTGCAATCCTCCGATGCGGCCGTTAAGAGGTTTTTTCGCTTCTTTGGATCGGTCCGTTCTTGATTCGCGTCGGCGAGATCGTCGAAGGCACCGATGCTCAGAAGGCCTTAGTCATGGGGCTTTTGATTTCGCATTCGTGGACCCGAAGGTGGAGCCCCTGGATGAGGAGGACGTTCGAGAAGGTGGCCGACGCTACAACTTTTTCTACCGTCCGAGCTGACTTGGGATCGTTACTCTCGTTCTTGTGCTTTGCTGCGAATGTTAATACCTGAGTAGTGATTCGGGCCCATCAAGGCCCTATGTATCTGAAAAGCTAGCTCGATGGTTGCTTCAAGAGTGAGGCTGTTTTTCTGTCTGGACATTTCTTGTGCTACAGATGATTATTTACACGTTCTTTGATTGTTTTTAGTGGTTTCGCTTTTGTGCGAAATTGGTAGGCGATCCAGCTCCTCATGGCAGCGTAAGAAACGTAAAGAGAAAGGCGCCACTCCCTCCACCTTCGTTGAGGGTGTTGGTATTTCTTATGCACAACTAAAATATGAAGGATTCGCAAGCGCACAGAAAACTATTGTAGCATTTTACCGGGAGTATTCCAGGTATCGTTATTTATATTTTACCACTGGGAAACAATGAATAAAGACATTGATAGTTCACCATCATATATCTACTAACTAATACACCAACTAGACTAACATAGGGGTAAATGATAAATGATAGGAATTATGCATATATAACACACACACAGGAGAATTCTATGATAAAAGAGTAAATAGCTAAAGTGAGAGGACAACGGGAGAGCTCAAGGTTCCTAAGTACTTCTCTATTACTAGGGTTCTATAATAACTAATTCATGGTAGATAAAGCAATCACACAATAGCACTTTGGAGCAGTAGTACCTTTCCAACTCTCGAATAAGACTGGGAAGAAAGTAGTCGGGGAAGGCTGCCAACAGCTCTACGAAACATCAACCCGAACGTGGTGGAATACGAAGACCGGACAGAGCTGTCACCTCTGTGGCTACCACAACTAACCGTGGGATTGAGCGCAACCTCAGGTAAACCCTAGCCTAGACACCACGTCTACGCTAACGATTACTACTCTAGTCACGTACGCTAACTAGAGCACCTAATACAGGCGGAGATCCCATGCTAAAGTATAACAACTATACTAACCAATCAAATGCTAGGCATAAAAGTAAATAGAGAAGATAGAATATATTAAAGCATAAGTCATACAAGAATAGATACAAAGATATACCAGAACTCCGACGACTCCTCCGACGACTCCTCCGATGAATCCTCCGGAACCCGGGCGTAGCTCCGCTCTCCCTAACTCTCAACTAGAACTAATCTACTACATTGGAAAGTCTAGCCCTAATTCTCTAGAGGTGAGAGGTCATCCTTTCAAGGGACGCCTCTACATCTCCATAATAATGTGGTGCCCTCAGGGAGGGGGGCTGCCTCTTTATTTATAGCCCGGTGGGATGAACGTGCGCCTTAGGATCAAACCGACTTAACCAAGGGCTAAGATGACTCCTCATAGGCGGTGGAGGAAGACTCCAGAAGACGGTGGCGAAAACCCTAGGGGTGGGGCCGTCCGGCCCCATGGGAGCGCCGGCCGGCGCCCACCTGTGGCGGTTCGGGCCCATCTTCGTCGTGGTGTCTTCTCGGGCCTCCTGTAGTCCAATGGTGCTTGTGTTGCTGCAGATTTTGATTCCGAACTCCGAATATAGCAAATGATAGGTCTGTTTCGATCGTCTCGACGAGCCCGTCGCAATGGTGCAGTCTAATTACTTATTTGAGATACTTTTACTTGACGGAAAATTGGATATGCCTGCAAAACGATCGAGAACAACACAACTCGTGGAACTCGTTGGAATCAAACCCATACTTTATGATTCATTTCATATTAATTCATGCAATAATTGATGTATAAAATAGGCATTAAGGACCGTCAACAGAGGGGATGGAGTACATTTGCTTTGGGCGAGGGGGTTGAGCATTCCAGCTCGTAGCGCGTTTTTAGAAAAAGAAAAAGGTGCCACCCCCTCCACGTTCGTTGAGGGGGTGGATACGTTCGCTTGGGCGAAAACACTGAGCCTACCAGCCCCTTAGCGCATTGTTGAAAAGAAAAGCGCCACCCCTTCCACATACGCTGAGGGGGTGGATACATTCGCTTAGGCGAAAGCGCTGAGCATACCAGCCCCTTAGCGCATCATTGAAAAGAAAGGCACCACCCCCTCCATATTCACTGAGGGGGTGGATACATTCGCTTAGGCGAAAGCGCTGAGCCTACCAGCCCCTTAGCGCATCGTTGAAAAGAAAGGCGCCACCCCCTCCACATTCGTTGAGGGGGTGGATACATTCGTTTTGGCGAAAGCGCTGAGCATACCAGCCCCTTAGCGCATCGTTGAAAAGAAAGGCGCCACCCCCTCCACATTCGCTGAGGGGGTGGATACATTCGTTTAGGCGAAAGCGCTGAGCATACCAGCCCCTTAGCGCATCGTTGAAAAGAAAGGCGCCACCCCCTCCACATTCGCTGAGGGGGTGGATACATTCGCTTAGGCGAAAGCGCTGAGCCTACCAGTCCCTTAGC
Source organism: Chrysopogon serrulatus (assembly GCA_015844335.1). Taxonomy (NCBI): domain Eukaryota; kingdom Viridiplantae; phylum Streptophyta; class Magnoliopsida; order Poales; family Poaceae; genus Chrysopogon; species Chrysopogon serrulatus. The sequence continues at coordinate 310,812 of JADLZL010001381.1, forward strand.
GCATCGTTAAAAAGAAAGGTGCCACCCTCTCCACATTTGCTGAGGGGGTGGATACATTCACTTAGGCGAAAGCGCTGAGCCTACCAGCCCCTTAGCGCATCGTTAAAAAGTAAGACACCACCCTCTCCACATTCGCTGAGGGGTGGATACATTCGCTTAGGCGAAAGCACTGAGCCTACCAGCCCCTTAGCGCATCGTTAAAAAGAAAGGCGCCTCCCCCTCCACATTCGCTGAGGGGGTGGATACATTTGCTTAGGCGAAAGCGCTGAGTATACCAGCCCCTTAGCGCATCGTTAAAAAGAAAGGCGCCACCCCCTCCACATTCGCTGAGGTGATGGGCTAATTCGCCGCTGCAAAGGCACTTGATTATTTTTATCGCTATAACGAGCTGTACAGACCTTGCGACCTTGGTACAGCTTTGATGTTGAGGTAAGACAGTTCCTCTTGTGCTGCCTGTACTGATCCCTTATATTCGATGGCGTTCTTCTTCCTGGTGCTCTCTCATTCCTAGTAGTTTGCTTCTGTGAATACGTTGAGAGCGGCCAATGACCGGTTCGAGAGAAGGGTGCTACGTTGTAATGCTTTCGAGCTCCTCTTGGTGGCTCTAATGTAGCGGCTTGCTCGGGATGTAGTTGTCGTGGAGGCCTTCTCTCTTGCCTGGAGCTGCCAAACCTATGCTAAAGGTGGATCGCTATTTCGGGCCGGCTATTAGGGCTATTGGGGGATGTTACAAGATTTCTTGTGGTATCCCCCTTCCTTTTGGCCTCTTTAATTCGCTGCAGAGTGTTGATCCTTGCGTGTATTGCTTTGGCGACTTGCTACAGAGTATTGGTCTTTGTGGTATGTGGCCACTCGGCTTGAGTTCTTGCTACGGCATCTTGAGGTTTCTAAGCTTTTTGCTAGGTTTAAAGTCTTCTTGAGGTTTCTCTTTTATTTCTGCCGCTTTTTGTGTCGGTGTAAGTGTTCCTCCCATTAGAATGGGTTTGCGTACGCGCTTGACCTTTTCATAGCGCTGCTGTGCTAGCTGATTTGGTTTGCACTGAGCCCGAGTGACCTTATTTATAATGGTTGTTGGGGCCTTGTGTTACCATTACTGCCATGAGCTCTTTAAGAAGCGTTTGGTGGCACTTAAGAAGCGTGTTGTGGCGCTTGATGGGTTCATTAAACGACCGTCCTTTGTTGGTTGGGCGCTGCCGCATGGCTGTTACACTATATAAGATGCGATTTCCTGTCTCCGTTGCATGGGGATGCTGTCTGCATGCGTCTTTTTGGGCTTCTTTGGGGATCAGATGCATTCAGGACTTGGAAGCTGCTGAAACGTCTGAATCGCCTGACTGCTTTGATGAGGCAGCCTCACAAAAGAAGTACCGTGGTGCTTGTGGGGACAGTTGGCTGCTATTGCTGTTTTGCGGTGGTAGCCAGTTCATGTTAGTCCAGTGTTTACCGATGGCACGGGCGGACATGGATATTGTAAGTTTCTAGAATGGTTTTTCCGTCCCTTTAGGGGATGTTTGAACTTTATTTTCGTTCCCTCAATTCGTCGGGGCATCGAGTTGTTTTAGTCGCTTTGGCTTCTGGTGTCTTCGTCCCCTCGTTTTGTTTGGGACCGAAGTGTTTTAGCCGCTTAGGCTTTCGATGTTTTCGTCCCCGCAGTTTGCCGGGGGATCAAAATTTTTTAGCCACTTAGGCTTTTGATGTCCTCGTCCCCTCGGTTTGTCGTGGGATCGAAATGTTTTAGCTGCTTAGGCTTTTCGATGTTTTCGTCCCCGCAGCTTGTCGGGGGATCGAAATTTTTTAGCCACTTAGGCTTTTGTTGTCCTCGTCCCCTCGGTATGTCGGGGGATCGAAATGTTTTAGCCGCTTAGGCTTTCGATGTTTTCGTCCCCACAGCTTGTTGGAGGATCAAAATGTTTTAGCCACTTAGGCTTTTGATGTCCTCATCCCCTCGGTTTGTAGGGGGATTGAAGTGTTTTAGCCACTTAGGCTTTTGAATAGATGCAAGGTCCTGGCTTCGGTTTCGTGTGCATGGACCTTGTATCCTTACCTGTTGCTGCAGCAGCGCCGATGACCGGCCCGGGGTTTCGCCCTGGGTTGCTTTCAGCATTTTATCGTTTTGTATATTGTAGGGGTCAATTAATTTTTCTTTGATTAAATATTACATTGCGCGGCCTCGTTAAAAAGCCTCACTCCCTTTTTGTGAAGGGTGACCCTTGTGAGGAAAAAGAGTGCTCGCGGTGACGAATACATAAAATGCTGAACATAAGAAGAAAACTAGAAAAGCTGAAATTACAGACTCTCTACTTAAGGATAGAAACGCCATAAGTTGTCAGCATTCCAAGTGTGTGCCGTCTCGATCCCTCATCACTGAGGAGATGAAAGGTGCATGGCCCGACTCATTTTGCTACAATGAACAGTCCGTACCACTAGGACTGTAGCTTTCCCTGCTTGTCGGGGTGACGAATGAGAACAAGATCCCTGGCGCAATGTCCTTCCTTAGAACTTTTTTGTCTCTCCAAGCCTTCGTCTCTTCATGGTACTTGTCGAGGTTGCTCGCTGCGATAAGTCTGGTGTTCTCGATTGTTTCCAGTTGTAGCTCTTGCTCGCTCTATGCTTCGGCTAGGAAGCGTACCCGAAAAGACTCCAAATTTGAGCTCCTCAGGAGTGATGGCTTCGTCACGAAAGAGGAGGCAAAAAGGTGTGAACCCTGTCGCTCTTGACTTTGAAATATTGTGGCCCCAGACCGATGTTGTTATTTCGGTTGCCCATTTCTCTTTTGCTGCGTCGAATAGGAATTTGGAAATTGCCCGTGAAAATCAAGCCATTCACTCTTTCGACTGCCCCGTTGGACTGTGGGTGATTGACCGATGCGAATGTAAGCTTGATACCGAGTTCGGAGCAGAAATTTCGATAGTTCATGGCGTCGAACTGCTTGCCGTTGTCGACAGTGATGTAGGACGGAGTGCTGAACCTACAAATGATCCTTTGCCAGGTGAAGTTTATGAGCGACATAGACGTGATCTTGGCAAGTGGTTTGGCTTTGGTCCATTTGGAGAAGTACTCAAGTGCTACGGCCATGAAACGTAGATTTCCGGGTCGATCCCCCACCTCTGTAATGGCCAAGTTGGAACTATGCCCTTTGTTGGTGCCAAGGGTGCTGATTGTTTTTTGGTGAACATTTGACATCCAACACACATCTTCACTAACTGCTTTGTGTCCTCGGCTGCGGTCAGCCAATAGAAACCTTGCCGCATCGCTCTATGTGCTATCTCGTGTGCTCCTCTGTGAGCTCCGCAAGATCTAGTTCTTTCCTTGCTCTCTGCTGATGCATTTGAGCAATGGGGCTGCAACGCCACTTCGATATAGCTCGCCTGAGATGATTGAATATTGCTTCGTTCTCAACTTCATTCGTTCGTCCGCATGTTTTGTGGGTGGTTCATATGTTCCTAACAAGTATGCGAAGATCTCGGTGCGCCAATCTTCTCCTTGAATGACGTAGACGGTTGCTGGGTTGGTTTCGCTGTCGCCGACCGCTTTGGACGTTAGCTTTTGGAAGAAGACATCTGGAGGCAGCTGGTGTCCCTGTGCGGTGGCTTTCGCGAGCTGATCGGCCTCAACATTGCTACTTCTCGGGGGATGTGATTCAAAGTGAAGCCTGAGAAATATCTTTCCATTCACCGCACGGTAGCTAGATACTTTGCCAGAACGGGTTCTTTCGCTTCGTATTCCTTCTCAACTTGTCCAACGATGACCTGTGAATCTGACAGGATCTTGCATCTTCGTACTCCTAACGCTCTCAGCTTCCGCAATCCAAGAAGAACAGCCTCGTATTCGGCGATGTTGTTGTCGATGAAATATCGGCGGCAGTCTACCACGGGTATACCAATGGTAGTGATTTATCGGTGGAGGCACGCTCTAGACTACAAGCGAGATGTAACAGAAAGAACAGCACACACGGTTTACCCAGGTTCAGGCCGCTAGATGCGTAATACCCTATGTTCTGCTCTTTTGTTATTGAGGAAAAAAGATTGATTTGTATGAGGGGGTCCCTGCCCACCTTATATAGCCTGGGGGGCAGGGTTACAGATCCTGGGATCCCGAGGTGGTCGGTTACAACAGATTGTATCTAACTAGGATACAATGGGTTCCCTAACTGACTAGTTGCCTTGCATGACAAGCAACTCTTGATTGTCCACCGGGGACTCCGACCAGGCCATTGAGGCCGATCGGTTTTGGTCTTGTAGGCTGGCTGCCCTGTTTGGCGAGGCTAAAGGCCAGCCGTGAGGGTATAGGGGTATAAACCCCCACAGCTGGTCCCCGAGCACCATGAATCTTGAGAGAAAACACCATCTTGACGCTTGCTGACTAGCTCAGACTGCAGTCTTGCAAAATTGAAGCTCATAATCGATTCACCGACCAGTTTGGTGAAGAGTCGATCAGTTTGGTGTGGAGCCAACCAGTTTGAGGAAGATACATGTTGTCGACCTCTGAAGCTATTAAGTACAGTCTTTGTCGAAAGATACATGTTGCTTAAGAAAAAAGAAAAACACAGCTCATGTCTAGAGACGTGGGCCCACAGTAGCATATGATATCAGATATCATTGGTTTAGTTGAAGGAACTAGCTTTTCAGAAAAGCTATAAATTAAATGGTAGGGGTCGGAACCCGTAGTAAGAACAGGCCCAATCACTGCCAAGTGACGTGGGCCCACGTAGTCCCCAAGGTTGGTAGAAGATGAGGATCATGTTGTGGCGAGCTTTTTGAAAAAACTTGATTACATTGTAATAAACCATCTTTTTCAAAAAAAGATGCAAAACTCGTGATAAACCCATAGTGGGCTTGATGCGAAGAAACCACCTAAATGGGCTTGGAACTCAAAACGACGGCCCAGGTAACCCCCCGCCATGTCAGAGGGGCAAAAATGTACATCCCGGCACAGAGACGAAAATATCCGTACTGGAGAACGTGCCGCGACAGCGGTCATGGCCGTAATGATGGGGCTTTCTAGCTGTGGGGGAATGCGATCCGTCGTGTAGCTGTGCGGCGATTCCCATTCGCCGGCTTATCACTGTGACGGCCGCCTATAAATAGAAGGCGTGGCTAGGAGGAAAGATATTCCACCTCTAAAGAAACCCTAGTCCATTGCTCAGTTCTTCTCCATCTTCCATTCATCTCCCTCATCGCGTCCCCGTCAAGAGATGGACCATGGTAAGCGGCCGGCGGAGGGCTCGCTGAGCAGTCAGCCCCGCAGGCGCCGCAGTGAGGGGTAAGCCACCGTGTTATTGTGTTGCACTTACTGGGTACTAGATTGCCGTCTGATTTGATTGTTGCTTGCAGGGTGCTAACCTTCAGCGTACCAGCCCCACGCTCTCTTCCCACCGCTGAGGAGATTCGGCGAGGGAAGCGCAGGAGGACGGCACGCCATGGTGACTAGGACAGTTGCCATGGCAGAACTCCACGAACGGCTGAACGTCGTTATGGCAGCGCTGGAGCAGGCCGAAGTGGAGGCGCAACAGGCCCGGGCCAATCAGGCGGCGGCTGACGGGAGAGTGGCCCAGCTGGAGAAGGAACTCCAGACCATCCTCCCTATGCCGGAGGCGGTCATCGGCTTCACCGGAGCTGCTGGAGACTCCTTCCTGGAGCGGCTGGAGAACGCTCCCGGCCATATCCAGGGGTTCGTATCCCACGGCGTGCGCCGCGGGGCGTCATCAGCACTGGCGGTTGCCCAGCGCCGCTCCAGGGTGGACCTCCGGGGCCTCGCCGTCCTGCCGGAGTGGGAACACACCGCGGACCTGGAACACCTCATCCAGGATTTCGACGATGCCGCCGACGCCATAGTGGAGGAGGTGACGGCGGACGATGTCATCGGCGACGCTCCTTAGGGCCTCGACGGACATTTGGCATGTCCGCCAACAGGCGCTTGGTAGAGGACTGCTTGCACCTCCATGGATTTACTGGTCCTTGAATAGAGGCTTCTCTGGGACGAAATCCATGCGGCGCTCGCGATCCAGTGGCCAGGCGTCATAAATTTTGTACAAAATGCCATGGGCAAGTAGTAGTTTGTAACTAGGTTCTTAAATGGTTAATGTCTTTGCTTTATTGAATTTCGCCTTGCTTGTGAATGTCCTTGGTGATCCCTTATCAAATGTAATCTGAATGTATCTAAATTTCTGATTAATGCAAAACTTCGACTCTGGTCCCAGACTGAGCTGGTCGACCAGTTTACAACTTGTTATGCTAGCCCAGTCCCTAGATTGATCTGGTCGTCCAGGACTTGAACAGCACGTAGGTCGGCCGCGGGCCCAGTCCCGAGACTGATCTGGTCGACCAGGACTTGAACAGCACACAGCTCAGCTGTGGGCCTAGTCCCCAGACTGATCTGGTCGACCAGGACTTTTGCAAGACTCGAGTCCCCGGTCTGACTGGTGGACCTAGTCTGTGACATGCAGTCGATCCGTCGGCCTAGTCCCTAGTAAGACTATTGGACCATGACTGTAGTAAACAGCACGTCCGTACCATATATAAAAAGTAACTGGATAAAGGTAACTTGGCCCAAGAAAGCCCAGTTAAAAATTAGGGTAAAAAAGTGCGGTCAACAGTGATCTCAGGAGAGTCAATGGGCTACCCGCACCATATAAATAGCTCGACACCCGCCGCTTCCACTTCTCAACTTAGCAGTCTTTGCCATTTCCGCCGCTCCCCTCTTCTTAGTCTCCGGCGCACCAAGCTAGGGTTCCAGTTACTGCCACTCGCACACTCCGCCGCCACCCACACCGCTCGGTGCCGCGCGTAATGGGAAGGAAGAAGATGACGAAGGCAGAGGCAGCACGCAAGAAGCTGATGGAGACCCACTGGGAGAAGTCCCTGACGACGCAGGAGTCGTTAGAGGGAATAGCGCGGGGTGGTCTACTACCACCACCGGAGCTAGTGGTATGGAGGGCGCCGCCGGTAGTTGAACGCTACCCCAACCCCCAACCAGATGAGATTGTGGTTTTCGAGGATTACTTCATGCGGGGATTAGGGATTCCAGTGCACAACTTCTTGAGGGATTTTGGGGAATTTCGATCTGCAATCTTCTCCCCAACTCCATCTTGACCATTGCAATTTTTGTTGCATACTGCGAGTGCTACTTGGGAATAGCACCGCATTTCAATTTGTTTCGCCACCTGTACTCCCTGAAGAAGAAAGGGGAAGGATCTGGTGGGTCCCAGGTGGCCGGCGGGTGTTACATCGCGTTGAGGGAAGGTGTGAAGTCCAGCTGGATGACTATTCCGTACACCTCAAATACCAAGAACTGGATGAGACGATGGTTTTATATTAACCAAAATCTAGAAGGCCGAGCAGTTCCCTGCGATGTCACCCAGGTTCCTCAATCAATCCCCCGGTGGTCGGAGAGACCGGACGTTGATCAAATGGTCCAAGTTGAAGAACTGTTATCCCTGATGGATTTCAGTAGAATCGATGGGGTCGTCGTGTCCAGCTTGTTCGTCGTGTACCAGATCCAGCCTTTGAAGGAAAGGGTCAACTTCCTGTTTGAGTATCAAGGACGTAAAGACCCATCGTGAGAGTGTAGGGAAAGCCTTGATCAGGAAGAAAACCGGTTGGCAAAGATGTTTGAAGGTTTTGCCAAATATAGCTTCCCGCCCGAGGGAGTGCCCCCGTTTACTCTGATCACTTCCCCTCCGCCGGTACGTAAAGGCAGTATAAATACATTATTTCTACAGTACTGTTATTTTGCATATGTTCTTGACTTGTGGTTTGCTCTAGCAATATCTTGGACAGGATCATCGGGCGTTTGTTTCTCTTGTGCCAGTGGAGCCATGGCCTGTGGGTGATGCGATCCTCGGCCAGCAGAAGAAATCCAAGCCATCAGAAGAAGTCGGGCGTTGTCGGTGTTTCGTGAAAGCACTAACTAGTAAATTTATAGATGCGCGTTTATGCCGGGATGGTTCGCTAAGAGGACACGGGGAAGTATACTGGTTCGGACGAGAGGCCCTACGTCCAGTTCGAAAGAGTCGTGTTACTTAGCGGTGGTTCGTAGTAGGAGTTACAAACGGTTCGAGAGAGGGAGGGGCTCCCAAGTCTCTGATTGAGTGTGGTGCCAATATCGTGGCGTGTGTGCTGGTGAGTGTGACGGATTCTAGTAGCCTTAGTTTTCCCTGTCTTGTAGAATGGCTCATCTTCCTTTTTATAGATGAAGGGAGGGAACGGCCTTACATGTTTCGTGGAGAAAGTATGGGTGTGTCGTGCAAAGAAAGAAAGAAAAAGGACAATGGTGGAGTGGCTTGTCAGCCTTCCTGGGGTCGGGACGTCCTTTTTCCTTGCGCTGCACGTGTTGATCAGAAGCGGTTGCCGATGTAGTCGTGTCGCCGGAGTGTCTGCCTATGCCTTCACAGTGGACGGAGAGGCTGAACAGTTGATTAGAGCGCTTATTATACTGCCCGGGAGTTAATGACGTTGTACGGCACGGGAGTGGGTCGTGACGGACGGGCCGTCCGGACTGTCAGCCATTAGGATGATTAGACGTCGAACCATACCCTGCCCTTGGCTAACAGTACGGTCAAAAGCCAGACCATGCCCTGCTCTGGTAAACAGTGCCGCTGGTGTTCGCGTCCACGCCCTGCACTGACGCACAGTGTGGTCAAGATGCTTCTCGCCCACGCCCTGCACAGGGCGCAGATGGGAGGACACGGTTTGACCGGTCGTGCGGGCCGCGAGGTCGTGGCTCACGCGTGAGGCGCAAGCCCCGGCTGCTTCTACGCGAAGGTGCCCGCGGAGGGTCGTGCGAGCCGCAGCCTCCCGGGTCACGACCCCGGGAGCCCTCATGTCCCACAGGGGTCGTGCGAGCTGCGCGCCCTGGGGGTCGTGCCCTCGTTCCAGGGACTGCACGGCGCGGTTCACCTGCAGGCCTTCGCCGTTGCTCTGTTGGGCCTTTTTCTATTTGTTGGGATGTCGGCCTATGAAGCCCAGCCCTCGTTGGGCCGGATGTGAGCCTTTCAATGGTGATTCGCTTAGCCGGGGGCCTAACAGGCCGGTTGTTTGGCCCCGACAGGCGTGGTGGCCATAGCGGAGAAGATCTATCAGCTGCTACCGAAAAGCAGCTGAAATGCAAGGCGACTGGAAAAGCGCCAATGCCACCACCGCCATCGAAGAAAGCGAAGCCCACTGGTACCATGACTGATGGCAAACTAAAAATCGGCGAGGAGCCAGAGCAGCGGCGCCGAGCAGTTATTGACAGCTCAGACTCTGATGCAGAGGACACAGTTCCCCTAAGTCAGAAGTTCGGGACCAAGCGTTCTGAGGAGCAGCCACGCCGTTCGACCACCACCACTAGTACTCCACGCCTGCCACCGCACACCTAGTCGCAGACGACACCTCCAAGGACCACACAGTCGCCAACTGGAGGCGGCAGAGGGTGCAGTCCCCCAAAGCCTGTGGCATCTGAATCACCACGAGAAATAACAAAGAGGGGGTCGGAGGCGACTCAGAGGTCGGCTCCCGAACAGTCGCCACCAAGGCAGAGAGTCCCCATGCCAGATCCTCGACCACCACACTCAGAGCCCAGTGGTGCAGGGACCACTGCTGGAGGTCGGAGCGGATCTGCAGGCTATGGAGGAGCTGGGCGCTTCAGTTTCTTCGTCAAGCAATCAACCAGGTACGGTCACCTGAATACGAAATAAAGTCAATACTGTATACTGACTATGACAGCTTGCTGTCCTGCAGACAAGCCAGCACCGAGGAAGGAGAAAGTCCCGAGGATCAGCAACCAGAGGAATACACCAAGGCTCCAGGAGACCAAGGCAAAGCGAGTCATGAACCTGACCACCCTTCCCCAATAGGCGCACCACTGTCTCCTCCTCATGAAGATAATAGGGGTGCTCAGGAAGGTGTGGTCGGTCATGTCCTAATGAGGGGGCGCCGTCGACCAAGGTCAAGGCAAAAGCTAAAGCCAGTGTACCCGTCACGCGAGACCTTCTTGAAGAAATGGAAGAAATCCTGGGGCATCCTGAGAAGCCAAAACGAGTTCCAGGAAAGGTGAGCTTCATAGCCCGACAAGACCGAGATAGGGAATGGCAAGTGTTCGAATCCAAGGTCGATGCCCCGATTCAAGAAAACATCGATGCTTCCTTAAAGCAACTGCAGGAACATATACAGGTATATGTTTAGAATGAACACTTAGTGTACATCTTAATCACTAGCCAGAGCTAATGTGTTGTAATGTTGCAGGGCCTGTAAAACCTCGCCCAACAGCTTTCAGACATGATAGAGCAGTTTCGGCCTATCATGGCTGAGAACGAACGCTTGCAGAGGGAGAACGCCACCCTGACTTATAAGGTCAGCATCCTTGAAGGACAAAAGAAAGGTATGACATCATTCGCACGCCTGCAATATCTGCCCTTGTGTAGGGTTTCTTTGTTTATGCTTGCTATAATGCAGAATTGGAGGAGGGCGACCAGCTGAAGGCGAAGGAGTTGTCTCACCTGCTTACTGAGAAGGAGGAGGCCCAGCAACACATTGAGGAGCTCAAGGGTGAGATGACAGGTCGGTAACCGACAACTCCTATCTCCTAGTGTTTACTGGTGGCTCTAAAATGGATGTGTATCACTCTGTTGAACAGAGCTCCGCAAGAAGCATATGGCCCAATTCGAGGTGCTGGCCGAGGAAAACAAGAGACTCAAGGAGCGCTGGCAGGTGGTAGAGGCCGGGCTAAAGCCATTAATGGAAGAGCTGTCACCGGAGAAACCAGAGATACCAGACCCACTAAACAGCCCCGAAGCTGTCATGGACCTGTGCAGAAGGGCCTGGCCCTTGTTCAAGGATTTTGTCCAGGATGCAGGCCAGTTTGTTGTGTCCTTCGTTCTTGCTCTGGTCAAGTCGCACTACCCCAGAATTGACCTGACAAGGGTAGAAGAAGGGGCGGCGGCGAACACCCACTGGGAAGAAGTCAGCAACCTCCAAATCAGCTTCTGGGACACTGCAGCCAGGGTGATGCAAAATGTCAAGCTGGTAGATGAAGGGTCATCAAGCAAATCCTCCTGAATGATCCGGCCTCCCCTTGTAGTTTGTTGAAAAACTTTGTGATGTACATAAATACTTGCTCATTTTGCTTGGCCTGTACCGAGCACTAACAGCGTATTTAGAATTATCCATATGTGGCGACTCGTTGTACAGTGGTCGGTATTCGGAATACCGTTGCTTAAGGTAGAGCTAGGCACTCTTAACTGCACTACACGAAGTTGGTTGTACGAAGAACTATACAAAACAAAATAAACAAGAATCAAAAGTATGAAACTTTAACAAGTGGCACGCTAGGTATTGAACAAAGATATGATGAATCTGAAATGAGTATGGAACTCATTTGGTTTTTAGACAGTTTATATGCATGTAGTCATGTAGCATCCTTTGAAGCGAATCAGCTCGTTAGGTGACTAGGTGACCTCTGTGGAACAGCATGGTGCCGGAACGCTTAGGGCCCCTAGTACCATTAGAGAGCGACTGCTAGTATCTCCTGTGTTCTGTGGCTCAGAGCCATAACACGTGGTCGGAGGAACTAGAGACAGTGCCTTTTCTGATTGTTCCTGTCGGAGCGTTAGACTATACGGCTTATGAAAAAATATGATTTATAGATAAAACATTTGCAGAAGATGTTGACCATGAACCAAACTTTATTAATCTTAACAACTGAATACAAAGGAAGAAGGGTACATATCTTATTCTATACTATCTATCAAGGGTAGAATCTTATAAGCTGTTCGATGTGCCAGGAGCTGGGTACATCGATACCATCTAAAGTGCAGAGCCTATAGGAGGTAGGCCTAGTAACTGCCTTTATCATGAATGGCCCCTCCCAGTGAGAGGACAGCTTATGCAGGCCTTCCGTTTTCTGTTTGCGTCGGAGTACCAGATCTCTGATCATAAAAAAGCGATCTCTGACGTTACGATTGTAGTAACGACGCACACTAGCCAAGTACCGAGTGTTCTGAACGCAGGTGTCAAGGCGTCGTTCTTCCAGAGCGTTGATGTCGAGCTCCCGTGCTTCATCCGAAGCGTCCTCATCGAAGTACTCGATCCTGGGAGATCGGTGAGCGACCTCGGCGGGTAGCACGGCCTCAGAACCGAATATCATGAAATATGGGGAAACACCAGTGCTACGATAGGGCTGGGTTTGCAGTCCCCAGATCACAGCGGGTAACTCCTTTAACCATCGCCCTGGGTACAGACCATCTTCGCAGAACAACCGCTTTCGCAGGGCATCAATGATCGTGCCATTGGCGCGCTCGACCTGGCCATTGGCCCTTGGGTGAGCCACGGACACGCATTTTGACTTGAATAGACAAGTCATCACGAAATCCCAGAAATGACTTCCTGTGAACATGCTGCCAAGGTCGGTGGTTATACTGTTTGGAATGCCAAAACGGTGTATGACATCATCAAGCATCTCGGTTGCCTTCTTTGTGGTTGCCTTGACCAAGGGTTTATACTCGATCCACTTGGAGAATTTGTCTATGAGGACATAGACATACTTAAAACCGCCTGGAGCTGTTTTAAAGGGTCCAATCATGTCGAGTTCCCAGCATGAAAAAGCCCAAGAAACTAGGATTGTCTGAAGTTCATGTGCCGGAATTTTTGCAGTGTGGAACCAAGTGCTCGGCGTCGGCCACGGCGCTGGGCCAGTAGAACCCAGCTCGGAAAGCTTTACCGACCAGTGTCCTTGATGCTGCATGGTTACCGCATGTGCCGGAATGGATTTTATCCAATAATGTGACGCCGTCTTCTGGTGTGATACACTTCTGGAGTATCTCACCTTTAGCGTTCTTACGCATGAGCTGGCCATCGACCAGTATATAATGGTGGCTTCGACGAACGAGGCGCTCCACTTTGGTCTTATCATCTGATATCGCTTTATTAATTAGGTACTGGATGAAGGGCGTCCTCCATTATAATGGAAGAGCCTCAGCTGCTCAGCCGACTAATTGGTTGCATCATTATCGAGTTCGGGCTCATTGTTGTGCTCCGAGTAATCGTCCGATCCTGGAGACTGGTCGACAGAATCACTAACCGGGGCTACTAACTGGATAGCAGTCCCCTATTCTGGTAATGGCTGTGCGTCGGCTGTTGCTGGAGCCAACTGTTCGGTAACCTCTTGTCATGCCACCGGCTTCTCTTCATGAATGGATGGCGTGATCAGATCTTGGACAAAGACTCCGTGAAGGACTTCTACTCAAGATGACCCTAACTTAGACAGTTCGTCGGCTGCTTGATTTTTCGTTCGTGGAACGTGAATAAATTCGAGGCCGTAGAATTTGTCCTCGAGTTTGCGGATCGCAGCCACGTAGGCGTCCATCTTCTCGTTGGTGCGGTCCCAGTCCTTGTTGACCTGGTTAATGACCAAGGCTGAGTCGCCATAGACGAGGAGTCACTTGACGCCTAGCTCAACAGCTATGCGAAGTCCATGCAATGCAGCTTCATATTCGGCGGCATTGTTAGAGGCTTTAAAGTGGATACGCAAGACGTATCGCAGCCGACCACCAGAAGGTGCTATGAAGAAAACTCCGGCTCCAGCACCGCCTATATTTAAAGAGCCATCGAAGTACATCTTTCATTGTTCTTCAACCGTATCAGATACAGGTAGCGTTATGTTTGTCCATTCAACCTGGAAGTCAGCCAGTGCCTGGGATTTGACAGTGGTACGACTGTGGAATCCAAGCTCGAAAGGGCTGAGCTCGATCACCCATTTGACAATCCTGCCAGTGGCATCTTTGTTGCGCAGGATGTCGCCGAGCGCGAGCTCGGTAACCACAGTGATGCCGTACTGCTGGAAGTAATGAAGGACCTTCCTTTTAGTGATCAGGATCGCATAAAGGAGCTTTTGTTTGTGTGGGTACCGCTGCTTGGTCTCGTTGAGCACTTCGCTGATGTAGTAAATTGGTCACTGGACAGGATATACGCACTTCGGTTCGTTGCGTTCCACCACTAAGACGGTGCTCATCACTCTGTCGGTGGCGGCGATGTAGAGCAGCAGCTGCTCATCCCCTGTGGGTGCTGTAAGGACGGGTGGTGAGGACAGGTATCTTTTTAGTTCGTCGAAAGCGGCATCGGCTTCGTCTGACCACACGAATTTCTCCTTTGCCCTCAACAACCGAAAGAAAGGAAGACCTTTGTCCCCTAGTCGGGATATATAACTGCTTAAGGCAGCCATGCATCCTGTTAGCTTTTGTATGTCTTTGACGCATCTAGAAGGCTTCATATCCAGCATGATTTTTACTTTCTCAGGGTTGGGACGTATGCCGTCTTGACTGACAACGCTACCGAGCAGTACGCCGGAAGGGATGTCGAACACGCACTTGTTCGGGTTTAAATACGTTTAGGGCCTTGAAGGTCCTATCGAGATCATCGATCAGAGTCGAGGCCTCTTTTGTCTTCACCACTACGTCGTTGACGTAAGCTTCGCATAACCCATCGCGGATTTCCTTTTCAAGGCACTATTGTATGGCGCGCTGGTATGTGGCACCAGCATTTTTTAAGCCGAACGACATCGTCGTGTAACAGTATGCATCGAAAGGGGTTATGAACAAGGTTTTCTCCTAATCATCTAGGGCAAGGGCGATCTGGTGATAGCCCGAGTAGCAATCTAAGAAAGAAAGCAGTTGGCAACCCACGCTGGAGTCGACCACCTCGTCGATGTGAGGGAGCAGAAAGGGGTCTTTGCGGCAGTGTTTGTTGAGATTGGTGTAATCAACGCACATTCTCCATTCATTATTCTTTTTGCATACAAGAACTGGATTTGCTAACCAGTCCGGGTGATACACTTCTCTAATGAAGCCGGCAGCTAGAAGCTGGGTTATTTCTACCCTAATCGCCTCCTTCCTATCCCGAGCAAATCGTCGTAGCTTCTGCTTGACTGGTTTGGCTGTCTCGGAGACATTAAGGAAGTGCTCAATCCGTTCCCTGGGGACACCGAGCATGTTAGCAGGTTTCCACGCAAAAATGCTTATGTTGGCCTGCAGGAAACGGACGAGCGCGTCTTCCGAGGTCGCCCCCGATCATTGCTGTCTTGTTCGGTCTCTGAAGACCAGACTGACCTTCTTATGTGCTTTGGTAATCTCCTCAGGACGTTTGTGCTGCTTGACTGGAGCCTCGAGCTCTGCAGGCTTTGACGTCCTGACTTCGTAGGTAGTCTTCTCCATACGTGCCTTGATCTCTTCGGGTTCGGCAGCGGCATATGCATTTGTCTCGCAGGCATGAGCCATGAGGACATTACTGTGGAGGGACAGGATTCCCTTCTCTATTGGCATCTTGAGAACGAGGTAGCCGTAATCTGGAACTGCCATGAACTTTGTGATGTCGGGTCTGCCGATTATGGCGTGGTAGACACCATTGAAATCGGCCACGATAAAGTTAACGTAGTCGACTCGGAAATGCTGAGGCGTGCCGAACTGAACGGGCAGCGAGATCTGCCCGAGGGGCATGGAGGGCTTGTCTGGCATGATACCCCAGAAAGATGAGTCGTAGGGCTCGAGTTGATCCTCCCTTATTCCAAGCTCCAGGAAAGCTTGGTGAAAAAGAATGTTTAGGGCGCTGCCTTCGTCGACCAGCACCTTTTTGAAGCGGACGCTGCCGATCACTAGGTCAAGGACCAATGGGAAACGACTTGCGTCGGGTAGCCTAGTCCACATGTCAGCCCGACTGAAGGATATGGGCTGCTCGGACCAAGCTGGAGCGCGGACATCAGCGACGAGCGTATCTGCTTCAGAGAGGGCAACGATCTGCCTCTGAGGAGCTTCCGGTCACGTGCGTTCTCCGTGGCCACTTTGCCTCCAAAGATCATCAGGTCACATGCTTCTCTGGGTCTTTGTAGGCGTGGCGCGGATTCTTGCTACCGTCCTCATTGTCATTGGACTTGTCACGTGTATTGGGCTTCTTCGGATAGCCCTTCTTGTTGGTATGCTGCTATTTGCGAGCAAAGATGCTGGAGAAGCCGTTGCACTCGCCAAAGGTGTGCCCCTTGTTAGGGTGACGAGGGCAGTCACCGTTGAGGATCTTATCGTACTCGCCGTAGTCATCGCCGACATCGCGCTTTTGACCCTTGTCGGTGTTGTTGACGAAGTTGCGCGGGCGGTTGCTGTGATTGTGGCGATCGCTGTTGCCGTTGTCCCGTCTCCTGTACGGCCGGTCGTCGTCACGGCGGTTGTCGCCCCTGTCGCCGCGGCGATCGCTGCCCCGGTCATCGCGGCGATTGCCGCTGCGGTCCTCCCGTGGGTGGTTACGACGATCGGGGCGAGGCCTTTGACGATCGTCGTGATCTGGATCTCTATCACAATCATCGTCATCATGAGGCCGATTGCGCTTGTATATGTTGTGACTACCATCGTCGTACTGGACGAGGGCTTCGTCGACACGCGCCCTTTCTTGGGCGATGTTGAACATATCCTCCATCGTTTCTGGTTGCTTGCGCAGGAGCTCTTTGCGGAGGTCGGCGTTGCGCGGCTGGCGGAGCCCGGCAATGAAGATACCGATGGCCTCCGGGGCACTGATGTCACTCACAGTGATCCAGACTTCGGAGAAACGGTGGATGTAATGCCATAAGGACTCGTAAGGGGAGTCATGGATCAGGGCAAGCTCGTACTTGGTGCCGGGCTGTTCGCAAGTTGGTTTATAGTTCTCGACGAACATTTGCCGTAGCTGCGGCCAGCTATGGATGGAACTGTCTTTTTGGCACAGCAGCCAACGGTTAGTGGATTCACCGAGCACTACCGGGAGGAGTTTGCCATGACCTGCTCACTGCCTCCTGCTGCTCGAACGGTAGTCTCGTAGATGACGATCCATTGTTCAGGGTCGGCCTTGCCGTCGTAGTGCCTCAGGTCTCCGATCTTGAAGCTTCTGGGCTAATTGACCTGGCGTAGCTTGTCAGAGAAGCATTTGGGACCTAGGGCTCCATACCGAGCTCGGTATCTATCGTCGATGACATTATGGAGGTCGGCCGGGTTGGGCTGGTTGACCTCTTGAGGCGCGCGGGGTGGCTGTCTATGGCCGCCTTCCCATCGGCGGTTGTCGCGCCCCTGGCGTTGGTCGGGCTGAGACGCCCGTTGGCTCTCCCGATCCTGATCGTTGGCGCCGCTGCCTTCTGCCCGGTCCCTACGACCGCGGTGCGTACTACGAGAGCGGCGGCTGCGAGATGGGCCAGCTGACATCTCGCGCATGAAGTTGACTTGGGCTTCTGCGGCCTTGAGGTGGTCAAGGATGGCTTCAATTGCTAGTGTAGCTTGCATGCCGCGGAGTTGCTGAACCGCAATAGCGATATTGGCGCTGGGAGTCTTGTGAACCTGTCGATCGCCGACCAGGTCAAACTCGTCTCCTAGGTTCCAGGGTTGAAGCCTTCTTCTCTATGGGGTGGCGCAATTGGCCTGTGGTGCGGCAGACGCATCTTGCTGGGCGGCAGGCGCGTCGGCTGCGGCTGCATCTGCGTCAGCACTTGTGCCATTGGGCTGAGGGGGCGCCTGAGCTTGAGCTACACGACGTCGTGCATGATCTGCGTTGTGGTCGGCCCTCGCTTGTGCTTCTGAGGGGGTCTCGAGAAGGGGCTGTTGTTCGTCGACGCTGACGTTGAAGATAGCTCCTCCGAACCCCAGAGGGAAATCTGGGAACTCAACCGCTCCAAACAGCTCCTTGACCCGCTGAGGGAATTCGTCGTCGTCTGCTGTGGAAGCGGAGCTTGCGGAGGCAGTTGCTTCATTCAACCCAGAGATGGAACTTGAGCCCCCTTCCTCGTTGGCGGTTGTCTGAGAGCGTCCGGAGGTCTCTTCCTGCGGACGTAATGGATGACGTGCCTGGCGGTTCCGTCGAGCTGGAACTTGATGAGTTGGGCCGGAGGCGACTGGTGCTGAGGCCGGTTCTGGAATAGTCTCCCCACTTGTTGATACGCCGCAGAGGCGTAGGCCATCCTGAAGGGGAACTGGTTCTGACCTGCGGTGTTTTGGCTGTTACGCCCTGAGTTAGCCTGACCAGGCGTGGGTGCCCCTGGGGGTTCGGCGGTCGGATCACCGTTGGATTAGGATCTAACCGGCCCTGCTGGTTAGCGCGGATTTGAGGACCGCGCTGAGGTCGAGCCGTAGCCAGATTTGGATCGGGCGGTGAAGCTGGTCGACGCGGGCCTGAGCGCCACGCCGAGGTCGAGCCGTAGCCAGATTTGGATCTAGGCGGCAAGGCTGGTCGGCGCGGGCCTGAGCGCCACACCGAGGTCGAGCCGCAGCCAGATTTGGATCTGGGCGGCGAGGCTAGTCGACGCGGGCCTGAGTGCCATGCCAAGGTCGAGCCGCAGCCAGATTTGGATCGGGGCGGCGAAGTTGGTTGGCGCGAACTCGAGGGTTACGCCTTATCACGGCCAGATCGGAGCCTGGGCGGCGGAACGGATTAGCGCGGACTTATGGACCGCGTCTTGCCGTGACCAGATCAGAGCCTGGACGGCGCAGAGGGTCAGTGCGGGCCCGAGCCCGGCGCCGACGCCGTTGGACGAGTGAAGCCCTCGTCATTAGATCGATTCTGGACCGATTCCAACTGTTCGATCATCTCCTCGAGGCCCCTCCCGAGCTGATCAATAGATCTGAGGAGATCGGTGTTATCTACCTGCCTTCCTTTGTAGCGAGGGAGCGGTGGTTGGGATGCTGGTCATGGTGCCCTCGAGATTGATCTCGAGGGACGAGGTGGCGGTGGTGCTTGAGGCGCCGGCGCCGGATCTGCCATGCTTCCCATCATGGAAACAATCCAGGTGAAGGAGCCAACGGTGAAGGTTGATCCAGCTTCAATCTCCATGGTTGTAGCGAAGGAAACCATCTTGCTTGCTTCAAAGTCTGCACGTGCACCCCTACCTGGCGCGCCACTGTTGATGAAATATCGGCGGCAGTCTACTACAGGTATACCGATGGTAGTGATTTATCGGTGGAGGCACGCTCCAGACTACAAGCGAGATGTAACAGAAAGAACAGCACGCACGGTTTACCCAGGTTCGGGCCACTAGATGCGTAATACCCTACGACCTGCTCTTCTGTTATTGAGGAAAAAAGATTGATCCGTTTGAGGGGGTCCCTGCCCGTCTTATATAGCCTGGGGGGCAGGGTTATAGATCCTGGGATCCCGAGGTGGTCGGTTACAACAGATCGTATCTAACTAGGATACAATGGGTTCCCTAACCGACTAGTTGCCTTGCATGACAAGCAACTCTTGATTGTTCGCCTGGAACTCCGACCAGGCCATTGGGACCGATCGGTTTTGGTCTTGTGGGCTGGGCTGCCCTGTCTGGTGAGGCTAAAGGCCAGTCGTGAGGTTATAGAGGTCTAAACCCCCACAGTTGTTGGTTGCTGCGAACTCCAACCTTGTTGCGTATCTCAGTTTGGGGCCTGCTGGTGGTGTTAAGACTGCAGCATTTCCGGTGCCGGAATTCCCCCATGCGCCATCTCATGAAATTGTCCATTCTGGTTCGTCGAACTGGGCGGTTGTGTTGAAAGCTACCGGTGTCCAGTCTGCGATGAAATCTGCTATCACTTGCGATTTGATCGCGGACCTATGCTCGAAATCGATGACGAACTCGTTCAATTCTGCGGCCCACTTTGCTATCCTTCCAACAGCTTCTGGATTTCAGAATAATGCGTCCAATGGTTGGGCTGAAAGCACTCTGATCCTGTGCGCTTGGAAATAAGGTTTGAGTTTGCGCGAGGCCATTACAACTGTATATGCGATCTTCTCTAGCTCGAAATAATTGATCTTTGCACCTGCCAAGGCCTCCGAGATGAAGTATACAGGGAATTGCCTTATCTTGTCATCCTGTTCTTTCTCTCCGACCAAAACTGCGCTGACTGCGGATGGCAACGCAGCAATGTATAGAAGCAACACCGCTTCGGGTGATGGTCTTGAGAGTGTTATGAGTTTCGTGAGGTATGCTTTCAATTCATTGAATCCCTTTGCTGTTCGGCTCCCCACTTGAACAAGTTTGAGTTCCTGAGGATCCAAAAGAAAGGTAGTCCTTTTTCAGCCGATCTGGTGATGAACCGGTTAAGTGCGGCCAGCTTTCCAGCCAATTGCTGCACCTGCCTTCTCGTTCTCGGTGGTTGCATGTTTACTATTGCATTGATTTTTTCAGGATTTGCTTCTATCCCTCTGGCCGAGACGAGGCACCCAAGCATTTTGCCACTTCGGACTCCGAAGATGCATTTGTCTAGGTTTAGCCTAAGGCCGCTTTTCTTGATGTTGCCGAAAGTCTTCTCGAGGTCCGCTATATGATTCTCCTTGCGCTTGCTTTCCACCACAATGTCGTCCACATAAGCTATGAGGTTCCGACCCTTTTGTTTGCCGAATACGGCATCGGTCATCCTCGAGAAGGTTGATCCTGAGTTTCTGGACCCTTTAGGCATGCGGTGAAAGCAGTATGTTCTTCCGGGTGTGATGAAGCTTGTCTTCTCTTCATCGTCGGGGTTCAGCCATATTTGATGATATCCCGAGAAATAGTCTAGCAAACTCATCATTTTGCACCCTGCCGCGGTGTCGACTAGCATGTCTATTCTCGACAAAGGGTATGGATCTTTCGAACAACTCTTGTTGAGGTCAGTGAAGTCGACACACATTCTCCATTTGCCATTGTATTTTTTGACCATGACTACATTTGCCAACCATTCCGGGTACAAGACCGTTCTTATGACTCCTGCATCGAGGAGCCTCTGAACCTCGCCTTTTGCTGCCTTAGCTCTTTCATCGGACATTTTCCTTAGCCTTTGCTTTCGCGGCTTTGCGTTTTTGTTGACGTTAAGGTTATGCTGCGCCAAGTCGCGGCTTACTCCTTAAAGGTCCTCGGCTAACCAGGTGAAGACATTCTCATTCTCTCTTAGGAAGCCTAGGAGGGTAGTAGACTCATGTTCATCGAGGTCAGCTCCTAGTTTCACCTTCTTCTCTTGGTTTTCTTGCCGAATTGGTACTTCGATTGCCTTCTCGACTGGTCTCGATTTTTTGGTATCTTTCTCATTGTGTTCTTCATCGTCTTCTGATTTCTTGGCCACTTCATTGATTATGCTGTATCCTGGAGTAGGCTTTCCTTCAATGCACCTCGCAGCTAGCTGGTCTCCGTGAATGGCGATGACGCCGAAGGGTGAAGGCATTTTCATGCAGAGATAACTTTGTCTGTGTAACAGAACCGTCCAAGTATAAAAACAATCACCAAAGTGACTAAATTTTTACACTTGAGCCCATATAATCCCGGTAGTCCACTGAAATCACAAAGGACTTCAAACCAACCAACATATAAGCCAAGATCATACTGATTCAACAAAACAAGTCAAATGTTACATCCTTTTTATAAGTAGTTCAATATACATCAGAGTTCAATATAAGTATTACAACATAGGTTTAAGAGTAGCGAAAGCAAAATAATTTAAAACCAACATCACCATTAGTTCAAATATATGCCAGTACCAAGGTCAATTCCAACAAAAGCAATAGAGACAAGATAGATAAGAAGGATCATGCCCATGATCACACTCCTCTGCTAAGGTAGGAGCCATCCAAATCTTGCAGTAATCATGATACATCACAACTTGCAACAAGTGGGAAATAAACCTTGAGTACGAGAATGTACTCAGCTAGACTTACCTGTCATAAACCAGAAATAAAGTGACACCAAGGAGTATGCAAGGCTTTATATAGGTAGGGCTAGCTTGACAATACTTTACGTAAAAGCATGTTATATGAGAGTAGTATTTTTTTCATACTAGCAGCAGATTTTTATTGATCAACCTTTCATCTAGATTAGCACCTGTACTATTCACTCAAACATTAATAACCATAGCCAGTTTAGTACAGCTATCATCATTATCATCATCATCATTAGAACCATCATTATTTAGTGAGTTCTATGGTGCCGGAGGCAATGGTCAAGTTCTCACTGTCCGAGAGAGACGGCGATTCGAATCGATTCCAACTAAGCTCAAGGGTATCCCCAACACACACCTAGGTAGACTGGATCAGAGTCGCCTTAGGTTACCCTTGGTACAACTCAGGCGTGGGCCCGGTTATCACGTCGGCAAGACCGGAAAGTTGGTAGCCAGGATGTCCAAGCCATGTCAACCCAAGGACACCGCCAGGATCAGTTATACATGCTTGCCCTTGGTCTAGTATGCCGCTTCCTGTGAATTGCCCAACCGCCGCCCGTGTTCCCGTCTTGAGTTGAGCTACTCGGCTTCCCGGTTAGACGCTCGGGTCCGGCCAACTATGTGTTGGGCTGCGTTCAACATGACCAAGAACGGACAACGCTTCTAGTCCTTAAGTGACTAGATAGGGTCCACTGTCCCTACCCGGTCTTCTTTTTATTTTATACTTGGTTCTTTTCCACGATAGCACATATAGCCAACCGTGACCAGAGAAGTAACAACCTATATCTCGCGGATGATAGAGAATCACCCGACTTCTACCGGTCTAAGCATGGCTAAGCATTTATCTCGATTCCTGAACTTAAATAGGATTCAAGGTATAATTTGCTGGACAAGAAAAGGATATATATGCAACAAGTGTTTTCAACCAACTCCTATAACTTAATGCAATAAACAATATAAAGTACTCAATTGCATTTTATAAAAGACGGGAGACTTAGAAGGCTCCGGGGCTTGCCTGGAATATGACCCAAAGTCAGTCAAGTTAGCTTGCACCGTCTTCGGGTTTGACTCCAACATCTCATCCTTCACGTACCTCATCTAACGTACCTAGATGAGATGCACAGTACATATGTATCAAAACATGGAAGTGCAATAGATGATGCATCACTTACAATAAGCAAGACAAGCTAGCATAGTCACACTAGATGACATGAGCACATTAGGGAGCAAGCTATTCACAATCATACTAAATATATAGATAACAAGCATATGGAACATGACACTAATATCACAAGATCTCAGGTATATTACTTAACCATCAATAAAGACATGAGTCACACTTAGCAACACACAAAGCAAACAACTAGAACTAGAATTAACCAAATCCTGGACATAGATGTAGCAGCTGAATAAATAAATCATATCTGGAGTTCTACAACTCCGAATGAGAGACGGGTTTGACTCCAATATCTCATCCTTCACGTACCTCATCTAACGTACCTAGATGAGATGCACAATGCATATGTATCAAAACATGGAAGTGCAATAGATGATGCATCACTTACAATAAGCAAGACAAGCTAGCATAGTCACACTAGATGACATGAGCACATTAGGGAGCAAGCTATTCACAATCATACTAAACATATAGATAACAAGCATATGGAACATGACACTAATATCACAAGATCTCAGGTATATTACTTAACCATCAATAAAGACATGAGTCACACTTAGCAACACACAAAGCAAACAACTAGAACAAGAATTAACCAAATCCTGGACATAGATGTAGCAGCTGAATAAATAAATCATATCTAGAGTTCTACAACTCCAAATGACTTGCAACAAGACAATCTGGAAAGCTTATAAAATTATCTACAAATCATATTTAATCATCAAAGCATGATTCACAAGTTTAGCAGGTTGAATTTACACATGTATAGGATCAGGTCTAGAAATTCCAGAGAGAAGCCATTTCTAAAGCTGAATATTACACAGCCATAACTCACAAACTATAAAAGCTATAGCTATGAAAATTTAACACAAGCTATATATGTAAGTTATCTACAACTTTATTATAGACAAGTTTTACAGCAAGCATCATTAACAAGGTGAAATCATCAAAGTCCTACAAACTGTCTAGAAAGCCTCCAAATGGAATAAATAGAGCAAACAATATTTCACTCATGTTTCAAACATCAAATTGGACACAAGCAATGTTACCAACTGTTGACATATATTGAATAAACACCAGAAAACATGATGACCACTCCTAAATAAATTATTTTCATACCCTTTTCCATTTATTTATATAACTAGGTGGAATAAGAAGCATATATGGAACACATATCAAAAGTGCACAGTAAATTCTAATAAAATTATAGTAGCTTACATACACTTCCAAAAGACTACTGCTCAAATTTCATAGCATTTGGATAAGCATAGCAACCTCTTATGAAAAAGACAAATTGCTACAGCAATAAATCATGTGAGAGCAAGATAAATCTAAAATTCCATATTTTCTATAAACACATGGTCATATTAAGCTTCTAAAAGTTACAAAAACATTATGCAAAGGTAGTGGAACCATATTTTCCATTTTACCATTTTTATTTTCTTTATTAATCAATTAAATTCATTTACTAGACATCAAGAAGATAAATCAATAACTCAATCAAACTGCATCCAATGAACCTCAAATGTTTATCACAGCACACACACATCATCAGCAGCCTACCACACCAATTTCACATCAAAAGGAGCACTACAACTTGAGATATGAATTTAGCAAGAGCAAACCCTAGATACTAAAGATCTATTTTTACTGCACAAACCTTATACTAAAACATGCAACATTTTTACACCAATACATAGATCTAGTCATAAGGATTCCAAAAAGTCCTCATTTGCTATTTTACGATTTTTCTACGAATTTCTATGAATTATCAAAGATTCAGCCAAAATATGCATATAGAAAAAGAAAAAGGAAAACAGATCTTGCACTAAGGCCCCTGCAGTTTTAGGTTACTGTTTCGCACTATTCACATGGGTCAATGGCATCACAGAACACCCCTGAAGTTCGTCGAATTGCTGCCCGAGATCCTTGACGTGAGTCAGAACAGAGGAGACGGCCGGTGCGGCGATTCCAGCAACTGAGGCGGCCTCCGGCGGTGGAGAAGTGGCGGAGGAGCAGCGGGGCGACGAGCTACACCCGCTGGTGCCCGCTGTTGGCGCCCGCGACGGCCTCGAGGAAGCCCGGCCACGTGCACAGCGGCACCGGCGGCGGCTCTCACGGCGAGGATGCTCCAGCGACGGTTGGGGCCAGAGAAGGGGTGCGTCGCGTGCGAGAGACAGCGAGGCGAAGGTGTTGGTGGTGATTGGGAGGCATGAGGAGGAACAGAGGTGGAGGAACGGTGGTGGCCATGGAGCTCGGAGCTCTGCTCCCGGCCGGCAATGGCGGCTCCGCTCCAGAGCGACGGGAGTGTTGACGGTCCTTAATGTCTATTTTATACCATCAACTATTGCTCAATATAACATGATATCAACCATAAAACATAGTTGTAGGGTTTGATTCTAACGAGTTCCACGAGTTGTGTTGTTCTCGATCATTTTGCAGGTATATCCAATTTTGCACAGAATAAAAGTATCTCAAATGATGATTTGGAGTGCACCATTGTGACAGGCTCGTTGAGATGATCGAAACGGACATATCATTTGCTATATTCGGAGTCCGGAGTCAAAAGATATCAATTCTACACCGAAACCAACACTAGAAGACTCTAGAAGGCACCAGAAGGCGATCAACCGAAGGTGGGGCCCACCTGCTACAGGGTGGGGCCGCCCGGCCCCACCCCGGGGCCGGCCGGCGCCCTCCGGAGCCCATTCGTGGCCCGCTTCGACGGACGGCCTCCTACCGCCTTAGGGTTTGCATCTCCACCGTTGCCGAAGTCGAATTAGTCCCACATCGCCTGTCTAGAAGAGGTGGAGGCTTTTCTAGACTATAAATAAAGAGGGAGACCCCCCTCCCTGAGGGCACCACACATTATGGAGATGTAGAGGCGTCCCTCGAATGGATGACCTCTCATCTCTAGAGAATTAGGGCTAGACTTTCCAATGTAGTTCTAGTTGAGAGTTAGGGAGAGCGGCGCTACGCCCGGGTTCCGGAGGAGTCTTCGCAGGAGTCGTCAGAGTTCTGGTATATCTTTGTATCTATTCTTGTAAGATTTATGCTTTAATATATTTATCTTCTCTATTTACTTTATGCCTTTATATTATGTTTAGTATAGTTGTTATACTTTAGCATGGGATCTCCACTTTGTATTAGGTGCTCTAGTTAGCGTGACGTGACTAGAGTAGTAGTAATTTAGCGTAGACGTGGTGTCTAGGCTAGTGTTTACCCGAGTTTGCGCCCGATTCTTACGGTTAGTTGTGGTAGCCATCGAGGTGACAGCTTTGTTGGTCTTCGTATTCCACCACGTCGGAGTTGGTGTTTCAGTAAAGCTTTTGGCAGCCTTACGCAGCCTACCTTCTTCCCAGTCTTATTCGAGAGTTGGATAGGTACCTTGTTGCTCCAAAGTGTTATTGTGTGATTGCTTTATCTATCATAAATCAGTTATTATAGAACCTTGGTAATAAAGAAGTATTCAGGAACCTTGAACTCTCCCGTTGTCCTCTCACTTTAGCTATCTATTTACTTATCATAGAATTCTCCCTGTGTGTGTCATATATACATAATTCCTATCATCTATCATTTACCCCCTACTTTAGTCTAGTTGGTGTATTAAGTTAGTAGATACATGATGTCTTATTCCATTATTTCCCAGTGGTAAAATATAAATAACGATACCTGGAATACTCCCGGTAAAATGCTACAATGGTTTTTACAGGCGCTTATGAATCCTTTATATTTTAGTTGTGCATAAGAAATACCAACAAGCATTTTTGGCTCCGTTGCCGGGGATAGGGATTTATCTCTATTTCTAGTAGCGACGTTAGAAATGTCAACAAGCATTTTTGGCGCCGTTGCGGGGAAACAATTGGCGTAAAGATTTTGATATTGATCTTGATATCTGCTAATCTAGTTTGCCACTAGCTTTAGTAGGATTACCCCTGTTTTGTTGAGTTGTGGAATAAGCAGGATATCAACCATTCCAACCTTATGGCAAAATTCCACAAGAACGAGACATGGGAGATATTGAAGAACTCAGGGTGCCTGAACATTCATGATCCATCAACAATAAAGCCCTGCCATCTCACAGGTATGTATAAACATTTATATATATTATTCTAACCATGTGTAGATTGGAAAAGAAAAGTCATCATCACATGAATTCTAAGTTTATCATATGTGACTAATAAAGACACTGCGCTAATCACAAATACCATTGTGATTCATATTAAGTATGATTAAGAAAGGTGAGAAAGTCTTGCTCATAGACTTTAAATTTGATGAGTAGTTATCCTGTTACATTTTGTTGCATGTTTACTTTGAATAATCCATGTGTCTACTCCATCTCATATCAAATCCATAGCATGTTTAGTTCTTTGCACATATGCATGTCACTTGCATCTCTACTTAAAAATAAAAAAAAACATTCTCACCATACATGATCATGCTTTCATCTCTATTAGAGTAGATCTCTATATGCTCCCATATTACCTTTATCTAATATAGTATGCTTTGGTTTGGAAGTACTCGCCATACTTCTATAGGATTTTAAATTGAGCGTGGTGCTTAGGTTAAAATGCCTTCCTTAATTAAAACTAGACATGGAGTTTGGTTTGATTATTGAACTAGAAATTATTGTAGTAGATATTGGATATTTTGTTGGACTAACCCCTATAGAAAACTCTTAAACTCAATTCGGGTAAGTCAAGAGATGAACTCACATCAAGAGATGAATCAAGGCATGTGATGATGTCTAATAACTTTGCACAAAAGGAAGACACAGCTCATTCTCTATGGAAGAACTGTAAGTATCAAAGTTTATACATTTAATCCTTTGTTGCAAGTTACTTTTAAAAAATGCAGCTACCAACAAAAATTGTTAGAAGAAATCTATGCCAAAGTAATTCTAAAAGCACATCCTTTCATTAGCATAGATGAAATTTGCATAAATTATATGGACCATAACCCACATTCCAAACTTGTTGAATCCTTCGGGTATGTGTCCACTAACATTTATGCAGAGAAAAAAAAGAATAAATATCTGATCATGGTTCGAAATGAAAAGAAAGAAGAACAAGTGTATAGAAAAGGATTAAGATGGAAAGAAATGGATGAAAAAACACTTCAATGCCTTCTACACTTTACCATGATAGTGGACCAATCACTCTGCAAGACATAAGGTGCAATTATCCAAGCCTCATGCAACTTTAAAACTTCATTCAACATCTTATACCATGCTCATTGTCTTAGTTATCCTTACCTCATGTTATGCTTAATTTTCTAAAACTCAAAACAAACAAAATACTCGTTGGTTTCACCTACATATTCTTGGTTCTATTTGAATAAATATCTTTAGTCTTTTAAACTTCCTTACTCTATTATAAGTATGCTTTTTAAAATATCACTTAAACATTCTAACATCAAAGCATATTTTTAAAAGAATTTGGGTGTGTATATAGACTATCGATCCTCTCTTGTATAAAAATATTTAAATCATATTAGGAGATTTCATAGAATCAAATCAAGGTTAAAGGTATTCTTCAAAATTATATCTTTGCCTTAACCTTATTGAAAAATTTGAAGTAATGGTGAGTCATTTAAAAAAAACAAACTATAGATTAATCTTTAACTATTTGGCAAACACTATCCACACTTTAAATAGATAGTATATTTCTTTGGGTATGTGTTGTCTACTAATCCCTTGCAGAGAAGAAATAATGAGAGAAGCAAAAGTCTAAAGGAGTGAGAAAGAAGTGTAACATAGGAGACAAGATGCTAATGATCAACTCAAAATGCAAGGAAGGAAAAGACCATTGAAATTCATCTACCTTTTACCACATGGTGCCATCATGCTCCAAAGTAATAAAGGTAACATATCAACCTACTAATGCACCAACTTTTCTTTGCTACAGCCACACATAATAAACGTCCCCGCTGAGAAGTCCCCCCTTCATCCACCCATAAAATTGTACCCAGGAAACTAACACAATTAAAATACACAGCTCAGATTTAATTTTATACATTCTCTCTCCTTACTCATTCACGTCGGACGGCCCAGATGAAAAGTGTCACACCTCCTCCTCCGCCGCGGCCACGGCCGCCGCCACCTCTTTCAGCGCCACACCAACATCAAGCTACGGTTCCTATTCCGGTAGATTTTTTCGGGAACATCATCCTCTCCTCTCGAGCGGCGGCGACCAGGCGGGTAGCCGAGGCATGATCTTCCACCCCGCCCGCACTAGATCTGCCGCCGCCGGTGTCCATGCTGAAGGTCCCCGACACCCACACCGCCCCGACGCGATGGCCTCTGCCTCCGATGATGTGGATCTCGACACCCACGGCCGCGGCCACTGCTGGACCTGCGACGACCACGTCCACCTCATCCACCTCGGCATCAACCCCGCATTCCTTAATGGGCGGGCGGCGGAGGATGCCCCAGCCATGCGCCGGTGGGGTACATGCTGCAAGCTGCCGGTGCGTGCAGCTTCTGGTGGCCAACGCAGGCCCGCTCCTCCTCGATATGGGCGCTAGCTCCCTTCCTCCACAAGCAGGTGCAGCACATCCTCCTCCTCTAGATCCAGGCGCTGATAGATTTGCATGCCAAAGCTTTAAATTTTCGCTTCAACTTTATTTAGAGAAAATATGACTAGAAATTACGAATCGTGCAGCCGTTTTGTATTGGTTAGCCTGTATTTTAATCTGAACCAAAATATGCAGCTTGGGGAAGATGATTCTGGGGTGCATGCTTAATTTCCTTCCTCGGATTAAACGCTTGATTTTTCGAGTGTAGAACAGCATTCTCCCTTTCCACATTGTTTGTCCTCAAATGCAAATCTTCCATTCCTGGGGCGGATGCATGGATGCTGCTCCAATCCAATTCCATCCAGGTTTTTGGTTTTTACTAACTTGATGTGTGGACGATTACTGGTATAAACAGCAAAATTATTTTTTGGTTAATTTCTTTTGGGATTGGTGGAAATACCAGAGGTTTCCCTTGGCAATATCCGATGAACCGGGTCTTATAGTGGATTCTTTCTATCGCTGGTTAAGCACTACTCATTCATCGTGAAGATATACTTATTCTAATTATATCCCTGCTTTGTTTTGCACCAGGTCCTGTCCACTTGGAAAAGGTATCGAGAGAGCAGATTGCAGGCGGCCTGCTTCATCCACAGACCATGGAAAAAAAGATAGTCATTTTTTCATATTTAAAGGCATGCATTTTTCTAATTGAAAAGTTGCCATAAATTTGATGCTGCTCAATCCAATTCCATCCAGGTTTTTGGTTTTTACTAACTTGATGTGTGGTGGACGATTACTGGTATAAACAGCAAAATTATTTTTTGGTTAATTTCTTTTGGGATTGGTGGAAATACCAGAGGTTTCCCTTGGCAATATCCGATGAACCGGGTCTTATAGTGGATTCTTTCTATCGCTGGTTAAGCACTACTCATTCATCGTGAAGATATACTTATTCTAATTATATCCCTGTTTTGTTCTTTGCTTTGTTTTGCACCAGGTCCTGTCCACTTGGAAAAGGTATTGAGAGAGCAGATTGCAGGCGGCTGCTTCATCCACAAACCATGAAAAAAAGATAGTCATTTTTTCATATTTAAAGGCATGCATTTTTCTAATTGAAAAGTTGCCATAACTTTGTGATTCTTCCTTTCAGTTGCTTAACAGATCACACCGAATTTGTACGTCACTTGCTTTGGACTTGCTAACTTGATGGATTTCAGATCAAATACTATACGGATACTTTGGGCAAAATCTGGTCTGCGAGTAATCCCTGTCATCAAATGGCAAAGGGTCATTTATCAAGGTTGGTCTGGTATATGTGCTGCAATCACTCTTTTCTCAAGCTTAAGCCAGATTCATGGCTATACATTCATGCAAAAACTGCTTGCCTGCATATATATCTACAAGAAACTAACAAACAACTAACGCATACATATCCAATCCAATAGGCATCATACTAATTTAGATGTATAATATCGTTGTCTGTCTAGATTTTGCTCCTGCACTCACGAAAAGAATTTTGCTCTTTGGTATTGATTATGCCTTTGTCTGTTTATTTTGCTTTTTGGTCAGGACAGGTCGGTCAGGGTGTGCAGCAAGTCTGAAAGTGCTTTTATGCACCCCCAGAGAGAAGAGACCACAGGGAGCTTACCTCATCATATACTGTCCTATTAGGACATGTCTTTCTTGTTGGTTTGTGATAGATAATGGATTAGGTATATGTTCAGGTTGGAGTAGGGATAATGGTCCTTCAACAGTTTAGGGGAGTGAATACCACTTAATTTTATGCCAGTGAAATATTTGTTTCAGCCCGTATAAATAATAACTTAGATCTTCGAGACATGATTAAAACCTTAAGCAAAATATAGCTTAGATAGTTATTACGAGAAATGACATTATACTATTCCTTGATATGCAAAACTATCTCTAAAATGTATTCGTGTTCGAAAACAATTATAAATATAGATATTCATTGTTTTTATGTGCATCCCAAAGATAAAACCGTTGCGTTAGCACGGGCATTATACTAGTTAAAGATAAGTGGTCATCATTTTCTCTTGATCTTAGAGTACACATCATAGCACCATTCCCTTGATCTAAATCTTAACCATATAAGCTCAAATATGATATATCTTATTTTTGGAAAATGATAGTCATCATGTTAATCTTGATAATTTATAAAGATGAACAATACTTCCATAGGTTAAGTAACTCCACTCCTTTATCTCATAAGCTTAAATGCCATATTTATACTTTTGATATTCTCACCCAAGATATAAATGAACAATGTGAAAAGACATCAATCTTATTGTGCCTAAGGTTAGAGAATGAATAAATTTCTAGTTCCGTTGGTGTTTTCCCACCAATAGAGCCCATGCACTTGATCTCTACCTCGTCTTTATGAGCAGAACACACTTCAAGCAAAGTGTCTAGGCTAGTGTTTACCTGAGTTTGCGCCCGATTCTTACGGTTAGTTGTGGTAGCCATCAGAGGTGACAGCTTTGTTGGTCTTCGTATTCCACCACGTCGGAGTTGGT
Source organism: Chrysopogon serrulatus (assembly GCA_015844335.1). Taxonomy (NCBI): domain Eukaryota; kingdom Viridiplantae; phylum Streptophyta; class Magnoliopsida; order Poales; family Poaceae; genus Chrysopogon; species Chrysopogon serrulatus. The sequence continues at coordinate 342,667 of JADLZL010001381.1, forward strand.
GTTTCGTAGAGCTTTTGGCAGTCTTACCCAGCTACCTTCTTCCCAGTCTTATTCGAGAGTTGGATAGGTACTGTTGCTCCAAAGTGTTATTGTGTGATTGCTTTATCTATCATAAATCAGTTATTATAGAACCTTGGTAATAGAGAAGTATTCAGGAACCTTGAACTCTCCCGTTGTCCTCTCACTTTAGCTATCTATTTACTTATCATAGAATTCTCCTGTGTGTGTGTCATATATACATAATTCCTATCATCTATCATTTACCCCCTACTTTAGTCTAGTTGGTGTATTAAGTTAGTAGATACATGATGTCTTTATCCATTGTTTCCCAGTGGTAAAATATAAATAACGATACCTGGAATACTCCCGGTAAAATGCTACAATGGTTTTCGTAGGCGCTATGAATCCTTTATATTTTAGTTGTGCATAAGAAATACCAACAAGCATTTTTTGGCGCCGTTCGGGGATAGGGATTTATCTCTATTTCTAGTAGCGACGTTAGAAATGTCAACAGGGAGCGAACGCAAGGGCGATATCAGGGAGCTGGAGGGGTGGTGCAAGGTGGGGAAGATGATGGTGGGGCCATGGGTGTGCAGGGGGCTCGCAGCAGCGGTGCCATGGAGCTTCGCTCAGCCTCCAATGGCGGCGTTCGCGCGCTGCGCTCATGGCGACGACGAGGGAGAGCACGGGAGGGCGAGAGGAGCGTCTGGGGAGTGGAGAGGCGAGTGAGGAGCTCGATCAGGGCGTCCACATTACGCAGAGGGCACCAGGCACGCGTCCGGCGTCCAGGGAGGTGGGGGCACTGCTCGCGCATGGAGGCCGCGTGGTCACCACGCGTCGCCGTTTGTGGCACTCGGTCGGACAGCTGGCATGCGTGATTTCAGGCGCGATTTTGGTTGGGTTCCAAGCCGAACTGGGCCTTAGGCCTTGAAGCAAACTTGTAGAACAACGAATGCTCTCCAACTTTGATTAAGACACCAGGGACATAAACTGAGTAGGTTAGGAGATAAATAACCTCGTAGTTGCTGCTGTCAGCGAGCTAACACTAGACATAAATGGCTGTCAAACCTTGTCAAACGGTGTCAAAATGATTCCATCTTTTGACATGCTCTACTCCAAAGAGTTAGCTCCAACCTTTGTTTTTGGTCCAACTTGAGTTGCTTAACAAATTTCGGAGAACGCGGGACGTCAACCGTAATTGGCACGATTTCCAGACTTAGAATTTCTAAGTCCTGAAAACAGCCACTAATTCGATTTTTGAGCTCTTGTTTGACTCACTTCCAAGCTGAACTAAGGTTGGGTCCTTAAATAAAGTTTGTTGCACACAACCTAAGCTTCAACTTTTATTTAAGGTCCAACCTCAGAATATGAACCTAAGCTATACTTTTCTGTTGGTCAATGCAGCAACTTGATAAAACTCCAAACTAGGGTTTTTGCCTCATTTGAGCCCTTTCTTGACATTTTCTCAACACGAACCCTTCATGACTTTTGTTCCTAAGTTCAGTGAGAGTACTTTGGGAAACATGACAAGACTTGGTTGACTCTCCATAAACTTATGCACTTGATAAGGCCTTTCAAGCGAGGATATAGCTTATCATTTCATGTGACTTCTTGATTCCAATCTTCACGAAACTTCTACAATAATCAAAGTAGACGGAGATGGATGTGAGCTAGAAGTTAAGATCATCGCTTAATATATCTTGTTTGGTCCAATCATGTTGCTAAGCTAGTGACTAACACCTAGGGTGTTACAGCCCTCCCCCCTTAAAGGAATCTCGTCCCGAGATTCAGGATGAAAAGAATTTAAGAGAAGAGAAGCGTATCACTCAGTCGCAACTACGGCAAAAGCACGTAGATGCTCAAACCCCATTAGGGCGATAAGCACAATAGTTGTATTGAGGGCTCAACACTGAAGCACCAAAAGTGGTAGCTCTATTTATCAACCTCATCCAACATGTGGTTATGCTCATCGCACTTCGAAGGAGGAGAATGAGTTTTAGCAACAAGACAACTTTCCAATCTTTCTCGTCGTTGGTAAGTTAACTCTTGTATGAAGAATTTCCTTCATTGACTTCCATAAAGTATTGTTACTTTGGGAGGAATCCAAGACGGTAAAGTATATTATCCTTGGTATATGAAGATCACTTCGATTCATGAACTAATTACTCAGACGTATCTTCTTTGATAGAGAACATAGCATAAGCCATACAAACTTTGCACTAGACTTCAAATTCCTGAAGGTACTTGTCATAATCGCCCATGTAGTTCATGGTGTTTCAAAAGCAGTCCTCTGCCAAAATGACCTGAGTATCACCTTCCACGAAGCATCAGATCAAGGATAGGATAACATTCTCTATGGTGAGGTAAAACCGACTAACCAGAAGACAAGGTCTATGTTGGTGGTGATGACTTATCACTCCGATGCCAATCGATGAAAAGCTACATAAGGTTCCATGTGTGCAATTCTCTTTCTCTGATAGCAACACTGTAGCGCCTAGGTCTATGAAGTAAGTGGTGAAGGTGATAGCTAACTTCGTTGGCTTCCACGTTCTTGTTGGTATTTCTTATGCACAATTAAAATATGAAGGATTCCGCAAGCGCACAGAAAACTATTGTAGCATTTTATCGGGAGTATTCTAGGTATCGTTAGTTATATTTTACCACTAGGAAACAATGGATAAAGACATTGATAGTTCACCATCATGTATCTACTAACTAATACACCAACTAGACTAAAGTAGGGGTAAATGATAGATGATAGGAATTAAGCATATATGACACACACAGGAGAATTCTACAATAAAAGAGTAGATAGCTAACGTGAGAGGACAACGGGAGAGTTTAAGGTTCCTAAATACTTCTCTATTACTTTGGTTCTATATAACTAATTCATGGATATATATAGCAATCACACAATAACACTTCGGGACATCGGAACACTAGTCACGGAAACGGGTGAGAAAGGACTAGGAAGCTTCGACTACGGTCCTACAAACACCAACCCTAACATGGTGGAATACGTCGGCCGTCAGGGCTGTCATCACCTGGGCCTACCACAACCATATGTTGAATTGGGTCCAATCTCAGGTAACCTATAGCCTAGAAGCCATGTCTACACTACCGATTACTACCCTAGTCACAATTAATAACTAGAGCACCCCATGCGGACGGAGATCCTATGCTAAAGTATAACAACTATATTAACCAATCAAATGTAATGTATAAAAGTAAATAGAGAAGATGAAATATATTAAAGCATAAGTCTTACAAGAATAGATACAAAGATATACCAGAACTCTGACGACTCCTCCGAAGACTTCTCCGGAACCCGGGCGTAGCGCCGCTCTCCCTAACTCTCAACTAGAACTAATCTACTATATTGGAAAGTCTAGCCCTAATTCTTTAGAGGTGAGAGGTCATCCATTCGAGGAACGCCTCTATATCTCCATCATAATATGGTGCCCTCCGGGAGGGGGTCTGGCCCTGTATTTATATCCCGGTGGGAGAAACGTGAGCCCTTTGATCAAACCGACTTAAGGTACGGTGGAGATACATCCTTGAAGGCGGTGGAGGAAGGTTCCAGAAGACGGAGGCGAGAGGCTTCAGGGGGTGCCGGCCGGCCCAAGAGAAAATGCGGGGCGGCCTGGGCCCAAGCCCAATCAGGCCCAGCTTCGTTTGTGTGTTTTCTTGTTTCTTTTAGGGCCCAATGGCGCATGTTTCGATCTGGAGTTGATATCTCTTGATTCTGGGCTCTGAAAATAGCAAATGATATGTCCGTTTCGATCGTCTCGAGGAGCCCGTCACAATGGTGCAGTCCAATTCCTTATTTGAGATACTTTTATTTAATGGAAAATTGTATACTCCTGCAACACAAGAACACCAAAACTCGTGGAATTTGTTAGAATCAAAACCTATAACTATGCTTTGTAATCCATTTTATATCATTTCATGCAATAGTTGATGATTATATTTGGTATTTAATGACCGTCAACAAGCTCCCCCAAGCTTACCCTTTGCTAGTCCCTTAGCAAAGCCTAACTAATAAAGTTGGATCAAGAGTTGCTACAATGCTTTCACTCCTCAAAAGTACATATTTGCCTTCATACAGAAATTCTCCTCTAGATTAGACAAAACTGCTCTAACTTTGAAACTTACCCGTTTTACCGTTAACTATGGAGCTTTTTAACTTTCGCGTGGGTCTTGAGTAATTGAAAGATAGAACAATCAAGTCAAGCACTATGTCTCCAATTCTTCACTCAACCAATATTCCGGAGTTTTTGTAAGTTTTCAAAATAAAACTCAGAGCTTAATTGTATGACACCCTTAAGTCTCTTAATATGTGGTATTTATGGATCTCACTTGAGACATTTATGTTGTCATGCCCTCCTACAACTACTGATTATAGTGGAGCTCATAGGAGTGGCATTAAACAAGGATGAGCATACATGCAATTCATATATTGTAAAGTCAAACAATGGATCCAAAGAGAGTCAAGTCATACAATCAAACCAAGATGTGTATGTGTATGAAATATGGTGGATAGGTGAATATAAGATGGCTAAACCTAATTCTACTTTTGCTCTTTGAAAATAAATCTCTCTCTTGGACTTAGAACTTTCACAGGAAAACATGGGCTATCTTTATTCTTTCTTTCTCTTTTTTTTCTCTTCTTTTTTTTCAGGGAGGCGAGCATCTGAGTGCCCATTGTTTTAATTGCTTGGACACTTGTCCATTCTTTTAAATCCCTCTTCTTTTCCCAATATTTTTCCTTTTGCATAGCCATATGCATCCTTTGGATACAAAATAATTGGAGAGATAACAATAAGAACTTAGAGCATTAAACATGGGATTGTCCTATGGGGTATATTTTTGGTTGTTTCCTCCCAGTGTAGGAGAAAAACATTTTTAAGATGGATCTAGATGAAAGTGGAATAATGATTGCGCTTACTCCTAGAGTAGGAGTAATACATATGTAGGTGGAGTGTGTAAGTGATCTTGATTTTAAAAGCATGACAAGACTCTCATAAGGTATACAACTAAGGTTGACTGAACTCAATACAAAACAAGCAGCATAAATGAGCAAAGGTTTTCTGATTCTAAATGTATATCATATATGGCTTTGGTGGGAATTCAAACTTTATCATACAAGAGCTCATCATGTAAGATTTTTAGTTTTTAAAAGATAAATCTCCAGAACTTTAGTATCGCTAGAAATAAGATAAATAGTGGCTCAGACTCTCTTATATCATATCCATCAATCACCTAGACTTAGCTCAAGCATATGCCTCCACAAGTTTCAAGCTCAGAGTAAATTCTTATATCAAAGCAGTCATGTCCAAAACTTAGGAGAATTTAAGGTTGAAAACTAGACACTTGAAAGGAATTACGACAGAGCAACTATTCATCATCTCCAAGATAAAATTTATTATTCCTCAGTTTTTATTTGACTCTTAATAACTACACACAACTGTAAACACACTATATGATCACACCTTAATAAATAGCTAGAGTATCTTTATTTGGTTTTAATTGTTATTCATCTTTTTATTTTACTAAAGACTCTACAAACATGGACCTTCATGTGGCCATATATTTTTGATATTTTATGACTATAAGACAGACTCGATAATCGTATAGGTATACTTACCTGATAACTAGGGGATGCCCTCCCCCAAGCTGGATGTTGTCGTAGTTGAGCATTGAAGCTGAGTGGTCCTCACAGAGGAGCTCATGTTTGTAAGAGCAAGTGTTGCCAGGAATACTTCAATCTCATTACCCATGAAGTTACTTTCTTCACATAGAGGTTAGCTATGTATCGGAAAGATGTGCTTCGAGTGATGAGGATGAAGATACCTAGGTGAGCTGGCTATTGGAGTCATCCTGCAGAAAGCTCTCACAAAACACCAAAACTCGTGGAATGGTATTAGAATAAAAACTTAGTGGTTTAGCCGTTTTAGAGGATTAGGTGTTGTGGAGGTTTTAAAGTATTTTTATGATAGCAGTATTGCAAAGTAGGATGCTCAATTGATATTTTTGGATTTTATGGGTTTATATGCAGAAAGGAAATATGCATGATATATATATATTTTTTTATTTATTCGCCACCACAAAGTGAGCACTCCCATAGTTTATACCACAGGAGTTTCACATGGGGCTTTAAGTTCTTTTTAAGATGCATGAATGCAGCCTAATGCATACCTATTTATTTTTGTTGTTTTGTATGCAATACTAATATAGAAAAGTAAGCATGCTGAAGAGAAAATAAATCATGGAATGCAAGAAAGTAAATATGGATAACTACCATTGTTATCTCACGGTGAGGGTTCGACGTTTTGAACTAGACTCCTTGCAGTTGTTCATTAATCGAGTATTTCGGTTTGCTTCTAAGGACGAGGATTGTGGTGGTGTCTCCACTAGTGGTGCTTCCAATGGTGGTGCCACCTTCTTCTTTTCTTTTTGTTAGCATCTCGAAGCCAATCTTATGTACATCATTGTTATTGGTTTAGAACTCCCATTTGGGGAATCTCCCCACACTTTGCTTAAAGTGTGTTCTACCCATAAAGACAAGGTAGAGATCAAATACATGGGCTCTATTGGTGGGAAAACACCAATAGAACCAAAATTTTATTTATTCTCTAACCTTAGGCATAATAAGATTGGTGTCTTTTCACATTGTTCATTTACATCTTAGGTAAGAATATCAAAAGTATAAATATGGCATTTAAGCTTATGAGATAAAGGAGTGGAGTTGCTTAACCTATGGAAGGATTGTTCATCTTTATAAGTTATCAAGATTATCATGATGACTACCATCTTCCAAAAATAAGATATATCATATTTGAGCTCATTTGGTTAAGATTGAGATCAAGAGAATGGTGTTATGATGTGTACTCCAAGATCAAGAGAAAATGATGACCACTTACCTTTAATATGTTACCTTTATTACTGGAGCATGATGACATCATGTGGTAGAAGGTAGATGAATTTCAATGGTCTTTTCCTTCCTTGCATCTTGAGTTGTTTATTAGCATCTTGTCTCATATGTTGTAATCCTTTCTCACTCTTTCAAACTTCTGCTTTTCTTATTATTTCTTCTCTGCAAGGGATTAGTAGACGACACATACCCGAAGGAATATACTATTTATTTAAAGTATGGATAGTGTTTGCCAAGGAGTTAAAGATTAACTTGTAGCCCGTGTTTTAAATGACTCACCATTATTTCAAATTTTCCAAACAAGGTTAAGGCAAAGATATAAATTTGAAGAATACCTCTAACCTTGATTTGATTCTATGAATTCTCCTAATATGATTTAAACAATTTTATATAGGAGAGGATAGTCTATATATGCAACCAAATTCTTATACAAATATGCTTTGATGTTATAATATTTAAATAATATTCTGAAGCATACTTATAATAGAGTAAGGAAGTTTAAAAGACTAAAGATATTTATTCAAATAGAACCAAGAATATATAGGTGAACCGAAAGAGTATTTTATTTGTTTTAAGTTTTAGCAAATTAAGCATGACATAAGGTAAGGATAACCAAGACAATTAACAATGTGGTATAAGATGTTGAATGTAGTTTAAAGTTGCATGAGGTTTCGGTAAACGTACCTTATGTCTTGCTAGGTGATTGGTCCACTACCATGGTGAAGTGTAGAAGGTGTTGAAGTGCTCTTTCATCCATTTCTTTCTTAGTCCTTTCTATACACTTGTCGTCCTTTTTTTTTGTTTTGAACCATGATCAGACATTTATTCTTTCTTTCCTGCATAAATGTTAGTGGACACATACCCGAAGGATTGCAACAGGTTTGGAATATGGGTTATGGTCCATATAATTTATGCGAATTTCATCTATGCTAATGGAAAGATGGGCTTTTAGTATTACTTTAGCAGAGATGTCTTAACAAGTTTTATTGGTACCTACACTTTTACATGGTTCAAGGCAAAGGTAACTTGCAACAAATGATTAATCGCATAAACTTTGATACTTACAACTCTTCCATAGAGAATGAGCTGTGTCTTCCTTTTGTGCAAAGTTATTGGACTTCATCACATGCCTTGATTCATCTCTTGATGTGAGTTCATCTCTTGACTTACCCAAATTGAATTTGAGAGTTTCTCCAACAAAATAACCAATGTCTACTACAATAATTTCTAGTTTAATAACCAAACCAAACTCCATGTCTAATTTGATTAAGGTAGGCTTTTTAACCTAAGCATCACGCTTAATTTAAAAGCCTATGAAAGTATGTGCAGTACTTCCAAACCAAAGCACACTATAGCAAACAAAGATAACATGAAAGCACATAGAGATATACTCAAATAGAGATGACAGCATGATCATGCATGGTGAGAATATTTTTTTATTATTTTAAGTAGAGATGCAAGTGACATGCATGTGTGAAAGGGACAAAACATGTTGTGCATTTGATATAAGGTGAAGTAGATGCATGGATTGTTCAAAGTAAACTTGCAGTGGAATGCAACAGGATAACTACTCATCAAATTTTAAGTCCATGAGCAAGACTTTCCCACCTTTCTTGATCAAACTTACCATGACTTACTATAGAATTTATGAGTTGTGCAGCGTCTTTTCTTTGTCACATGTGATGAACTTTGAATTCATGTGATGATGACTTTTCTTCTCCAATCTACACATGGTTAGAATAATATATATATTTATACATGCCTGTGAGATGGCAGGGCTCTATTGTTGATGGATCTTGAATGTTCAGGCACCCTGAGATCTTTAAAATCTCTCATGTCTTGTTCTTGTGGAATTTCGCTAGAAGGTTGAAACGGTTGATATCCCGCTTATTCCACAACTCAACAAAACAGGGGTAATCCTACTAAAACTAGTGGCAGACTAGATTAGCAGATATCAAGATCATTATCAAAATCTTTACGCCAATTGTTTCCTCGGCAACGGCGCCAAAAATGCTTGTTGGTATTTCTTATGCATAATTAAAATATGAAGGATTCCGCAAGTTTACAGTAAAACCATTGTAGCATTTTACCGGGTGTATTCCAGGTATTGTTATTTATATTTTACCACTGGGAAACAATGGATAAAGATATTGATAGTTCACCATCATGTATCTACTAACTAATACACCAACTAGACTAAAGTAGGGGTAAATGATAGATGATAGGAATTAAGTATATATGACACACACAGGAGAATTCTATAATAAAAGAGTAGATAGCTAACGTGAGAGGACAACAAGAGAGTTTAAGGTTCCTAAATATTTCTCTATTACTTTGGTTCTATATAACTAATTCATGGATAGATATAGCAATCACACAATAACACTTCAGGACATCGGAACACTAGTCACGGAAACGGGTGAGAAAGGACTAGGAAGCTCCGACTACGGTCCTACAAACACCAACCCTAACATGGTGGAATACGTCGGCCGTCAGGGCTGTCACCACCTGGGGCTACCACAACTATATGTTGAATTGGGTGCAATCTCAGGTAATCTATAGCCTAGACGCCATGTCTACACTACCGATTACTACCCTAGTCACAATTAATAACTAGAGCACCCGATGCGGGCGGAGATCCTATGCTAAAGTATAACAACTATACTAACCAATCAAATGTAATGTATAAAAGTAAATAGGGAAGATGAAATATATTAAAGCATAAGTCTTACAAGAATAGATACAAAGATATACCAGAATCCTCGACGACTCCTCCGAAGACTTCTCCGGAACCCGGGCGAAGTATTGCTTCTCCCTAACTCTCAACTAGAACTAATCTACTATATTGGAAAGTCTAGCCCTAATTCTCTAGCGGTGAGAGGTCATCCATTCGAGGGATGCCTCTACATCTCCATCATAATGTGGTGCCCTCCAGGAGGGGGGTCTGGCCCTGTATTTATATCCCGGTGGGAGAAACGTGAGCCCTTTGATCAAACCGACTTAAGGTACGGTGGAGATGCATCCTTGAAGGCGGTGGAGGAAGGTTCCAGAAGACGGAGGCGAGAGGCTTCAGAGGGTGCCAGCTGGCCCAAGAGGAAATGCCGGGCGGCCTGGGCCCAAGCCCAATCGGGCCCAGCTTCGTTTGTGTGTTTTCTTGTTCCTTTTAGGGCCCAATGGCGCATGTTTCGATCTGAAGTTGATATCTCTTGATTCTGGGCTCCGAATATAGCAAATGATATATCCATTTCGATCGTCTCAACGAGCCCGTCATAATGGTGCAGTCCAATTCCTTATTTGAGATACTTTTATTTGATGGAAAAGAACACCAAAACTCGTAGAACTCGTTAGAATCAAAACCTATAACTATGCTTTGTAATCCATTTTATATCATTTCATGCAATAGTTGATGATTATATTTGGTGTTTAATGACCGTCAACAGTTCTCGACGGTCCTTCATTCAGGGAACCTTTGTAACCATGGTAATAGTGATCTGTGTTGGATCGGATGCAACTTCTTAGGTAAAAACGCAAAGAAGCTACCAAAGAACAAGTTAGCATTTGAAACCTACGGCTAAAGAAAACAACAGTGGGGTTCGGAGGCCAACAAAGGTCACAAGCATTCACCAAACTAGAGAAATGGTTTGCTATCAAGCAATTTTAGTACAATTTTACTTCACAGTAAAATTGCACGGTTAGGATTGACCTGCACTGTATCATAACTGGTTTGATTAGAATACTTTTGACATTGAGGCTTCGTCTTTTAGGATCAAGCAATACTCAAAACATAATTCTATTTATGTCGTTAGACACTTCACAGATGGTCTTTGATTGCACTCATGGCAGTCTACAGCTCAGGACACCTTGACTACTCGAGGATAAGGGACTGGTACTGAATACTCTTCAAGTTGATAAAGTATCTTCTTCTATTTGTGTGATTGTCTAAGATAGAGCTGACGCGTTTACTGCAAGGTTTGAAAGTGAGACTGACCCGAGCGTTGCTAGCTAGTCCATAGATTCCTTTGTCTAACATCGTTCTATGAGACATAGCCTTCATGGCTATCAAAGAGTTATTACCTAGCTGGAGATTTATTCTTCCTTTGGGTAACTAATAAGTTGTCTCTCAACACTAAAGAGCTCTAAGGCTTCGGCTTCTACAACAAGAACTTGTAGTTGATTCCAACACCGACAATCACCATCAAAGTCAGCAGAAAAGGGGTCACAGCATGAGAGGGTTGATTTTAACTACATGTGTAGCCTTCAAGTGACTCTGGGGAATTAGTGGGAAGGCATCAACATCGGGTGACTTGTAAAGAAACGTACATGTCCATCGGTCTTTGGCTGGCTGATAATTGATCCAGCTTTAAGTGTGGTGTGCCCTTTTTAACCCATCAGATGGTACCATCTATGTAGGAGAGGGTTACCACTGCCTCTAGAGAGGGTCAAGCAAGGTCTTTTATCTATCATCTCTTGCCATCCGTTAACGTTTTATGTCAGTGACTTGTTCTTCAAAGGTCATCCTCTTTGTAATTCCAGAAAAAGGCTTCACTGTATCAAGATCGATGAAAGTTCTCCGATAGGAGATGAAAAGATAGCCAAAGGAAAGCTCACAATGTGATGACTCATCAATGTGGTTCCGTAGTGGATCATGACTGAAACCACGATACTCACGCGCGCCGAGCAACATAACCATGTGGCTGCAGTCCACATGAAGCCCTCGGTTTCGCCATGGCATCGTCAGTTCTTGATCATAACTCCGTTACCAAGCCTACAACCAACGAGAAATCACACGGAGCACAATGGATTATGAATACATGGAGCTTTTGATAACATATAAGAAGCTAACCAAGGAAAGATCACAAGGATATATCTCATCGGTATAATTTCAGCAATAGATTATGACTAGCAAACTCGATACCAGTGCGCACCCAGTAACACAACCATGTGCCGGCCGGTCACAAGGAAGCTCTAGGTTCCGTCACAGCACCGTAGAATGCCAATCGTAACACCATTATTGAACTTACACCAAAAGGAAAATTTCAATGGCACAGATTCGATCATAAGAACAAGCACATTGATGAGCAAAAGTGATTGCAGGATTTGGAGTGAACAAAAGTGCAATTCAAAGATCAAAACACAGCACCAGAGAACATGGATTAACTGCCGAAGACAACTGAACATGAGATTCTTGCTTTATTTCTACACACACCTTGCGTCCACCAAGGAACTATTAAGTAAGTGATTAACATGAGACTCGGTCATGGTAAGTAAGATCATGAGATCAAGATTGATAAGCATCCCAAGAATTAGAATTGTTGGAGATGAATGGAACAACTCCAAGGGCAAAGCCAATATAACGAAGAATGTTGGACATATAAAGATCTTGGAGCATCGAGATGAATTGAGTAAACTTCCAAGACAACAACTTGACATACCAATTAGAGATTGAATTGATACGGTAACTACATGATTTTCAAGCGAAAGATTTCAAGATCAAACAGCGAGGGATTAACGTCGCACCAGATCATCAAAAGGATAGGCAACTAAGAGGTCCAACTTAGATTTTGTTATGGTCTCTACAACTAGCAAAAGCAACCAAGGTCAAGGGCTGGCCTTTAGCAAGATATTAATTGGGTTGGTCGATCCCGCAAGGGTCCTTACCTCTAGGAAGAAACCATCATGGTCAAGGGATGGCACTAACAAAAGCTCAACTGGTTTGGTCAAACAAACTAGGATCTTCGCAAGGGTGCACATCTATGCCATACGCAAACATCAAGGGTCTGGCCTAGGGCTTACGGTTTGAACATAGGCATGGTTATAAGTTTTTACAACATAAAACTCAAAGGTTAACAACCATGTCTATAGGCACAGGTTCCTAAGATGGAGAACTTAATCGGAGACGACAACCATGCAATTATCATGATAGGAGCGTCGTTCTAAGGTGAGCTATTCGACACTCATGTGCTCACCGAGGACAAACGAGGCTACGACTATGGCACTAGTTAGACAACAAGTATCCACACAAACATGACAACTTAACAAGCACTTGAGAACTCAAATAAATGGGCTTAAGCAACCATTCAAAGCACAAACTCACACAAAACAAGCACTCATATGCAACAACACAATACATTGACCTATTTACAAAGATCAATCAGGAAGCAAGATATGCTACTAAACAGGTGGATAAAGCCAAGTCTTTTAGGTACAGGATGATTTGTAAGAAAAGTAGCAAAGAATCCAAAGGATTTTGGTTATGGCTACACCAAGGACACATAGACATACCACACACAAGAACTAGCATTTTAGAAAGTCTTATGCAAGGCTAGCAAACACCTAGAGCAAACACCAAGTTAACAAGAATGAAAAACACTATCATGCAGCTCTACACAACCAAGACATATAGTAACGCAGCAAGCACGTGCATTTCAATCAAAACTAGAGTTGTAGGCATCAACAAAGGTGATCCTAGACTTTTTCGAAGGCTTAGAAAGTTTACCCCAACTTGGTTATTCATATCAAAAACTATTCCACAAGTTAACATGACCAAACATATTAGTATTTCAGGTTTGCATCAACTTGGACAGAAAACTGACATGAACTTCAGAGATACAAAACTAGAGTTTTAGAGATCCAATGAGTGTGATTCTTAACTTGATAGAAAGATTATTAAATTGTCTAAGACTTTCTTATTATCATATTAAGATAGTTCTACAGCTAGCAAGGGTAAACAACACAAAGAAGACATTCTCTGTCTAGGTTTGGACAGATTCTGTCTTTCCACTTTACAAGCTCATAACTAGAGATTCAGACAACCAAAAGTAGTGATTTTAGACATTTTGGAAAGCTTAGAAAATGTACTATACTTTGTCTATTAACACCAAAGTATAATTCTACTAGCCCTCAGGTCAAACAATCTAAACAATTAGATCTGTCCAGCAGATATATAAAACCTGAAAGCAATTTTCTAAAATCTATAAGGCTCTGTTTAGAAGCCTGATATTTGCTTCAAAACCTCTGTAAATTACTGGTCCTAAATTTTTTCCAATACCGATCACATTTCGTTGTTTGGATGCCCAGTGAGCCCACTTATTTTACACCTGCTTTGGCCCAAAACTGTTGGAAAAAATTATCGTCTCTTGAGGTCCAGAAAAAAATACGATAAACATCGGGCTCCCCTCCGCTCGCTGCTCGGTGCCGAGGGACGAAGGTTTCTTTGTGCGGCGCCCAGGAGCTACGCCGCCACCCCACCTCACCCCATCGGACCCTCCCCCTCCCCTCACCCTCCCCTCCCCCAACCACTCCTCGATGATTGCTCACCTCGCCGCTGGAGCCCACAGAGGATTCAAGCGAGCAGGCGATTTGTGACCGGATCCGCGGTAAGGGTGCGCCGAGCAGGAGACGACGAGATTGACAACGAGTTGGGTCCGCTCGGACGGCACGAGCGAGTATGGTCTAGTTGAGGCGGAGGATTGACAACGGACGATAGCTTCAAGGGTGCTGGGCTCACGAAGGCTGCTCTGCGGGCAACAACGGCAGCTAGGGAGACACGCTCCGCCAATTGTAAGGGCCCGAATGGTTGTTGTTCTGAGGGGCAGCTCAATGCCATAGAGGAGAGGCTAAACGAGATGCGTACGCAAGGAATTGATGGATATGTGCTCAGGCTACTTGAATTTGGTCCGGCGAGCTTGGACAGTAATGGCCGCTGGAGCTTGGTTTCTTTGGCCATGGTGGCCTAGCTTCGGTGGAGTCCAACAAGGACAGCTCGGGAAGGTAGCAGATGAGGCAGCGAGTCGTCACACACTAGCAATCAAGGGGATAGCAGCCAGTTTGGCCATTTGTCAGCAAATTTTGCTAGCAGCAGGCGTATGCTACGAAGCTGACACTGTGCATCCAAACAATATATTCTACAAGTGAGTGATTACTGACCGGTTTTCTTGTGCACATCAGAATACCGGTGTAAACAATTTACAACTGTATATGGTTCCGTAACTTCCAAACAGGAACCATCAGGCCTAAAATCATGCAATTTTAGGACACGAAAGATAATGAAGTTAGCTACAATTTTCGTGTTTACCACATTTACAGAAAATACTATTATCATCACAAAAACATTGCTACCACAGAAACTGTCCTTGCAGCCCACAAGTTCAGTACAATACCAAACAATGTTTTTCCTTGTTCTATTAGCAAGAGAGCACACAATCATGTTATTATATTAGCACTAATTATTATTAACTTAGATCACAATATTTTAGTTTACTCACAAGGTAGGATAAACATGAGGGTCCTAATTATTTAAGTAAGATCCAAAGTAACTTTGCAAAAGCTTGATGAAGCAAAATATTCGCCACTAGGCAAAAAAAACTAAAGAATACCCAAGGTCAAGTTTGTAACCTCAACTCTTTCTATCAAAACTAAGCAATATTTTTACTTAGCTAATTGACATTAGAAGCATCACAAGAAAATATCTATATATTTGTTCACTAGCATGCTTTCACATATATGGCCAAAGAACTAATGTAAAATAACTTGAAAGAAAGAACATGACATTACATTTAAATGAGCATGTATTGGTTTCTATCAAGGTATCCCTACATGTTTTTAGTTTCAAAATGTCAGAATTTCAGCCACTACCAACTTGTTATGCAATTTCATAGAAAGCAAACATACAATACAGGGCTGTGCAGACAAGGCTAAGCACACACCAACAGCAATCATTCATTTCAAACAACATAGAACAAAGCATTCTTGTCTACTCCACGTGGGAAAGATAGTAACATTACATAAATCACAAGTTACTTATTATTAGAACAAGGGTGAGAGGAGCATAGTTATGTACAAAGCAACAATCATTAGGATGCATGCTTCGTCCTATTCGTCCTCACATATTACCAGCCTAGGGTGGCAATCCCGTTCTATGTCGGTGGCATAACACGCACTCTCGATATATAACTAGTCGTCATGTATATTTAATCTACGCATTCGTGGTTAGTGTACCTGCAGAAAATTTCATTGCAGCCCAACAGTTCCCATAATATAGCACAAACAACAAAATCCAAGAAAAGCAGTAAACTAAATACTTTCCACATGTATGTCCCCACATATATGCTTCAGTATCACAACTACCTGACAGATATACCCACAATTAAATACTTTTCTAATTGCATGGTTTTAACATGACAATTATTCCAGTATCACAATCTAGCACTTTCCTAGACCGCCGGTTGGACGATCATGCTCTCATATCTCATCTTTCGAATGCACACATATGGCTAATTCATATATGCGGGCTACCTCCACCATTTGACCACAGGGTAGCCGTAGTGCAGTCATCAAACATACATACCTTGGCCTGGGCGTAGATGCAAAATTTAAAACCCCCAAGTTAGTACTTATATAAGCCACCTAAGAGTCCTTATTCGGGCATAAAGGATTTGACCACTGGCATACTTAAGTTTTCAAATTTAGATTTGAACACACCTTTATATATATAATATGTAGTTAATAGTTTTGTCAAAACTAATCTTTTGCAAACAAAAGCTTTTGTTTTAAATACACAAATGACACGTTTAATGTTGAATCTTGCTCTGATGCCAGCTGTAACAGAACCATCCAAATTATAAGAGCACAAGTATAAAAACAATCACCAAAGTGACTAAATTTTTACATTGAGCCTATATAATCCCGGTAGTCCACTGAAATCACGAAGGACTTCAAACCAACCAACATATAAGCCAAGATCGTACTAATTCAACAAAACAAGTCAAATGTTACATCCTTTTTATAAGTAGTTCAATATACATCAGAGTTCAATATAAGTATTACAACATAGGTTTAAGAGTAGCGAAAGCAAAATAATTTAAAACCAACATCACCATTAGTTCAAATATATGCCAGTACCAAGATCAATTCCAACAAAAGCATTAGAGACAAGATAGATAAGAAGGATCATGCCCATGATCACACTCCTCTGCTAAGGTAGGAGCCATCCAAATCTTGCAGTAATCATGATAAATCACAACCTGCAACAAGTGGAAAATAAACCCTGAGTACGAGAATGTACTCAGCTAGACTTACCCGTCATAAACCAGAAATAAAGTGACACCAAGGAGTATGCAAGGCTTTATATAGGTGGGGCTAGCTTGACAATACTTTGCGTAAAAGCATGTTATATGAGAGCAGTATTTTTTTCATACTAGCAGCAGATTATTATTAATCAACCTTTCATCTAGATTAGCACCTGTACTAAACAATCACTTTATTATAACAAATATTAATAACCATAGCCAGTTTAGTACAGCTATCATCATTATCATCATCATTATTAGAACCATCATTATTTAGTGAGTTCTACGGTGCTGGAGGCAATGGTCAAGTTCTCACTATCCGGGAGAGACGGCGAATCGAATCGATTCCAACTGAGCTCAGGAGGTATCCCCAACACACACCTAGGTAGACTGGATCAGAGTCGCCTTAGGTTACCCTTGGTACAACTCAAGCGCGGGCCCGGTTATCACGTCGGCAAGACCGGAAAGTCGGTAGCCAGGATGTCCAAGCCATGTTAACCCAAGGACGCCGCCAGGATCAGTTATACATGCTTGCCCTTGGTCTAGTATGCCGCTTCCCGTGAATTGCCCAACCGCCGCCCGTGTTCCCCGCCTTGAGTTGAGCTACTCGGCTTCCGGTCGGGCCGACGCCGGGTCCGCCAACTATGTGTTGGGCTGCGTTCAACATGACCAAGAACGGACAACGCTTCTAGTCCTTAAGTGACTAGACAGGGTCCACTGTCCCTGCCCAGTCTTCTTTTATTTTATACTTGGTTCTTTTCCACGATAGCACATATAGCCAACCGTGACCAGAGAAGTAACAAGCTATATCTCGCAGATGATAGAGAATCACCCGACTTCTACCGGTCTAAGCATGGCTAAGCATTTATCTCGATTCCTGAACTTAAATAGGATTCAAGGTATAATTTGCTGGACAAGAAAAGGATATATATGCAACAAGTGTTTCCAACCAACTCCTATAACTTAATGCAATAAATAACATAAAGTACTCAATTGCATTTTATAAAAGACGGGAGACTTAGAATGCTCCGGGGCTTGCCTGGAATATGACCCAAAGTCAGTCAAGTTAGCTTGCACCGTCTTCGGGTTTGACTCCAACATCTCATCCTTCACGTACCTCATCTAATGTACCTAGATGAGATGCACAGTACATATGTATCAAAATATGGAAGTGCAATAGATGATGCATCACTTACAATAAGCAAGACAAGCTAGCATTGTCACACTAGATGACATGAGCACATTAGGGAGCAAGCTATTCACAATCATACCAAACATATAGATAACAAGCATATGGAACATGACACTAATATCACAAGATCTGAAGTATATTACTTAACCATCAATAAAAACATGAGTCACACTTAGCAACACACAAAGCAAACAACTAGAACTAGAATTAACCATATCCTGGACATACTTGTAGCAGCTGAATAAATAAATCATATCTGGAGTTCTACAACTCCAAATGACTTGCAACAAGACAATCTGGAAAGCTTATAAAATTATCTACAAATTATCTTTAATCATCAAAACATGATTCACAAGTTTATCAGGTCGAATTTACACATGTATAGGATCAGGTCTAGAAATTCCAGAGAGAAGCCATTTCTGAAGCTGAACATTACACAGCCATAACTCACAAACTACAAAAGCTATAGCTATAAAAATTTAACACAGGCTAGATATGTAAGTTATCTACAACTTTGTTATAGACAAGTTTTACAGCAAGCATCACTAACAAGGTAAAATCATCAAAGTCCTACAAACTGTCCTGAAAGCCTCCAAATGGAATAAATAGAGCAAATAATATTTCACTCATGTTTCAAACATCAAATTGGGCACAAGCAATGTGACCAACAGTTGACATATATTGAATAAACATCAGAAAACATGATGACCACTCCTAAATAAATTATTTTCATACCCTTTTCCATTTATTTATATAACTAGGTGGAATAAGGAGCATATATGGAACACATATCAAAAGTGCACGGTAAATTCTAACAAAATTACAGTAGCTTACATACACTCCCAAAAGACTACTGCTCAAATTTCATAGCATTTGGATAAGCATAGCAACCTCTTATGAAAAAGACAAATTGCTACAGCAATAAATCATGTGAGAGCAAGATAAATCTAAAATTCCACATTTTCTATAAACATATGGTCATATTAAGCTTCTAAAAGTTACAACAACATTATGCAAAGGTAGTGGAACCATATTTTCTATTTTACCATTTTTATTTTTATTATTAATCAATTAAATTCATTTATTAGACATCAAGTAAGATAAATCAATAACTCAATCAAACTGCATCCAATGGACCTCAAATTTTTATCACAGTGCACACAAATCATCAGTAGCCTACCACACAAATTTCACATCAAAAGGAGCACTACAACTTGAGATATGAATTTAGCAAGAGCAAACCCTAGATACTAAAGATCTGTTTTTACTGCACAAACCTTATACTAAAACATGCAATATTTTTACACCACTGCATAGATCTAGTCATAAAGATTCCAAAAAGTCTTCATTTGCTATTTTACGATTTTTCTACGAATTTCTATGAATTATCAAAGATTCAGCCAAAATATGCATATAGAAAAAGAAAAAGGAAAACAGATCTTGCACTAAGGCCTCTACAGTTTTAGGTTACTGTTTCACACTATTCACATGAGTCAATGGCATCACAGAACACCCCCTGAAGGTCGTCGAATTGCTGCTCGAGGTCCTTGACGTGAGTCAGAACAGAGGAGACGGTCGGTGCGGCGATTCCGGCAACTGAGGCGGCCTCCGGTGGTGGAGAAGTGGTGGAGGAGCAGCGGGGCGACGAGCCACACCCGCTGGTGCCCGCTGTTGGCGCCGCGACGGCCTCGAGGAAGCCCGGCCACGTGCACAGCGGCACCGGTGTGGCGGCTCTCACGGCGAGGTTGCTCCAGCGACGGTTGGGGCCAGAGAAGGGGTGCGTCGCGTGCGAGACAGCGAGGCGAAGGTGTTGGTGGTGATTGGGAGGCATGAGGAGGAACAGAGGTGGAGGAACGGCGGTGGCCATGGAGCTCGGAGCTCTGCTCCCGGCCGGCAATGGCGGCTCCGCTCCAGAGCGACGGGAGCGAACGCAAGGGCGAGGTCAGGGAGCTGGAAGGGCGGTGCAAGGTGGGGAAGATGATGGTGGGGCCAGTGGGTGTGCAGGGGCTCGCAGCAGCGGCGCCATGGAGCTTCGCTCAGCCTCCAATGGCGGCGTTCGCGCGCTGTGCTCATGGCGACGGCGAGGAAGAGCAAGGGAGGGCGAGAGGAGCGTCTGGGGAGTGGAGAGGCGAGTGAGGAGCTCGACCAGGGCGTCCACATTGCGCAGAGGGCACCAGGCACGCGTCTAGGGAGGTGGGGGCACTGCTCGCGCATGGAGGCCGCATGGTCACCACGCGTCGCCGTTTGTGGCACTCGGTCGGACAGCTGGCGTGTGTGATTTCAGGCGCGATTTTGGTTGGGTTCCAGGCCGAACTGGGCCTTGGGCCTTGAAGCAAACTTGTAGAACAACGAATGCTCTCCAACTTTGATTAAGACGCCCGGGACATAAGCTGAGTAGGTTGGGAGATAAATAACCTCGAACTTGCTGCTGTCAGCGAGCTAACACTAGAAATAAATGGCTGTCAAACCTTGTCAAACGGTGTCAAAATGATTCCATCTGTTGACATGCTCTACTCCAAAGAGTTAGCTCCAACATTCATTTTTGGTCCAACTTGAGTTGCTTAACAAATTTCGGAGAACACGGGACGTCAACCGTAATTGGCACGATTTCCAAACTTAGAAAGTCCTGAAAACAGTCACTGATTCGATTTTTGAGCTCTTGTCTGTCTCACTTTCAAGCAGAACTAAAGTTGGGTCCTTAAATAAAGTTTGTTACACACAACCGAAGCATCAAGTTTTATTTAGGGTCCAACCTTAGAATATGAACCTAAGCTATACTTTTCTGTTGGTCAAAGCAGCAACTTGATAAAACTCCAAACTAGGGTTTTAGCCTCATTTGAGCCCTTTCTTGACATTTGCTCAACATGAACCCTTCACGACTTTTGTTCCTAAGTCCAGTGAGAGTACTTTGGGCAACATGACAAGACTTGGTTGCCTCTCCATAAACTTATGCACTTGATAAGGCCTTTCAAGCGAGGATATAGCTTATCATTTCATGTGACTTCTTGATTCCAATCTTCACGAAACTTCTACAATAATCAAAGTAGACAGAGATGGATGTGAGCTAGAAGTTAAGATCATCGCTTAATATATCTTGTTTAGTCCAATCATGTTGCTAAGCTAGTGACTAACACCTGGGGTGTTACAGTCTGATGGTTACTTTGAATTTGGTGGTTATCCCTCTTCCATGTCGAATGTGATTGCCAATGTTCTAACCTTTTTGCCCTCGACGAAAGATACTGGGATGGTCTTCTTGCCTATCGCATCAACCTTCTTGCCCCCAAAACCAAAGAGTGGGTTTCCTGCCGGTTCTGTGAACTTTGGATCGAGCCCCATGGCCTCGAACGGCTTGATGAACAGGATATCCGCCGAGCTTCCGGTGTCGAGAAGTTTGTTGTGCAGGGTGAAACCGTTCACATTCGCACTTATGACGAAAGCGTCGGTGTGCAGATAGTCGCGCAGTTGGAAGTCTGACTCGTCGAAGGTAATGAGCATTTGGGACCAAGCTGGCCTGTTCAATGGGAGACGCGGGGTTTCTGTGAGGACCCTTCTCTCGTAATCGCGTCTCGCCTTTTTGCTTGCGTGTTCTTGGTTAGACCCTCCTATGATAGGGAAAATGTGACCTCTTGTTGGCAGGATGTTGTTGACTGCTTGGTGCTCTTGGCCTAGTTCTTGTGGAATTTGGCTGTGATTCTGATGGATCGTTGGTGGCTGTTCCTGCTGGTGGTTAGATGAGACCACGGCTGATTGAGTCGGGTGCAGGAACATTGGTTGCGGTGCGTAGGGTTGCTGCTGCCACGCGAAATTTGGTTGGAGAAAACCTTGCACCGGTGGAGCTGAAGCTATGGGATAGTAGCCTGCGTTGTACATCTGGCTTTCTGGTTTAGTGTTGTGGAAGATATGCTTCAGTGCTTCGCTTGCTCAGGACGCGTCGTCGTTTTCCTTGAGCTCCTTTGCCATTCTTGAATACTTGCACTCTTTGGTGACATGCCCTGAGTTGTCGCATTCTTCCTACAGATTGTTGATCGTGCGAAATGGCCTGACGTTTCTTTGATTGCTGGGAAAGTGTGGCGGCTGCTGTGGTGCTTTGCCGGCTTGACTTGCGCCATTTCGAGACGCTTTGCGTCTTCTGAAGTCTGCATCCGATTTGGCGTACTGGTTCATGATGCTGAACAACTCAGAGACTGTATCGGGTGGAGATCGTGCCAGGTATGCTGCACACTAGCCCGTGGCAAGTTCCTCCGTTGCGGCTGCTATCACCGCTGCTTCCGGGACATTGGGTGCTTGCGCTTTTACTTGAATGAAACGCTTGATGTAGTCGGCAACTGGTTCGTCGTCTCGCTGGACGCAGTTCAAGAGATCTCGTGTTGTTTTCATTTCTGGCTGGTAACCTTGAAAGGTTGATAGGATCTCTTTCTTTAGCTGGTCCTAAGACCTGATCGACATCGGCTTCAATGTGACGTACCATTCATAGGCTACTCCTTTGGCTGTTAATATGAAAGACTTCGCCAGGGCCTGAACGTCGCCCCCTGCTGAGATCACCACAGTTTCATAGCTTGCTAAGAATTTCTTGGGCTTGGATTGACCGTCGTATGGCGGTACGCGGGGTTTGTAACCCGGTGGCCAAGGGTGTTGCTGCAGTTCTTGTGACAGTGGTGATGTTTCATCGAGAGGAATGAGGCTTGCATCCATTCTCGAGCGAAAGGGCGATGACCTCCTCTGTGATGCACTGGTGTCTTTGTTGTTTTGCAGATCTTCGACTCCTTGAGCCAACGTTCTTCGCGTTTCCTCGGCCTCTCTGAGCATGTCCCGTAACCAAACTGTGCGCTCCTTTTCAGCTTTCTGGTCAGCTAGTCCCTGTCTTTCTTCGTGCAGCCTCTTGATCTCCTGCTCGTACTCTTCCAGTTTCTTGAGGCATGCCTCTTGTTCATTTATTTCGGCGACATCGTCGTCATCATCATCGTCGACGACATCTTCGAGCTGGGCATCGAGTTGCTCTTCATGGGGAATGGCCTGTGGTGCCGGTAGGACTAGAGGTAGGACGTCATATCCGACGGTCGCCACCGCAACCTCAGTCAGCTCGGCTGCCTTCGACGTTCCACCCCCGTCGGATGTTTGCTTCGCCGCGGTTACGGCTTTCCACGGAGGCATGGAAGGTTTGTGCAACAACCACGGTGGGCGCCAATGTTGGGTTATGCCAACATAACCATATTACACTCGAATGCACACAGTTGGGTACACCAATGAAAACAAGCTTTGTGTGATATTTTCACTCAGGACAGGGTCCTAGCGGCGAATGTTACAATGAGGCTCGGACCTCGGTTGGCAGGCTCGAAGCGCACTGGACCAACCTCAGTCTCTCTGCCTCAATGCACACCTCTTGGCTCAATTTATAAGGTATCTGGCGATGCATATAATCTCGGTATTAGCCCTAGGTTTCCACCAGGAGCCACCACTTTGACCTCGCATCGCCAAGGGCAATTCCGTATTTTCTCCCTCCGGCCTTCCTCGGATATCACCTCCCTTGGATGACGCCGGTCGGGTTCAGCCACCGCATGAGGCCCCCAAGAGGGGGTCCGCCTATCCTGCAGTAAGAGACAACATCGAAGCGAAAGTCAAATACATTTTGGGACTCTCGACCGTTCTCAGGTTCATTCGCCCTAAGCTTCCCATCCGTCGGCCACAGCGAGAATGCTCTCACCGTGAAACCTTTTGCCGACCGTAGCCTTGCAAGTTTGGTTTCGTAGCGGGATTTGCCCGGATGAACGCTCCATGCTCGCTCTCTTACTACTTTCGCCACAGCGAAGTTACATTCGCCTGGCTCTTTAGCGAGCGCCGTTGCCAGTTGATGCGTAATATTCGCTCGCGCCTAACCTATTTGCTCCTTCGCCTCGTCCCTGTGGTGGCGCCACTGGCGAGAGGCCGAGAAGGTTGAGCCTCCCCCAACAAAAGTTTTCAAAGAAAAATGATAGATCACTTTATACTCCTCAAATGATACTCTCACATCACTCAAATGTGTATAATTTCTTACCAAGGCATAGCAAAGTCTTTGCCTTCTTTTTTGTTCTTCCTACCTCTAAAAGGTTTATGTGGAGGTTTGGGTAGGGATTAACAAGATGGCATACTTGCATTGCATATATTGTAAAGTCAAAACAAGGATCCATGGAAAGAAGTGCCATACTCTTAGATCAAGATGTGCTTGTGTGTGGAAGATGATATGCTAAACACTATACTCCTTTTGTAGATATGATCTCTCTCTACTATTTACTATTTTTGAGACATGGCTATCTTCTCTTCTCTTTTTTGAATACATGAGCCTTCATGTGCTCATCATTTTTTTCATGCTTTGGACCTTCATGTGTCCATATATATATTTTTTTTCTTTTGGGACCTTCATGTGTCCCTATTTTTTATATTTTTTCTGCAGAGCTCGTGTCTTTTTACTAAAATATAATTGTAGAGAAAGATCATTACCTATTATAACATGGAGTATTTTCCTAATGAACATGTTTTTTGGGTCTACTCTCAGTGTAAGAGTAGAACATTTTTGGTGGGTCTATATGGAAGGCATGTTTTTTGCGTCTCCTAGTGTAGGAGCAGCACACATATGTGGCGTATGTGTAATCTTGATCTTGGGAGCATGATAAATCTCTCAACACGGGTCACAAGACTTGACCAAACTCAATGCAATAACAAGTAGCATATGTAGTAAGCTAAAAACTTTGCAGGACGCATGTCATATTTGGCCTTGGTAGGAATTTCTTTACCAAATGAGGAGTATGTGATACTACGGTTTTATGGTATTTTTGTCAAAACAAATTCTCCAAGTACTTTGAATAGAAATGTTAGGATTTCTAAGTCAGAACTATATCACACCCCTAAACAACTTAGTTAACATGATTGTCCTATTAAAATATTTTCCCACAAGCATAAGTGCATGTATATGGAACAAACTCCATGCAGGCTTCTATCTCAGAAATATTATGATCATGTCACTTCTTGAGAATGTAAAAATAAGTGTGTTTTTTTTCAAGTTGCATGGAGGCATTTGGTTCATCGAGTTTAATTTTAGTAATTAGAATTTAAATTTGTTTAAACTCAAGTCTGTAGGGAGATGAGGGAGGTGTTGCGCAAACCATTGTTTGTAGAGGAGAACTAAAGTATAGATGGCTTGGCTTGAACCAGAAGTTCAACTAGTCTTCTCTTGAGCCATCTGTCTTGTCCTCCTTCACGTCGGATCGCACGATGTAGTGCAACATGTTGGGGGAGGATCTCGAATGTGTGTATTAAGCTCGAGAGATCTCCCCCCACACTTATTCTTGTACCCATTTTATTTGATAGAAAAACAAAAGACAAAAACAAGAAATGGCTCTACCCGCTTTAACACTGGAAGCCTAAGTTTTATTATCAAAAATTATCATAATATTTTTTTTGTTTTGTTATTATTATTATATTTTTTATTTCATATGTTTTTTTATTTTACTATTTTTTTATATTTATATTTTTATTTTGTTCACCCAAGTTATTGCTCAACAAGGCTAAGATAAAATTTGCAACTATTACTAGCCTTGGTTTATGTCCATCAAAGATTACTTCCATTGCATATGAAAATAACTCAAAGTTCATTAACCAAGATTCAACACCATGTCAAATTTTGATTAAAGAAGGCTATTTTAACCTAAGCACCATGCTTAATTTAAAAAAGCCTATAGATGTATCATGCATGATAGACCCAAACTAGAGCTTTCATCATAACAAAGTAAGCATGAATTTATATTATTTTTTTTGAAGATAAATATGAGTAAAAAGAGTGGGTGATTATTACCTTTGCATACCTGAGTATACTTACCGGTAGCATATATATTGATGAACCTTTGATCTTGCTGCACAGTGGCTTGAGTGCACATGATCCTACTCAGGTGAGCAACAAGGCTTAAGCTACACACACAAATAGTGTGTATAGGCCATGGGCCTTGGTAACAAGCAGCAAAGGGGAGCATCCATTTTTTCTTCTTTTTTCTCTTTTTTTTTCTAACAGATACTCCTTTTTTCTTTTTTTTTCAATTTTCAAACTTCCCCTCTTTTAATTTTCTCTTATCTTTTTTTTTCTTCTATAGCTTTCTTTTTTTTCTCTTTTTTTAGCAAGAGTGAGCTAGCACTTTCTTAATAGAGATGGTCTTTGGTGTGTATAGAGCTTGTAGTGAGAATTTCACCATCCTCCCCACACTTGGACTTTTATGAAAAAGTCAAGTGTGCCATGTGTTTCTCCACCCAAGGCCATCAAAATATGCACTCGGTGCAGCTCAATGTTCTCTAGCATCTCATGTACCCTTGTTCTTCTCAGTCTTAACCTGAAATGGTTAGCAACCCGTAGAATACCCAAAGGTGCATGCTATCTTGACAACATGTTCTTGCTCTTTTTTTTTGTTATTACTGTTGAGAAGAGAAGTTGTGTTATAATTGTTACTACTACTATTATTTTTTTAATAGTAATATAATTCATATTTTTTTAAAAAAAAAATCTTTTTTATGATAATCGGGGTAACTCCCGGTAGTGCTTTATTTATGGTCATAAGCTTGACCGTGAAAACTTCATCTTGCAGCTTTCAATGGTGGTATAGTTCCCAACTTCACCACCAAGTGTTTAGCATCATCATTCTAGCTGCAAGGTTAGTACCACCATGGATGTACGAGATTTGCAACATCCACAACCATTCTCTTAAAAAGTTTGGGAACGAAGATCAAAAGATGGTTGGGATCCCCGTAAGAGCATGTGGCACTAAGATTGATGTCCATGGCATGGAAGTTTTGTTTCTCAAAAGATAAGTTATTTTTGAACATTATTGAATCTCGATGACTATCGAGAACAACGCTTGGATGGCCAGAGGGACATGACTTGGGTTCGAGTGAGGGTGAACTTCACTAGGAAGCCTAGTTGAAACAAACGGGGATATGAACTTCACTAGGAAGCCTAGTTGGATGGCCAGAGGGACACGACTTGGACACGACTTGGCCAGAGGACGTTCAATTCACTAGGAAGCCTAGTTGAAACAAACGGGGATATGAACTTCACCTCCTCGAATAGCTCATGGCTGGGATCTTGCTTCGTCATTGGGTTTTCTAAATAGGACATAGGAGCAGTGGAAGCATATCGTCCCAATTTTTCACTAAGGCTCCCCTAGGATTGTTTTTCTTAAAAAGCTTTTCTAAAGGGTAGCCTATAAGAGTTCAAATTTGAGGATGGCATAGATGTAGAAATCTAAGTGAACCTCGGTTTCGTCTACCATGATTGGCACGGCCCTAGCCATCCCACAATACTCGAAAATGAGTCCAAACGGACTTTTGAAGAGTCTATTGGTCGGGACTAGCGACATGTCGCTCAAATGGTATTTCACTAGGACTTCTGACATGATATTAGTCCCGACTGTGGGGTGGTAAAGGGCTTTTATGATAGTTCCCCTTAACGAGCAAGTCATGGTTGTGGAAGGTGGAAGAATCCAAATTGCTTCAGAAGAACGTTTCACTTCCATTAACCATTTTTTCAAAGGTTCTACTTTAGGGGAAACTTCATCATGCTGTTGACGGTGTATAGCGTCAACATTTAATAGTGCAATAAACATGATAAATGGTCAATCCACTTGTAATAGAGAAGTCTAGGGTTTTATCTAACAAATTCCATGAGTTTTGGTGAATTATTATTTTTCAAGATTGTTCCAGAAAACCACGGAAAAGGGCCTAACTATCAAACGGAGTAATGAAACTTAACCGCGATGGAAACATACACTATTGGGCTCTACAAGGATTAAGAAAACACCACGACAAAGCGGAGGCCCACAAGAAACATTGGAGGGCCGGCCGGCCCTATGGAAAATACCGGGCGGCCTCCCCCTGAAACGAAACCCTACGCCCTTCTGGAAGCTTCCTCCACCGCCTTTGAGGGTTAATATCCACCGTACCTTAAGTCGGTTTGATCAAACGGCTGTAGTGCATCCCACCGGGCTATAAATACAGGGCCAGACCCCCCTTCCTGGGGGCACCACATTATTATGGAGAGTAGAGGCGTCCCTCGAATGGATGACCTCTCACCTCTAGAGAATTAGGGCTAGACTTTCCAATATAGTAGATTAGTTCTAGTTGAGAGTTAGAGAGAGCGGCGCTACGCCCGGGTTCCGGAGGAGTCTTCGGAGGAGTCATCAGAGTTCTGGTATATCTTTGTATCTATTCTTGTAAGACTTATGGTTTAATATATTTCATCTTCCCTATTTACTTTTATACATTACATTTGATTGGTTAGTATAGTTGTTATACTTTAGCATAGGATCTCCGCCCGCATCGGGTGCTCTAGTTATTAATTGTGACTAGGGTAGTAATCGGTAGTGTAGACATGGCGTCTAGGCTATATAGGTTACCTGAGATTGCACCCAATTCAACATATAGTTGTGGTAGCCCCAGGTGGTGACAGCCCTGACGGCCGACGTATTCCACCATGTTAGGGTTGGTGTTTGTTGGACCGTAGTCGGAGCTTCCTAGTCCTTTCTCACCCGTTTCCATGATTAGTGTTCCGATGTCCCGAAGTGTTATTGTATGATTGCTATATCTATCCATGAATCAATTATTATAGAACCCCAGTAATAGAGAAGTATTTAGGAACCTTAAACTCTCCCGTTGTCCTCTCACTTTAGCTATCTACTCTTTTATCATAGAATTCTCCAGTGTGTATCATATATGCTTAATTCCTATCATCTATCATTTACCCCTACTTTAGTCTAGTTGGTGTATTAGTTAGTAGATACATGATGGTGAACTATCAATGTCTTTATCCATTGTTTCCCAGTGGTAAAATATAAATAACGATACCTGGAATACTCCCGATAAAATGTTACAATGGTTTTCTGTGCGCTTGCGGAATCCTTCATATTTTAATTGTGCATAAGAAATACCAACAAGCATTTTTGGCGCCGTTGCTGGGGAGACAATTGGCGTAAAGATTTTGATATTGATCTTGATATCTACTAATCTAGTCTGCCACTAGCTTTAGTAGGATTACCCCTGTTTTGTTGAGTTGTGGAATAAGCAGGATATCAACCGTTTCAACCTTCTAGCGAAATTCCACAAGAACAAGACATGAGAGATTTTAAAGATCTCAGGGTGCCTGAACATTCAAGATCCATCAACAATAGAGCCCTGCCATCTCACAGGTATGTATAAATATATATATTATTCTAACCATGTGTAGATTGGAGAAGAAAAGTCATCATCACATGAATTCAAAGTTCATCACATGTGACAAAGAAAAGACGCTGCATAACTCACAAACTCCATAGTGAGTCATGGTAAATTTGATCAAGAAAGGTGAGAAAGTCTTGCTCATGGACTTTAAATTTGATGAGTAGTTATCCTGTTGCATTCCACTGCATATTTACTTTGTACAATCTATGCATATACTCTATTTCATATCAAATCCACAGCATGTTTAGTTCCTTACATATATACAGGCCACTTGCATCTCTACTTACAACTGAAAAAACAATATTCTCACCATGTATGATCATGCTTTCATCTCTATTTAAGTAAATCTCTATGTGCTTTCATGCTACCTTTGTTTGCTATAGTATGCTTTGGTTTGGAAGTACTGGACATACTTTCATAGGCTTTTGAATTAAGCGTGGTGCTTAGGTTAAATAGTCTACCTTAATCAAATTAGACATGGAGTTTGGTTTGGTTATTGAACTAGAAATTGTTGTAGTAGACATTGGATATTTTATTGGACTAACCCCTACAGGAAACTCTCAAACTCAATTCGGGTAAGTCAAGAGATGAACTCACATCAAGAGAAGAATCAAGGCATGTGATGATGTCCAATAACTTTACACAAAAGGAAGACACAACTCATTCTCTATGAAAGAACTGTAATTATCAAAGTTTATACATTTAATCCTTTGTTGCAAGTTACCTTTGTCTTGAACCATATAAAAGTGCAGCTACCAATAAAATTTGTTAAAAGAAATCTATGCTAAAGTAATTCTAAAAGCTCATCCTTTTATTAGCATAGATGAAATTTGCATGAATTATAGACCATAACCCACAACCTAAATTTGTTGCAATCCTTCGGGTATGTGTCCACTAACATTTATGCAGGAAAGAAAGAATAAATGTCTAATCATGGTTCAAAACGAAAAAAAAAGAAGAACAAGTGTAAAAAGAAAGGACTAAGATGGAAAAAAATAGATGAAAGAACATTTAAACACCTTCTACACTTCACCGTGATAGTGGACCAATCACCCTGCAAGACATAAGGTACGTTTATCCAAGCCTCATGCAACTTTAAGTTACATTCAGCATCTTATAGCATATTGCTAATTTCTTGGTTATCCTTACCATATTCATGTTTAATTTGCTAAAACTTAAAAATAAATAAAATACTCTTTTGGTTCACCTACATATTTTTGGTTCTATTTGAATAAATATCTTTAGTTTTTTGAACTTTCTTACTCTATTATAAATATGCTTTAGAATACTACTTAAACATTATAACATCAAAGCGTATTTGTATAAGAATTTGGTTGTATATATAGACTATCCTCTACTCTATAAAAATGTTTAAATCATATTAGGAGACTTCATAGAACCAAATCAAGGTTAGAGGTATTCTTCAAATTTATATCTTTGCCTTAACCTTGTTTGAAAAATTTGAAATAATGGTGAATCATTTAAAATACGGGCTACAAGTTAATCTTTAACTCCTTGGCAAACACTATCCATACTTTAAATAAATAGTATATTCCTTTGGGTATGTGTTGTCTACTAATGCCTTGTAGAGAAGAAATAATGAGAGAAACAGAAGTTTGGAAGAGTGAGAAAGGAGTACAACATATGAGACAAGATGCTAATAAACGACTTAAGATGCCATTGAATTTTATCTACCTTCTACCACATGGTGTCTTCATGCTCCAGTAATAAAGGTAACATCTTAAAGGTAAGTGGTCATTATTTCCTCTTAATCTTGGAGTACACATCATAACACCATTCTCTTGATCTCAATCTTAACCAAATGAGCTCAAATATGATATATCTTATTTTTGGAAGATGGTAGTCATCATGTTAATCTTGATAACTTATAAAGATGAATAATCCTTCCATGGGTTAAGTAACTCCACTCCTTTATCTCATAAGCTTAAATGCCATATTTATACTTTTGATATTCTCACCCAAGATATAAATGAACAATGTGAAAAGACATCAATCTTATTGTGCCTAAGGTTAGAGAATGAATAAATTTCTAGTTCCGTTGGTGTTTTCCCACCAATAGAGCCCATGCACTTGATCTCTACCTCGTCTTTATGAGCAGAATACACTTCAAGCAAAGTGTGGGAAGATTCCCTAAATTCTACAAGTGGAAGCTCTCAACCAATGACAATAATGCATATAAGAGTGGCTTCGAGATACTAACAAAAAGAAAGGAAGAAGGTGGCATCACCATTGAAAGCGCCACTAGTGGAGACACCTCCTCAATCCTCATCCTTAGGAGCAAACCAAAGTACTCGATTAATGAACTACTGCAAGAAGTCCAGTTCGAAGGACTCAAAACGTCGAACCCTCGCCGTGAGGTAACAACGGTAGTTATCCATATTTACTCTCTTGCATTGCATGATCTATTTTCTCTTCAGTATGTTTGCTTTTCTATATTAGTATTGCATACAAAACAACAAATATAAATAGGTGTGCATTAGGCTATATTTATGCATCTTAAAAACTCAAAGCCCCATGTGAAACTCTTGTGGTATAAAAACTATAGGAGTGCTCACTGTGGTGGCCTACAAAATAAAAATATATATATCATGCGTGTGTACTTTCTGCATATAAACCCATAAAATCCAAAAATATTAACTGAGCATCCTGCTGCAATACTGGTATCATAAAATATCTTAAAACCTCCACAACACCCAATCCTCCAAAAATGGCTAATCATTAACTTCTTATCCTAATACCATTCCACGAGTTTTGGTGTTTTGTGAGAGCTTTCTGCAGGATGACTCCAAGAGCCAGCTCACCTAGGTATCTTCATCCTCATCACTCGAAGAACATCTTTCCGATACACAGCTAACCCCTGTGCGAAGGAAGTAACTTCATAGGTGATGAGATTGAAGTATTTCTAACAACATTTGCTCTTACAAACATGAGCTCCTCTGTGAGGACCACTCAGCTTCAACGCTCAACTACGATAACATCCAGCTTGGGGGAGAGCATCCCCTAGTTATTAGGTAAGTATACCTATGCGATTATCAAGTCTGTCTTATAGTCATAAAATACCAAAAATATGTGAGCACATGAAGGTCCATGTCTGTAGAGTCTTTTGAGAGTCCAAAAGAAATAAAAAGATGAATAACAATTAAAACCAAATAAAGATACTTTAGCTATTTATTAAGGTGTGATCATAGAGTGTGTTTACAATTCTGTCTAGCTTGTTAAGAGTCAAACAAAAACTGAAGAACAATAAAATTTTGTCTTGGAGATGATGAATAGTTGCTCTGTCGTAATTCCTTTCAAGTGTCTAGTTTTCAACCTTAAATTCTCTCGAGTTTTGGATATGACTGTTTTGATATAAGAATTTACTCTGAACCTAAAACTTATGGAGGCATATGCTTAAGCTAAATCTAGGTGATTGAGGGATATGATATGAGAAAGTCTGAGTTGCTATTTATCTTATTCCTAAACGATACTAAGTTCTGGAGATTTATCTTTTAAAAAACTAAAAATCTTACATGATGAGCTCTTGTATGACACAGTTTGAATTCCTACCAAAGCCAAATATGATATATATTTAGAATAGGAAAACCTTTGTTCATTCATGCTGCTTGTTTTGCATTGAGTTCAGTCAACCTTTGTGTATACCTTATGAGAGTCTTGTCATGCTTTTAAAATCAAGATCATTTACACACTCCACCTACATATGCATTACTCCTACTCTAGGAGTAAGCGCAATCATTTTTCCACTTTCATCTAGATCCACCTTAAAAATGTTTCTCCTACACTGGGAGTAAACACCAAAAATATACTATACCCCATAGGACAACCCTTAAATGCTCCAAGTTCCTATCGTTATCTCTCTAATCATTTTTGTATTCAAAGGAATGCATGTGGCTATGCAAAAGAAAAAGTACTGATAAAAAGAGAGAAGGGGAGTAAAAAAATGGACAAGTGTCCAAGCAATTAAAATAGTAGGTATTTAGATTCTTGCCTCCCTGAAAGGAAAAAAAGAAAAAAAAGAGAGAAAGAAGAAAAAGAGTAAAGATAGCCCATGTTTTCCTGTGGAAGTTCTAAGTGCAAGAGAGAGAGATTTATTTTCAAAAAGCATAAGTATAATTAAGATTAGTCACCATATATTCACCTATCCACCATATTCCATACACATGCACATCTTGGTTTGATTGTATGACTTGATTCTCTTTGGATCCATTGTTTGACTTTACAATATATGAATTGCAAGTATGCTCATCCTTGTTTAATGCCACTCCTATGAGCTCCACTATAATCATTAGTTGTAGGAGGGCATGATAATATAAATGCCTCAAGTGAGATCCATAAATACCACATATTAAGAGACTTGAGGGTGTCATACAATTAAGCTCTGAGTTTTATTTCGAAAACTTACAAAAACTCCAGAATATTGGTTGAGTGAAGAGTTTGAGATATAGTGCTTGACTTGATTGTTCTATCTTTCAATTACTCAAGACCCACGCTAAAGTTGAAAAGCTCCATAGTTAAAGGTAAAATGGATAAGTTTGAAAGTTAGAGCAGTTTTGTCTAATCCGAAGGAGAATTTTTATTTGAAGGCATGTGTACTTTTGAGGAGTGAAAGCATTGAAGCAACTCCTGATCCAAATTTATTAGTTAGGCTTTGCTAAGGGACTAGCAAAGGGTAAGCTTGGGGGAGCTTGTTGATGGTGGATAGCGTCAACATTTAATAGTGCAATAAACATGATAAATGGTCAATCCACTTGCAAATAGAGAAGTCTAGGGTTTTATCTAACAAATTCCATGAGTTTTGGTGAATTTTTATTTTTCAGGATTGTTCCAGAAAACCACGGAAAAGGGCCTAACTATCAAACGGAGTAATGAAACTTAACCGCAATGGAAACATACACTATTGGGCTCTACAAGGATCAAAAAAACACCACGACAAAGCGGAGGCCCAGAGGAAACACTGAAGGGCCGGCGGGCCCTATGGAAAATACCGAGCGGCCTCCCCCTGAAATGAAACCCTACACCCTTCTGGAAGCTTCCTCCACCGCCTTTGAGGGTTAATATCCACCGTACCTTAAGTCGGTTTGATCAAACGGCTGTAGTGCATCCCACCGGGCCATAAATACAGGGCCAGACCCCCCTCCCTGGAGGCACCACATTATTATAGGGATGTAGAGGCGTCCCTCGAATGGATGACCTCTCACCTCTAGAGAATTAGGGCTGGACTTTCCAATATAGTAGATTAGTTCTAGTTGAGAGTTAGAGAGAGCAGCGCTACGCCCGGGTTCCGGAGGAGTCTTCGAAGGAGTCGTCAGAGTTCTGGTATATCTTTGTATCTATTCTTGTAAGACTTATGCTTTAATATATTTTATCTTCTCTATTTACTTTTATGCATTACATTTGATTGGTTAGTATAGTTGTTATACTTTAGCATAGGATCTCCGCCTGTATTAGGTGCTCTAGTTATTAATTGTGACTAGGGTAGTATTTGGTAGTGTAGACATGGAGTCTAGGGTATATATTACCTAAGATTGCACCCAATCCAACATATAGTTGTGGTAGCCCCAATGGTGACAGCCCTGATGGCCAACGTATTCCACCATGTTAGGGTTGGTGTTTGTAGGACCGTAGTCAGAGCTTCCTAGTCCTTTCTCACCCATTTCCGTGACTAGTGTTCCGATGTCCCGAAGTGTTATTGTATGATTGCTATATCTATCCATGAATCAATTATTATAGAACCCCAGTAATAGAGAAGTATTTAGGAACCTTAAACTCTTCCGTTGTCCTCTCACTTTGGCTATCTACTCTTTTATCATAGAATTCTCCAGTGTGTGTCATATATGCTTAATTCCTATCATCTATCATTTACCCCTACTTTAGTCTAGTTGGTGTATTAGTTAGTAGATACATGATGGTGAACTATCAATGTCTTTATCCATTGTTTCCTAGTGGTAAAATATAAATAACGATACCTGGAATCCTCCCGGTAAAATGCTACAATGGTTTTCTGTGCACTTGCGGAATCCTTCATATTTTAATTGTGCATAAGAAATACCAACACATGCCCAAAATGCCACTAGGTATTGCCGTAATCCTCGAATTGGATGAGAAACTTTGATGGTTGAATTACGCCTTCCTTCGGTGTTCCTGGTTCGGGTGAGGGCTCTATGGATGTAACGGGGTTGTTTTTGATAAAGGAGGGCTCCTCAAAACTTGGCATGACTCTTTCCTAGAGGGATCTAGTTTCTATAGTGGAAAAAGGGATGTGGGACAAGGATTTTCTTTTATACTGCCATAGTTTTTTTTTGTGTAACCGACCCTTTGGTGGTCATGCCAAGGCATAGGGCAACTTCTGTGTCAAGACCCGAATAAAAGAGTTGAAACAACACAACATTGGGTAAAGATAAGTGTGGGCTAGAGTGTATTAACACTAAAAATCTAGCCCAAGTTGCACCTATGGACTCCTTCTTGGCTTCTCAAGGTCGAGGATTGCCCTTGGTAGAGAGACGATACAAGACATAGGGAGGAATGTAAGACAAAAAATTATCTTTTAAGTCCTTCCTAGTCTCTATTCGTGCATCCTACGGCAAGCGTGTATTGTTGCTCTGGCTCCCCCATGAGAGAGAACGGAAACAATTTCTAATTTAAAATTTTCCTCAAAATCTCACAAGTAATTGCTCGAGTTTTCATTATCATGCCCCGAGAAGGGTCGTGCCTAAACCATAGCTATCAAGCGAGGGTGGAGTTCGTAGCTAGATGAAAGTTTTAGTTTTGGAGGAAAATGGTGGCTCAGAGAACTCCCCCTTTGTAGCAGAATGTTTTTGAATAGGAGTGGAATTCATGGTCAATGGGATGTGGGTGGAATTTTTTTGGTAAAGAATAAAAAAATAAAAGATACAGATACGAGGACGAACTAGGTTCGAAGGAAATACAGCAACCGTTCCCCGGCAACGGTGCCAGAAATGCTTGTTGTTATTACTTAACGCAATGCGAAAGAATCCGCAAGTGCACGGAATTACTGTCGTAGCACTTCACCCGGAAGTATTCAGGGTATCGTATTTATACGAGGAACGGAGGTATTTCTTCTAACTAGCTCGTCTAAGGACCATACAAGGGTAGAGTTGAAAAGGAGTAGTGAGGTTCTTCTATGATTTAGGGTCTCTACACGGAGGTAACCATGCTTACTACACTCTTGCTTCGAGCACCGGATCGCACCTAGTCTGCTAGGTGATGCCGGCCTATAACTCTACGCCACACCCGAACGTGGGGGAATACAAGGGATGCTAGGGCTGTCACCACCTAACACCTACCCCTCACCCATGGAGTGTGAGGCAAACGAGGGTAGCCTCTAGCCTAGACACCATGTCTACACTATCGACTACTACTCTAGTGTCGTACAGGGCTATCCGTCTTTATCAGGGACCCTCTACTAGAGCATCCGCTACTAAGTCAAGTAACAGACAACGAACCCACAAGAATGTAATGCACCAGATAACATGAATAGAGACTCACCACCATAGTTGAACACGAACCTTATACTCTAAGTAGTACATGGCCGTAGAGGTACACGTTGAGAGGGAGCCGACACGTCCGGCACTCCATCTCCTTATCCGGAGACACCGAATCCAAGACGAGAGGTGGCAGACACGCCCGAACCTCCTCTCTACTTTCCCTCACTCGCTCTCTACACTACAACTAGCTAGGCTAGCTAGGGCCTAAGCCCCTATGAAGTGAACCTCTTGTGTGTGCTCTTGCCCCTTGGTGGTTGGTTTATTGGTTGATGGAATGAGGAGAGGGGGAGGCCTCCTTTTATAAGTGAGGTAGAGGGGTTCTTTGCATTTTTCCACCAAACCAACATTTCTAGATACAATGAACCTGAACCCCCTGCGCCACCGCTTTTGGAACGTCGGTGGGAGGCAACCGACCAAAGCTGGGCCCGTTTAGGCTTGCTGGTTGTGCGCCCACACCAGGGCGCGGCCACACCCTGGTGGGCTCCAGTCAGGCCCATATTTGGTGAGCACGTCGGCCTTGTCGTTAGCTTTCTGAAAAGTCATGGATCACTGAAAACGGAGTCCGGATGCATCCTGGGCGTCCAATTTACCGAAGACTACTCCTGCTGCCCGGACTAGATTCGAGACTTGTTTGGGCTTTCACTTCTTGGGCTCATGCTTGATGTTTGTATCTATGTTTGGGACCCAGATACTCTGGTAACTAGGCCACTCATTCTTTGAGCCTTTTTATGTATATTTTGTAGCCCTTTGTATGTATATTTTCATGTATTTTCGGTATGTCCTCCTGCAAGTGGTAAATCACCAAAACTTGTGGAACTGATTAGTTATAAGCCCCAACTCTAAGTTTGGTGATCATGTATGTTTATTTTATGCGAGTGTTGGCGGTTATGTTTATGAGTTAAGGACCGCCAACATACCTTTAAAGCCTTGCTCGAGGATGCGCAAGAGGCAAGTGTAGGGGAGTTTGTTGGCAGTCCTTAACTCATAAACATAACCGCCAACACTCACATAAAATAAAGATCATATGAACACCAAACTTAGAGTTAGGGCCTATAACTAATCAATTGCACATGTTTTGGTGATTCACCACTTGCAGAGGACATGCCGGAATACATGAAAATATACACATAAAGGGCTACAAAATATACATAAAAAGGCTCAAAGAATGAGTGGCCCAGTCACTGGAATAGCTGGGTCCTAAGCATAGATACAAACACCAAGCATGAGCCCAAGAAGCGAAAGCCTGAACAAATCTCGAATCCAGTCCAGGCTACAGGAGCATTCCTCGGTAAATTAGACGCCCAGATGCATCCAGACTCCGTTGTTAGTGATCCAAGACTTTTTGGAAAGCTAACGATGAGGCCGACATGCTCACCAAAGATGGGCCTGATTGGAGCCCATTGGGGTGCACCCGCACCCCAGTGCGGCCACACCACCAGCAGCCCAGCTCGGCCCAAGCTTTGGTCGGTTGTTTTCCACCACCTTCCCAATGTTGGTCTGCAGGGGCATCCAGGTTCAATGTATCCAGAGAGGTCGGTTTGGTGGAATCATGCAAAGAGCCCCCTCCACCTCACTTATAAAAGGAGGCCTCCCCATCTCCTCATTTCATCAACAAATCAACCAACCACCAAGAGGCAAGAGCACACATAATAGCTTCACTTCATAGGTGCCTAGGCCCTAGGCCTAGGCCCTAGCTAGCCTAGCTAGTTGTAGTATAGGGAGTGAGTGAGGGAAAGTAGAGAGGAGATTCGGGCGTGTCTACCACCTCTCGTCTTGGATTCAGTGTCTCTGGGTTGAGGAGACGGAGTGCCGGGCGTGTCGGCTCCCTCTCAACGTGTACCTCTATGGACACGTACTAGTTGGAGTATAAGGTCCATGTTCAACTACGGGGGTGAGTATCTATTTGTGTTGTCTTGTGCATTACATTCTTGCGGGTTCATTGTCTGTTACTTAACTTAATAGTGGATGCTCTAGCAGAGGGTCCCTGATAAAGACGGATAGCCCTATACAACACTAGAGTAGTAGTCGCTAGCATATATGTGGTGTCTAGGCTAGAGGCTACCCTCGTTTGCCTCACACTCCATGGATGAGGGGTAGGTGGTAGGTGGTGACAGCCCTAGCATCCTTTGGATTCCCCACGTTCGGGTGTGGCGTAGAGTTATAGGCCGGCATCACCTAACTGACTAGGTGCGATCCGGTGCCCAAAGCAAGAGTGTAGTAAGCAAGGTTATCTTCGTGTAGAGACCTCCTAAATCATAGAAGAACCTCACTACCCCTTTTCAACTCTACCCTTGTGTGGTCCTTGGATGAGCCGGTTAGAAGAAATACCTCCGTTCCCCCGTGGAAATACGATACCTTGAATACTTTCGGGGTGAAGTGCTACGACGGTAATTCCGTGCGCTTATGGATTCTTTTTCGCATTGTGTTAAGAAATACCAACAATGGTGCTGGGGTGATGAGTTCGGTTGTCGATAGAGTGTTTGAAGGAGAAATGGTAAAGAGTTGAGCCGTCCTTTGAGTGACTCTAGATTCTTGGTGACGCTTTGTCGGCAACTTGAACCTCGTCAAACACTATCCTGTTTTCATCCATAACAGGGAAAAACAAGCAAAGTAATCCTGCATGACCAGTGGTTACTACACAGATATATCATCATGAACATGTTCCAATAGATCCTTTTAACCTAGTGCCTTCCCAAGCAATGGCGCCTTTAAATGCTTGTTAGCATTTCTTAGCGTCATCACTAGTTTTACATTCTCAGCAATAGTGCCAGGAATGCTTGTGGGCATTTGTTGATGGCTGTTAATGACCAAATTTACCCATCAACTAACTCCCCAAAAGAGGCACATTTGTGATCACCAACATAGACCTAGGGTGTACACTAACGGAATTCTATGAGTTTTGGTGAATCTATGTTTCTCTGGTACATATTGAAAAAGCTATAAAAAGGACCAATATTTTAGATTACAAGCACCTCAAATGATGAATTGGACTGCACCATCGTGAAGAGCTCGTCGAGATGATCGAAACAGACATATCATTTACTATTTTCGGAGTTTCAGATGAAAAGATATCAATTCCACGACGAAGGCTGCACTAGAGGACTCCAAGAAACACAAGAAGACACCACGCCGAAGTGGACCGCGAGCGGCCCCAGAGGGGGACTGGCTGGTCTCCTCCTGGACCGGCCGGTCAAGCCCAGTGCCCAATCGCGGCCCACTTCGACCCACGAGCTCCACCACCTTAGGGTTTCAATCTGAGCCGTCTGTCAAAGTCGGTTTGATCCAAGGGCTCATGTTCATCCCACCGGGCTATAAAAGGAGGGCAGGACCCCCCGAGGGAGGCACACATTCATTTGCTATTATCTCAAACCCTAACCGGGAGGTGTCCCTTGAATGGATAATCTCTTAAGAGCCAGCCATCAAGAGAAGTTTAGTCCTCTCTAGGATCTAGTCTTTTAGATAATAGTGAGATGGAGAGTGAGGGAAGAGTTAGGAGGAGGTGCCGGCCTGTCGGTGCCCTCTCTACGGCTTGTACCTTGGCGGGATCAAACTCTATTTGAGCTTGCTCCTGGGATGTCTCTGGTGATCAACTTCTGAAGCAAGTAAGTTCTATGCCTATATTATTTATCTGGATCACGACTCTCTTTGAGTGCTTTATTCTCTTCCTAGGGGGAGTAGAGTGTTATCGTAGGTTTAAGCATGGTGCTTAGGCTTAAGATAATCGTGGATGCACCCTATATTCCGGATTTAGTGGTAGCTCGTGGAGGTGACTTTATAGCTCCGTTGAATCCTATGTATCCCACTATCCCATTTGTGGGCCCAAGTAGGACGCGGTTGCTAAGGAGATCAACATCTTATGTCGGTGTCTCTCCTTATGTAATGTCCCCAGTTAGCAATAGAATGCATAGACTTGCCCAAGTTAGAAGAAGAGAACCATAGTTATCCTCTCTACTCTCCTATTATCATTAACTTTGACTGCTTCTCTCAACCACATTAATTGTCTCCCTAGTTATACTTTAGTTCTATCTTAATCTAATCTCTACTTTCACCTTATTATTACCCCTAGTTAAGTTAGACCGTAGTTGATCTCACACGTTTCTCAGTGGAACAAAACCTAGAATACTTCTAGGATAAAGCTACAACGGTATCCATGCACTTGCGGATTATTCAGCGGGCGTTAACAGATATCTACAAGCTTTTTGGCGCCGTTGCTGGGGAAATGGTTTGCTGAGTTGACTACGAACCTAGCTTAACTTTTTCTTTTCTTTTATCCTTTACTCCTTTCTTCTTTCTTTCATTCTTTTCTTTTCTTTTTAAATTTTGGTTTAGCATGAGTCACACTCCTATCAATCAATATGCTAAACCCACGAGCGCAAGCTTTAGGCCACTGAAATCTTTACAGCCAATCTTAGCACATGGTTATGAGCTGCGCTCGTGTTGGATAGACTTTATTCAAAAACAATCCTTCTTGGGAGAAAGCGATGAAAACCCATACTCGCTCCTACGGGAGTTCTTACTGAGATGTGCATGCTTTCGCACTACTGGCATGTCTGATAAGACTTTACAATGGAAGCTCTTTCTGTTCTCTTTAACGGAAAAAGCTAAATATTGGTACAACAAAACCGTAGGAAGTATGCAAGGAGATTGGGAATTGCTATGTTCTGAATTTCAAACCAAATTCTTTCCCATCTCTAACGTGATTGATCTTCAGAAGAGGTTCTACGCTTTAAACAACTAGAGGAGGAATCTCTAGAAACATCATGGGATCGCATTAATGATCTCCTCACTACAGGCCCTGACCTTTCCATTCCAGACCCGGTGTTGCTTCAACACTTTTACCTAGGCCTTAGTAAGGATTCTAAGCAGTTCCTTGATATAGTTACTAGAGGATCTTTTCTTCATTCGCCCACTAGTGAAGCAAGGTCTTTACTTGATAAACTTTGTGGAAGGACACCTTGCCCTAGCATTCAATATGAGCCTCCCGAGAAAGAGAAGGAATTGTTTCCTAGACGACAAGAGAAAGTTTCGATAGCTAAATCACACTTATTCCAATCCCAACATTTAGCTATCAGTCCCGAACCATCCATATCCTAAAATCCACCAAGTGTAGAAGAAATTCAACCTTTGGAGGATAATCCTTTTTATGTTGATGCCGGAAAGAACCTAAACTTCCAGGCTTACAAGAGACCTTCGAGTGAATATAATTCAAATCCTCTCGAGAGGGAATCTCTTAGAAAGCATCTTCTTCAGGAAGAATTCAAGGATGGCATGTCTAATGATGTCATAGAAGGAGAGCCAAGTCAATTTGATTCTAATTCTATCTTCTCTCCAATGCTCACAATAGATGTCTTACATGAACCCATCTTTAAACCCATCCTTGACTCTAAAGAATCCCTTGGCACTCATTCTCCTAAGTCTCATGATGACCCTAGAGATCCATTAAGACCCTTAGAGCATAGGAATCATGATAGACTTGAGGATGACCAAGAAGTGCTACAATAGTGGTTGGAATGTGTAGAATGGATGAACCATAAAGAAGCCTCAATTGAATCCAGCCTAGGCCTAGATCCAAATGATAAACCTATGACTCATCTAAGTTTAGAGGAAGCTTTTGATGAGACCAACTTGAGAGCCACCAATCCCAAGGAGATCTTGGACAATAATATGATTGATGCATGTCATAGGCATGAAATGAAGGAGACAATATTTTTGCCTATAGACATTCATAAAGACTCACCCTTGGAGATCGGTAAGGAAGATAACATCAATGAGCATGGAACCTACTACATAAAGACCCCATGAAAGCTATGCTCATATGACACATCTCCTGAATCTATTGGTCTCTCTACCATGATCACACACGAGATTTTTAAACCCCCTCATACATCCTGTTCCTAAAACCTTTAAAAGGGTGGTTATAGATACATATGTTTATCATAAATGTTGTAGATCTTGATGTGCGCATCTTGAGGTAGGTAGATAAAGATTGGTGTTGGAGGGGAAACCACTTCACCATCTTAAAGCATGATCCCAAGGTTTCTCAACAATGAGCTTTTGTACTAAAACTAGCACTTTTGGTAGACAACATGAACTCTTGCTGAACTGCCCTTGTGAATTGAGTATAGAGATATAATTATGAAAATATTCTTTCGGGTATTTTTGTCACTAACCATTTCAGGTTGGAAGCAAAAAGAATGAAGGATGATGGTGTAAGGTATGTCCAACCAATCATGCAACATCACATCCATCCAAACTTGATCTTACCTTGTAAGAACTCAAGTGTGGGGGATATACTTCTCTGAACAATCTTATGCCATTGAAAGGATCAAGATGCCCAAGACGGGGGTGAATTGGGCTTTTCTAAATTTAATCGCAATGGTAAAACCCTAGCGCTTAGCCCATTTCACCCCTAGTGCCTAAGTGTAGTCTTTATGACTCTAGAACATAAAAGTTATGCTCCCTAGGTTCCAAACCCTACTCTAGCATGGCAATTCTATCAATGTAAAGACATGAAGTAATTGCAAGAATGTAAATGCTCAAAGTAAAGAGAGGGAGAGGAACGCGGCGATGTTTTTCCGAGGTATCAGAGAGTCGGCACTCTCCACAAGTCCTCATTGGAGCACCCGCGCAAGGGTGTAGCTCCCCCTTGATCCGCGCAAGGATCAAGTGCTCTCTACGGGAAGATTCTTCGTCACTCCGATGCGGTGAATTCCCTAAAACCGCTCACAAGATGAGATGGGCCATCCACAATCATCACCAGATGATCACCACGCTCTCAATCGCCACCAAGACGTCTAGGTGATGCCGATCACCAAGAGTAATAAGCAAGAACTCTCACTTGACCAGACTAGCCCAATAAGATGAGTTGATGCACACTTGCTACTCTCTTTCCACTAATGAGGTCCTAAGCAATGGATTAGCAAATCTCTCAACCTCACTAGGGCTCTTGCACTCTAAGCACTCTCAAGGTGTTCTTCAGCAGTAGGAATGAGCAAGAGACCTCAAATGAATGACGTAAGAGAGTACATATACCCTCCACACAAACCTCCACATGAAGAGGTATTTCTGGCTGTTTTAAGGTTGACCCGACGCGTCCGTGGGGGTGACCGAACGTGTCCGGTCGGCAGTTAATGGCTAACTGTACCAGACGAATGTCAGCTTGACCGGACGC
Organism: Chrysopogon serrulatus; assembly: GCA_015844335.1. Classification (NCBI taxonomy): domain Eukaryota; kingdom Viridiplantae; phylum Streptophyta; class Magnoliopsida; order Poales; family Poaceae; genus Chrysopogon; species Chrysopogon serrulatus. The sequence continues at coordinate 386,786 of JADLZL010001381.1, forward strand.
TTGTCAGAGTCCGGTCCACCATGACCGGACGCGTCCGGTCAATATTTTCCCTCTCTAGACCTCTTTGGACAGTGACTGGACGCCCTAGCCCCAGCGCGCGATCGCTGCTGATCAGCGTCCGGTCCAACGTGGACCAGAGACTAATGGCACCGGAGTGTCCGGTCACCTGCCAGGGGGGAGAGTCCGGTCACTCTGGCACCCCACATACACTGACCGGACACATCCGGTCAGTTATGTGCCAGCGTCCGATCGAGCCAAAATGGTTCGAATGACTTCCGATTTCGCGACCTCTCGCATGGCTTCGATTCTACTGATCTTTGGGCCAATTCTAGGGCTGCCTAGGACTAGAATGAACAAGTGTGCACCACACCTAACTCACTAGACTCACCTAGGTCAAGTTACCCATTCAAAACCCTCTTAATAGTACGGCCAAAGGTAAAAAACAAAGTCCTAGCTACTCTAAGTGTCTCGCCAACACCAAACGACACTTAGAACTAGCCGTCCTTAACCTTGTCGTCCATCCTTTGAAAACCGAAAACGATCTCGATCGTCGGGGCATGAATACCATTGATTGCCCAATCAATCACCGTTATCGTGACCTAACTCAAATGGTTTCTGCAAAACACATGTTAGTCTCAATAATCTCACGTTGTCATTAATCACCGAAACCCACTAGGGGCCTAGATGCTTTAAATCTCCGCTTTTTGGTGATTGATGAGAACAACCTCGAGTATGAGAGTGAATTTGAGGTTTTCAACGAACTTGAATCGTATAAGCTATTTGACATTAAGAACAAAGAGGTTATTAAGCTTATACAATTCAAACCAACAAGTACTCAACGGAATATGAATGAAGCGCGAATACAAGAATCATAAGGCTCATTTAACAAAAGTAAAGCGTGAAAGCATGATAAATGAGCAACAACATGTGACATGATATAACATATATATATCAAGAGTAGAGAGCACAAGTCATGTGTAAACCACATGTCACATAATATATCACATATCCACATGTCAACCAAAAGCATGTATCATATGATACACAAAAGTAAAGCATGTATGCATGAGTGTCACACATCAAAAGAAGCAACTCCCCCTCACACACTCCCTCTATCTCACATACTCGACTCTCTCTCCCCCTTTGGCGTCAAGCACCAAAACCTAAGGCTCCTGAGGAGGTGGGACTGTAGACGACTCGGGTCCGGACGAGCGTGCGGTCATCTCAAACTGTGAGTAGTCTAGGGAGGACTCTGAACTGTCACTCAGCTGAGCCTCTGACTAACCCTCAGGCTGTGTTCTCTGCGCAGTGGAGCGATGCAGGTCAGCTCAACTGGTCCGCTGCTGTGTCTCGGTGGTAGCGGCCCCGACCTCGTGGCTCAAGTAGGTGGAATAGAAGGTGTAGGAGCCACTGACACTAAGACTGCCTCTGTCACTGTAGCTGTAGCGATCACCGCCTTGGTTTTGGAGCCTCTGAGGTAGGAACAATCTGAGGAGGCGAGCTCACTGGCACAGTAGCAGGAATTGTAACTGAAACCTCTGGTGCAGTACTAACAAGAGGAGGCTGACTCAACGGAGGCTCTGACGAAGCAACCGAGGATGGGTGAGTCTCTGTAGTAGTAGTGAGTGGTGCACCCGTCGACGAAACCGGTCCCTGAAGGTGGGTCGGTGTGGGGAAGTCGGTGATCTCGGCCAGTAGAATGGGCACCGAGAGCTGGGTCACTAGCACCGAAGATGTAGGAGGTGGATGAAGCCTGTATGAATCAGTGTGTACCCTGCCCCTTGAGAAGCGAAGAACTGCGGAATCTACTAGGGCGGTGAGCTAAACGGTGCCGACACTCCCTGACTCTGAAGTCCTCTAGACTGTAACGCTAGAGCCAGGGGTGTAGAACTGGAGGGTCCGCCGAGCTGAGTAGAGGTGAAGTCAAAGGCGAGAACCCCAGTGTGCCTCACGTGCTCCATAAAGGCAAAAGACTGACGGTGAAGCTCCTGAGCCTGCTGCTGGGTCTGATGGAAAAGAGTCTGAGTCTCAAGCTGTGACTGAAGTAGCTACTACTAGAGCTCTGACTGACGAGCATGAAGGGCTGCAGTGTCGGCTGCCTATTGCTGCTGAATCTGCTAAAGCTCTTGCCCCTGCCTCTCTGAAGACTGAGTAAGGCGGTCAAGTAGTGCAAGCAGGGCGGGACTCTCACTAGAGCCTGAACCACTAGCCTCGGCGCCGTGAGCTCGTGGAGGCATCCTCGGAGGGGGGCATAGTCACTGTCAGAACTATCCATAGGAATCTCCTCAACAATATCTGTCGACTCAGTCTCCATCTGTGTAAGCTCTACCTATGCAAGGGCCTCAACGGCCTCGTCCTGCTACTCCTCAGTCTCTGCAATAGGTGGTCTCTGTCCTGGCACTCTCGTGGCCCTGTTGCCCAGACGGGCTCCAACAAGCTGGCTCATGTTGTATATAGGGAAGGAAGTGGGAGTCTGCCTAAACTCTGTAAGTGCTGCTAGAGGGAAGGGGAAATCAGACACTGTAGGATCACACACATCAAGTGAGCAAAAGGCAACTGTCTACGCGTCTTGAATCCCTCAGTGATCGTGTCCTCCATCTCTAAAACAATGACATCTCAGATGTCAAAGGCAGTTTGAGTCGAGAGGTAGTACACTAGCCATTGCTGAATCTTGGTGATCGTCTCTGTTTCCGATCCTAGGTAGAAGTGTCCTCCTTATGACCTCGTTCAGGACGCGGGCCGTAGGGGTGAGATCCCTAGGTAGACGGCGCGAACCCGGTCCGAACGGCTCTCTAAAGATGTGCCGGGCCTTCTCAATAGGCAGCTCCTCTCCACCATGAGGGCGACGAGGGGGCTCAGTGTGACCGTAGCAGGACTGGTGGAGGAGGGTGTCGGACGGTGCTATGCCAAGAAGCTCGTGAGCACGAGGACTGTAGAGTCTGAACGACCAGCCACCAAACGTGAAGTGAATGAACGTGTGGCCTAGGTCGATTCAAAGAGAGGCGTAGAATTCACGAACCCAGGAATCCACGTACGCACCAGGTAACCCAATCAAGTCTATCGGGCCAGGGAGGTAAGTGAGTGAAGGCCTGATCGCCTCGCCTGTAGCTGCAACAACTCTGTCTAGGGGGCAAACTCGCAGGGGGAGCGAATCTCTACACTCGCTATTGATGTAAGCTCTGTTGAAGTCCTCCCCGCAACACGGTGTAGAAGCCCCTCTGCTGCCCTGGGGTCACGTTCCGGTGGGAATCACTGGTCGAAGTCCACACACCTCAAGTCCTAAACTCAACGGGCATTGGCGGCCCGCAAGTCTAAGTGCACCACGGGAGCGGGGACACGTGGCGTAGGAGGAGGGCGTCCACCACGACGCTGAGTCTCAGCTCTAGGGGAGACCTGAGAGTGAGTGCGTGAAGAACGGTGGCGTGGTGGGACCTAAGGCTGCTTCTCTGTGTCCTCGGGCTGCTCAACTGCCTCTGCCTCTGCCTGCTCTGCTGGCTCTGCCGGAGCTGAACTATCGGCCTCTGCACCACCAAGGTCGGGGGCTAAGTCTGTGATCCGGTACTGTACACCCTCGATCATCACCGTGCACGGTGCGCCGCGGACGAGTGGGGGTGCGGCGCATGAGCTATGAAGCTGGGTTTCGCTCGTGGATCCTCACGCCACATGAACCCCCATGCTCAGCAATTGTTCTTGTGTTCGCTATCGCTAGAAGCCTCTCTGCCTCGGTGTTCAGCATCTTCCGCTTCTTCTTGCTATAGACCTTTGCCTTCTCCTTCAGTGGAGAAGGAGGAGGAGGTGGGTCGGGAGCACCGCCAACATTCTTGCATCTAGCCATCACTGATCAAGCAAGATGAACTGCAACGCTGACACAAGGCAAGAGCAACTGTCACTGAAATAGCAAATCCCCTGAACGACTGACACGTGAGCCAACTGCCAAGAACCACTGCCAAGACACTGTCAAAACAAGAACTCTCCCTGAGTGAAAGACCAACTGTCACTGAGCAATCACACTGTCACTCAAGAGGCTTGGCCTCTGTTCCGTACTCACGGGCTTGGCCCCGAGTTCAACTGTCACTGCCCCACGGTCAAGACAAACTCACTCAGCCAACCAACTCACGACTCGCTGCAACATATGGAAATGGAAGTATATATAAGCAATCATATGCACTAGAGAAGCAAAGCCCTAACAGAAGCAAGCACGAAGATAAGGACGGAGAAGAACGGCTTGCTACCTTAGGAGAGAGCAGAGAACCAACGAGAAGGGGTAAGATGACATGGCGGGGCACCATGACTCAACAGGGATCACTGCAAATTGAAGAGGGTGAGTGAATGGCAGCGAGACAGCAAACAAGGTGCATTGGCGCAATTCATCGAACACACATGGCGGCGGGGAATGGCGCACCAAGGATGAGGCGAGCTAGCCGAGGAACACACCGGGGAAGAACCAGACTGCGAAGACACCAGCGAGAGCAGCGAGCAGTAGGTCCCTGCGGTGGCAACGGTGCACGATGGAGCCGATGAGGGCGGAGCGGCGAGCGCGGGCAGCCAGGGAGCGGTGAGCGCTGGGCGCAACGGACCGGACGCCTGTGTACGGGCGGTGTGGGCGTGCTCCGGCGGAATCGCTGTGAGCAGACGACGGCGCACGGATGAGGGCAGCGTGGCACGATTAGGGTTAGGAGACGGCGGTGGCGGCGGTTGGCGAGAAGAAGACAGCGACGGTGCGCGAGAGGAAGTGAGGAAGAAGGAGGAAAAAGGGTGGGCCCCACGTGTCATAAGAAGAATTCATTGCGCTCCTTAAAGTGCGACCGGACGTGTCCTCTGGTCGACCGGATGCTGGAACAGCAGCGTCCGGTCGCACACCAGAGAGCTCCAAATCGGCCAAAATTTGATGAACGCTGGCCGTCCGTTGTTGACCGACGGTCCTCGAGTCTGGTCACCTCCCTGCCTTCGACCGGACGACGCGTGAAGCTTCATTGACCGGACGCTTCGGTGGCAAATTTCCATTTTGTACTGACCGGACGCACTGTTTTAGAGTTCGGTCCACCGTCCGATCCAGCGTCCGGTGCTCCTCTGAGTGCTGTTTCTTGCTGATTTCTTTGTGCCGAACTTTCCCAACCTTGTCCCAACTTTGCAAGATTCAAATAAACACTAAATTGGGACTGGTGTGGGATGCCTCTCTCAAACCCTTAAATTTGAATATATTTTGCCTTAGGCTATATGCATTTTAGCAAACATAGGCGATAAGAACGAACGAGGAGAGATCGTATGGCCACCAAATAGGGTATATAACCAATAGAAGCGTCGAATGCTCCCCCTATCGGTGGACGAACACAGTGGATACTCAAGCTTAACGGAAAAGAAACGACAAAAAAACACACATGCAAATGCAATGCATTACTTGAAATTGAATCTAGTCGCTTGTCAAGTTTGTCCTTGGTTAAGCTTCTTCACACGTTTTAGGGCGGTTATCTTAACCAAGTTAGCCAAGCTCTATGTGCAATACAAGAATTAGACATGATTATATTACAAATGCAATGCAATCGACAACACAAGCTCATCTTTTAGTGAAGTTACTTAGATCAAGAACATTAAGCTCATTCCTCAACTTGAAAAACCGTGCTTCATCTAAAGGTTTTGTGAAGATATCCGCCAATTGATCTTCCGTCCTTACTCCCTCTAAAGATATATCTCCTTTTGCAGCATGATCTCTAAGGAAGTGATGATGGATATTGATGTGCTTGGTGCGAGAGTATTGAACCGGGTTGTTAGCAAGTTTTACAGCACTCTCATTATCACACAACAAAGGTACCCCTTTTAGAACTACACCATAGTCTAGAAGGGTTTGCATCATATAAAAGGATTTGTGCACAACAAGCTCCCGCGGCTATGTACTCCACCTCGACGGTTGACAATGTCACACTATTTTGTTTCTTTGAGGACCAAGACACTAGTGATCTACCAAGCAAATAGCACCCTCTAGATGTGCTTTTCCTATCAATTTTACAACCGGCATATTCTGAATCAGAATAGCCCACAAGGTTAAAACTAGCTCCTTTGGGATACCAAAGGCCAATGCTTGGTGTGTGCTTAAGGTACCTAAGGATTCTTTTTATGGCAACTAAGTGAGCCTCCTTAGGGTTAGCTTAAAATCTAGCACACATACACACACTAAACATGATATCGGGCCTAGATGCGGTCAAGTATAACAAACTACCAATCATAGAACGGTAGAGTTTGGTCAACTGGGTTACCTCCCTCATCTAGGTCGAGATGTCCATTGGATGGCATTGGAGTCTTGATGGGCTTACATTCATCCATATTGAACCTCTTGTGAAGATCCTTGGTATACTTTTCTTGAGAGATGAAATTCCCTTCTCTCATTTGCTTCACTTGAAAACCAAGAAAGAATGTAAGCTTCCCAATCATAGACATCTCGAATTCCTTCGACATCAAATCACCAAACTCTTTGCAATAGTCTTCATTTGTTGAGCCGATTATGATATCAACATAGACTTGACAAATGAAGATATCTCCATTAAGCTTCTTGGTGAATAGTGTGGTATCCACCGTCCTAATCTTGAAGCCCTTCTCAATAAGAAAGTCCTAAAGGCGCTCATACCAAGCTCATGGGGCTTGTTTTGGCCCATATAGTGCCTTGGACAACCTATAAACATGATTAGGATACCTAGGGTCTTCAAATTCGGAAGGTTGATCAATATAGACTAGTTCATTTATGAAGCCATTTAAAAATACACTTTTCACATCCATTTGAAAGAGTTTAATGTTGTGATTAGATGCATATGCAAGGAGGATACGAATGGCTTCAAGTCTTGCAATCGGTGCAAAGGTCTCTCCAAAATCCAAGCCTTCAACTTGAGAGAACCCCTTTGCAACTAGTCTTGCCTTGTTCCTCACGATCACACCTTGATCATCTTGCTTGTTGAGGAACACCCACTTTATTCCAATGACTCTTGCACCTTTGGGACGCTCTTCAAGTGTCCACACTTGGTTGCGGGTGAAGTTGTTCAACTCTTCGTGCATAGCATTCACCCAATCCGGATCTTGAAGAGCTTCATCTATGCTAGTAGGCTCAATGCAAAAGACAAAAGAGTGATGTTCAATAAATGATGCATATTTTTGAGAGCGAGTCATTACACCCCTTGTCGGACTTCCGATGATGAGATCTTGTGGATGTGCTTGGAGTAGAGGAGTTCTTCTATCAACCACTTGGGGAGAAGGTTGTGGAGCATCAACATCTTGAGCTTGTGCCACTCTTTGTTCATGGGAGATAGGAATGTCTTCATTTGGATTTCTCCCATCTTTATCATTATCTTGTGGCACACGGGATGAAGAGGGTTAATCTATCACTTGCACTTCATCTTCATCCTCCTTAGGCTTGATATCTCCAACCGGAATATTCTTCATAGCCTCCCTCAATGGTTCATCACCTACATCATCAAGATTCTCATGTGCTCCTTGGAAACCGTTAGATTTATTGAACTCCACATCATATGTTTCTTCTACCAAGCCGATGGCATGGTTGAATACTCGATATGCTTGGACTTCAATGAGTAACCAACAAGAAAGCCAATATCACGACGTCTTTGAAACTTCCCTAGGTGTTGCTGCTTCTTGTAGATGTAGCATTTGCAACCAAACACCCGGAAGAAAGAGATATCCGGCTTCTTCCCATTGAGCAACTCATATAGAGTCTGGTTGAACCACCGGTGAGAGAACAATCGTTTGGCTGCATAGCATGTGGTATTGATAGCTTTGGCCTAAAACCTCTCCGGTGTGTTGTACTCATCAAGCATTGTTCTTGCAAGGGTGATTAGTGTCCGATTCTTCCTGTCTACTACACCATTTTGTTGTGGAGTGTAAGTTGAAGAGACTTTATGCTTGATCCCAACTTCATCACAATATTCTTCAATGTTTGTGTTGTCAAACTCTTTCCCATTGTCACTTCTTATCTTCTTGATCTTGGTCTTAAACTCATTTTGTGCTCTCTTGGCAAACTTCCTAAATGATGGAGTGGTTTCGGTTTTGTCATGAAGAAAGAATACCCATGTGTACTTTGAATAGTCATCAACAATCACAAGACAATATAGGTTGCCTCCCAAGTTTGATGTGAACAAGGGTTCCCGATCTTCCAAAAGGTTCTGGTAACTCCTGATTTGGTGGAAACGAGACACAAATCGATCTAGCTTCCGAACAGCACGATCTGAAACCCCGCAATCGCAGCACCACGTCTCCTCTGGTTATCAAACGGCGTCGCACGGTTGACCTTGCCAAGAAGGCTAATCCTTGCCTATGAATCGAAGAACACAAGCAAGCACAAGAAAGCAACCAATTTGCAGATGAATGATTAAGCTCACGAGTTAGGATCTCACAAACCGATGAAATGGCGAAACTGTTCTTGACAGATTAATCTAAGCAAAACCCATATCCTAACTTGGGCGGCGGCTACTGATTATCAGGAGTTTAGGGTCGTGCAAGACCCCCTAGACGCACCCCTAATGGGTTCCAACTCGATACAAGGCCCAAAGACCAAAATACGACATCGCAGCGTCGGGACAGATTCTGAATGTCAAATTGTTGGAATGATTCCCAATGACTCCGGATGAATTTGGGCCTCCAACAAGACTCATTAGAAAGGTCTTCTTTTTATCTTTCTTTAGAGTCTAAGAACGCCCAATTTTGAGTTCAGCTGCATCCTGAGCGTCCGATTTAGTACAGACTGCTCCTGGACTTCGAGACGGACTCGAAGTCAACTTGGTTTGGGCCTCCACCTTGACTTGAGCGCCCTTGCTGGTCCTCCATGCCTCCAAGCCCTCCTCTATGTATCTCCCGGTCCTCTCCATGATTCCTAATCATAATATAATCATTAGGTAGCAATCTATTCTCCAAATCATATAAAGAGTTGCTTAGAAATGAGCTCACCTGTAAATTTAATTGTCACGCGCGAGCTCTTGTGATTGGACCTTGAATGTTCAGCGGAGGATCATTATGTGTATCCGAAGGAGTGCTGTCCTCATCATCCTCCCCCTCTTGAATTGGAGTCGTCCTCGACTCAAGCTCATCTTCTTCTCCCAAGTACAGTGTCAAATCTGCAATGTTAAAAGAAGGACTAGCCCTGAACTCGGGTGGCAACTCAAGTTTGTATGCATTATCATTTATTTTCTCAATAACTTTATAAGGACCAGCAGCTCGTGGCATTAATTTAGATTTGCGCAGCTCTGGAAACCTATCCTTTCTCAAATGTAACCATACTAGATCACCCGGTTCAAGTTTCATTTCTTTCCTACCTTCACTTCCAGCAGTTCTATACTTCTCATTCATCTTTTTGATATTTTCTTTTGTTGTTTCATGCAACTTACGAATAAATTCAGCACGTGCGCTAGCATCACTATGTGTTCTTTCAGTGGTAGGTAAAGGCAAAAGATCAATAGGAGCACGACAGTTATAACCATACACTACCTGAAAAGGACTTACCTTAGTGGTAGAATGTGTCGCCCGATTGTAAGCAAACTCCACATGAGGCAAACATTCCTCCCACATCTTCAAATTTTTCTTCAAAATAGCTCTCAACATGGTGCCCAAAGTGCGGTTCACTACCTCTATTTGTCCATCAGTTTGTGGGTGACAAGTTGTAGAAAACAATAGTTTCGTACCCAACTTATTCCATAGAGTGCGCCAAAAATAACTCAAAAATTTGGCATCGCGATATAAAACAATAGTACAAGGCATACCATGCAAGTGAACAATCTCTTTGAAAAAGAGGTCAGCAATAAGGACAGCATCATCACTTTTATGACAAGGTATAAAATGAGCCATCTTAGAAAATCGATCCACAACAACAAAAATGCTATCCCTCCCCCTCTTAGTCCTAGGCAATCCCAAAACAAAGTCCATCGAAATATCTGCCCAAGGAATAGAAGGAACAGGAAGAGGCATATACAAACCATGTGGATTCAAGCGAGACTTAGCTTTTTGACATGTGGTGCAGCATGCCACGAACCGCTCAACATCTCTCCTCATCCTTGGCCAAAAGAAGTGTGTGGCCAGCATATCCTCCGTCTTCTTAGCACTAAAATGCCCCATCAAACCTCCTCCATGTGCTTCCTGCAACAACATTAGACGAACAGAACCAACTGGAATGCATAGACGGTTAGCTCTAAACACAAAAACATCATTGATCATAAACTTGTTTTATGTACGTCCCTCTTTACAATTCAGCAGCACATCTTTAAAAGCAGGATCAAGCACATATTGTTCTTTTATTGATTCAAGTCCAAAAATCCTACAATCAAGTTGGGACAAGAAAGCATAGCGTCTAGACAAGGCATCGGCAATCACATTATCCTTCCCTTTCTTATGTTTAATAATATAAGGAAAAGATTCAATAAATTCAACCCACTTAGCATGTCTACGATTCAGATTATTTTGAGAGCGAAGATACTTAAGCGATTCATGATCTAAATGTATAATAAATTCTTTAGGCCACAAATAATGACGCCACATCTCTAAAGAACATTACAAGTGTATACAATTCTTTATCATACGTAGAGTAATTAAGAACAGGGAAGATGCAATTTTTTCGCTAAAGTATGCAACAGGCTTACCTTCTTGCATCAAAACACCTCCAATGCCAACTCCACTAGCATCGCATTCTAGCTCAAAAGTCTTACCAAAGTTAGGAAGTTGCAGCAATGGCGCGTGTGTAAGCTTATCCTTCAAAGTGTCAAAGGACTCCTCTTGTGCCTTACCCCAATGAAAGACCACACCTTTCTTTGTCAACTCATGCAAGGGGCAGCAATGGCGCTGAAATCCTTGACAAAGCGACGATAGAAACCTGCAAGACCAAGAAAACTTCTCACTGTGTGATGCTTGTAGGCACTGGCCAACTGCTTATGGCTTCAATTTTCGTCTCATTCACTTGAATTCCCTGTGGAGTAACAACATAGCCAAAAAAACAGACTCGATCCGTGTAGAAGATGCACTTCTCAAGGTTATCAAATAAACGTGCATCACGCAAAGCTGTAAAAACAGCACGTAAGTGGCCCATATGTTCATCCAAAGACTTGCTAAAAATTAAGATATCATCAAAGTAAACTACCACAAATCATCCAATGAAAGCTCTTAAAACCTCATTTATTAAGCGCATGAAAGTACTAGGTGCATTAGTCAAACCAAAAGGCATTACTAACCACTCATACAACCCGAATTTGGATTTGAAAGCTGTTTTCCATTCATCTCCAAGTTTCATTCTAATTTGGTGGTAGCCACTACGCAAGTCTATCTTTGTGAAAATTACAGAGCCACACAACTCAACAAGCATGTCATCAAGCCTAGGAATAGGATGACAATATCTAATAGTAATATTATTAATGGCTCTGCAATCAACACACATACGCCAAGAACCATCTTTCTTAGGAACCAAAATCACAGGAACGGCACAAGGACTAAGGCTCTCACGTACATACCCGCGGTCCAAAAGCTCTTGGACTTGTCGCTGAATTTCCTTAGTCTCCTCGGGGTTGGTTCGATAAGCAGCTCGGTTTGGCAGTGTTGCTCCTGGGATCAAATCAATTTGATGCTCTATTCCTCTCATAGGTGGTAGCCCCGGGGTATCTCAACTGGGAAAATGTCCTCATACTCCTGCAAAAGGTTAGTGACAGCAGGAGGCATCGAGCTAACAACATCTTCAAGCGAAAACAAGGCTCGTTTGCAAACCAAAGTATAGCATATATCATCATCAGAAATTTCAGCAAGATCAGTTTTTGTTGCAAGCATAACAGCACCCTTCATTTAATTCCCTCGACCTTAGAATTAGGTGCCAACTTATCCTTTTTAGGTGGGTAAATAGAATTAGCAACTTGCCGATTTTCAGATTTAGCATCATGCAAACTAGCAGCTCGTTCTTTTTCAGCTTGTACAATTTCAGCAGGGGTCATAGGAACCAAAGTAATTTTCTTTCCTTTATGCATAAAAGTGTAAGTATTACTTCTACCATGGTGCATAGCATTGTTATCAAATTCCCATGGACGACCCAACAAAAGTGAACAAGCTTCCATAGGTACCACATCACAATCAGCATAATCAGTATAGGAACCAATGGAAAATGAAACTCTGCAAGTTTGTGTTACCTCAACTTTTCCCGCATCATTAAACCACTGTAGGTTATATGGATGGGGGAGTTGGCGTGTGGCCAAGCCAAGCTTCTTGACCAAATCTGAACTCACCAAATTTTGACAACTACCTCCATCAATGATGATGCGTGCTCGCCGATTGTTGATGACAAAGAACAGCTGGAACAAGTTATGGCGTTGCAGCTTCTCTGGTTGTTGTACCTTTGTGCTGAGTGCCCGCTGCACAATGACGCTCCTGTAGGTAGTTGTGTCATCAGTACCCATGACTTCATTGTCCACCTCCACAGTTGTATCTTCGTCATCCTCTTCCTCAACATTAGAGGCGCTGATGTACCCATCTTCTGTAGCAATGTATGCCCACTGACTTGGGCAATCCTTCTGCACATGACCAAATCCTTGGCAGCGATGGCACTGAATGCCAGGAGTGCGTCCTATTGAAGTAACAGAGGATGCACTCTTTGAAGGTTCTTGCAGAGAATTTTTACCTGAGCCGAACGACCGTGGAGTAAGTGCCTGTTTGTTCGCTAGTACAGGTGCCCGAAAAGAGGAAGCCTTGGGAAGCCCCAAGGAAGATGCCATGCGCGGAGTGTATGAGGTGCGAACCTTGCTTTTGCCCTGCTTATCATGTCCCTGCAACTCCTTCTCTGCAAGCATAGCAAACTGAAACAACTAGTTGACAGTGTTAAAAATCCTTATAATCAACTATGTTCTGAATTTCCTCCCTCAAACCTGAATAAAAACGAATAATAGAATCCTCGGTTCCCTCTACTATGCTACAACGCATCAATCCTTTCTAAAGCTCACCATGCATAGATTTATCTCCCTGTTCTAAGTGCATCAATTTCTTACGTAGGTCCTTGTGATATGATGGTGGCACAAATCTATCTTGCATAGCAACCTTAAGCTCTTCCCAAGTTCTAGGTTGGCAATTATCTGCAACTAGACCGGTCCACCAAATGATAGCAAAATCTTTAAATTCACTAGTGGCTTGTCTAATTCTATGTTGCTCAGGCACAAGGTGGGCACTAAATTTTTGCTCTACTGTCATCTCCCAATCAAGGTATCCCTCAGCATCATAATGTCCCGAACAAGAAGGTATGGTAACTTTGACCTTAGCATAAGGATATCAAGAGCATGAGTACGATTACCTCGATGGTGGTTGCCACCTATACCTGTGGTGTTGGTGCGAAGACATCGACGTAATCTATTTTCCCTCGTTGCTGCTTGATCAACATTACCATTGGTGTCATAGACCTCATCACCAACGTCGCTGCCTCCATTATCTTCTTCAGGTGGTGGTTGGTCTTCTAAGGCAGCTACCCTATCGGTCAGTGTGGACAATTGTTTGTCCAATCTCTCAAGTGTGTTGCCGAGCTTGAGGTCAATGAGCACAGCAGTTACAGCCTTTGTGACTGCCTCGTTCATTTCCTTCTAAGCATTACTTACAACAGATTGTAGTTGCTCTTGGCTGACACACTCTGAAAACTCTTTGGGCGAACTATCTCCCTCGTCACCTGCCATTGTAGACACAAAACACAAGCAACAAACAGTGAAGGTTATCCCTAAAAATTCTACTACGAACGGTGGAGTGGTGCCTCTCAGGATCAACAAAATAATTACTTCTTACCAAGCTCTCACCAATGTTCTTACCAGCAGGACAAAGGACACCAGGAAGTCGTATACCACGACTGCAGGGATGTCAAACATGTGCTGTCTAGAAGAATGTGGAGCTTGGAAGGCACATAAAGAGACAAATATGTATATCCGGAACACAAGTCGAAACTTGACTAGTAATCCTGAATTATAGTCCAAAGTGTTCGCTCTTGTTGCCGGCCTAAAATGCCCCAAGTTCCAGATGTGTGACCAAATAAGATGGAGGACAACAAGTATGATGGAGAGCAAGAGTAATAGAAACAAGGCACAACACAAAGACACGCTAACACAGCTCACTTTGCCCCTCGCTATGTGCTCCTCTAGATATTGTTCCTCTTTTGCCCCTCTTTTTCTATTTTTTTGGGCGTCGCTGTTTTTTTTGTGAAACTTTGACTTTTTTCTTTGATTTTTTTGATATTTTTCTTTTACTTAGGAGCACATAGGAAGTTGACACAAACAATTGGCACCTACAACTGAGGTGGGATATGGTCTATAGAAATTCAGCACGTTCTCTGAAAAGCGTGCAAAAACTTTGACAATTTTTTTCTTTATTTTTCTGAATTTTTTGGCAACTTTGATGAAACCAAACAGGGCGTCAAGAAGCTGCTGTAAAAATTTTAGATTTTTCTGATAAACGAGCGAAAAGTTATGCCTGTTTTCTTGAAGGTACCTCAAGTTATATTTTCCGAAAAGCACAACACGGCGGTTAGGGCAAAGTGTCCCTAAACTCCAACACCGATCACAGGATTAATCGTCCCTATGACTAACAGCAGTAGGTATTCACCAGATGATGTAAGGAGGGCTGCAATGCAGGAGAAATAACAGCGGCTGGCAACCTATCTAGGGTTAGCGCGGCGGTGAGAGATCACACAAGGCAGCTAGTGGAGGCAAGTCGAGTAATATGGTGGCTTCAACTTATTGTTTGGGGATAGTGGATGGGATAGATACGATGGGGATAAACACACACAACGGACTCTAACACAACCAAACCAGCAACAAGACCTCGACTAGGACACAAATTCAACATGACGTACTCTGGAACTGAAATATATAAAGGCTATGGCGCGGAAGGTTATAGAACATGAAAACAATATGGCAGTGGACTATGGGACGAAGGCGAAACACTGGAAACTAAGGGTAGATATGAACTTGATGGTATACCTGAAGCTTTGATTACCACGTGATGTGAACAAGGGTTCCTGATCTTCCGAATGGTTCTGGTAACCCTCGATTTGGTGGAAACGAGACACAAATCGATCCGGCTTCTGAATAGCATGATCCGAAACCCTGCAATCGCAGCACCACGTCTCCTCTGGTTATCAACCAGCGTTGCACGGTTGATCTCACCAAGAAGGCTAATCCTTGCCTGCGAATCGAAGAACACAAGCAAGCACAAGGAAGAAAGCAACCAATTTGCAAATGAATGACTAAGCTCACG
Source organism: Chrysopogon serrulatus (assembly GCA_015844335.1). Classification (NCBI taxonomy): domain Eukaryota; kingdom Viridiplantae; phylum Streptophyta; class Magnoliopsida; order Poales; family Poaceae; genus Chrysopogon; species Chrysopogon serrulatus. The sequence goes on from JADLZL010001381.1 coordinate 402,026, forward strand.
AGTTGGGGTCTCACAAACCGATGAAACGGCGAAATTGTTCTTGACAGATTAATCTAAGCAAAACCCAAATCCTAACTTGGGCAGCGGCTATTGATTATAAGGAGTTTAGGGTCATGCAAGACCCCCTGGATGCACCTCTAATGGGTTCCAACTTGATACAAGGCCCAAAAACCAAAATACGAAGTCGCAGCGTCGGGATAGATTCTGAACGTCAAATTGTTGGGACGATTTCTAATGACTCCGGATGAATTTAGGCCTCCAACAAGACTCATTGGAAAGGTCTTCTCGTTATCTTTCTTTAGAGTCCAAGAACATCCAATTCTGAGTCCGGATGCATCCTGAGCGTCCGATTTAGTACAGACTGCTCCTGGACTATAAGACGGACTCGAAGTCGACTTGGTTGGGCCTCCACCTTAACTTGAGCGCCCTTGCTGGTCCTCCATGCCTCCAAGCCCTCCTCTATGTATCTCCTGGTCCTTTCCATGATTCCTAATCATAATATAATCATCAGGTAGCAATCTATTCTCCAAATCATATAAAGAGTTGCTTATGAATGAGCTCACCTGTAAATTTAATTGTCGCGCGCGAGCTCTTGTGATTGGACCTTGAATGTTCAGCGGAGGATCATTATGTGTATCTGAAGGAGTGATGTCCTCATAAAAGCTCTTGTAGGTTGTAGGTCCAAATAGATCTATGTGAAGTAACTGTAGCACTTTGGATGTTGACATGTATGCTTTGGATGGATGTGTGTTGGCAACTTGCTTGCTGGCTTGACATGCACTACAAAGCTTGTCCTTTTAAAATATAACATCCTTCAAACCTCTAACTATATCCTTCTTCAATAGCTTCTTGAGAGTGTTTATTCTAATATGAGCAAGCCTCCTATGCCATAACCAACCAAGTGATGTCTTCGTGAATAAGCAAGTCTTTAAGTTTGCATTTTCGAAAGAGAAATCAACTAGATAGAGATTGTTGTATCTAAAGCCCTTGAATATCACTTGTTGATCACCTTTCTTTGACACAACCACTTTCTTCTTGGTGAATAAGCATTGAAAGCCAAGATCACATAATTGACCAACATATAGCATGTTGAAGCTCAATGATACAACAAGAAGCACATTTGATATTGAATGATCATTTGATATAGCAATCTTCCCCAACCCTTATACTTTGCCTTTTGAGTTGTCCCCAAATGTAATCTTCTCTTGATTGTCAACTCCTTCATCTAGTGAGGTGAATATACGATGATCACCGGTCATATGTTAAGTGCAACCACTATCAATAACCTAATGACTTCCACCGATCTTGTAGTTCATCTACACACATGAGAGATCAAGCTTGTTGTTTAGGGACTCAAACTTGAGAGGGGCCCTTGACTTTCTCAACTAGTGACTTTGCAACCCAAATTTGCTTAGGCCTATTCTTGTTGGGAGGACCTAAGAACATAACTTGAACTTTTCCACTTTCTTTCTTTCTAAGAATGTAGTGAGCATTGAAGGCAAAAGGTCTAGCATGCTTGGGCAAGGGTTGTGGTGGTGGAGTTTCACACTCATGAGCAAAGTGACCTTCTTGACCACACTCAAAGCATGTCTTTGGCTTGGGCTTTGGATTGTGATGTTGTTGAGCTTTGACTTTCTTCTCTTGTTGAGCCAAGAAACCAATACCACTTCTATCCATCTTCATGACGATGTTCATGAGTAGCTCACTTTGAAGATAGTTGCCTCGAGAGAACTTTTGCAATCCAACTTTCAAGTGATCTTTCTCTAGCTTGAGTTGCTTGTTTTCCTCTTTTAGCTTCTCTACATCATGATCAACTCTTGTAGCACCGAATGCACAACTCTTCTCAAAATTGAGCCTTTTGATCTCCTCTTTGAGTGATTCAATCTCTTGATCAATCTTATTGTTGCATTCTTGGTCTCAATGATAATGGTGTTGGAGGATGAGAGCTTCTCAAAATCTTGCTTTAGCTTTGCATTTTCACTCTTCAACTTGACATAGTCATCATAGTGCTTGGCCACAACAACTTGCTTGCCTTTGCCACTAGAACTTTGCTCAATGCTCTCAACAATCAAGTCATCACATGATGTAGCTATATCAATCTTAACAACATTGTTAGTAGCATCATATGTCTCATCAGTTAAAAGATCATATGAAAGTACAAGGTTATCATGGTTAACTTTGAGAGTTGTATATTCTTCTTTAAGCAAGTTGTATCTAGTGTTGAGCTCATTGTGTATCTCCTTAAGTTTATCATGTTTTGCTCTAAACTCTTTTTAGGGATTGTTTGAGCTCCTTGAGAGAGGATGACACAACCTTGTTTTCTTCTCTAAGCTCATCACTAGCTTTTTTGGCTATGTCATATTTAGCAAGAAGAGACTCATTCTCAAGTTTTAGCTTTTCATTTTTAGCTTTTGTCTTTCTAATGATTTTAGAGTAATCATTAATCAAGGTGACAAGCTCATCATATGAAGGTGCTTCAAATTCATTGTCGCTATCACTACCACTATCATCATCACTATCATCATTGGAGTTTTGTACCTTCCGGTCACCTTTGGCCATAAGGCATAGGTGTGTAGGGGATGATGGTGGTGAAGGCGGTGGAGGTAGTGAAGTCCCAATAACAAGAGCGGCCACCTTCTCTTTCTCATCATCACTATTGTCAGATAATTTACCACTTGATGATTCAATGTCGGTGAACCAATCACCCACGATATAAGCCTTGCCACCCTTCTTCTTGAAGAACTTGTTCTTCTTGCCATCTCTCTTCTTGTATGGCTTGTCTTTCTTCTTCTCATCTTCATCACTTGAGTCATCCTTCTTGCCCTTGAACTTGTTCTTGAACTTGTCTTTCTTGGGCTTTGGACATTAATGAGCAAGATGACTAAGTTCACCACAATTGTAGCAATCCATCTCGGAGATAGGCTTTCTCTTGCTACTAGTGAAGAAATTCTTCTTCTTGGAGTCAAACTTGACGCCACTCTTGTTAAGCTTCTTGAGCATCTTGGTGGTCTTCCTCACCATGAGTGCAATGTTGGCATCATCATCTTCATCATCACTTGAGCTTGCAAGGGCAATCTCAATTGCTTTGCCTTTGCTCTTCTTCTCTTGGTTGGCCTTGAATGCCAAATCTTTCTTCTTGTTGGAAGAAGAGCTCTCTTGTGGAGTGATGTGCATGTATATCTCATGTGCATTGATCTTTCCCAAGATTTGAGTTGGAGTAGCGGTGGAAAGATCACCTTGGTGGAGCACGGTGGAAGGACACACAAGATCTTTCTCACAACATCGGATGAACATTTGTGTGAGTCCAAGTCCATTGAGCTCCTCTACAATGACATTCAAGCGAGAGTACATTTCATTAGCATTCTCATGGGGAAGCATCTCAAATGAATTAAGCTTTTGCATAACAAGATGATAGCGTTCCTTATACTCACTCTTGGTTCCCTCATGGAGCGCACAAATATTCTCCCAAAGATCATGGGCATTTTTATGGTTTCGGACCCCAGTTAAACACCTCTTTGCAAAGACCTCTAAAGATGATGTTTTTGGCCTTTGCATTCTACTTCTCATTGGTTTCCTCATCTTATGTGAGGCGTGCGGCATCCTTAAGTTTTGGGAAACCTTGTGTAGCAGCTTGGAACGCATTGAGGTCAACGGCCTCAAGATACGACTCCATGCGAATTTCCAATAAGGAAAGTCATCGCCTTCAAATATGGGAGGGGGTCCATCACCTCCAGATATTTTTTCTCTAGGCTGTTAAGCCTAAATTAAGAGCACGAGGCTCTGATACCAATTGAAAGGATCAAGATACCCAAGAGGGGGATGAATTAGGTTTTCTACATTTAATCGCAACGGTAAAAGCCTAGCGCTTAGCCCATTTCACCCATAGTGCCTAAGTGTGGTCTCTATGACTCTAGGACACAAAAGTTATGCTCCCTAGGTTCTAAACCCTACTCTAGCATGCAAATGCTCAAAGTAAAGAGAGGGAGAGGAACGCGACGATGTTTTTTCGAGGTATCGGAGAGTCGGCACTCTCCACTAGTCCTCGTTGGAGCACCCACGCAAGGGTGTAGCTCCTCCTTGATCCACGCAAGGATCAAGTGCTCTCTACAGGATGATTCTTCGTTACTCCGATGCGGTGAATCCCCCAAAACCTCTCACAAGATGAGATGGGCCATCCATAATCACCACCGGATGATCACCATGCTCCTAATCGCCACCAAGCCGTCTAGGTGATGCCGATCACCAAGAGTAATAAGTAAGAACTCTCACTTGACCAAGACTAGCCCAATGAGATGAGTGGATGCACACTTGCTACTCTCTTTCCACTAATAAGGTCCTAACCAATGGATTAGCAAATCTCTCAACCTCACTAGGGCTCTTGCACTCTCAAGCACTCTCAAGGTGTTCTTCAGCAGTAGGAATGAGCAAGAGACCTCAAATAAATGAGATAAGGGAGTATATATAGCCCCCACACAAACCTCCACACAAAGAGGTATTTCTGGCTGTTTTAAGGTCGACCGGACGCGTCCGTCGGGTTGACTGGACGCGTCTGGTCGGCAGTTAACGTCTAACTATACCAGACGAACGTCAGCTTGACCGGACGCATGTCAGAGTCTGGTCCACCATGACCGGATGCATCCGGTCAATATTTTCCCTCTCTGGACCACTTTGGACAGTGACCGGACGCTCTAGCCCCAGCGTCCGGTCGCGGCTGGTCAACGTCCGATCCAACGTGGACCAGAGACTGATGGCACCGGAGCGTCCGGTCACCGCTAGGGGCAGACTCCGGTCACTCCGGCACCCCACATACACTGACCGGACGCGTTCGGTTGAGCCAAAATGGCTCGAATGATTTTCGATTTCGCGACCTCTCGCATGGCTTCGATTCTACTGATCTTTGGGCCAATTCTAGGGCTGCCTAGGACTAGAATGAACAAGTGTGCACCACACCTAACTCACTAGACTCACCTAGGCCAAGTTACCCATTCAATCCCCTCTTAATAGTACGGCCAAAGGTAAAAACAAAGTCCTAGCTACTCTAAGTGTCTGTCCAACACCAAACGACACTTAGAACTAGCCACCCTTAACCTTGTCGTCCATCCTTTAAAAACCAAAAACATTCTCGATCGTCGGGGCATGAATACCATTGATTGCTCAATCAATCACCATTATCGTAACCTAACTCAAACGGTTTCTGCAAAACACACGTTAGTCACAATAATCTTATGTTGTTATTAATCACCAAAACCCACTAGGGGCCTAGATGCTTTCAGCCATGTTGCTAATCTTGGTTGTCTCTACCTTTAATCCATGCTCAATTTGCCACATAACAATTATGCTCTTTTATCTCTATTTGAATGAATCTCTACATTGCTTTCATGTTACCTATGTTTACTATAGTATGCATAAGGTTTTGAAGTATTCTCACACCTTTTAAATTAGGTATGGTGCTTCGTTTAAACTATTTTCTAGAATTAAATTAGACATGGTGTCTAGTTTAATCTTGAACCAAGAGGTGTGCTGATTTTGCTTCTAAAGGCTTTTAAACTAAGCGTGGTGCTTAGGTTAAAATGCCTTTCTGAATCAAATTAGATGTGGTGTCTAGGTTGATTCTTGAACTGAAAGTATACTTTAGTAGACACTAGATATTTTATTGGACTAACCCCTGCAGGCAATTCTCAAATCCAATCTAGGTAAGTTAAGAGATGAATTCAAATTAGAGATAAAACAAGTCACATGACGAACTCTAATAACTTTGCACATTGAAGGCACATCTCATTCATCATTTATAGAAGAACTGTAAGTATCAAAGATTATTCACTTTGTCTTTAGCTGCAAGTTACCTTTGCCTTGAACCATACTTGTATAAAATATGAGAAACAAAAACTATGCTAAGATAATGCTAAACCCATCTTTCTAATGCATAGAGTTAATGCACATAATTTAGAGACAACAAACCCCCATTCAAATTGGTTATCCCTTCAGGTATGTGTTGTCCACTAATCCTGTGCAGGCATAAAACAAAGAGTGAGAAAGAAATCCAAAATGGCAATGAGCAAAAAGATGGCATGACAAAAGGAAAGAGCACCTTCTAGGAAACAAGAGGCACTATAACAAGTCAAGATGTGAGGCCATCCAAACAAGGAGAACATTAAGCCAAAGGAAAGGACCATCAAGAATTATATACCCTTTGTCATATGGTGTCATCACGCTCCAATGCAAAGGTAACATCCAAAGGTAAGCTTGTCCTTGATTCCGGTATGAACATGAACAAAGAACCTAACATGTTTGAGTATCAATTATCAATGATCATTCCTGATTAACTCAACATGTTTAGTTCTTTAAACTTATTCGTAGCATCACTATCTTGATCTGTAGTCTTAACTAAATGAACAAAAAGTTGTGCATCTTATGCTTAGAAGATGATAGTCATGATCATGTAAAGACCGACACATCATGTACAGATAGACAATCCCTCCTTGGGTTAAGCTTTTCAACTCTTGTAACCAAATGAACTTAAATGTGACATCCTTGCTCAACCTTCTAAACCTACCACTCATGTGAAGATTGAACACTGCACATAACATCAATACCATGTTGTTCAAATCTGACTAAGGTTAGAGAAGTGGAATAGACATTATGGTTCTGTTGGTGTTTTCCCACCAACATAGCCCATGCACTTGATCTCTATCTTGTCTCCATGAGCAGGACACTTCAATCCAAGTGTGGGGGAGTCAATTCTCTACTTTGTACAAGTGGAGGTCCTAGACCTGTCAAAGCAAAAATCAATACACACAACCAAGACAGATTTGGTAGAAGAAGGTGACACAACATAAAGGGCATCAACACAGAATCTTAATCTTCACCGAAAGAGCTAGCTTGGAGAAGAAGCACTCCCATGTATCCAACCAAAGAAACTCCATATCGTGTCAACACTGGAGGAATCAACAAGAAGGGAGAAGTCTTGTCCAGAGTACTTAAAAATCCAAACCCTTGCCGTGAGGTAACATCGGTAGTTATCTATATTTACTTTGTTGCATTGCATGAATTATTTTCTCTTTAGCATATTTACTTTTCTACATTAGCATTGCATTAAAAAATATTAAAAATAAATATGCATTCATCTTGTTAAATAATTCATGCATTATAAAACATGAAGCCCGATGTGAATAGTTCTATGGTGTGTAAAATCCCTTAGGTGTCTTCACCGTGGTGGCATAAAAATAACAGAAATAATCATGCAAACATGTTTTCTTTCATGCATAACAAAAATAGAAAATCCAAAAATACTATATGAACATCCTACTTGAATTCTGCTACATTACAAATATCTTAAAACCTCCACAAAAACCAATCCTCAAAATGGCTAACCACTAACTGTTTATCCTAATCCGTTCCACGAGTTTTGGTGTTTTATGAGATGTTTCTGCAGGATGACTCCAAGAGCTAGTCCACCTAGGAATCTTCATCAACATCACTCGAAGTACACCTTCCCAACACACAGCTAATCACTATGCGGAGGAAGCAACTTCTTGTTGGATAAGATTGAGATTCCCGGCTACAATTGCTCTTGTAAGCTTGAGCTCCACCGCGAGGACTGCTCAGCTTCAATGCTCAACCACGACAACAACCAGCTTGGGGGAAGACATCCCCTAGGTACCCAGATAAGTGTACCTACGCGATTATTGAGTCAGTCATAGAATCTTGAAAAATACCAAAAAAATGTGAGCACATGAAGGTTCACCATAGTATCATAAGAAAAACCTAAAAATACCAAAAACATATGGGCACATGAAGGTCCATGTTTGTAGAGTCTTTAGAGTCTTATATAGTAGGAGTCTTAAAAAAAAAAAAACTAAATAAAAAATATTTGTCTAGATAGAGTCAATAAATAGGCGAGCCCTTGAGATGATCCTTAAAGATAAAAAAGATGAAAAGCTGCTTTGTCATAACACCTTTAAAGTGCCTAGTTTTTAGACATAAGTTTTTTCGAGTTTTGGCTTTAACTGTTTTGGCATGAAGATTTGCCCTGAACCTAAAACTTGTGGGTTGCATATGCTTGAACTAAGTCTAGGTACTTGGTTGATCTGATTGAGAAAGTCTGAGCTACTATCTATCTTGTTCAGAGTGACACTAAAGTTCTGGAGATTTATCTTTTGAAAGATGCAAAAAGCTTACATGATGAGTTCCTTTATGACAAAGCTTACATTCCCACTAGAGCCAAGCATAATGAGATAGGCTAGATAAACTTCCACATATATGCTACTTGTCTTGCATTGAGTTTTGTCAACCTTTGTGACCTTTATGAGAGATTTATCATACTCTTGAATCAAGATCCACTTACACTCCACCTACATATGCACTACTCTATACTAGAGTAGGCGCAACAACATGCCATTCCATCTACATCCATCTAAAAATGTTTCACTCCTACACTGGGAGAGAACACCAAAAATATTCCTCTTAGGATAGCCACCCAATAAATGCTCTAAATTCTTGATTACTATCTCTCAAAATTTTTTTATGCCAAAAGGAGTGTTATGAGCTATGCAAAAGTTATCATGAAAAAAGATAAACTAAGGGAGTTGAAAAATGGACTTGTCCAAGAGCAATGGGTACTTAGATGCCTGCCTCCCTGATGAAAAAAGAAAAAAAATAACAAGATAGCTTATACTCTCTAGCCAAGTTCCAAATTCCAAAAGAGAGATAATGTCTTCAAAGAGCATAGCAGAATTAGGTTCCACCACATATCCCCTAGACCGGCCAGTCTTGCCTAGTGCCCAATCGCGGCCCACTTTGACCCATGAGCTCCACCACCTTAGGGCTTCAATCTAAGCCGTCCATCAAAGTCGGTTTGATCCAAGGGCTCATGTTCATCCCACCGGGCTATAAAAGGAGGGCAGGACCCCACGGGGGAGGCACACATTCATTTGCTATTCTCTGAAACCCTAACTAGGAGGTGTCCCTTGAATGGATAACCTCTCAAGGGCCAGCCATCAAGAGAAGATTAGTCCCCTCTAGGATCTAGTCTTTTAGATAATAGTGAGATGGAGAGTGAGGGAGGAGTTAGGAGGAGGTGCCGGCCTATCGGTGCCCTCCCTACGGCTTGTGACTTAGCAGGATCAAGCTCTATTTGAGCTTGCTCCTGGGATGTCTCTGGTGATTAACTTCTGATGCAGGTAAGTTCTATGTCTATATTGTTTATCTGGATCACGACTCTCTTTGAGTGCTTTATTCTCTTCCTAGGGGGAGCAGAGTGTTATCGTAGGTGTAAGCATGGTGCTTAGGCTTAGGATAATCGTGGATGCACCCTATATTCCGGATTTGGTGGTAGCTCACGGAGGTGACTTTATAGCTCCGTTGAATCATATGTATCCCACTATCCCATTTGTAGGCCAAGTAGGACGCGGTTGCTAAGGAGATCAACATCTTATGTCGGTGTCTCTCCTTATATAATGTCCCCAGTTAGCAATAGAATGCATAGATTTGCCGAAGTTAGAAGAAGAGAACCATAGTTATCCTCTCTACTCTCCTATTATCATCAACCTTGATTGCTGCTCTCAACCACATTAATTGTCTCCCTAGTTATACTTTAGTTCTTTCTTAATCTAGTCTCTACCTTCACCTTATTATTACTCCTAGTTAACTTAGACCGTAGTTGATCTCACACGTTTCTCAGTGGAACGAAACCTAGAATACTTCTGGGATAAAGCTATAATGGTATCTGTGCGCTTGCGGATTATTCAGTGGGCGTTTACAGATATTAATAGCATTCTTAGCATTATTACTGGGATTGCATCCCTAGCAATGAAACCAAAAAACATCTCAATGGTAGTTTTTAACAATTACAGAACAAGTCCACAAGCACACGGAATTACCATTGTAGCATTTCACCCATGAGTATTCTAGGTGTCATATTTATATTTATCTCAAAGGAAGGCACAGGTATAAAAGACTCTATTAAGTACATGAACAAGATAACATGTTGTATAGTAAACCAAAGTTTATAGCAGGGGTAAACCATGTAGATATTTGGATAGTGTGACAAACACACAGAAACCAATCTCAGGAGAAAAGAAGAAAGAAAGAAAGAAAGAAAGAACCTAAACTGGAGCTGGATTCCTATGACTTCACGGTCTAAAGGTTAAACAAGCAATACTTCCACTTGCTCACTTCAGGCACCGGATAACACTTGGTCTGCCAAGCGTTGCCGGCCTATAGCTCTACGCCACACCTGAACGTGAGGGATTACAAGGGACGGACAGGGCTGTCACCACCTACCGCCTACCCCTCATCCCTAGAGTGTGAGGTAAATGAAGGTAGTCTCTAGCTTAGACACCACATCTACACTATCGTCTACTACTCTAGCGTTGATCAGGGCGATCCATCTTTATCAGGGACCCTCTACTAGAGCATCCGTTACTCATCCAAGCAACGAACAACGAACCCACAAACAAGTTTAGGTAAAGCTCATCTAATCAAAAGATAGAGAAAACCATAACAACCATGAACACCTTCTTGGTCAAGATCCCGTTAAGGTACCAAGAACATACTCATTGAGAGACAAGCAGGGGAAGACTGAAAAAAGATGGTTCTTCCCCAACTCTCTCACACCCCTCTCTACTCCACTCTAACTAGCTAACTAAGGTATGAACCCTAGAACATGATGTTCTTATCTCTATGGATAAGATAGCTCTTAACCTTGTGCATGGTATGAACGATAGAACAAATAAGATCATATGCTAAACTAGTAATATAATAATCTAGCTCTAGTTCATAACCATATTGATAAAATAAGAACAAGAACAAAATGAAGAACATGATATGAATTAGAATGAAGAACAATGTATAAATCATACCAATTCTCTAAGTGCTCTTGCCCTCCTAGTACAAGCCTTGCCTAGCTCCAAAACACTACTAAAAAGAAAAGAATACAAGTGTGGAGAGGGAGAGAGGCTCCAAGTGTGGTGTGTGTGAGAATGGGAGCTCCACCCCTCCTTTTGTACTAGCTAGAGGTCGGTTTGGGGGCCGAGAGCATTAATGCCTGGGTGAACCAACCTCACAACCGCCTCTACGAACCGCCATCCAATGCTGGGCCTGTTTGGCAGCAGCAGGGGTGCGGCCGCACCCTGGTACGCCCGCACCAAGGGCAGCCCCCCTCGGCACCGCCTTTGGCTAGTGGGCCGTGGGCTGCTCCTAGACCTCTCCTGTGGTGGTGGTTGGCCCAGATTTGTCTTTTGGATTGGGCTTTGCTTTATTTTGTAGAATACGCCTTGTCAGAAAGTATATTTTCTTGACCTTTTCCACTGTTTCCATATATGTTTCCTGTAAAACAATATCTCTCCAATACAAGTGGAAATAGATCAATAGTAAAGGTATATGTGCATAAAGCATGCTAGTTATCCCCTTTATAGAGCATAGTTGGCGGTATAAGATTGTCGATAATGACCGCCAACAGCAGCTTGCAGATCAGTCCATTTGCTACCCCGAGGGAATGCTAGAAGAAGTTGTCATTAGAATGGGACAATCATATGTCCCAGTTGATTTCGTGGTTATGGAGACAGGAATAGATGAGAAGGCACCCATAATTTTAGGCAGACCATTCCTGTGCACAACTAAAGGTATCATCTATGCAGAACATGCCAAGATCATCCTATCCATCAGAACATGCCAAGATCATCCTATCCATCAAGGACAAGAAAGAGAGATTCACGTTCAAGAATCACATCTTGAAAGCTCCTGCAGCCCCGAAACAATTCCATCAACAAGAAGAGCAACCACAGCCAGCAAGGCTTAAGAAGAAGAACAATAGAAGATGGAGGAAGAATAAGCCCCAGCATGTACCTAAAGGAACCGCTCAACTAATTACTGCTCTTAATATAGAAAATGATCATATGCTACCCCAACCATTCCCAACAAAGAGAGGTGATCCAGTTATACCAATCATTGAATGCACAATCAAAGATACCACTTTTGCCAACACCATCTATGACACTGGATCAGGCTGCAACATAATGTCCAAAAAGGTATATGATGATTTATTTAATAATTTACCTCTATACCCAACATATATTCAGTTACAGATGGCGGATCAATCACTAAGATTCCCTAAAGGTATAGTCAAAGACGTCATGGTAAGAATACAAGACAAATATATACCCGCAGATTTTCTAGTTCTTGATATGCAAGGAGACGATGAATCCCCTATCCTTCTGGGAAGACCATTTCTCTATACAGCCGATGCCATTATCTACATTGGGTCTAGACAGATCCACTTCAACCTACCCACTAGAAAGGTACGATGTCAATTTAGAACACTTGTTAACCATGAGCAGAACAAGAAGCAACATAACAGGAGAAGACGCTAAGGCCGCCGTCAGACTGTCCAGTCTCACTATGGATGGGAAGAATTTTCTGGCAAGATTGTGAAGTATGAAGACTGCTACAAGGAGCAAGAAGAGGTCATACAAGCACCACGCTGGAGTGAGTGGGAAGCGGAAGCTGAAAGGATGGACCAGATTGCCAAGGCAGAAGAAGAAGAGATCCATGCACATCTAGAAAAGTGGGAGAAGGAAAATAAAGATGAAGAGCTGGAGCTAGAAAAGAGAGATGTAGAAGAGACAGAAATGAGATGGAAGGAGAAGGAAGAAGCACCTGTTACACCACCGCAAGATGGGGAATTGACTAAGGTAACCTCAGATGATGAACCTATTGAGTAAGTATTCTCCTTTATCTAAGTCCTGTCGATAGACTTTAAATTCCGTACCCTAGCCATAAGGTTAGAATGGTAGTTATCTAATTAAGCTAATATTCATTAGTAATTTTACGTCAACATATTTATTAGCACAATTATTTTTGCATATTAAATATAAAACAACAAAAATATTTACTGCTTTATTTACTGCATGACAAATATGGAAGCCCCATGTGAATAAACTTATGGTCACCCCCGTAGGAATATTTACTATGGCGGCATAAAAAAATATAGTCATATTTATTTCCTATATTATAAAATTAAAAAATTCAAAAAGAGAAAGAAACATGAAATCTTGCTAAAATCTGTCAACGTAAAAAATTAGCTCATAAAAATAATCAATTACTCATTGGCTGATCACTAACCCATTATTAAATTCAAGCCTCGAGTTTTGGTTTCTCTTGTTGGAGTACACTTATGCAGGAACAACATTATGACCAGAAGAGAGTATCAGTGGCACCCACCGGGACCGCTGCTGGTTAGCTCACTCTAAAGATCATCAACACCAAGTATTGTAAATATCTAGCTTGGGGGAGGAGCATCCGCTGGTTATCAGGTAACTATACATAGGCGATTATCGAGTCTGTTTTATATAGTCATAAAATACCAAAACTATGTGAGCACATGAAGGTTCACTATAGTATCATAGGAAAAATCTAAAAACACCAAAAACATATGGGCACATGAAGGTCCACAAGTCATAGACTCTTTTGTTAGTCCATTAAATCAAAAAAAGGAATAAAAAGATGTATAACCATTTAAACCAAATAAAAATTTAGCTATATATTGGAGTATATTTAGAGACAGTCTAGACTAGAGCCAATTAAAAATTTGATGAACATTAAAAATTCTTTGTCTTGGAAATGATGAATAGTTGCTCTGTTGTCATTCTTGTAAATGCCTAGTTGTCAACCTCAGATTCTCCCGAGTTTTGGACATTGCTGTTTTAATTTAAGAATTCACTCCGAACCTGCAACTTGAGGAGGCATAGGCTTGCGCTGAGTCTAGGTTAGTTGATTGATATGATTCATGAAGGCTGAGTTGTTATTTATCTTATTCCTAGTGTTACTAAGTTCTGGAGATTTATTTTGAAAATTTAAAATCTACATGATGAGCTCTTGTATGACAAAGTGTCAATTCCCACCAGATCCAGAAATGATATCTTTAGAGATAGAAAACTTTTTTATATTTATGCTGCATGCTTTGCATTAAGTTCAGTCAACATTTGTTGTATACCTTATGAGAGTCTTGTCATGCTTTTAAAACCAAGATCACTTACACACTCCAACCTACATATGCATTGTTCCTACCCTGGTAGTAATTTCAATCATTTCTATTTTCATCCATGTTCATCATAGAAAGGTTTTCTCCTACACCGGGAGTAAACACCAAAAATATACCCCATAGGATAACCCCTATTATAAATGCTCTAAGTTCTTACTGTTACCTCTCCAATCATTTATTGTATTCAAAGGATGCATGTGGCTATGCAAAAGTAAAAAAAGGGAAAAAAGGGGAGTAAAAGATGGACAAATGTCCCAGCAATTAAAACAATGGGTACTAGATGCCCGCCTCCCTGATTAAATCATAAAAATAGAAATAAAGATAGCCCATGTTTTTCCCGCGAAAAGTTCTAAGCTTCAAGGAAGTGAGTTATCTTCAAAGAGCAAAAATTAGAATTAAGATTAGCCACAAATACCATATATACACTTATCCACCATATTCTATACACATGCACATCTTGGTTTGATTGTATGCCTTGATTCTCTGTGGATCTATTATTTGACTTTACAACATATGTATTGCAAGTATGCCTATCCTTGTTATTGCCACTCCTATAAGCTCCACTATATATATCCTTAGCTGTAGAAGGCATAACGTCATTAATGCCTTAAGAGAGATCCATAAATACCACATACATTGAGAGACTTAAGGGTATCATATAATTAAGCTCTGAGTTTTATTTTGAAAACCTATGAAAACTCCGGAATGTTGGTACTACGAAGAATTTGAGACATAGTGCTTGACTTGATTGTTCTATCTTTCAATTGCTCAAGACTTATGCAAAGAGCTGTAAAGTCCTATAGTTAAAGGTAAAATGGGTAAGTTTGAAGGATAGAACAGTTACTGTCTAATTCTGAGGAGAATCTCTGTTTGAAAGCATGTGTACTTGAGAAGTAAGAAAGCATTGCAGAAACTCCTAATCCAAATATACCAGTAATTAGGCTTAGTTTGTTTGCCAAGGGATTGGCAAAAGGTAAGCTTGAGGGAGTTGTTGACGGTGGATAACGTCAACTTTTATTAGAACTTTAGACTTGAAAGGATATATGAATACCCATTAGTCTAGGGTTTTAACTAATAATTTCCACGAGTTTTGCATATTCTGTATTTTCTAGGGATTATTCCAGAAAAGCATAAAAGAGGGATTAGAGTGCATAATTATCACGAAACTTATCCGTGAAGGCAACGATCGCAATCGGGACATGGGAAGGATCTAGAAGACACCCGAAGCAACGGGACCGGCAGGGGCCACCAAGTGGGGCCGGCCGGCCCCACCATGGCACCAGGCGGCGCCCCCCTAGGGTTTCTGGCCGCCGTCTTCTGGAAGCTTCCTCCACCGCCTCCCATGATGCATCCTGGCCCTTGGTTAAGTCGGTTTGATCCTGTGGCGCACGTTCATCCCACCGGGCTATAAATAAAGGGGCAGACCCCCTTCCTGGAGACACACCATCATTATTCATCAAGACCTCAAGTCTTCAAGCATCAAGAAGACTTCTAGTTCATCAAGAGCCTTCTAGTTCATTGTTCTAGTTTAGTTAGATTAGAAGTAGAGGAGTTCTAGTTCTTCATCGGGATCTGGAGCCCCTGACGTCTGTCTGGAGCGTGGAATTCGGTATAGTTCTAGTTCTTTCTTTCTTATTGTACTCTTCATTATGATTAGGAAAACATTATTCTTAATAGTTCATATGTTCTTAATTGCAATAGTCATTGTCTACTTTAATTATATGTCAAGTATAGTTGGTTCGATCTTATTGAATTCATGTAATTGCTCGTATAGCGTTTATCCAAACGATCGTTGGGTAGATGATGGACAATATGTAGACGTGGTGTCTAGATATCCTATTTATCTGCGAGTGCACCCTGGTGTGTCGGGTCTTATGGTAGTTCACGCAAGTCACAGCTACGTTGATTCCTCTGTAGTCCACCCTCCGTATGTAGGCAAGCAGGCACGGTCACGAAGTTGGATGATCACTCTGTTTCACATCCTTCCTAGATGATGCCCTTTACATGTGATCATGATGTAGGACTAATCTAACAATGATTGCTAGATGTAATTGCACTAATTAGAGTTATTCATTGATGTAGTTATAGAATTACCTTAGATATTAATTCCTTAGTTTATCTATTGGCTAGCTATGATTATGACTAGAAAGTGCTTTGATGTTTGTCTATTATTTATGATGCTTGATTGTACTTATCACCTGTATTTATCTCTATTCATCTTGTGACCTTTGCCTGTTATGGGTAGAGTAAATGATATTGGTAATATCACTTATTTATTGTATATAGTTGTTATCAATATAATAGACTAGAGTTTATCCAGTCCTTTCCAATGGTATAAATATAAATCGACAACCTGGTAGTACTCTAGGTAAAATGCTACAATGGTATAATTATCTGTCCGCTTGTAGAATTGTTCTTAGTTTATATCTATATTTCTGCCTAGTCAAATAGAATGATATATATAATAAATCTGTATTTATCCTTAGCATCTATAATTAGGGTTGACAACCTAACTCATGCTTAGGAATGTTGGTGATAGATATGTGGCTAGTTGCTAATGACAAGTTAATTCGGTACCATGTGTTTCTAATCTCGTTAATTAGTAATGACATTAGAAATACCAACACTAGTATATGGTTTGTGTTATTCCATGTAGCCAAATTAAACAACCCCTCAAATCTTGTCTCTACGGAGCCATCTAGGCAGAACGATGACTATTCGTCATCGCCAGTTCACTGGTCGCCGAACTACTAGGCAACAACAAGAAGCGGCTAACAATACTGCGACAGGGCAACCAGAAGAGCCACAAAATCGGACGATAAACGCAGGTGCCAATGAAGATGGTGAAATAGATGAAGCATGGACCCCTAGCAGTTGCCTCTAGCTTGACCAAGAGGATGAGGTATATTTATTAGGTCATAAATAAATGATTACACACACTCTAATTAATAAATGCAAGGAAGAATCTTAGGTTAATTAATTGGTTTTGTTCAGCCTATTTCAACAGAGGAACCAAGTGGTTCTAGTACAATGAAGACTAGGGCCAAGCGCGGTGTGTCAAAACTTCCTATGGAAAAAGGATGCGCACAGGCATATCTTTGAGTTCGACCAAGTTGGGGAGCTACTACTCCCACGCAAGGCGTTGGGGCCATTGTTGACCGTAGATAACGTCTATTTTTAACCGTCAAGCTTTCTTGCAAATTACAACAATATTATAGAATAGGAGGTTATTACTAACAATTTCCACCAGTTTTGGTGAATTATCTATTTTCTAGGAAGTTATCTAGAAAGTGCATAATTGAGGATTAAAGTGCATAAAAGCCACGAAACTTAAACGCGACGGAAAATATCGCTAGAGGGATCAGGAAGGATCCAAAAGACACCAGAAGAAAGCGGAGCCCGGGGACCTGTCAGGTGGGGCCGGCCGGCCCCACCATCCATGCCGCCCGGCCCCCTGTAGTGGGACCCACCTGTCATCTTCTGCGTGCTTCTCCACCGCCTTTGAGGATACATCTTGGCCCTACATTAAGTCGATTTGATCCTACGGTTGATGTTCATCCCACCGGACTATAAATATGGACCTATACCCTTCCCCTAGTGGAGAGTCAGATCAATGGAGAGCTAAAGAGCCAGAAACCCTAATTCCTATCTAGTAGATCTAGGCTAGCAATCAAGAGAGACTAGTTCAATCTAGAACTAGTTCTTGTTTAGAGATTAGAGAGATGGAGTTGGAGAGTAGAGTTCTGAAGGAGTTTCGGCCTATCGGTGCTTCTTCGTTGCTGTATTCTTCAAGATCAACCTCCCTCGCCCGGAGTTTGCATCTTGAGATCATCTAGTAGTCAACTTTTGGTTAAAGTAAGTGTTTTGTTTATATTATTCTTCTAGTTTGTAACTCTTATTGAGTACTTCGATCTAGATAGCTTCTTGATTGAAGTAGTATTCGTAGCGTAGACGTGGTTTGGGCTATGTTTACTTGTGAATGTCCCCTGGTTTTCTAGATAATGGTAGCTCGCGAATGTAACACCCAGCCCAAGGCTTAATAGGATTAATATGATAGTCATACCAATAAGTTGCAACTTTTTTTCCGGAAGCTTATCTTGAAAGAAGTCCAAGGTTAAGCGTGTTTGGCCTAGAGCAATTTCAGGATGGGTGACCGACCGGAAATTCGTTCTCGGGTGCGCATGAGTGAGGACAAAGTGCGCAGAAAAGACTAGTGTTGGTCTGTGAGGATAGTATTGGTCATATTAAAGCTGTCAAATGTAAGCGGGCCTAGCCTCGAGGAGGCGGGATGTTACAAATGATATCAGAGCCGACTCTTGTGGTTTCACGGGCATGTATGTCGCAGTTGCGCAGGCATGGTGTGCATGGCTGGTGTGGATCCGTCGTGGTCACACAACATGGCACATGTGCTGGCACTGGACACACGGACGTGGCCAAGAGAGGAGGTTCCTGGCCTAGGGATGATCGACGAGGACGTCGATCTCTTAAGGGAGTGAGGATGTAACACCCCAGCCCAAGTCTTAATAGGATTAATATGATACTCATACCAATAAGTTGCAACTTCTTTTCCGGAAGCTTTATCTTGAAATAACTCTAAGGTTAAGCATGCTTGGTCTGGAGCAATTTTAGGATGGGTGACCGACCGGAAATTTGTTTCCGGGTGCGCATGAGTGAGGACAAAGTGCGCAGAAAAGACTAGTGTTGGTCTAAGGTGACTTATAGATTCGTTGAATCCTCTGTAGTCTACTTCCCGTTAATAGGTTTGGCAAGCAAAAGGTGCTTGGTAGGAGAGAACTCTGATTTCTACTCCTATCTTATTAAGTTATCGCTCATGATCATGTGATATAAAATAACCACTTTCAAAGACCAGAACTAGATAATCTATATTGTTCTCCTTGTTCTCGCTATTTTCTAGCTTGATTGTGCAATGGGTTAAGTTTATAGACTTAGTCATCGTCACCCACTGTTCCTTTGGGTTCGATATTTAAAACCGGGTTTATCTTGGTGAAGTGCTACAACAGTATTGTATCTGTACGCTTGTAGATAATCTTATTTTTTGTGTGCATTTAATTAATACCAACAAGCATTTCTGGTGTCGTTGCCGGAAACGGTTTGTTGAGATTGACTTTAAGTTTAGCTTAATTCCTGTATTATACTTTTCCTTTTTATTTTAGCTTTTTAGGTTTTTATTTTGTTTTTATCTTTTAATATGGAACCCGAATCTCAACTCTTATATCAATACGGAGCACCATCGGGCTCACGTTTACATCCAGTAGAATCATCTAAGCCCATTACATCACCTGTCTATGAGCTACGCCCGGGGTTAATTCATTTAGTTCAGGAAAATATTTTTTCTGGCAGTTCTAGCGAAAACCTCTATTCCCATTTGAATGATTTTGAAGAAACTTGTTCATGTCTACACATTAAAGACATGGCAGATTAGACGTTACGATGGAAGCTTTTTCCGTTTTCATTAACAGGGCGAGCTAAACACGGGTATAAGCGTCATGTTGGGAATAGTCTAGGAGATTGGGAAGTGTTATGTTCTAGCTTTTGTCTTAAATTTTTCCCTATTGAGAAAGTCGCTAAACTTCATTTTAAAATCATAGGTTTTAAACAATTAGATAACAAATCACTAGGTAAAGCTTGGGAACGTTTTGATAGTTTTGTAAACTCATGTCCTAGTCTTGCTTTGCTAGAACCTATGCTCTTACAAACTTCTTTTTGGGCCTTAATGAAAAAAACTAAGGAATATCTTAATTTGGCCACGGGAGGAGCGTTCATGTATATCAACTGCTACACATGCAAAAACTATTCTTATGAATATTTTGAATGATCTTCCTGAAGAAAAAGAAGAATCAATAGCTGAATCTAAATCATTGCTTGAATCTCAACCTTTAGCTATTTTGAAACCTGAACCTTTGAATGAAGAAGAGGAAATTCGGTTTCCTGATTTTATGCTTGATTTAGAAGATGATCTTTTTCATAATTATGGAAACACTCTAATTACCAAGTAATTATGAAACCTCATGAATCTAGAGAACTTAAAAATATTGATCTTATTCATCCTTTTGAGGTAAAGTTCTTTAAAAAAAGTTTACGAAAAGAGTTAATTTTTATCTTAAGTTAAGAATAGTTAGAAGAATCAGAACTTTCAAAAGAAATCATTCGTTTAAATTCTTCTTCTGTTACTTTTGAGTGTCAAATTGATAAACATCCTTTTATTACTCATTATAATCCAATTGTGGGTGTTAATATCATGTCTCTTTCATTTACTAAAAGATTTTTAGAAGATATGCCGTTAATTCCAACTATTAAAACTTTAAAAAGTCTTTCAGGCCACATTATTCCAAGTTTAGGAGTATTGTGTTCTCTTCCTATTTTGGTTTATGGAGTTCAAGTTCCGTTAAATTTTCATATCTTTGATGTTTGGGAGTTTGATGTGTTAATAGGTTTACCAATAGGAAAGCTCATTAGAGAAGGTCAAAAAGGGAAATTAGATATTAGTCTCGAGAAAGGTTTTAAGCTCTCTATGCCTATAACCCATTCTTTGAAAACCAAGGTAGAGCTGCTTCCTGAGCCAGACCTAATAGAGGAGGTTAATGCTGTTTTTACTGAAGAATTAATAGAACCATCTATAGATAATGACGCCCAGTTCTTCATTGAAGAAGAGGAAGAGGAAGCATCTGATCCTGAACCTCTCGATGAATTACTAGAGCCACCTAAACTCCCTATTAAACTTAAACCCTTACCTTCTGGTTTAAAATATGTTTTTCTAAATAATGATCAGGAATCTCCTGTAATCATAAATGATAAACTCTCTCAAGAAGAATCCTTATGCCTAATAACTGTTTTAGAGAAACATCGTGCTGCTTTTGGATACTCACTCCAAAATCTTAAGAGAATTAGTCCTATTCTTTACACCCATCGTATACAAACTGATCCTGAAGTTACACCTACTAGAGAACCCCAATATAGACTTAATAATGCGATGAGAGAGGTGGTAAAGAAAGAAGTTTTGAAACTATTACACGCTGGGATTATATATCCTGTGCCACATGGTGAGTGGGTAAGTCCTGTTTAAGTTGTACCTAAGAAGGGTGGTATGACTGTTGTTAGAAATGATAAGAATGAACTAATCCCCTAGAGAACTGTTACTGGATGGTGTATGTGCATAGATTATAGAAAACTTAATAAAGCAACAAGAAAAGATCACTTTCCATTACCTTTTATTGATGAAATGTTAGAACGTTTGGCAAATCACTCTTTCTTTTGCTTTCTAGATGGTTACTCTAGATATCTCTAAATTTCTATCCACCCTGATGATCAAAGCAAAACCACTTTTGCATGTCCCTATGGAACTTATGCTTATCGTAGAATGTATTTTGGGCTGTGTAATGCACCTGCTTCTTTCCAAAGATGCATGATGTCTATATTTTCTGATATGATTGAAGAAATCATAGAAGTTTTTATGGATGATTTTTCTGTTTATGGGAAGACTTTTGACGATTGTCTTGAAAACCTGGATGAGGTTTTGCAAAGATGTAAAGAAAAACACTTAGTCCTTAATTGGGAAAAGTATCATTTTATGGTTAGAGAAGGGATAGTGCTAGGACACTTAGTGTCTAAAAGAGGTATAGAGGTAGATAGAGCTAAAATTGAAGTAATTGAACAACTACCTCCACCCGTAAATATAAAAGGAATCTGAAGTTTTTTGGTCATTGTGGTTTCTATTGTCGTTTCATAAAAGATTTTTCACATATTGCTAGACCCTTGACTAGTCTGTTAGCTAAGAATGTTCCTTTGAGTTTGATGATGCATGTTTAAAATCTTTTAATATTCTTAAAGAAGCACTCATCTCTGCACCAATCATTCAACCCCTTGATTGGTCTTTACCTTTTGAAATTATGTGTGATGCTAGTGATTATGCTGTGGGGGCAGTCTTGGGACAAACTAAAGATACGAAGCATCATGCTATTGCTTATGCTAGTAAAACTATGACAGGAGCTCAGCTTAATTATGCAACAACCGAAAAAGAGCTTTTAGCTGTTGTTTTTCCTATTGATAAATTTAGATCTTACTTAATAGGAGCTAAAGTAATTGTTTACACTGATCATGCTGCTCTTAAATATTTGTTCACAAAGAAAGATGCTAAACCTTGTTTAATAAACTATGAAACTAGGTTGTCATCCCCAATTGTAAAGTTAGGAATAATTTTGGTCCTAAATATTATCATTTTATGTGACTAGGCAGAAATAAATAAAGATATATATAAACTAAGAATGATTCTACAAGCGGACAGATAATTATACCATTGTAGCATTTTATCTAGAGTATTATCAGGTTGTCATTTATATTCTACCACTAGGAAGACATTGCTAAGAAGCTAATTTATAGTATTGATAACATGTCTATATGCATTGAATAAGCGATGTAACCAATGTCATATACTCTACTCATAACAGGGGTAAGTCACAAGATAAAAATGATAATAAATATGATAATGAGCCGAGCCATTAATCATCACTAATAATACTAATTCATCATAACACTCTAATCATATTAATGTTTATCTAATCAATTAATAGAGAAATAATTCCTAAGTATTTAACTACCTATCAAAGCTACGTCAACTAGTGTAAGTACATCTAGTAATCATTGTTAAGTCCTAACATAATTTCTAAACACATTGGAGCAATGTACAGGAAAAGATAAGTACAGGAACCTCATATGTATAAATACACCCTTAACCTGACAGTCCCACTCTACCAATCCACCGTATGGGGGGAGGCCTACAAAGGACTCAATGGATCTGTCACATCCATGATCTACCTCACTACCCAGCACAACTGGGGATATCCGCAGATAAGCAATGTATCTAGACACCATGTCTACATATTGCCTACCACTCACCATATGATCAACTAGATGAGCGCTACATGAACCAGTGCATGAATATAATAGCAAACTAACTAAACTAGATGTATTAAAGTAGACAATGAACATAATAATTAAACTAAGATAAAGAACAATGTTGCTAGTAAATATTATGCCAATACAGATAATACAATAAGAGAGCGAAAGAAGTATACCGAACTCTTCTCTTCTTGACAACTTCCGGAATCCAAGACCGATTAACGCGCCTTGACTCTCTCTAATCTAGATCTAACTAGGCTAAACTATGAACTAGAAGGCTATGAGGAACTAGAACTTGAAGCTCTAGATGACTTGATCTTCAACTGGCTCGACTTTGAATGACTTGAATGAGGTATTGAATGAATTAGGGTTTCCTAGGGGTTTGGCCCTACTTACATAGCTCGGTGGGATGCACGATGCCATTTGATCGAACCGACTTCACGTACGGCTAAGATTGATCCTCAAAGGTGGTGGAAGACGCTCGTGGAGGATGACAGTGGAGCCCACTGGGGGGGCGCCGACCCGGCCTGGTTGGTGGGGCCGGCCGGCCCCTACCTGTGGCGGCGGCCCCGCCTCCCCTTCGCTCCGGTGTCTTACGGATCCTTCTAGAGTAGTTTGGCGTATTCCTGAGTTGCGGATAATTCCGTGATGTAGTTTTATAGTTATGCCCCTTTTTCGGTATTTTCTGGATTAGTCCCTAGAAATTGGTAAATCACCAAAACTCGTGGAAATTGTTAGATAAAACCCTGCCCTTTCTTTCCTCGCGGCCGGTCGGGCGCCGCCACAGGCCATTCGCCCGTGATCAGGTCGCCTTAGAGCGTCTCCAGCCAAACCAAAGCATGCCCTAGCTTCACCCTGAGCCTGTGAGTCCCATCGGCTCGCTCGCTTCACATCTACCGCCAGGGACACGCGGGAATGCTGCCTCACCATCGATCCACGCCTCCGCCGCGGTTATGCTCCTTTGCTCCGAGTCCGGTCAAGCCAGCGCGAGCATCGCACCTCGGTGAGCACCTCTAACCTCCCTGAAGCGACAGAGTCCACCGTCTCTGCGCTGCGGCCGGCATGGCCGAGCCACCAAGGCCGTTGCTTTGCTGTCTTCGGTCACCAATCTGTTCCATGTAAGTACTCGTTGCGTTCGCCTAAACGTGATGGTCATGTTGGTGCCACCGTCTCGGCCGGAAACCTCGTCGGCGGTGAGATTTGCCGTCTAGCTGCCGGTGGCCTCCTCGGTCTAGGCCTGAGGCCACGGTGGGCCGTCTTTGGCCCGACTGGGCTGCGTCGTGGCCCAAGGTAAGCGGGCCGAGAGTGCTAAATGGCTTTTGGCTTTTTCCTTTTTCGAAATAATTGAACACTGCTAAAATTTGTCTTTTTTATAATAAAATAAATAGAGCTTCAAAAATTATGAAAATTTTTGTGTAGCTTCTTTGTGATGATGTTTATCTAGAAAGAATATGAAACCTAGAGTTTGAATAGTTTTGGCATGATATAAATTACCTCTTTTAATTAAGAAATGAGCTTCGATGATTTTTGTAGGCTAAAATAAATATCCGAAAGTTATGAAATTTATTTTGCCACTGTTCTATGATATAATCAACCTCCATAAAAGTTTGGGATTAATTTGATAAAATTTAATTTTATCCTTATTTAATTAATTAATAAATTACTTAGAGTGAGTAATACAAATCATGAAATGACTTATGTGATCTTTTGGCATTATTTGAAGACCATGAATCACTTCACACCCCACTTATCCATGGTTTGATATGTTTTGGCTAGTAATAATGTTAGTCTCATGTTGATAATAAAATTAGTTAAATAAAAAGAGAAAGAGTTGATTTGGTGTTGATTACTTTTGAAATTGATTGAAGTCTATGAGATATATGATCCCTATTACCTCATGGCACTCGGTTGTTAAGTGTTATGTTTCCATTTTACTTTGCAAGTTAATCAATTTGATTTGGTGTTGATTACTTTTGAAATTGATTGAAGTCCATGAGATATGTGATCCCTATTACCTCATGGCACTCAGTTGTTAAGTGTTATGTTTCCATTTCACTTTGCAAGTTAATCAATTAATCTTGTCATGCTCTCAACTATCATGTAAAGAATTGATTAAATCTCAATGTGACCTTACTTCTCATGTGTTGCAGTTAATTAACCTTACTTTATAATGCTAAACTAAGTGAGTTTATAAAATGATCTTGATGCTTCTTTACTTAAGCATGTATGTCTTACTTGTGCATGTGTTGCTCGTACATGATCATGATGTAATACTCACCTGCTTAATGGTAGTCACTAAATCTTAATAATTAGACCCTAGTTATAACTTTATCATGAAGAAAAGTTAGACTCAAGATAATATAAAGTTAAGTTGATTCACCATGTTGCATCATTCGCATCATGTCAAGCATATCATTAAGCACGCATTATTCCTTCACGTATCTTTTACATGAGAGCAAAGACTTCCGTTGATCAAGCTTCGGAGAAGGTTCATGATAATCCAATCTAGACAAGGTGAATCCACCAAAGGAATCGATGTCAAGACTAACAGCTAACCTTCCCTGCAACACAGGCAAGCCCCAGAGCATAACCCACTCTCTCTGTTTTACAAATACTTTATTACACCTTAAGTCTAATGTAATGTGCATTAAATAAGTAGTAGTTCTTTGAAACCGTTGCTGCATGATTACCTTGATCTATAGCTATTTTCAGATATTATCCCACTAGTATATGTAGGACGTTTTCCTTAAATGCTTAGCCATGCTTAGTCCGGTAGAAGTCGAGCGATGATTTTATCGTTCGCGAGATTTAGGTTAATCTTTTGTTCTCCACGGTTTGGTTCATGGATCGTGAGAACCTTAATGATGATGGATATGATAAATGGAGACCAGACGGGTTAGCATGCATTAAGAATGGAGTCTTAATGTAATGCTCCATCTGTATCGATTAAGGACCATTCCGTTGTAGGCCTATTTTGGGTCAAGACCCTTGTAGTGTCTTGGCCATATACTTCGGAAAGCCTGTGTACTCTAGCTATTCTAGTTTGGAAATGGACCCCTGCGTACTGGGAGTGGAGAGATGACGGGAGTAGCGTGTACCTACCCTATGAGTCCAAAGGAAGGGATGGCATATGAGTCCTGAAGGGATGGCATATGAGTCCAGGAGGGGATGACATATGGCGGTGGGGTACTGTACTCTCGGAAAGCATAGACCTATTTCCATTTGGAAGATCCAGAAGAAAGGGTTGATATATGCAAGGCTCAAACCTACATATGTCGTGTGGTTGGGAATCCCTAGCTGGGACCTTTTAACTGGTTCGAATCGTCATTGCTCCTCGATCATAGAGACTTGACCCTCTAACCTACATCATATTGTAATCAATGAAAAATGATGGTTCTTGAAATTGATGAAATATGTTGTATGTTTAATGATAAGTGTTTGGTTTAGATTAGGTGCTAATGAAGGCCTCTAATGGTTAATCCTAAATTAAAAATTGAAAGCAAGGATCAATTGTAGAAAGCTTTTCTGCAAATGATCTCTCTGGTTTCTAGCCTAGAAAACCTTCTAAGCTAGCATGCCCTTGGTGTCTTTTTCTTTAGTCGGGTAAGTTCTTGTTAAGTACCCTCAAGTACTCAGGGTTTGTTAACTCTTGTTGCAGGTACTGACTTGAGTTGCAGAACTAGGTTATGTCAGTGGGCTCGACATGATCTGGTAGTTTCTCTCTCTTAGGTGTTTCACCTAAGCTATTTATGTAGTTCTATCCTGCTTCCGGAACCGAAGATTAATTTTATTTAATCAAATCTTGATCATGTTTTGTAAACTACTGTTATAAATCTTCTAACAAATGTTATAATGTTGTGGCTACTCCTTTCTTGATCCTGGATGGAGGGTGTTTCGGGGTTCCCCGAAGCCACCGGGCAGACCACCGGAGTTATCGGGTTTCCGTGCATAACCGTTGGAGGCCTTTGGGGGGCAACGACATGTACACATGGGTCCAATAATTTAGGCGATTCTATTATAGTTCTCTCCTTCATGAAAAAGTAGGAAGGTGCCACATCAGCTCTGCTATGCCGCAAGGTCCTTGCCGCACATGCTCCGCCGTGCGGGGTATTTGGCGTGGTCTCCCCGCCGCATACAATCTCAGTACGCGGCCATGAAGCCTTGCCATGATCTCCGGTGGCTACTCGTAGGCAGTGCTTGAGCTCTACCAGTTTGCTCGGATATGAGATGCATGAGGATCGCCAGAGAAATGGATGACGGGGAGATTCACATAGAGATATTGTGAAAAATATAAGTTTTCGCCCCTGATTTGGGCATTTTGACTAAGCGCAACAAAACAAAATGATCTAAGTGAGAGTTGGCTTAAAAAACCATATGTCTAGGCCTAAAAATCATGTTAGTATTGTCCCACAGGCTCTAGGCTAGATCATGACGCCGCCGACAAATTTGTATTGTAAAAATAAATGGAATAAATGTTTCGAAATTTGTTTGATCCTATTGTTTTATAGTTTGCTCACTTATTTGTCTAGTATGGGCCAAGCCTTTGGTAGGCTCGGGCTATGTCAAATGTGCTTATATAGCCAAAGCCTACCTAAGGCTACTTTGTTTCTTCAGTTGTTACTATTACAAAGAGTGATTAATTAGGAGACCTGGATCTTTACTTTACTATATCCATCCATTAGAGAGTAAAATTTGAAAGGAGGGAGGGGGAGGGGCATAGAACCTCTCGCTAAGCTTGGCTTGTTGATTGCTATGACCCTTTCATCTTCATAATAGGAGTATATTACTTGCTCATTGTTATCCGTGTTTTTTCCCCGTAATGGGTTACCACATGAATAATGATGTCTACCTAAATCTTGTTACCATATTTATTGTTGATTTGTGATCCCGCTTATCATTGGTGCCATTTGCAAAGTTAAATCGTGTATATATTGGAGCTATCACATGAGATATGTATGAGTTATTTGATATGTGCATGATGAGGATTCATGTATTAGGCCAACTCCAACATTTCGTCCATCTTTTCTCCCTATTTGTGCATTGGAACCTTGGAGGTCGCTCTTAAACAGATGGGGTGTTTCAAAAAATTATGGTGAAAGGATTTTGATGTCGCCTAGAGTGAGGCCGAATATAGAAGATTCTCAAATTATTTTAACACAAAACAAAGCTTCACACGAATTAAATCACCTTCGAAAGTTCTGACGAGAACCAACACTTCCGATGGTCCGTTGGATGTTCCAGCCTATATATGAAATAATATGAAACGAAAGTATGATAAGAGTTTTACAAAAAACCAAACTTGAAGATATGGGTTTGGAGATGCATAATAGAAAATCCACAAAACATCTGCACTCACAAACACACACGACCATGTAGATTGAGACGTACACAAAAATTGCAATTCGAGACACAAAGGAGACAAAGATTTGTTAACCGCACATCGGTCTCCTACTTGAGCCCTACGTCTCCATTACTGAAGAAGCCGTCATGAGTGACCACTCTGGGATGCACGCTAGCTAGGTTTCTCTTAACCACTTTCCCCGATACACTATCCTTGTCACTTCCCTTGTGGAGGTGAGATTGGGGGTATAACAAATGAAACGGGTAGGGTGGTTGGGCTACGGCGGCGACGGCGAGGAGACGGCAAGTGTGGGCGGCCAAGGGCGGTAGCGCCCTAGGGTTTGGGAGGGGCGGCGGCGTGGCGCAGTGTGAGGGGAGGCAGTGGTGGCGTCGGCCAGAGGGGAAGGGCGGCGGCAGCTAGAGAGAAGAGAGCGAGGAATAAAAGAGCTTTCACCCAATTACTTTCTTGATTGATCCGTTATAATGTTCCTAGTATTTATAGTCCCGATTGGACTTAGCCTATAAGCAAGACAGAGGAATCCTTATCGAACATGAATTCCTCCTTTCTGAATCAATCTACTAACTTCCATCTAAAAAACTTATTATTCCTAAATTGATAAATTACCGAAAGGGAAGTCCGCGAGTGAGTGGAAGGAAGGCGTGGCGGCGGGTGGCACGGGCGGCATGGCGGGGCGGGCTGCCGTGCAGCCCCCCACTACGGTGCGGCGCCCCCTCCTTGCCCCTGGGGCAGGCCGTAGGGCCCACCTGGGGCGCCGGCACCCCTCCTAGGCCTCTCGGCCCATTGTCACCGGTGGTCACCGCCTACCATAGGTGTAACAACCCAAAAATTTGCACAAACACAAAAATACCAATTACAAAAATTTTCATAAAATATCCCATGTAATGTTGCGTGACATGTAGTAAGCCAACCCTAGATAAGCATTGTGGATCCCAAGTAGGGCATTTTCATGATCATGCAAGCATAATCGAATTCTTGTTATTATCACATGTGAGCAATCCCTTTAGTATTTAGGTAAATGCATCTTGACAAACATGTATGATTTGGATCTTACCTGCTTTATGTGATGATAGTAAACAAATATTATTCATTAAAAGATTTAATGAATAATTCCCACAACCAAACTATACATGAGAAGTATCTAAAATAAACCTAAACCTTGAAATCCCCTTTCAAGGTTATTTTATCAACTAATATGACTTATATATATAATATTTATGTGAATACAAATAATAATTCCCCATAGGTGGGAAATAACCCTAGACTAGAGATGATCACCATTGGGTTAACTAAACCCTAAGCACCTTGGCTACCTATGGTTAAGCACTAATTACCAAGAAAAATAAAATAGGAAAGGACAAGAAATTAGAAGAGAAATGGAAGGAGGCAAAGTAGCCCAGCCGGCCTGCACAACCCACCAGGAGCCCACCAGCGCCGGCCTGCTTCCCTCCATTTCCCTTCCTCCCCAAGACGCCGATTGGGCGGCCCACAGCTAGCGGCAAGCGGCAAGCACACGAGAGGCGCCCGGCCGAATCCCGCCACCGCCGGACGCCGACACGAGGACCCCACCTCGGCGGGCGCTGGCCGTTTCTTCTTCTTCTTCCTCGGCATCGCCCCGCGTAACGGCGAAAGCCACAACGGCCTCGCTCTCTGTTCTTGGCTGGCGGCCCACGATGCGCGCACCACACCGCCTCCGCTCTCACTACCACACGGGCCCGCGGGTCACGCAAATCGCGTGACCCCTTCACGCTACAGCGACGACGAGCGCCGCATGCGCTGCCGTGCCCGCCTCTCTGCTAACCGCGCTTGGCGCGCGAAGCCAAATTGGCCACGCACGGCGCCAATTAGGGCCCGCAAGCTCACGCCCACGGCTTCTAGAGCACCCCTGCGCCGCTCGATCATGTGGAGCCGCGATCGCCGTCCGTCTCAGCGCCATGGCCGGCCGCCCGCCTATAAAAAGCCAAGCACCGAGCCCTAGGGCTTCCCCATTGCTTCGCCGCCACTCTGTGGCTCCCGCCTGACCACACCAAGCCGAGGGAAGGAGAGGGGGGGAGAGGGAACAAGGAGGAAGAAGCCGCCGGAGTCCCACCGGAGCCGTTCGCAATCGCCAGAGCGGGAGACGACGACCGTACGGCTACACCGACGTTGCTGCGCTTCACGGCATGGCCTCGGCACTCCACGGCCTCACCTCGACACTGCTCCGCCATCCTTTCGCCGCCAGCACCAAGGCGAGCGCCGACGAGCCCCTTTGCCAACCTTGCCCTCATCGGCCATGGCGCTCTGCCTTGGTGCTCGCAAGCCCGAGCCTCTCCTGGCTCTGGACACACGCACGCACACGCACGGACTAGCCTAAGCCAAACGGACCCGTGTCAGATGCATCGGTGAAGATGCGACCACCATGGCATCGCTGCGGTCAGACCCCGCCGCGGCAAGCTGCCGTTCCGGCGTACACCGGCCCTTTGACGCCAAAACGGTCACGGAACCATGATCACCTTACCATGGACGAAGCCATGCCGCTGCGGCGCGTTCCAAAGCGCGGCAGCGCCGCTGCGGAGCAATGCCTTGACGCCGCTGTTCCAAGCCACACCAGCCACCTTAGCCTGCACTGACAAGCCGCCGAGCTATGACGAGACCCCATGAACCCAGTGATGCACCTGGCAAAGCCCTTGCGCCCTTCCCTTGCTCTGTCCGCGTGAACACCGAGCCACCGAGGACTCGCCATGGCCGCCGCCGCGCTGTAAGCACCGCCGTGGACTAGGGTCGTCGCCGGCGAGCTATCCACAACCCAGGGACACGAATCGACCGAGTGCACACTAAATTAGACCCAGTATAGCCTTTAGTCCCGACGCCGTCGTGCGCTGTCACCGCCGAGAGCCCACCGGACCTCCGCCGTCGCCATGACGACGATAGGTACACCGCCGCTCCAAATGGTCGACGGCGTAGCCTTCAGTATGCGTCTAGAGACCCTACGAGCCAAGCCTTAGCGCGTATCAATGTCGCAGCACCCTGGAGAGACCAAGCCGACGCCCGCCGCAATGATCCACCGCGAAACCCATGCTCCGGTCGTTGGGAAGTCCAAATTGATGGCCCCACTAGGTTCCCAGAGCCAAGACCACGCTACCAGGCTGTCTTGTTTCACCGGTGAAGCGCTGGGAGCGCCGTGGGCGCACGCTCGCCGCCGGTGGGCTGTGCCGTGGCTGAACAGAGGAGGAAAAGAGAGGTGGGACAGCCGTGCGCCTAGACCACATGGACCGAGAGAAGGGGAAGGCAGCGTGGGCACGGTCTACCGTGCTCCACGTTCGTGGTCCATAGACCAGCACCGAGCGGTGCACCGTGAACCGCCAACCGTGAACCAAGCTCGAGCCCAGATCCATTGGATGACGTGGTGCCTCGAGGAGCCGACATGTGGCGGGCCAGCCTAGCCCGGCTCGGCCCACTTAGGCCCACCACGGACCCTACAGTGACATCTTGCTGACGTCAGCCCTACACAGTGAGCCAATCAGCAGCCGACACGTGTCAACCCCAGATTAAATAGCTGTTTTTCTTTTTCAGAATATTCATAAACTTTGGAAAATTATAACTTCGTCATACGAACTCCAAATTTGGTGAACCAAATTTTTAAATTCATCTAAAATCGAGCTCTACGCATTGGAGTCATGTTTGAGTGCCTTTGGATCTTTTTGCAGTTCATTTGTTCTTTATGCCCTCTATAGGCATCGCTAACGCGACTATATTTGTGTCGTTTCAGAGTCAGAGGAGGACGTGCCGAGTACGATCGTGACTACAACGAGAAATTGGGAGGCGACCATTATGAAGGTGTCACATTCCATCTACTTTTCGTAGATCCCATTACGTATGGCTAATGGGTAGTATTGCTAGTGCTTTAAATTACTGTTGATATCACATGATTAGGATGCATGGTAGTTATTTCTTGATGCCCATTATCTTGACGCAACCTCGCCTCTGCTCACCTGCTGTTAGGCTAGACACACGCTTGCTATCATTAATTGCTATTATGACTCTACTATGCTTTATATCTTGATGTGATGCGTGGTGGAAATGGATATGTATATAACTAAGGCACGTGCCAAATCTAAGCTTGGTGGATGGTGAGCGTGCTACGTGTGTCTTGGGTGTGTGGAGGGTGAGCGTTGTGTCGACCGAGCTGGAGTATACGACGAGTCGAGGGTGAGTCTTACCATACGATGCTACCTGGGCATCCGGATAAGCGAATACCTATGGCGGGTAATGGAGTTGGGGGATCCTAGGTGTGAGCCTCTGAGGGGTGGAGCCCGGGATCAAGGTGCTGTGGTGGCACGTAAAATGGTAAACCGGATAAAGACACCCTGGCTTGGTCAACCCTAAGGACTTACTAGTACTCGGACCCACTGAGAATCTCACATCCCACTCACTCTATATGATACGAGACGGCTGGACTACATGGTAGAGCGGTGCCATTACTATCAGGCGAAAGAGTGTAGGGAGGTACGGGCATGATGGACTCACACCCTTCCGAGACAACATAGTATCTATTAGGGGCCCAGTACTATGTCTCACAGTATCAGCTATTCCAAACTAGACTTGGGGTGTTCCAAGGCTGAGAGATAGGATGACATCGTTCTAGGCGTGCAAGCAGCCAAAATCAGCCTAGGGACGGCCATGCCAAGGATGGTGATCTTGTGCGTATGTGAAACCTCTGCATAGTGTTATGGTTGATCGATCGATACATACGCCGACTCGTCAGCTATGGACCTTTCCTAGTGACCGTGCTGGCTGGAATAGAGAGATGAGTCCTTTTTTCTCCCCATGTTGTGAGATAGAG
This sequence comes from Chrysopogon serrulatus, assembly GCA_015844335.1. NCBI lineage: Eukaryota > Viridiplantae > Streptophyta > Magnoliopsida > Poales > Poaceae > Chrysopogon > Chrysopogon serrulatus. Next base: position 435,161 of record JADLZL010001381.1, read on the forward strand.
CCAGTCGTGGACCGTTGAGGCAGGTCGAGTGGGAGTTGGCCTGTCGACACGAGTGAGATGAGATGTGGTGGATGAGGTGGATAGGTGGTAAGTGTTGGTATTTTTAACTGCACTCCATTAAATAAGTTTTAAGTAGGATTATCCAAAGCGCCTGAGATATCATACCGGTGTCACATTTTACCCAGGAGGTTTTAAATATCGTATCCACAGGGGAGCAGGTTGTGATGATGACAACGTCTATAGACTTAACCCTACAATTAGGCTAGATAATATTAAGAAAAAGGAAATAGCTATTGTACTCTAGTTCCAATAACCGGTAAACTTTGTATAATATCATCTTATCGGACAAGTGACCTGAATAGGAGAAGAAATAGAGTAATCTACCTACCGGGCACCTATAAGCCTATCGGTCCTATCAACGGGAAGTGGACTACGAGAGAGAATTCAACGCAGCTATAAAGTCACCTACGCTGAGCTACCACTATCCCAATGATCGGGGGACATTCACAAGTAAATCTAGCCTAGACACCACGCCTACACTATGAAATACAACTTTAACCTATAGGGTCCTATAGATCAAAGTTCTCAATATGAGATGTGAACCAAAGAACAAATAAGAACAAATTGCTTACTTGAATCAGAATGGTAAATACAAAAGTACCTCGAACGCAGCGACTCGGGCGAGGAAGCTGAATCCGTAAGAATATCTGACCACGAAGAAGCGCCGACAGGGCGGAGCTCCTCCGGAATCTCTACTCCTCTACTCAATCTCTCTAATCTCTAAACAAAACTAGATCTAGAAGAACTAGTCTCTCCTAATTGCTACATCTCGATGAACTAGAACTAGATGAACTAGACTAGATCAACTAGAGGGACCCTAACCCTAATTATGTAGAGAATATGAAGCACCGGGGTGTAGAATGCCTCTTGGAGGGGCCTTGGGGCGTCATTATATAGGCCGAGGTGGAATAGGGGGCAAGGAACCGCCACGTCAGCGATCCACGTCTCCATCTTGTGTGCACCGTCGGATCAAACCGACCTAAAATCAACGTAGGGATGCTTTGATTGGCTTCCAAGGAACCGTGGGAGGAAGACTCCGAAGGGCGGCCATCGGGCGGAGTAGGGGCGCCGGCCCGGCCCGTGGGGGGGGCCGGCCGCCCCCCACAGGCTCCTCTGCGGGCCCCCGCTGCTTCAGTGTCTTCTAGACCCTTCCTAAATCCGATGATGATGTAGCTCCGATGTGGATCAGTTTCGTGATAATTAAGCTCTATAATCCCCTTTTTTTACGCTTTTCGAAAATCACCCTAAAAAATATAGAATATGCAAAACTCGTGGAATTTGTCAGATAAAGCTCTAGACTAGTGTGTTTTCATGTTATCCTTCAGGTAAAAAGCCCTAGTAAAAGTTGACGCTAAGGAGTGTCAACAATACCCCTAAGCTTACCTTTTTGCCAGTCCCTTGGCAAACAATCTAGGTCTAGTTATTAATAAACTTGGATCGGGAGTTTGTAATACTTTTATTTTTTTTTTAAGCACACTTGCTTTTAAACATAAATTTTCCTCTGGCTTAGACAAAACTGCTCTAACTTTCAAACTTACCCATTTTACCGTTAACTATGGAGCTTTACAGCTTTTGCATAAGTGTTGAGCAATCGAAAGAGAGAACAATCAAGTCAAGCACTATGTCTCAAATTCTTTACAGTACCAATATTCCGGAGTGTTGTAAATTTTCGCAATAAAATTCAGAGCTTAATTGTATGACACCCTCAAGTCTCTTATTATATAGTATTTATGGATCTCACTGAGGCATTAATAAGGTCATGCTTTCCTACAACTAAGTATTTATAGTGGAGCTCATAGGAGTGGCAATAACAAGGATGAACATACTTGCAATTCATATATTGTAAAGTCAAACAATGGATCCATAGAGAATCAAGGCATTCAATCAAATCAAGATGTGCATGTGTATGGAATATGATGGATAGGTGTATATATATGGTATTTAGTGGCTAATTCTAATTCTACTTTTGCTCTTAAAAATAATTTCCTCCTTAGAACTTTTCGCAGGAAAGCATGGGCTATCTTTATTCTTTCTTCTTTTTTTTCAATCTGGGAGGCGGGCATCTATGTACCCATTGTTGTAATGCCGGGACACTTGTCCATCTTTTACTCCCATTTTTCTTTTTTTTTCTTTTCTTTTTTTTAATACTTTTGCACAACCACATGCATCCTTTGAATATAAATAATTGGAGAGATAATGATAAGAACTTAGAGCAATTAAATGGGGGCTGTCCTATAGGGTATATTTTTGGGTGTTTTACTCCTAGTGTAGGAGGAAAAACATTTTTAAGGTGAATCTAGATGAAAGTGGAAATGACTGCGCTTACATCCTAGAGTAGGAGTAATGCATATGTGGGTGGAGTGCGTAAGTGATCTTGATTTTAAAAGCATGACAAGACTCTCATAAGGTATACTCCAAAGGTTGACTAAACTCAATGTAAAGCAAGCAACATGAATATGTAAAGATTTTCCTAACTCTAAATGTATCATATATGGCTTTGGTAGGAATGTAAACTTTATCATACAAGAGCTCATCATGTAAGATTTTGGATTTTCAAAATAAATCTCCAAAACTTAGTAATGCTAGGAATAAGATAAATAGCAACTTAGACCTTCATGTATCATATCAATCAATTACCTAGACTTTAGCTCAAGCATATGCCTCCACAAATTTTAGGTTTAGAGTAAATTCTTATATCAAAGTAGTCATGTCCAAAACTTAGGAGAATCTATGGTTAAAAACTAGGCACTTGAAAGGAATTATAGTAGAGCAACTATTCATCATTTCCACTTTAAAAGATTAGAGAGAGAGTTCTTCAAACATACTTTAATTATTAAATCTAACACATACTATAGCTTACTAAAATAAAACTAATAGTAAAGACATACCATATTCATGATGATAACGAGGGTGCGTCTCCCCAAGCTAATCTCTTCGATCGCGTCGAGCCTTCATGTGCCCCGAATATTTTTTGTGTTTTTCTTATATTTTCTTATGATACTATTGTGAACCTTCATGTGCTCACATATTTTTTGGTATTTTATGACTATATAGAATAGACTCGATAATCGCCTAGGTATAGTTACCTGATAACTAGGTGATGCTCCTCCCCCAAGCTAGATGTTTGCAATACTTGGTGTTGATGATCTTTAGAGTGAGCTAACCAAATAGCCGGTTCGGTGGGTGCCACCGATAGACTCTCTCCTTGTCATAATGTTGTTCCTGCATAAGTATACTCCAACAAGAAAACCAAAACTCGAGGCTCGAATTTAATAATGGGTTAGCGGTCAGCTAATAAGTGATTGATTATTCTTTGAGTTAATTTGAATTGACGAGGTTCTAGGGGATTCTCTTTTTTTTAGGATTTTCTAGATTAATTATGTAGAAATTAAATATATGAGTATGATACATATAATTATATTTTTATGTCTCCACAGAGAATATTTATTCTTATGGGGCTTAGGTTTTTTTTATTTATTTTTTTTATGCCACAACAAAGTGAATATTCCTCTGAGGGGTTACCATAAGTTTATTCACATGGGGCTTTCAATATTTTATGATGCAGTAAATGAAACGATAAATATTTTTTATTTTTTTTTTAATATTTATGAAGATAAATATATTAAAGTAAAATTATTAATGTAGATAGAAATACTAATTTATTAGATAACTACCATATTACCTTATGGCAAGGGTACGGAATTTTAAGTTTACCGACGCAGAACTTCTTCTTCCACTCTTGTGTATCTCTCCATCCTTGAGAGATGGAGGTCTTGTTAGTTGCATATCTCTAGTGATGATGATGTCACCTTTGTTCTTTGATTTGGCCAACAGGTTGAAGTAGAGCTTTAATTATAGCTGTCAAGCATCTTGCTCAGTGTGCATGTTCATAGAACTTTCACTTGTAGAATTAATAAATTTCGCTCGATGTGTTATCCTGTTTGCAAAACCAAGGTAGAGATCAAGTGCATAGGCTCTTTGGTGGAAAAATACCAATGAGAACCAAATCTATTTCTTTATTTATTTTTTTTCTCCATCCTTAGACATATTGAACAAGATAAAGTTGATGTTACATGAATTGTTTATTTATGCCATGAGTGGTAGGATCAAAAGATTAAGCATTTAATGTTGCATTTAAGTTCACATGGCGTAAAAAGAATGACTTGCTTAACCAATAGAAGGATTGTCTATATATAAATTTTCATATGAGTATGACTATCGTCTTCCCAAAATTGAATATAATGTTTTTAGCTTGTTTGATTAAGACCGAGATTAAGAGAACAGTGCCATGAACAATCTTAAAAAGACAAATCATGTTGAGTTAATCAGGTTGATCAATTTAAGTTGTAACTCCAACATGTTTTGTTTTTAATTTATGTGCACTGACTAGATCAAAAGAGAAGAGCAGTGACCACTTACCTTAAAATATTACTTTCATTATTAGAGCATGATAGCACTAAGTGATGAAGGGTAAATGACTGGTGGTCCTTCCTCTTGAATCTTGAGTTGCTCATGGATATCTTGTCTCCTCTATTATATTTATTCTTTTGCCATCTTTTGCTTCTTTGATCTTTTGACTCTTTTTATTCCAGTTATTATTATGCCTATAACAGATTAGTGGATAACACATACCCGAAGGAGTATACAAATTCTGAGCACAGGTTGCTTGTCCAGTATTTTATTTTCTTTTGTCTATGCTAATGAGAAGATAATATTAATATTGTTTTAGCATAGATCATGTTTTATACAGACATAGCTCGAGACAAAGTAACTTGTAGTAGAAGACAAAGTGAATGAACCATTAATGCTCACAGTTCCTTCATTTATGATAAATGAGCTGTGTCTTCTTTTACAAAGTTATTAAAGTTCAGCATGTATCCTACTTCATCTCTAATTTGAATTCATCTCATGACTTACCCAAATTAATTTTGAAAATTTCCTACAGGGGTTAGTTCATAAAATATCCAATGTCTACTACAGTATATTATCAGTTCAAAAATCAACCTAGACACCACGTCTAATTTGACTTAGGAAGGCATTCTAACCTAAGCACCACGCTTAATTCAAAAAGCCTTTGAAAGTTAAATCAATACACCACTGAGTTCAAAAATCAAACTAAACACCTTGTCTAGTCATGACTTGAGAAAACAGTTTAAACTAAGCACCATGCCTAATTCAAAAGGTGTATGAAATTTCTTCAAACCTTAAGCATACTATAGCAAACAAAGGTAACATGAAAGTTTTAGAATGTTATTTAAACAGAGATGAAAGTGTATGATTGATAAATTGAATAAAGGTAGAGATAACCAATATTAGCAACATAGGATTTTCTAAATAAGGCCATTCCCCCAAGCTAGAATTTTGCAAAGTAAATGTAAGCTTGAGTGGATGTCAAAGTTGCATAATGATTGGTTGGTCATACTGGCACTGCCATTATTCATTTTCTTACTTCAAACCTGAAATGGTTAGTGACAAAAAATATCCAAAGGAATATTTTGACAATTATATTATGCTAAAGGTACAAACTCAATGCATTTTTTTAGAGTGATTATTACAAAGTTGATCTTAGAAAACCTTCTAATTATTGTACTTCAAGTTAGTGAGGTGGTTTCATCTAGAACATTAGCCTTTGTGCGCCTATATCACGATTACAACGAGATCTATAATATTTATGATAAACATATGCATCTACAACCACCCTCTTAATGATTTTATGAACAGGTAAAATAAGGGGGTTGAAGATCTCGTGTGAGGTAATATTAGAGAGACCAAAAGATTCAGGAGATTTCTCATATGACCACAGGTCCGATAGGGTGTTAATGACATAAGCGCCATGCTCGTCGATATGATCTCCCTTTTTAAACTCCAAGGGTGTCTCTTCATGGGTGTCTATAGGTAACAGTTCATCTCTATTATTTCATGCCTATGACATTCATTGGATGTTTTATCTTCTAGGATTTCCCATGAATTGATGCCTCTAGGATTGGTCTCGTCTAAAGCTTCCTTTGAACTTGGGTGAGTTCTATTTATTAAGGAAATTGATTTAAGCTCACCATTTGAATCTAGACCAAGTTCGGATGCTAACACTAAGGCTTCGTCCTCCTCCATGGCAAATGAGTTTTTCATATGTTCCATGCATTCATGCCATTGTCGACGTTGCTCTTCTTGATCATTTCTATAGTCTTCATGACTCCTATACTTTGGGTATTCTAGTGAGTTTTTAGGGTCGTTACGAGACTTAGGGGAGAGAGTATAAAAAGGATCATCAGGGTTAAGGATGGGTTTAAAGCTGGGTTCAGATAAGTTATCTAATGTGGGAATAGAAGGGGAGAAGATATGATTAATTCTTGAGTGGCTTAGCTCTCCTTCTATGGTGTCACTAGACATGCCATCCATGTATTCTTCTTGATGTCTTTTAGGAGGGAAAGGAAGTTGAGGATACCTTTTCCAAGATGCTCTTCTAAGAAGGTCTAATTCATATCGATGTACGAGCATCTTAGCTAATTGGAAGTCTAAATCATCATTGTGAGGTTTTGATGGTTTAGGATTGATAGCTAAATCTTGGGATTGGGGAGATTGTGTTTTAGCTACCAAAACTTCCTCTTCTTGTTCGGGAGATAATTCCTTCTCTTCCTCGAGAGAGCTCGAATAGGCTTGAACAATCTTTTCTAGCATCGGTCCGGGCTTCGAGTTATAGGCAAGTGAAGAAAAGCTCCTCCAGAGGCTAAATCAAGGGAGTCCTTAGATTCCTTGGTAAGACCCAAATAAAAATATTGAAGAAGCATGGGGTCTGGAAAACCAAGGTCAGGGCCAAATGTGATAAGTTCATTAAAACGCTCCCATGATTTACTAAGAGATTTACTAAGAGATTCTTGTTCTACCTTAGAGATGGGAAAGAAGTGTAAACAGAATTCAGAGTATAACATTTCCCAATCACCTTGCATACTCCCTACGGCTCGATTATACCAAAGTTTAGCTTTTCCTGTCAAAGAAAACGGAAAAAGCTTCCATCTAATAGTCTTATTAGACATGCCAGCAATGTGCAAGCATGCACAGGTCTGCTCGAATTCTCGTAAGTGTAAGTATGGGTTTTCATTGCCTTCTCCCAAGAAGGGTTTATCCCGAATCATTTTGATTAGACATGGGTGCAGCTCATAGCCAGGTGTTATGAGAGGCTCATCAGATTTTGGTGGCCCGAAGCTTTCACGCATGCCATAAAAGCAGATAGGAATAGAATTAAAAGCATCCATAAGGATGAACACAAAAATAGTGAAGAGAATGGGATAAAATAAGAAAAGATAAAAGTATAATACAAGATTAAGCTAGACTAAGTCAAAATCAGCAAACCGTTCCCGGCAACGGCGCCAAAAATGCTTGTTGGTATTTTTAAGCGCACTCCATTAAATAAGTTTTAAGTAGGATTATCCAAAGCGCCACGAGATATCATACCGGTGTCATATTTTACCCGGAGGTTTTAAATATCGTATCCACGAGGGAACAGTTGTGATGATGACAATGTCTATAGACTTAACCCTACAATTAGGCTAGATAATATTAAGAAAAAGGAAATAGCTATTGTACTCTAGTTCCAATAACCGGTAAACTTTGTATAATATCGTCTTATCGGAAAAGTGACCTGAATAGGAGAAGAAACAGAGTAATCTACCTACCAGGCACCTATAAGCCTATCAGTCCTATCAACGGGAAGTGGACTACAGAGGATTCAACGCAGCTATAAAGTCACCTACACTATCCGGCTGATCAGGAGACATTCACAAGTAAATCTAGCCTAGGCACCACGCCTACACTATTTAAATACAACTTTAACCTACTGAGGTCCTATAGATCAAAGTTCTCAATATGAGATGTGAACCAAAAAGAACGAATAAGAACAAATTGCTTATTTGAATCAGAATGGTAAATACAAAAGTACCTCGTAACGCACTCAGGGCGAGGAAGTGAATCCGTAAGAATACAGACCACGAAGAAGCGCCGACAGGCCGGAGCTCCTCCGAATCTCTACTCCTCTACTCAATCTCTCTAATCTCTAAACAAAACTAGATCTAGAAGAACTAGTCTCTCCTAATTGCTACATCTAGATGAACTAGAACTAGATGAACTAGACTAGATCAACTAGAGGGACCCTAACCCTAATTATGTAGAGAATATGAAGCACCGGGGTGTAGAATGCCTCTTGGAGGGGCCTTGGGGCGTCATTATATAGGCCGAAGTGGAGTAGGGGGCAAGGAACCGCCACGTCAGCGATCCGCGTCTCCATCTTGTGTGCACCGTCGGATCAAACCGACCTAAAATCAACGTAGGGATGTTTTGATTAGCTTCCAAGGAACCGTGGGAGGAAGACTCCAGAAGGCGGCGGCCATCAGGCGAATTAGGGCGCCGACCAGCCCTAGGGTGGGGCCGGCCGGCCCCACCTGGGCTCCTCTGCGGGCCCCGCTGCTTCAGGTGTCTTCTAGACCCTTCCTAAGTCCGATGATGATGTAGCTCTAACGTGGATCAGTTTCATGATAATTAAGCTCTATAATCCCTTTTTTTCTGCTTTTCTGAAAATCACCCTGAAAAATATAGAATATGCAAACCTCGTGGAATTTGTCAGATAAAGCCCTAGACTAGTGTGTTTTCATGTTATCCTTCAGGTAAAAAGCCCTAGTAAAAGTTGACGCTAAGGAGTGTCAACAGTAAGGTATGGATGGATGGATGGATGGTGTGTGGATGTGGTGTTAAAACTTGAACTATATACATACTTATATTATACATGACTGTTATTGCATAGGAAACCACAGCCAAATATAGTTTCTCTTGATACAACCTTATTTGCATCCAGTTCCACAAAGCATAGCAAAGCAAGGGGTGGAAATGTGGCCAGTACATATTGTACTGATACTTTGGCACGCAGGTTCTGAGGAGGCTTACAACTCTAATGAGTACGATGGTTAGGGGTTTCGTCGCTATGCTCAGTCGTTGGATAGAAGACGTTTCCACACCCCCAAGCTGTTCCAGTTGATGATTCTCTGTGATTCGCGCCTGTTGGCGCTGTAATAAGTTATTATAAACCTTTCTATTTGCACTCTATTATCATTGTATGGATTTGGTATTCGACTGAAATATGGGTAATATGATTTAAAAGGTCATGTTACACTTCGATTTTGTGGATTTTTCCTTCGTGGAAAATCAGGTCGTTTCAATAGGCATCTGAGATAACTCCCTCCTTCTTCGCTCGGCGTGTCCTCGTGCCGAAACGGAAGCCAGTCATCGACGCCTAGTGGTGTAGTCATGCTATGGGGTGGAAGTGCCTCGATAAGGCTGATGAAGTGTCCCTCTAGTGGATTGGTGATGATGAGGTTGGCCCTGGTACATAGCGGGGTGTACTCGAAGTAGTATTGGAGTGTGCCGATGTAGCCATGAAGAATATAACCGACGTCTCCAAAGCCCGAAGATACTCCTGAGGTCATGTGCGCCATGTCTACAAGCGGCCATGGGACCGAGACTGGTATCTCAAAGCGAGACATTAGCTTTGGTGGAGCGGTGAAGTTGCAGACGTGGTTGTCGATGTCGGGGCAGATAAAGAGCGGCAAGCATCTCCATATAATCTTCACGGTGCATGTCAGAGAAGTCATCGTGAGGTCGAGCATCGTGCCAGACGAAGGCACCCCAATCAAAGGCCTTTGGGGACAGTCGATGCATGGCAATCCCTAGGACCAGGTCGATGTAGATGTCACCAATATGGGCAAGTAGGCAGCCCGCCTTGTCGAGGAAGACCACCATCATCTCGTCGATGGCTTGACGAAGCAACCAAGGATTGCCCTCGAGTATGTGTGTAGGCATCCTTGCCTGGGTTCCGTCGGTTGTTGGAGGTCCGTGGGCGCCCAAGGCCAACATCTCCAAGTTGGCAGATCCACCATAATGAAGGACCTGCAGGAGGTCAGGTAGCAGTGGCGATGCAGCTGGTAGGTAGAAGTGACCATCGAAGAAGACAATCCGCTGGTGCATGGACCAAAGCTCTAGCAGCTTAACCCTCGTTGATTGAGGTGGCGATGGCACGGAGCTCATTGTACCTCTAGGACAGCCTTACGCATGCAGGTGAAGATGATGTCGTTGAGGTCATCGATGTTGTCGAGAGCGTTCAGTAGACGAGCACTAGGACCTATTCATCATAGGGGTAGGGATTTGTGTTGCCGAGGACCAAACAGTGCGTACCATGGGATGTGATGCCATGATCAGACGATGTGTCATAGCTAAATAACGACGGGGAGCTACTCGTAGGATGTGGGGGCGCACATCACGAAAGTGGAGGAGCTCCATGGCAGTGAAGTCCTATGTGACATGGCCTAGGCTAGCTAGCCAAGGCATGCCAAGGATGACGTCGGTGTCATTGCCGAGGTCGAGAAGGAGCGTGTCGATGTAGAAGACATCGTCGTCGATGTTAAGTGGGACATGAAAAGAGGCACTATGACATGGTACCTCGTTCTCACTACCAACGAGTATCGTAGTGTTGGCCCCCACTTCTCGGAGGCTATTGGAGCGAGCGACGTTGACGTTGATGATATTGTGGCTAGAGCCCGAGTCCACCAAGATCAGGACACCTACTCTATTGATCGTCCCATGAAGGTAGAAAGGAGAGGTTTCTTGAACTCTAGAGTCCATCTTTTCGATGATCATCATGCAATTGGCGCCATTAGCGGACGCTAGTTCCCTCGATGGGTGGTGAAGTCGAAGATGACGATTGGGCAGCCGGAGCGAGTGTCGATGGCAGGGTGGATGCCCATCTGGCCTCCATCATGGCCAGGAAGCATTGCTCATACACGTTAGCGAGGGAGATGATAGATCCCATCTGGCTAGAGTCGAGCAGGTTGTCGGTGATCGTATCTGTTGTTGGGGTGAAGACGTCGTGCCTGCTTGTGGAAGCCGCGAGTGCCACCGGTGCCGGCGCCCTCTCTATCACCGCAGAGAGGCGGTCATTGAAGTCGTTGAGCTTGTTGTGGATGTCGTTGAGCTTGGCGTAGACGTTGGTGGAGTACTCGGCGAAGAGCTTGCTAAACTCGGTGAAGTCGACCATGGCAGCAGCGTGGAGATCGATCTGGTCTCGCGATACCAGCTGTAATAGCAAAGCGGGTAGGGTGGTTGGGCTACGGTGGCGAATAAGGCGAGGAGACAGCGGTGTTGGCGGCCTAGGGCGGTGGCGCCCTAGGATTTGGGAGGGGCGGTGGTGCCCTAGGGTTTGGGAGGGGCGGCGACGTGGGTGTAGGCACAGGAGGCGGTGGCGGCGTTGGCACAGGAGAGGGAGGGGGCTGCGGCAGCTAGAGAAAGGAGAGTGAGAAATAACAGAGCTTTCGCTTAATTACTTTTTTGACTGATCCGTTACAATGCTCCTAGTATTTATAGTCCCGATTGGACTTAGCCTACAAGCAAGGTGGAGGCTTATCGAACACGAATTCCTCCTTTCCTGAATCAATATAGTAACTTCCATCTAATAAACTTATTATTCCTAAATTGATAAAGTACCAAAAAGGGAAGTCCGCGAGTGCGTGGAAGGAAGGCGGCAGCGGCGGCGCGGTGGCGCGGACGGCGCGGGGCAGGGCGGCGGCGGCTGCCGTGCAGCCCCCTCACGTGTGCGGCCCCCCTTCCTGCCCCCAGGGCAGGCCGGGGGTCCACCGGGGCGCCGGCTCCCCCTTCCTGGGCCTCTCCTAGCCCGTTGTTGTCGGCGGTCACTGCCTGCGGTAGGCGTGTGACAGGTGGCCTTCACAATCTTGCTGCGGCACTCTACAACCTTGGGTGTTTATAGTCGACTCTCAGCCATATATAGGATCCAAGCTCCAAATGTAACAAACGGTTCAAGAATAATTGAATGTTTAAGTTGAACAAGTATGCTCAAGAATTTGGGGTGCTCCCTTGTGCTCACAAACTCCCAATTTTTCACCTTCTCAACTCGACTCACAAGATCTCACCTGAATTCTTATAAAGGAGTAAGGAGAGCTAGTGGTCAGGCTTGGGGAGATAATGCCGATAATGGCGATGTGGCCAAGCGGCGCAGGCACCGGTAGCACACGCAACACGAGGGTGATGGAGGCACAATGCAAGCAGCAACGCTACAGGGCTTCTGTAATGCTTAGGCTGAAGCACGCTGGGTTGTCGTGTGTGTAGTGCTGGCATGGCACGGCTAAGAGGCCGTAGGGCCATGCCTGATAGAGCCAACAAGATGTTGGCACCGCAGCATTGCATAAGATATAATGTCTAAAATAGTGTCATGGCAAGTAGCACCAGAGACGGGGCAGATCAAGCGACCCGCCAGTTGGGCCATTTCCTCCAAGAGGAGAGGTTTGTGTGAACGTGGACATCCAAGCATTTCGTGCGCTCCGGAGTTTGCTCCCGGCCGCAAGCCCCAGCTTCCCGGAGAGATAGTTGAGTTCGTTACACAAATACCCCCCATTCTCCTCTCCTTGTTCCCCTGTTTCGTCCATCACCATCATCCATCGCCACCGCCCTCGTTCATCGCCGGCCGGCATATATATCGACCAACGACCTATCACCTATAGAACAAAGACGACATGGCAGAGGAGGTGGCAGCAGCAGCAGCCGGAGGAGGCTTAGCATCGTCATCATCATCAGGGACGAAGCCAGTGATGGTGGTGGGCATCGACGACAGCGAGCACAGCTACTACGCGCTGGAGTGGACGCTGCAGCACTTCTTCGCGCCGGGGCAGCCGCAGCAGTACCACCTGGTGGTGCTCACCTCCAAGAAGCCCCCCGCGGCCTCCGTCATCGCATCGCCGGTGTGGGCTCCGCCGACCTGCTGCCCACGGTGGAGAAAGACCTCAAGCGCACCGTCGCCAGGGTCGTGGACAAGGCCAAGAAGCTCTGCACCAAGGTAATTTGATTATGCTTTGCAAAAGCTCATTACGAAGAACAGGCCGCACGATTAATTGGCAGGCATAGATGCATGAAGCGATCGACAACCTAGCTAATGATCTCGACCTAATCTATGGCCCAATGGTACGGTGGGCGCAGGTGATCGACGTCGGCAACGAAGTGATCGAGGGAGCCGCCAGGAGCGCCCTCTGCAACGCGGTTGATCGGCACCACGCGGAGATCCTGGTCGTCGGCTGCCATGGCTACAGCAAGTGGAAGAGAGCTGTCCTTGGGAGCGTGAGCGACTACTGCACGCACCACGCGCACTGCACCGTCATGATCGTCAAGAGGCCAAAGCACAAGCACTCAGATTGATCTCCGGCCTGTACGTCTTAGATGTCGAGCGATTTCGCATCTGTGTGTCTTCTTAATGATTAGTTTGCCCGTGTCAGCGTGGGAATAAAATGCTACACGTGCCTAGAGTAACATACTTGATGCAGTCTCAAATATAGGTAATATATCTGGCCAGATTTGTACAAGTCAAACCATTCTAATTTTATTATCTAGCAATATTTATAAAAAAAATATATTAGAGAGCAAAATGCACCATAGGTTCATTAATTTTTAAAGAGATGTTATTTACATTTTTTTTGCTCCATGATTTTCTTTTATGTTGTGTACTATAGAGTGTAGACCCATAATAGATTGGAAGCTTGCTAATTTTTATTGAGCCCCTTCCCTTCAATACCTTCTTTTTTTCATAAAGAAGTACCCACACACGCAGAGAGCACTAATACTGTAGCAGTTTTTGGAGGCTGCCAAAATCGATTTTCAAACGGTAATGCTATGACTCGAACGTCGGTCGTTTTTCGGATGCCCACTCCGCCTCAGTAGTTGCCCAGCGCTGCACTGCCCGCTCTGGAGTCTTGATCTGGACACGGCTTCCCCTCCTCTCGCCCACGCCTCAGAAACCCCGCCTCGCCACTATCTCATCCAAAAAAAAAATCACGACTCTACTGCTCGAGCCATCACGGTTTCAATGCACCGTGCCGCAGTCCACCTGCCCCACTGCACCTCGCCACCATGGCTATCCCCAGCTAGCGCCCCATCCGCTACGGTGCGCCTCCGTTCCCGCCACGCCATGCTGTGCTCCGTCTACCGCACTACTGCTGCCAGCCCCTACGATGCCCCCCATCCCACGCGTGGACCAGTCCAGCGCGCAGCCGCCACTGCCATCCTATATGGCACACTCATACCTCGCGGCGCCTCCCTCCCCTGTCGTGCTAATCTAGGCTTCATCCTCCGCCATGCCTAGACCAGGCGGCCAAGAGAGGAGCCATCGCTGGCCGGCCGCAATCCAGGCGTGGGTGCGATATTATGTTTCAAGTGTTTTATAAGTATGTTTTTTTTTTGAACGATGGGGCAAAGAGCCCCCGGTGGTAATATATTGCAGGTGTCTTATATGGATGTTGCAAAGATAAATCGGGATGTTTCATATATTGCAATGATTTTACACGTATGTTGGAAGCTTTTGTTTCCAATGCTTCATCTGTGTTTCAGACTTATTTTGTAAGTGAATTTATCTGGATATTGCATTTTATTTCACACATATGTCGCAAGCATTTTCTCCTGATGTTGCGTATGTTTACAATGACTTTGAAGCATTTTTAGGTTTTTTTTTTTCAAGTGTTTCATAAGATATTTTAAGTGTTTCATCTGCCTACAAGTGTATGTTAGAAGTATTACATCTAACTGTTTCAAAAGTAGATTAGGTGTTGCATCTTTATCCTCGCTTTTCTGTCGCCTCACATCGGTGTCTCTTCCTCTTCCGACGCCGCCTGGTCATTCGCTGCCCTTGCCCCCTCTTTTCTTGATGTTAGTGATGCTCGGACCGATGTGGAACTGTGCGGCACGTGAAACAACACGGGACCATGTGGGCACGCAAAACGACATGGGGACGGCGTGGGCGTGAAACGACACGGGAACGAAGGCGCTGGCGTCTGGGACGTTCGGGGCTCTCTAGTGGTTCCGATTTTCAAAGGCCGGTAGCGAGTCGATCAGCTCTGCTTCCACGCTTGTGAAAACTGAGATTTACAGAGGCTATATAATAATTCTCGAAACCAAGTTTGTCATGTCTATAATTCAAATAAATTCCTAAAAACAGATTGTTCTTATGATACTCCCTCCATTCACTTCTATTTGTTCTATGTCAAACTATTCTAGTTTTAAAAACATTTTTGGCAAAGGATAATATTTAGGATATCAAATTAGCATGACAAGGTACACTATGAAACATATTTTTCATAAAATTACCTCTTTGATGCGTGGTATATATTAATACTCTGAGCTGTTGTTCCGGTGGTTATAAAAGTAATAGAGGTACTTTTAGGTACTTTCTGTTGAGTTTTTTAGCTATACATTTAAGAAAGATAATTAATAAAATTAAATTTATGCAATTCGGGGTATGTTAGTAATTGTCTTGACTAGACGTTTGAAAGGATTTTTTTTTTTGAACGGAAGTCATGACTAGACGTTAGTAACCTTATTATGGTTATGGGCGCTATACCATGGATTTGTCTCAAGGCCCAGGTGGCAGGTGCACTCCATCGCTCACGCATCCCTGTTGTAGCCAGGAACACGATCAAACGCTGTATGGTGGCTGGTGAACACAAAATCAAACAGGGATCGCAAGATCAAACGATGAACACACGAACTCAGTTCTGGCAACTGCCCGAGGACAGAGCTATTTTCCTCGGATCGTGGTTATCAGTACACGATGCCTAACCGGCAATACAAGCGATAAATGAAAACATCAAGGTCCCAGCTACTTATACCAGCAGCTAAACACACGCATTAGCTAAAACAACTGCAAATAAAATGCGGATACACAACACTGAAAACGCATTCTTCAGAACCAGTCACGACGTGGCCCGCGGTCACTGCTCCAGCTGCTCCCGCTCTGGACTCCAACTCCAAACTCCATGTTTTCCCGCCCAGTATCCACGTGACAGTCTTCACGAACTCCTCTTCAGTGTCTTCTTTCTCAGGATTAAGCCAACAAACTCCCCCCTAAGCCTGAGATACACTGAGATCTCTCACTCCCAGCAAATGCCTCATCACCGTCAGTTTACCCACTGGCAGTGCTTTGGTTAATGCATCAGCCTTCTGCTCATCAGTACACACTCTTTTCACAATGATCTGCCCCCTCTCCACACACTCTCTTATGAAGTGATATTTGATATCAATATGTTTGCTTCTTCCATGAAACACTGGGTTCTTCATAAGTGCTATGGCAGAGTTGTTATCAACATAAAGAGTCACTGCTGCTGGCTGCTTCTTTGTGATTTCACTGATCAGACTTCTCAGCCACAATCCTTGCTTAGCGGCTGCTGTGGCTGCCATGAACTCTGATTCACAGGATGACAGAGCAACTGTCTTTTGTTTCTGTGAGCACCAAGTGATCAAGTTTTCATTCAAGTAGAACGACATGCCACCTGTACTCCTTCTTTCTGGCTTCCCACTCCGCCTGAGTGAGCAGAAGTTGCCCACTCTCAGATCGTGCACCGCTACTCCCCCGCCGCGTGCGCTCCTCGAATGCCTTCAGACGCCCCACCGCCTCATCAAACGCCAGCGTCTTCAGGTCGTAGAACTGCTCAATACCGGCCACAACATTCAAGTAGCGATCCGGTACAATGTCAAACAGCTTCTTCACCATTGCTGCGTCGTCGAGACTCCCCCCCAGGCTGTTGTACTTTACTGACAGAGTCGTCAGTTTCCCAACAACCTGATCGAGCGGTTCATCCTCCTTCATCCGGACGGCTTCAAACTCGCTCTTGAGCGTCTGCATCCTTGCATCCTTGACTCGATCTGCTCCGACGAACCGAGCCTTCAAAGAATCCCAGACCTCCTTCCCGGTCTTCTTCTTCGCGACTTGCATCAGTATATCATCAGGAATACACTGAAGCAAGTGGGCCTTGACTTTCCTATCCTTCGCAGACTGCTTCGCCGCCTTCACCGCATCCGCCGCGATCAACGCCGCCGCTTCCGGATCCGGCTCAACCACCTCCCACTCCTCCCGATCCTCCATGATCGCCTGAACCCGAATACACCAACTGGTGTAATTCGTGTTCGTCAGGGTTGGGTACACCTGGCGTGCTTCCCTGCCACCTCGCCCGTCCCCGCTCCCGCCGCCGCTTCCGCTGGCGACGATCGACATGATCCTGATCTAGAGTGGCTCCGCGAGAGATCGATGGCTCTGATACCAAATGTTGTAGCCAGGAACACGATCAAACGCTGTATGGTGGCTGGTGAACACGAAATCAAACAGGGATCGCAAGATCAAACGATGAACACACGAACTCAGTTCTGGCAACTGCCCGAGGACAGAGCTATTTTCCTCGGATCGTGGTTATCAGTACACGATGCCTAACCGGCAATACAAGCGATAAATGAAAACATCAAGGTCCCAGCTACTTATACCAGCAGCTAAACACACGCATTAGCTAAAACAACTGCAAATAAAATGCGGATACACAACACTGAAAATGCATTCTTCAGAACCCGTCACGACGTGGCCCGTCGGTCCTTCTCCATTTGCTCCCCGCTCCGGACTCCAACTCCAAACTCCAAGTTTTCCCGCCCAAGTATCCACGTGACAGTCTTCACGAACTCCTCTTCAGTGTCTTCTTTCTCAGGATTAAGCCAACAATCCCATCGACGACCTATCTCTCCCAGGTGGCCGTCTGGTCGAGCCACCATTTTAACGCTTTGCCAAGAACATGCATGTCGCCGCTGGGGATTAGCTCACCCTGATGGAGATGAACAGCTACTCCTGCTGCAACTGATAGGTTTGGTTTGATCTAGACTTGTACAAAAACTAGACAAATGGATCTGTAACCACTGGCCACTGAATGGGCTGTGCGTGTTCGCACCCGTTCGCCTCCGACTTATCGCCAAGCTCTCGCCAGGGGCCATGATGAGATCTGGAGCATGGGTGTTCCATCAGCCGCTTGCCTGTGCGGGCAGGATGTTGGGAGATACCAACTCCGTCATGTTTCGGAGGAATGGGAATGGGAACAGAGGGGTAGATCCAGGATTTCATGTCAAAGAGTGGTTTTAAAGGCCTTCTCGTAAAATGCCTCCAATACTACAGACAATTAAAGGCGTTTTGTTATATTTACCTCTATAAAAGTGGTTTTAAAGGCCTTTTCGTAACAGCTTCTTTAAGTAAAACTAGTCCATCAACCCCTGCTCTCGCACGGGCTAGAATCTTATAAGAGATATAAGCATTAGTTGTTGTTTAATGTCTCTAGATAATAAAATTACTTATATTAAATTTTGTATTTTATTTATTTTCTATTCATAATAGAAACTTATCAATCACTGATCTATTTGCTTTTCATATATATTTTATGATATCATGCGAATCCAAGTTTTGAGTTTTGATTATTAACCTTGTTGATTGCCACATAAGGACTTCAGGTCATGACTTCACTGTTAAGTACAATGATGACCTAAATAGTCACTTCAAACCTACACTATGTCACTTAAGCTCAATTTAGAGCTTGATGGTAGATATAGGTTGGGATAGCATTGCTAAACTTAAAAGGATATTCATATTTAAGCCCAAGGAATCTAAAAGAACAGGAGGATATATATATTTAGCCACTTGGAGTATGCATATTATCCTTCCCACTTGTCAATATGTTTGAATTTCATTGCCGAAGAGTTAGCAATGCAATAACGGCCATGGCCGCCCGCACCCGGCACGTGGAGGAGGACATGGATACCACCCCCGTCCCACGCTTAAACACCGTCGCGACCGAATTGGCCAGGCCAGCGCTCATATTATCAAAACATAAGTTATGTGAGGAAAGCTGTATTTTTGGTTCTTGCTCGCAGAGCGCCTGCCACTGCAGCTGGCCCAACTGCGTTCTTTAAGAGTTTTGCTCCGGTGGTCCTTTTAAAAAAAGTTGCACAGATCTTAAAGTGCTGGAATAATTAAAATGAATTTTGATTGGATTTGGACTAGACCGGCCCTATTCGTGCCCAGCCAAGCCTAACCGCTGCCTACTCAGATCGGAGCTAGTCATTTTATTTTTTTTTCCTTTGGATCTGCAGTCACGCACGTCATCCGTGGACAGGGATTCAGTGACTTTGCTTCATAAAGTCACAATGTATCTTTCCATACACTCTAATCCTAAGCCAAGCTCCAGCAAAATAGAAGGCCACATCACCGGCCATTCCCGGCCGTCGGATCGGGCGGCCGGACGGCCCAGATCGGGCGAGTCCTGGCCATTTTGCAAAAAAACGTCTCGAACTTTATATAAATTAACTAGCAGTCCACGCCCTCCTCTCATATTTTTTTTTGCAAAAAAACCCTCGAAGTCTACCGAAATCAACCCGTGGTCCGCCACCTCTCGGACCCGTTCATGGGCCTCGGCCTACATCACCGCTTCGGCGTTGGGCTGAATTGGGCCCGATGGTTTTTTTTATTTTTCAGCGGATTTATTATTTATCTAAACCGGCTGAAATATTGTAAAAATTATAACAAATAAAAAAAATACCAAACCAAGTTCATTGAATTCTACACAACTAGCACTACACTTTAAATACGTAACATCACATATTTTTTTTTTGTAATTTTATTTCTATAAATATAAATCTATCGTACCATACATATATTATTATATTAAAATTACTCATGGAATGCTCCTCTTTCTTAATAAAAAATATAATAATTCTATTTCAACACCTAGGATAATACAAAATTTATATCATACCACGCCCATACCACACATAACATAAAATGATTCATTATTATACAAAAATATACTCCCATTTACTCATAAAATGGTCCTCTCTCTTAATGAATATTTCTTTCTCCAAAATAAATATAACCAAAAAAATATGATAGTTCTATTTCAACACCTAGGATAATATATTGCTAAAATAATATAAGTTTTCAAAATATATACGTGAAATTCTAAACATCGTGAATCCCATGTACAGCCACCACTGGCTAGCTCAAGACTAGTTATGTTCTCGTTCCCGACCATATCTCTTAATATTTATTTCGCAGGAAAATGAATTTACATTATTTTACTAAAACTAAACACATTTTTTTAGATTAATGGTAGATTAAACAACCGGCTTCTTCCTTCAAGAAGGAATCAGGCCATGGGTTCTGTAGAAGAACACCAACACACCAGCTAACCAAAACATCCAAGACAGCACAAAGCCAGTTTTTAACCAAAAACTAAACACCAAGTCTAAGAGCATAAGGCCATCTGAAAAAAAAAAGAGCATTACAGAGCGCAGTCTCTAGCTTCCAGCACCCTTGGACAATAAACTTCTTCATGTCTCCGGCACGTAACTCTGAACACGACCGTGCACATTTGGTGCTAGGAAGTAGCAGTCCCATGGCCCTCCCATACCACCGGCCACCTCTGTTTTGCAACGCCAGCACAAATTAGCTCTCAGTTGCATTCACTTGTTTGCCATAATGTCCCAGTAGCAAGAACTATGCTTCAGACCTTATTATTTAATGGGAGTACCTGACCGCATATGTAGATAAAAGAAAAAAAATAATACAAGTCAGGACACATATTTGCTCGTGGCCAAGGCAAAACAGTATGTTCCCAGACACCACAAATTTTGTGCATATACGAACTCAATTCTTGATCCAAAGAATGGCAAACGAGAGCATTCATTTCCATATACGAACTAAATTCTGAAAGAACTAACAGAAACCAGGTCCCCTTGTCAATGGATCTCTGATCTGCATAAGATGGAAAACTGAGTGAGACGAATAAACTGATCTCCATTGATGGGACTATGTGCATTCGTGTCAGACCCCTACCCGTCGGCGTTGAGGAGAGGCAGCAGAGAAGGGGAAATCGGAGAGGAAGAAGGGGATCAAATCAAATCAAATCAAAGGGGAAGAACAGAGAGGATAGGTAGCCAACCGGCAGAGTGCTCGGCAGGCATTTGTGTATTTTTTTTTTGAAATTAGGCAAACTTTATTGATTTGATAAAATTGTTACATCGTTTACAAGCAATTGAATGATAGACTGAGGGGGATCGTCCACCCATACAAACGAATTCTTCTCAACTAAAGCTTGCCTAGCTAATTCATGAGCAACTGAGTTGCACTCTCTATTACAGTGGCTAATAGAAATAGCATTGAAATCCATCCAGTACTGGCAGCATTCATCATAGATAGGAGCCGCCGGCAGGCATTTGTGTTTGTTTGATTGATGCCCGATTACAGAGTATCTTCCTCCCTCTTTCTTATCTCTCCTTAGATGGGCCGAGCGGCATACAGATTACAATCCCACTATGGGCCGGATACTCGTATTGTTGGACCACTTGCTGCTGCTTCATTTGGGCCTGGCGTCTTCCACCAGTGATCCAGGATGTGGAGCACTGACAATTCTAGTGTCCGAACGAACACTGCTGCACATCGCAGCGTGAACTGGAAAATGGAAACAGAAGAAGAACTCATCACTTGCAAAACTAATGATTTGGGCAACGTACTATTATTAATTATGCTTGCATTTAAACCTCGATATAAAACACGGACACGTCCGTGAAAAAAAGGATTCGATATATGATGCCCCTCTTGTAGGAGGAGATTCTTATTAGTACGACTTGCGCATGAGGGTTCAGAATTAACGGCCACGACTTGAGCATGGAGGTTCAGACAGGTATAGCGGCCTCGTGGAGTAGCATGGCGTCGTGGATGCATCGCAGTCGACGGGGCTCTGCTCGGGGTTGGACTGGAAAGAGCTACCTCTTAAATCCTAATAATCCAATCACAGACGGCCCAGAAGCGGCCCGCTTGTTTGGCCATCTACTACTCCTATATTGCTAAGACCCACTAAGGGGTTACATTCAATCAAATCACTCTATTTTGTAAAAGTGATTCAGCTGACATCATCAAAGGAGTTACATGCACTAAGGCTCATTTATCTCCCAATAGCTATTTCTTTTGAAATAGAAAAAAAGCCGTAGCACCTATACCAAATATCGTAATTAAAATCCAATTGCACCATAGTGTTCCTCGCAATAAACTCTTCAAAACAAGATCCCACATGGATATATTTAGATAACTTTTTTGGAAATGTTTAAGCCGTTTCTAAGCAAAAAACCGTTTCTAAGAAAAAACCGAGCAAAACTGTATATCACATGGATTACATGAGGTCCTCCGAAATATACTTGATTTTGTGAAGGAAAATTGCCAGAACTTTTAAGAGGGGGATGACCCTTAGGTATAGTAGGGTTGAGGGGTTCAGGTGGATAAGATTTGGGTGATATCCATACATAAATCCATTTCTAAGAAAAAACCTAGCAAAACTTCATATCACATAGATTACATGTGGTCCTCTGAAACATGCGTTATTTTATATGAAAGAAAACTCCTAAAACTTTTGGGAGAGGGGATGACCCTCATATATAGTGGGGTAGGGGTTTGGGTAGATGAGATTTGGACGGTGTCCATATATATTTCTATTTGATGACCCGCAGCAATGTGTGGGGATTTCATCTAGTTTGTATTGTAGGTATACACACTTGTAAAAAGTTTAGCCTCCAAATCAAGAGGAGAGAGGTTTGTGTGAACGTGGACATCCAAGCGTTTCGCGCGCTCCGGAGTTCACTCCCGGCCGGCCGCTTGTCCCAGCATCTCAGCGAGCCAGTTGATCTAGTTAGTTACACAAATACCCCCATCCTCCTCACCTTGTTCCCCTGTTTCGTCCACCACCATCTATCAGCCATCTCGATCGCCACCGCCCTCGTTCAGTCGCCGGCGACCCGGCGTATCGACCAGCAACGTTCTAAAATCACCTTTATTATAACAAAGACGACATGGCAGAGGAGGTGGCGGCAGCAGCAGGAGGCTCATCATCGTCATCAGCCTCAGGGACGAATAATAAGCCGGTGATGGTGGTGGGCATCGACGACAGCGAGCACAGCTACTACGCGCTGGAGTGGACGCTGCAGCACTTCTTCGCGCCGAGGCAGCCGCAGCAGTACCACCTGGTGGTGCTCACCTCCAAGCCCCCCGCGGCCTCCGTCATCGGCATCGCCGGCGTGGGCTCCGCCGATCTGCTGCCCACGGTGGAGAAAGACCTCAAGCGCACCGTCGCCAGGGTCGTGGACAAGGCCAAGAAGCTCTGCACCGAGGTAACCTAATTCAATCATGCTTTGCAAAAGCAGCTCAATGCGATCGAAGAACAGCACGTACAGTACGATTGGCATCATCATCGATCACCTGCCAATGCAATCGGCAGGCAGTACAGATGCATATGCATGAAGCGATCACCTAGCTAATAATGATCTCAATCGACCTCCATGGCTGGCCCAATAATGCATATGGTGGGTGCAGGTGACCGAAGCCAGCTACGAAGCGATCGAGGGGGACGCCAGGAGCGTCCTCTGCGACGCGGTTGATCGTCACCACGCGGAGATCCTGGTCGTCGGCTGCCATGGCTACAGCAAGTGGAAGAGGGCTGTCCTTGGGAGCGTCAGCGACTACTGCACGCACCACGCGCACTGCACCGTCATGATCGTCAAGAGGCCAAAGCACAAGCACTGAGACACATGCATGCATATATGTGCTCCGATCCTGGCTTCAATGTCAAGCGGCTCGAATTCGGATCTGTGTGTCTTAATTATTAGTTGCGCGCCTCGAGTAACATACTTCATCCAGCCTCAAATATAGGTAATATATAGCTAGCCAGATTCGTAGGAGTCAAATTATTCTCATTTTATCTAGCAATATTTATAAAAAAATGTATTAGAGGAAAATGCACCATAGGCTCATTAATTTTAAGAGATGTCATTTACATTTTTATTGCTCCTTTCTTTTTTTTTATGTTGTGTACTATAGAGTATATAGACCCACAATGGATCGGATGCTTGGTAATTTTTATTGAGCCCTCTTGCTTCAATACCTTCCTTTCAAAAAGAAGTCCCCACACATGCAGAGCACTACTAAGGAGCCATTAAATCTGTTACCGAACAGCCAAATTAAAGCGAGCGACGGTAGTCGGCCAATGCTCGCTGGTATCTCGCTAGAGAAATTGTTGTTGTACAGGTTCAACTCTCTGAGTTTCTCCAAATGTCCAAAAACCTCCGGGATGCTCCCAGTGAGGTTATGATTCTCAAAAATACTAATAACCGCTAAGCCCCTTGCAGCGAACTCATGAACCACTATCTCACCGGTGAGGTTGGTCCCGTACAAAAACAATGCTTGGAGATTCTTGAGGCTACAAATCCTTGGAGGTATGCTTCCAGTCAACGCATTCATTGACAGGTCCAATACGTCCAATTCCGACATCTCAAGCACAAGCGTTCGGGAAGTCGCCAATGAGGTTGCTCTGCGACGCGCCGAGGTAGAGCAGCTGGGACGGGACAGGTTCTTGAATGAGGCTGGCAGGTCGCCTGTGTCGAACGGGTTTTCTGCCAGGCCCAGGTTCTGCAACCTAGCGAGATTGCCGATATGGATCGCTGGGAAGGTGCCGATGAATCGGTT
The DNA here is from genome assembly GCA_015844335.1 of Chrysopogon serrulatus. Lineage (NCBI taxonomy): Eukaryota > Viridiplantae > Streptophyta > Magnoliopsida > Poales > Poaceae > Chrysopogon > Chrysopogon serrulatus. The sequence continues at coordinate 459,621 of JADLZL010001381.1, forward strand.
GCTGTCTAGGAAGAGAGTTGCATGTTAGGTTCGGCGCCAGACGGCGGCCGATGTCCGAGGGCAGCTCACCGCTGAAGTTGTTGTAGGACAGGTCGAGGTAGTCGAGCGAAGCACAGCGATAGAGCGTGGTCGGGAACACGCCGGAGATGCTATTATTGTAGACGTCGAGGCAGGTCAGGGCGGAGAGGCCGCCGACGGCGTCCGACGTACGGCCAGCTGCAGTGCCCGTCCACGGCCGAGGTATTCCATCCGTTGAGCACTCTGATCTGGAGCAGCAGCTGCGCCTCGTGGCGATCCACCTCTGCTGCCGGTCGGGACTGGGACTGCACGACGAAGCAGGGAAGGGAAGCAGCGCTAGCAGCAGGAGAAGGTAGGGGCACGACGACGCGCGCGCGAAGCAGCGGCGCCATGTCACTCTCCAACGGCGGTGTCGTCGCGGCGGGCGTTGCTTATGCTGGCTAGCTGTGCACGACCGCCGCGGTGGAGGTGCGGAGCCGGTCGTATCAAGTATGATTTGCTTCGGTGGTTGCCGCACAAGTCCGCTGGCCTGTTTTTCTACCCAGTCGACTGGGAGCGGAGGGAGAAATCCTGCTCCAAGTCGTCGACAGGAGTGGGCTCCAGCGGGGTCTTCGCACGCCTTAAACTGCCGTGACGCTTAGGTCGTTGGAGTTAAATTCGTGTTATGTTCACTGAATTATATGGAGCATGATGTTCACTGAATTCCATGGGTCTGCAGATTGTCTTGGTTGCAGTCCCACCGGTTGGAATGTTCTTCTATTGCTTTCTTTCTAAATATTCAACCAAATATATATCATGAAACCATCAAATTTCCACCTCTCGGCCCTTTTGTATCTTCTTTCACTTCATGAACAAATGCATAGCGAAGATGGAATAAGCTACAACACTGACCATGCACATCTGGGGTTTCATTTTGCTTCCTGCTTAATGATAAAATAGCTGCAACACTGACCTTTTCTAGCTGCAAGTAATTGAATAGCTTAAGTTCCAGCAATGAAAAAACAGACCCATGTCAGGTTGAGGTACCAAGGGTCCTAGGTGAATTATGTTTCCTAAGCAGAACATAATTCATCTGGAACCGGCAATCTGGGGTTTCATTTTGCTTCCTGCTTAATGATAAAATAGGAAACTTGCGTTGGAACTTGCCCTTTCTCTTTCTAAGTCTACTCAAAATCGTGACAAAGATTTTGTCGTCCTTTCAAAAAAATAAAATAGGAAACTAATGAAATAAAATAATACCTGAATCAGAATTCACAAGGGTACTTCAAATCTGCTTATCTCTCATGTTACATTCTGCTATGTTAAATATAAGATCGTCACTGAACAACATTACCTCTGTAAAAAAAAAAAAAAAAAGAAGATCGTCTCTGAATCAGACAGCTAATATTAATTTTCAGATCGTCAGAAGGAAGAAGGGTAATGTTAACCATCAAATGGATCTCTGAATCAAAAAGCTAATTTGAACCATCAGAAATTCAGAGGCATTCAGAAATGGTTCAATCTCTGATTCAGAGGGCAGTGCTGGTTTAAGATCCGAAATCAGTTTCAGTGGGCATAATCATTGCTAATTGCAATTGGCATTTTTCAGGTGGTTTGTTCTAGAAACTGCTGCATAATTCTTTTTTTGAAAACACGCCAAGAAATTTGTCATGTTATTTATTAGAAGACGAGAGAACATGTACAATCCAAAATGAGAAAAGAACAGGTAGCAACCAAACAATATAGCAGCTGAAACAACCTGCACACGACTTGGTAGCAACTAAGGGCAAAAACCAAATGGCTACCAAAGGAAACGAAGCAACGAGGAAACAAGGACTCAACTAAGACCAACTACAACCCATTGTAGATGAAGAAACATTGAACCTTCAACCATCTCACCAGCTGGAGAGAGCTACGATTCATTGTTGATGCCGCGACTATTAAAGGCCCGTTGATTTTGATAGCAGATATGATTGTCTTGGTGGCAGTTCCACCAGTTGGAATGTTCTTCTATTGCATTCTTTCGAGATATTCCACCAATATATATCATGGAACCACTCAAATTTCCTTCTCTCGGCCTCTTATATCTTCATGCCGTTTCACTTCATGAACAAATTAAATGCACAGTGGAGATGGAATAAGCTACAACACTGATCATGCAGATCTACCTGCAAGTATTATTCCACATAGGTAACTGAAGTCAAGTGTGAACCAATTCTGTTTATTCTTCAGAAACCTGAATTTAGCTATTCATGTTGAAGCAGATAACACACTCTTGACAAACTCCCTGGGCCGACAGATTGCCACCAACGGCTTGGCCATCGGCATTGACATCCCAACACCTTCGGCCATGTCAACAGCACCACATTCACCTACATCCCAGTCGAAGCATTGCACGAGCGCTGCCAGTGTCAAGCCGAGGAGACGCATTGCCATCCCCTCCCCAGGGCAGCGCCTCCGTCCAAGCCCGAACGGCAGCAAGGGGGTGGTGACCATGGTCACCATGCCAGCGTCCAAGAACCGCTCTGGCCTGAACTCCTCAGGCGCCTCCCACAATTTGGGATCCCGATGGATAACCCAAGCGTTGACGAGGATCATGGTGCCGCGCCGGACATGGAACCCACCAACGCTGCAGTCCTCCATGGCCTCGTGCGCTGGGATGACCGGGCCGACAGGGCAGAGCCTGAGGGTCTCCTTGACCACACATTGCAGATATGGAAGGTTCGTCATATCCGACTCCTCCACCAGCCGGGATCTGCCGACGTTGGCCTCTATCTCAGCTCTCGCCTTCAGCATCGCTTCCGGGTGCGTCAGCAGCTGTGCCATTGCCCATTCAAGGGTCAGAGCCGATGTGTCTGTGCCGGCACTGAGCAGTATCTGCAGATGCATCAAGATTCAAGCATCGTCATGAAGAACTGAGATTGCAATTGCAACCGTATTGGTGTTGTCACAAAGAGTGATTAACAGGAGAGGGAGAGTACTCACCGAGACAATGCCTTTGATGACAGTGTCAGTGTAGTACTCAGAGTCAGTTTCTTGAAGCGACAGGAGCTCGTCAATGGTGCTCTTCTTCTCCGTGTCTGGGCCACCGGCTCTGCGACATCGGCGTCTGTCCTCAACGAGGCCGGCGACGAACGCGTCGCGTCTCGCCTGGAGACGGATCAGCGCTGCATCCACCCCACACAGACGGTCGATCCACCGCAGCGCCGGGTAGTAGTCGCCGACGCTCATGATGCCGGACACCGCGAAGATCTCCTCGATGATCTCCTGGAGACTGCGCACGTCGCCGGCGTGCCCGGGCGCCCCGGTGAGCGCGCGCAGCATCACGTTCAGCACCAGCTCGAAGAACCTGGGCCGGAGCCAGAGCGTCACCGCCGGGGCGGCGCGGCAGGGATCTGGCGGCCCGTCGCCGGCGGCGTCGCGGAGCAGGCTACCGACGAGCGCGGCGACCTCGGCGCGCCGGTCGACGGCGCGCGCGGCGAGGCGGGACGTCGTGAAGAGCTCGACTGCGAGGAACCGGCGGAGGGCGCGCCAGTGGTCGCCGTGGGACGACCAGCCTACCGTGGTGTACCCGTAGTTGAGCCTGTCCCCGACCAGCAGGCGCGGCCTGCCAGCCAGCGCGGCGTCGCGCGCCGTGAAGCACTCCTCGGCCGCGGCGTGCTCGGACACCAGCAGCGCGGGCCGCGCTCCCAGGCGCAGGGACAGGAGCGGCGCAGGGGTGCCGCCGGTGCCGTGCGCGGCGGCGAGCGCGGTCAGCGAGTGGTGGATTGGCTTGCTGCCGAGCAGGTGGAGGTGGCCGAGCAGCGGTAGCGACGGCGGGCTCGGCGCGCTGTCGTCGTGTCCCTGACGACGCCTGCTCCAGACAGTTGCAGTGATGAGAAGGGAGATAGCGACGGCAAGGAGGAGTACGGCGTCGCTGGCCACTGCATCCATGCTTGCAGGCGCCACGTTTTGGACAGACTAAACCAGGGTCATGGCGCCGCGGCCGCCGACGGCCCGAGGGTGGCGGCTGGCGCCGTAGCTGGAAGAGGGAGAAAAAAAAAGGGACAGTGAAGAAGAGATCTTTATCCAAAAGTGGCGTCTCTATCAGCCTCCATTTCCTCTTGCTTTCTTCAAATCACGTGGTACATACCTACAAAGGTTCAGCCCTGTCAACTCGTGCAAAAAATTTCCATCTGTCAGCAACCTCAGGCCCAGTCCAACACTCCACCTCCCATAGGTTCGGACGTTCAAATGCCACGGCCACTTTATAAGGCAAGAGGCCCAATTCCTCCCAAAAAGCCGGACCGATGGGAGAGGGATGCTCTCCCTTATAAGGTGGTCATGGCCCCAAAATTTTGGCAGAGGTGGTATTAAAAACCTCGGGGCGACATCCCACCCCCATAAGGTGGTGCCCCCCGGCATCAATGTCGAACTGGGCCGATCAATGGGCTTCCAAGCCGGGCCATCGGATGGGCCTCCAAGCTATCTTGCCGGGACAGGGGAGCGATGATGAGGATAAAGGATAGAAGCGGGTAGGAAGGGCCATCGAACAATTATTCGTAAAATGTAACTCCTTTCCCATAGTAGTCAACTGTTCTTCTTCCCCAAGTGTCCCTCTCTCGTACCCGGATTTCTACTTCTAGAGTCTTCTAGAATCTTCCTCATCTGTCTCCCGCTGTTGCTTTCTCCGATCTATTCCCCTTCCTCTTGTATCGCTGCTAACAATTGGTATCGAGAGGCGTCGATTCTCTATCCATGGATCCCCCACCGAAATCTCTCCTACCCGGCTCCTTCTCGACGAAATCCGCAAACTCATCGACAAGTTTGACAGCAGTTTGGCCAAGCAGGACGCCATGTGGGAGGCCTCCCGAGGCGCCCTCGTTCGAGCCGATCCGCTTTGTCGTCGGCGTAGTGGCCGACAATTGGGGCGGCCTCTTCGGCGGTGGCGGCGGCGACTCCGACGAGCAGCACTTCGAGGAGCCCATCGTCGCCCGACAAGCTGGGGAGGGCTGTTCGAGCAGCCGCCCCCACACCTCGGAGGAGCGCGGCCTCGACCTCTCGCTGGTGTGGACTTCACGGGGTGCATGTCCACCGGTCAGATCCTTGGCGACCCCGAGTTGCTCCGCCCAGCGTCCGACTCCGGCAGGTTCCTCGCGCCGCTTCGCCTCGAAGTCGCTCCGCTCAGCGTCAGAAACTTCGTCCCGTCGCTCGGCGGACGCTGCGCGTCTCACCGGCGCCCGCGACTTCCCGGCCGACAAGCTTCCGCAGGCGAGGGTCCGTTCCGACGGAGACAAGTTCAGCCGCGTCCCCACGCGATCCGCCGGCGACGAGATCCGCGTGGGCGACCTCCTCTCCGTCACCGACGACGACGTCGCCTACTGCGTCCGCCTCCCCACGCGCTCGCTGCCGCTGACCGCCGTACCAGCGGGGTCTCCGCATCCGACACTTCGTGCCATCACCGCCGCCCTGCCCGTGCCCAACGAGGAGGCGAAGCGCACGGCTCAGGAGGCGTGCCTCAGGCAGCAGGTGGCCGAGTGCTCCGGGTACCTCGTCACGCGCGCAGAGCTGGAGAAGCGGGCTGCTATCGTCCCTGTCGAGGATCCGCTCCTCGACCGCCTCAGCCTCCTTCCTGACGCGCTCCTCGGCAACATCGTCTCCCGCCTTCCCCTCAAGGATGCCGCGCGGACGGCAGTGCTCTCCCGCCGCTGGAGGCCTCTCTGGCGCGCCGCGCCGCACGGAGGAGGCGAGTTCGTGTTCGTCGGCATCGACCCAGAATCCGGCTTCGTCCACCTCGACGCGCACCGTGCCAAGCACGTGCTCCGCCGCGGCTTGGGTCTCCTGGATTCCGCGTCCGCCTTGGGGCTCCTCCAGCACGAACCGGTGTTGCTTTGGACCTGCAACTTGCAGGTGCAGCTCGAGCTGGTGCTCTCCACCCTGTCCGTGGGGGCATCCGCCATCGCCGAGCTCGGGAGCCCCCAGCTCGGGATCTTCTGCGCCGTCTCCGTCCTCGCTGGCCCCACCGCCCCTGCGCGACAACACCGGGCCACGCTGCAAGCGGCCCAGCGCGCCGTCGAGCTCGCGCCGGACTCCATCGAGCTGGCACACTTCAACGCCATGCTGCTCTTCGTCGACACACTACCATCGTCCGAGGCTGGAAAGGAGCATGCCAGCCCAGGTACAAGCCAGGTGTTCGAGTTATTGAGATTACATGCCGACATGTTTGGCGACATTTGTGTTGGTTTGGAGCTGCTGAGTCATATGTCAATGGGAGTCAATCAACACCAACCATGGCTACCAACCGACGAACTGTCATTGATTTTTTGTGATGCTGAGCTGCGTCCTCTACCATGGCCATCGTTCAACGTGGTTCCGAGTTGCTCTGTCAGGTGTTCCTATGGTCGCCTAATTTGGAAGCCTCCATGGCCTGTACAAATTCACCAACAAATCAGAGCATTCCATGAAGTTACTGCAGGGTGGTGGTGTTTCAGTCCTTCAGCTTGGTGGCGTTCTGGGTACCAATGTGTGGTGTTGCTGAGCAGTAATCCAAGTGCAGCAAGTTCAGATCCCTTGGCCACCACCATCTCCAGTTCTGTTGGTGTGGTTCAATCGAGTCCTCAAGCAGCAAGTTCCTACAAGCACATTCACTATCATTCACTTTCAGAATGCGATCATACAAGGCTGTCTGTTGGGCTCTTGGTCTACGAAGATGCATTGTTCCCATGGGTTTGTGGCAAGTGCTCAGTGGCAGTTAGAGGGCATGATCTGTTACCACTGCCAAAATCATCTGATCAAAGTGGTTGGATTCAGTTCCTCTGTGGGGCAATCATTCAGGAGCTTACACAGGCGTCGGTGCCATGGGATCCGGGTGGTTTGGTTGTCTGTGCTTTGATTCATAAGCTGGTACAGTGGAATTGTGGTGGCAGTTGTCGATATTTCTTGCTTGAAGTTGCAGGACAAAAATCTCGAGTTGAAGGAGAAAAGGCCAAGGATCACTGGCAGGCTAAACAAGATTTCTTGCAGCAATTTTTGTCTTCTGGTTCCAACGGTACAGAATTGTTGCAAATTTTGCCTTGCTATTTTGAGTTGCTCAGCTCGGATCTTGGAGGGGCTTGGAATCAATCTGTATGTCTCGCCAGAATTCCCAAGGAAATGTTGTACAGTGGCCGCAAAGGTGATGTTCAGATCGGGAGAGCTTTCGGTCAGAATCGATGTCGACGAACAAAGTTGTCTTACAATCGAAGGATTTCTTCACCGGCTGTCTGTTCTATGGGGATTTCTAACCGGTTTGCAAGAAGTCCAAGTTATCGCTACTCACCGACGAATCTGATGAACCTATCATCATCTCCATTATCGGCGGCTTGGGGCAAGCCGCCTTTCAAGGAGAGGGGAATGTCGTGAACTGGGCCGATCAATGGGCTTCCAAGCTGGGCCATCGGATGGGCCTCCAAGCTATCTTGCCAGGACAGGAGCGATGATGAGGATAAAGGATAGAAGCGGCAGCCGGAAGGGCCATCGAACAATTATTCAGAAACAGAACTCCTTTCCCATAGTAGTCAACTGTTCTTCTTCCCCAAGTGTCCCCTCTCTGTACCCGGATTTCTACTTCTAGAGTCTTCTAGAATCTTCCTCATCTGTCTCCTGCTGTTGCTTCTCTGATCTATTCCCCTTCCTCTTGTACTGCTGCTAACACCATCACACTTATTTAGATGCACTAATATCCACTTTAATCCACATATCTTTTGAATTGAGATAGTCCTAGAACACCAACTAATTTTCACCTCAATCTACTTCGACACTCATTGATGTGAATACTAATACCATGGAACAACCCTAAAAATCTCTACATCAGATTGAGGATATTCAATCCCCTATGTGAAACTAATAGATACTAAGAAAACAGACTTTGTAGCATAGGAACAGTGCTATTCCAACTGATATCCTTCTACCATCCAGAAGCAGGATGGTGTAGTAGCTGGGATAATAAAGAGAGAGAGGTGTAGAAGAGACATGCCTCCCTTTCTGATAAGAAAAATCAATGAAACTAGTTAAGATGATGAACGAGGACCTTGAGAGGGTTGTCCTTGGGAGCTTGAGCGACTACTGCACGCACCACGCGCACTGCACCGTCATGATCGTCAAGAGGTCAAAGCACAAGCACTGAGACACATGCATATATGTGCTCCGGCCTGGCTTCAATGTCAAGCGGCTCGAATTCGGATCTGTGTGTGTGAATTATTAGTTGCGCGCCTTGAGTAACATACTTCATCCGGCCTCATATATATACACGTAACTAGGTAGCGTGCCCGTGCTTTTACTATAGGGCAACTAAACTATTGTACTAAAATACACGGATCGCACGATAAAATAAAATACTATGAAATCAAATGCCAACATTAAAATGACATTTAATCCAAAAAGCAAAGTCCATAATATTAACAGTCACAAAAAGCATGGCGTCGCAGTCTAGCAATCTATTATATAGACCTTTCCGTGATGTAGCTACAAGATCCAAAGATTAGAATACAACTAATAGGACCAAACAAAATGGTCAAAGATTATATCTATTTTTAAAATAGAACAGATAGATGACATGCATCATTGAACAATAACCCTCAACATCACAGTAAGGCATATACACTGGAATTTTTGTTTCTAAAATGCACATGGCTTTGATATCTATGGTCTCGAACATGTTTCTAGCACTACTGGTGTGGTAGGTCCTTGTAAGACCTGTAAAATATTTTATCGATACAATAAAAACACCCAAAGACACACAACAGTAGGAGCCAAAGTTCTGTAGTATGGTTGAGAAAGAATCTCAAAACATGTAGCAAAGAGCAACCATACCTGGCAGGCTACCTGAAGGCTACTGACGACCCGGACACGAACTCATCGGACAACCAAGGAGTAAGAAAAATGGACGTCGTTGATAACGCTATATATGAAATAAATCAGCACTCTTGGATGATTTACTCATCCTGCTATAGCCTACATGCTTGATTAAACCTGTAACAATAAAATAGAAATTGCAAACAAATAATTGTGGAACAACGAAGATTAATAGATTGTAGACCAAATCTTCTTGTACCTGTGTGGCGCTGCTCTAGTGTAAGGGTTCTTGGGCGCGTTGGTCCGGCACTCTAGCTGCTGTGCCGGAGGTTATGATTGACGCTTCATGGCAGGAGGGCACAGGACGAGGAGACACAGGTGATGGTGGAAGCGAGACTGCAGGAGGGATAGCCTGCACTGGTCTAGTGGGAGACGGGTCGTCGGTAGGTGCATCCGCTGGCGCTGATAGCCCATGAGTGGCGGGATCTGGGAGCGCCACCCTGCTCAGGGCACGGCAAGCGATGTGCAGTTGTTGTTCTGGATGTCTTCTCCTGCTCGTGAGGCCAGGCGGCATGGCGCCGGGCGGGGAGGAACAGCGATCGGCGTCCGGCGGCAGTAGGCGATGCGGGGCGGCCCAGTTCTGGCGAAAAGCGTGCTGCGGGGTTGGCCGGCAACACAGTGCGGTGTGGAGTGGCGGAGCAAGGACCTCAAGATGCGTGTGATTTGGTGAGCTGCGCATGATGGCTGGAGGCAACGATTACGGAGCGAGGCGAACTGCCGGAGGGCCATGATAGCAGGGCGAGCGAAGGCACTTGACGTCGGCAGCGTGACCGGGTGGGCTGCGGCGTCGGCTCGGCAGCATCGGCGGCGGGGCGTCGGCAGCGGGGTTGCATCGTCGGCAGCGGTCCGTCAAGAGCCGGGCGGAACAGTTTTTTCCGGGTGGATACGACCTGGGAACCGCACGGAAGGCAAGGGAATCAAGGGACACAGGCCTCGGACTACGGGAGGCAAGGAAAGAATGACGTCAGTATTTAATTTGCTTGCGTAATCACAGGAGGCACGATCGCCTGATTTGGTGGCGTGATTTAAGTATGAATTAGTGCGGGATCACAAGGGAGGCATGGGAGGCCTGTTGAAACGATTGTCGCACCAAAACAAACTATCCTCTTTAGTCTTTTTAGCTGTGGGATTGGAAACTCTAATTGGCGACGTGTCACGCTCCTGCACAAGTGCGCGACGGCGCCCAGGCGGCCTGGCCTGCGTTTTGAGGAACCCGCACATGGGCCTGGACCTGCGATACCTACGCCGTATACGGCCTTGTCCGCTAGCATGCATGCAGCTGTTCGTGCTTCTAACCATATTTATTTTCGCAAAAAGCCTCCTGGAGAGCGAGCCTGGCGACGTCCATGCGGGTCCACCAGGAGCGAGAGATCCTCCGTGGCCTAGCCATGCCCATGCGGCTGGCTCACCATGCTTTGTTTTGGTTTTTCTCGTTACATCAATTCATATTTTTGTGTTTTAATTTTTGTATTTGTTATTTTTAGTTTTTTCCTGCTAGTTTCAGTTTAGTTTTTTCATTGTGTATAATTTTCTCTTTTTTTTTAGTTTTTTCATTGCTTCTTTTATTTAACTCACGATTTTTCAATGTCTTTTTGTTTGAAGTTTTCAGTATGTTCTTTTAGTTTCAGTTTTTAGTGTAGTTTTTTAATTTCAGTTTTCATTCTCCCTTTTTTGATTTGAATGCATTTCTAAATCTTACATATTAATTATATAATAATTGATCCTCTAAGTTGGCATCTTATGTAATGCTTCTTTTAATAATTTATCTCTGAAGGTGTAGCTTGTTGATGAGCCCATGGCTCCTCAAATTATTCAGCCCGGGTCATTTTTATTTGATGCAAAGAAAAGCAAGATGAAGGAAAGAGTTCGACGTGGTACTCATAGTCTACCCAGCAAGCTAATATTTAAAGGAGCTAATTGGCAGGTGAAACAAACCAAGCTGACGAGGGTTATCACAATTGGATCCATACCTGTGGAGATTGGTTGAACTCGTTCATAAAAGTTACATTGGCCTCAGTTTATTTATTCTCCCTGGAGGTTAATGAGGTTTTCATAATGTGAGAAGCATGGCCCAAGTATTATTCTATAATATTACTTTTATGCATGTGAGTTTATTTACTTGGAGTTGTCACGTAATTTATTTCCTTGGAGTCCGTCACTTAGTTTGGTTGCGTCAGGTTTAGCTTGGTCGAGCCCATGTCTGGTTCGGTGGGGTCAAGACGTCGAGGCCTGCGTGCCTTCTGATCTGGTGGAGCTGAGGCCTGCGTGCCTTTTTAATCCTAGAAGCAGCTCACCGTGTAATTAGATTGAATTTTATTTGGAAGAGTTATCCTTTGTTAAGCTGCCGCTCGAGAACCCTAGCTGCTGGGATGATTGATCCGGATCCTTCGTGGATTTGTGTGGAGTACGTGATTGAGCTGCTACAACTTGGGTACGTCGCTTGGAATCTTGGAGTTCCTCGTCTTTTGATCGTGGTTCGTCGTGGCCGTGGGTGGAAGAAGTTATCTAGGGTTTTGGATTGCAACACTTGTAAGCCAAATCCATCTATCAGCCTTAATACTACTGTTGCTATTGTCCACGTTTGATTAATCAAGAATTTGTTGCTGAGGCTATTTTCTTATAAATTCTGGATTTGATCCGAGTACCTGCACTCTGACGTCTCTATTGCTGGATACGTGAGATTAATCTCAATACTACTGCTGTTGCTGCTATACTATTACATGTTGGCTGATTATATTAATCCCATCGATTTTTAATCTGCCGTGAGAATTAGCCTGTGGACAGAGCTATCATTGCTTTTCCTGCTGCTCGATATAATAATTGGCTCCCGACGTATATATATACATATATTCCATTGCAGAGTGTTTGAGATAAATTTCATTCATTATCAGTATTTATGATTGTACCGTAAAAAATCGGGACAAACTCCTGGGACAGCATAGGCCTGTCTTTATCACTTGTCTCTTTTTAATATATGTCCCTTCAATTATCAGCTAGTCATGTTTCCTAGCTTGTGTAATGGGTTTTATAATAACTTGTTTCCCTAGTTATCAGTTTATAGAATACTTCCCTAATAATTTGCTCTCCTAACTAGCAAGTCGATGTTTTAAGATTTTTTTTTAGTTTTAGTTTTTAGTTCTTTTTTTAGTTTCAGTCTTCAGTTTCCTGTTAGGTTCAAATGTATTTCTAAATCCTACATATAAGTTATATAATAATTACCCTCTGAATTGGCACCTTATGCAATGCTTATTTTAATAATTTGCCTCTCAAGATGCAGTTTATCTTATTTTGGATCACTACTCTTGTCATTTTAATAAATATTCCTCCTATTGTGTAAGTTAGTCATGTGTCGGGTTTATATAATGAGTTTTATAACTTGCCCCTTTAATCTATAGCTTATGCCATGCTTGTTTTAATAATTTTCTCTCATTATACATCTTGTGTTGTTTTTTATCTCTACCCACATTTTTAAATAAATTTCCCCGTTGATAGCAAGTCATGTTTTCCGTCTTTTATCCTCCTAATTGGTAGCTTATATAATGTTCATTTTAATAATTTTTCCTGGCCTACAGATTGCAAATTGTTTTGTTTTGGTACGTTACTCTTTTTAGAGGTTTGCACTTGCAAATACTACATAACAAATTTATTATATTCCTATAGTGACAATCAATGTGTATACTATGTAAAAACTTTAGTATACTTTTTTAGTAGCAAGTTTCGTATTTCACAGTAGCAACTCCTTTTATAATCACCTAGCACATTTTTACATATAAATTGCTACTAAAATAAAATATTTCAAACATAGATAAATGGGGGGTCTAGTTTTATTCGTCTCATCACGTAGAATATTATGGTAAAAATAAAATTAAAAACAAATATACCATTCAAGTGATGAGACGAATTGATAGTACTGTTAGTTACTAGCAATATGGTTGTTAGGATCACCTCCCTCTTGGGTTAATTACCTAACAAAAAATAATTTGAGGAATTGATAGTACTGTTAGTTACTAATTTGGTGGTCTAAACTTTTTACAGGCCAAATACTTGTATCTAATTTATCTGTCTACTAGTACTATGTTTGTACAGCACTATGGCTCTGGATAATTTAGTGGTGTGCTGTGCGCGCCTGCATTGTCCATGAGTTAATCTTGCATCCTTTGCTCTGATTTGTTTGCTTTGGTTTGGTTGGTCCGGCAGAGCCGACCTTCGCGGTCATGGGTTCAAACCAGTGCCTCAGGCTTCACACATAACTCCTCTAACCACTCCTACCCAATGATAGTCGTGTCCACAGGGCATATTCATTTCCCACGTATCTCTTGTCAGGATTTTGAAATTAGTATATGGGACACTAAATGAATTCAAGTGAAGAAGTATACTCAATTACAAAGTAGTAGATAGGGGAAAATTGGTTTCATAGCGTGGAAAGATCACGAAATTTGGAAAACACCATCGAAAGATAACAACTTTTGGTTTGGGTAGTTTCTCCATCTGAGTTCGTATAAAAAAATAAATTTCAAATGTGAGAATTTCAAACATAGTTTTCTTTGGATAAATGATTATATTTCAAATTAAAAAGTCGTCAACTATAAAGTTGTATAAATCCTCGTGATCTATAATTTTGATTTTGATTGTTGCTCCATCTAAGGTTGTCTGAAAAATTTGATTAAATTTTGCTCACTTATTATTAGTGACAGCGCTAGATCTAGCAGCCTCTACAAATTAAGTTTTAGAGGCAGCGCTTTAGATCCAGCCGTCCCTAGAAATCCAAATGCATTTTTTTAAAGATGATTTGTTTTGTGAGCAGCTTGTAGATGCGGTTATTGATTGTGCTGCCTCTATTAAAAAAAGTGGCCTCTCTATAATTATATATATAGTAGTGTAATAAGCAGATGCCCACACAAAGTTCATTTATCTGTGCACACACGCACCAAGATTCAAATGAAGTTTCTGAGGGCTCCGAAAATTGCATAGCTGCTATATAAATGATTATAGGTCTATAGGACATAGTCTTCTTTGATCTAGCATCAATAAAATAAAAATTTGAAAATCAAAAATCTTGATTTATAATGTCACGCTGCATGGGTACAAATAAGCAGGGCTCTGATGTTGCTCAAGCTGCTAATTAAGGTTTCAAACAAATACATATTGGAGACAAATAGATGTGCAACAGGGATTTATGAATATGGAATAAACAATAAAGTAATTGGTAGTTGAAAGTTTAGTGTCACAGTCCGGTAAAGATTACATATTATCTACAACTAATTTATCTATGAACTTCTAACACTCGCGTACATAGGTTGATGGATATTAGTTGCCATTTACCATATATAATATTAATATTGGTACCTTTTAACAAAAAAAGGATGTACTACTACCTAGCTTGATTTTGGACACTAGTACAGAAATGATTTCTCCTGGCGCCAGGATTCCATTTGTATAGGCGGTTCATGTTAATGGACGCCAGTATTAAAAATCACGTGGGCCCGGCTTCAGAACCGCCAGTGAAAACATGTTAACACTGGCGGTTGGCTAAACCAGCCGCCCGATCCGATGGCTCCATTAACACTGGTGGTTAACTTAGCCAACCTGCCGGTGTTAATGTGCACTATTGTTTGGCGGTTGGCTAACCGCCCGGTGTTAATGGATCCATCAGCACCGGTGGTCGGGCTTAGCCAACCGCGCCGGTGTTGGTGTGTTTTCACCGGCGGTTGGTCGAGCCAATCGCCGGTGCTAGGTCTGCTATAAATACCCCTTCTTCCTCCCCCCAACCAGCATAGTAACTCGACGCCAACCTTCCATTGTTGGCGATTTGGAGGTCCAGATTTCCTAAAAATACAATTGGGGAGATTTTGATCTTCAAATCTTGGAAGGAGGTTGTTAAAAAAGGTTAGTTTATGCCCCTCTTACATCTTTTTAGCCAATATTGCTCATTTGTAGCCACTTTTTTGGATCTAGGGTTTCACCATGAGTGAGAGGGGGGAAAAGTTAGGGTTTTCTCTCTATTTGATTAGATATGGTGATTCAAGATGGATTTTAATGTCTCTCTTAGCTCTTGCCATAATTATTTCTCAATTAAAGATTCCCTCCACTATAGATTTAGTGTTTCATGCATGAATAGGTTCATTTTGAGAGAAGAACTTGAAGATTGTTTCTTATTTACTTGCTAGGGTTATTTTTCATTAGATTTAATTTTAATTATTTTTGCTTAGATAATTAGTAGTGTTTAATTTATTTAGGGAGAAGAAGTATTTAATTATTCCTGCCATAATTAATTACTATGTCTTTCTTCAATAGTAGTCCAATTAATTGGTTGGTTATATTTTTTTAGTTTGTATTAATTTTTTTGAAGGGATTAGTGCTATATTAAGTAGCTATGTATAATTGTTTATTGGATTTAAATTAATTGGTAGATTTGATTAATTATTTGCCATGCCTCCTCTCTCATACTTAGGGAACCTTAGGCCTCAACGTCTATAATTTGGAAAATATACAAGGACGGGGTTTTCTAATTATAGAGAGGAGGTTGTTGATCATCAAAAGGTTAGTAAATCCATCATACATACCAGATTTCAAAAGGTTTATTGATTAAAATACATAGATTATAATGAATTCGTTATATATGTAGGTAACCGATGGAGAGATCATTCTGGATGTACAATTTATCAAGAGTAGATCCATTATACATACCAGAGCTCAAAAGCTTTATTGATGCCGCTAAGATGCATGCATGGAGAATACAGACGAAGCATATACCTTGTCCTTGTGTAGATTGCAAAAATATTGCGGTCTTTGACGACACACAAACAATATTTTTTCATCTACTCCGCCGAGGATTTATGAATGATTACTTGATTTGGACAAAGCATGGAGAGGGTAGCTCTACCCCATATCCAGCTACAACCCCTGCGAACATCAACCCCAATGGCCCTGATATGCTTGTTGACGACGGATGCTAGTTCATACATGAGACACAACATCAGAGTCAACCTGATATGCCAAATATTGAAGATGAAGTGGTGGATGAAGTGGTAGATGAAGGGTGTGAAGACGTGGAACTCATGGCTACACTATTGCGTCGTCATACTGATCCATCAATGTTCTTTATGAAAGGTATGGAGGCCTTAAAGAAGGCAGCAACAGAGCTATTGTATGATGAGACAAAGGGTTGTACCAAAGAGTTCATGACGTTGCGGTCTGTGCTAAAGTTGTTGATGTTGAAAGCTAGGTTTGGATGGTCCGATGCTAGCTTCGATGCATTATTGAGTACTCTCGGAGATATGCTTTCCAAAGAGAACAAAGTGCCTACTAACACTTACTATACTAAGAAGCTCATCAGTCCGCTTACTATGGGTGTACAGAAGATCCACGCATGCAGAAATCATTGTATCCTATATCGAGGTGATTACGCAGACTTAGAGAAGTGTCCAAACTGTGGTGCAAGTCGGTACAAGACAAAAAAAGACTATCTACAAGAACAGAATGCAACTTCAGTTTCCAAAGGAAAGAAGAGAAAGAAGACCGAACAGGGTTCAAAACCAAGCAATAAAGAAAAAGAAGTAGATTATTTTGCCCAGAGAAGAGTTCCTGCTTTGGTGATGTGGTATCTTCCGGTGGTTGATCGATTGAGGTGTTTGTTTGCTAACCTAGAGGATGCAGAGCTTATGACCTGGCATGCTTCTGATAGGCACAAAAATGATGGAAAGCTTTGACATCCAGCTGATGGCAAACAATGAAAAAAATTCAATGAAGAGCACCTAGACTTTGCTAAGGATGCAAGAAATGTTAGGTTTGCACTATGTACTGATGGAATGAATCCCTTTGCCGAAAGGAGCAGCAAGCACATCACTTGGCCGGTGATCCTCACTATCTACAACCTCCCTCCACACCTGTTGCAGAAGCGCAAATATCTTTTGCTAACCATTCTTATTTCTGGACCTACATAACCTGGTGTTGATATGGATGTATTCTTGGAGCCCTTGATGGAGGAAATAAAAACTTTATGGGGCACAGGTGCTGACATGTTGGATGAATACAGGAAAGAGTCATTCACTCACGAGAGCAATTATTTTACTGTTACAATCAACGATTATCCCGCTCTCTTTGTATTATCAGGTCAATTCAAGGGAAAGGTTGGTTGTGTAGTATGCGTAGATGAAACCTTTTGTGTGTCCCTCGGTGCATCCAACAAGGTAGTGTACATGAGGCACCCGGCGCTACTTATCGAAAAGGACATGTGTACCGCTTAAGAAAGATGGATAGATACTTTGACAATTCAAATGAACTAAAGTCTACTGCTCCATTGGGTAACAGTAAAAGGTCCAGAGTGTTTGAGATAGTGAAAAAACATCAAGTTTGCTTTTGGAAAAAAAAGACAATATATGGAAAACCTAGAAAGGATGTCAAGCCAACTCCGGGGGCTACATTTAAGAAGATGTCAATTTTTTTCAAGTATTTGCCATCTTGGAAAGACCTTGACGCACGACACGCAATCGATGGAATGCACGTTCGTAAGAATGTGTTTGAAAGCATCATTGGCACCTTGCTTGATATGAAGGGCAAGACAAAGGATGGACTAAAGTCACGTCTAGACATGGTAAATTTAGAAATAAAACATGAGCTTCATCCGGTTCTTCGGGGAAAATAGAAAGTACCACCTCCCGGCAGCAAGCTACAACCTGAACACAGATGAGAAAGAAGCAATTTGTGTGTGGTTGAAGAAATTGAGAGTTCCAAATTTTTGCGCTCCAATCTAAGATCCATTGTTTCGACGAAGGACCTTACACTTACCAACTACAACGCACATGATTGCCATGTAATGCCGACAACTTTTCTACCTATTGCCATCGGGGCTATAAGTCCGGCGTTTTTTAAAATGGCAATCACAAGGTTGTGCTTCTTTTTCAACAAAATATCACAGAAGGTAATCGACCATGATGAGTTAGAGTCTCTTCAAGAATTCGCGGTGGAGACAAGTATCACGGCTTGAGATGTGTTTGCCGCCATCATTCTTTAATATAATGATACATCTTGTAGTGCATTTGGTGCCTCAAATACAGGCACCGGGTCCTATGTATTTGCATGAGATGTGGACATATGAGCGTTTCATGTCAATACTAAATTCCTATGTATCCACTTGTGCTTGTTCTGAGGCAGCCATGATAGAGGGGTACACTACTGAAGAGGCCATTGAGTCCGCTGCTCCATTCTGTGGTAGTTGCCTAAAAGGTCAAATTATAATAGGTTTGCCTCTATCTCGACATGAGGGCAGGCTACATGGATGTGGTAGGATGGGACGGAAATTATTTATTCCTTCAGATTACCATATTGTACTCGAAGCACATCATAGCATCCTGCATCAAATATCGATAATGGAACCTTTGATCGACCAACATATGAAGGAGCTACGCGATAAAAACCAGGGGCAAACTGAAGCTTGGGTAATGAATGAACACAAACATCGATTCACCACTTGGCTAATGGATCAGAATCTTCCAGATGGAGAAACAATTGAGCAACAAACTATCAAGCAGTTGGCAGCTGGACCATCACGCCAGATCACTACATGGCACACCTATGACATTAGTGGTTTCACATTTTATACCATTGCTGGAGACAAAAAGAGCATGACACAAAATAGCGGTGTTCGGTGCGAGGCCATAGATGAAAATGAGGAAATCCATACATACTTTGGCTTCATTGAGGACATATGGGAACTACACTATGGTACATTTCAGACACCAGTGTTTCGATGCCAATGGGTTGAGGATAAACATGTCACAGTGGATAGTCATGGGCTTAGAGTTCTTGATCTAAGTAAAGTAGGTTACAAAGATGACCCATGGATCCTTGCTAACCGTGCTGCACAGGTCTTTTATGCCGAACAAATCGTTCCTAAGAATGAGAAGAAAAGTAACAATAAGCTGAAGCATGTAGTTCTTCCTGGAAAACAACAAGCTTTAGGAGCTGATGGTGTAATTGGCCTAGATGATTCTAACCAGTTCGGTGAGATGTCTCTCTTTACAGACCATCCTTCGAAGATACGAAACGTTGAGCGTAGCATTCCATAAAATTCTAAACCCCAGGTGCGCCATGATGGAGAAGGAAGAACAAAGAGGCGGCTAGATTCTCTTGTCATGTAATAGTTTATGTAATACAATTTGTAAGCTATGCTACTACTCTTATATATTTTTATATGTATCTCATGAATGACTCTCTTGGTATTACATAATTAAAGAAAATTTAAGTCCTTTTCTTTCTACATAGAGAGAAAAGAAAAAATTAAATACTTTGCTTTAGACATAGAGAGAGAAAAGAAAAATTTAGACCCTTTTCTTAGATACATAGAGAGAAAAGAAAAAATAATTACTTTGCTTTATACACATAGAAAAAAGAAAAAATAATTACTTTGCTTTATACACATAGAGAAAAAAAATAATTACTTTGCTTTATACACATAGAGAAAAGAAAAAATAATTACTTTGCTTTATACACATAGAGAAAAGAAAAATAATTACTTTGCTTTATACCTAGAGAGAAAAGAAAAAATAATTACTTTGCTTTATGCCCATAGAGAAAAGAAAAAAATATTCTATTTATGTACTACTATATAGAACTACTCACAAGGAATCCAAAAAGTTTTTATTTTCTATTTTATGAATTTTTTATAATTTGCTACTAATTTCCAAAGGCACCATTCTAATATGTGTGCCTTATATGTCTGTCTTCCTCTTCACCTTTAGATGGCTATTTCATCGCATATACCTTTGCCACACCATTTTTATAACTTTCAATTTCTTTAATGCATAGAACTACTCACAAGGATTCCAAAAAGTCATTATTTTCTATTTTATGATTTTTCTATAATTTGTTATGAATTTTCAAAGAATCAGCATAATTAATAATTAAATTTGTTTCTACAGGCGGTTGGTAATGGCAACCGCCTGAAATTTTTTCATTCTTGGCGGGTTGGCATTACCAACCGCCTAGAAATGTGCCTTATATATAGGGTTTGGCAGCGGAACTTAGAAATTTTCAACCGGTGGGCGCGAACTTTTCACATACGACGCCGTCATCGAGTGCCGGATTCGCCGCCCCGGCCAGCTTCCGACCCGAGGGAAGCCTCGCCGCCGCCCCCGCCGAAGCCAGCGTCGAACTCCGCCCCGCGCCGTCGCCGTCGTCCACCGCGGCCGAGGACCTCCTCGCTGCGTGGCTCGCCGCCACCAGCCACCGCGCCACCCCGGCCGCCACCGCCGTCGAGGTCCGCGCCACCACCCGAGGTCCGCCGCCGTCTTACGCCCGAACTCCGGCGTGGACCTCCGGTTGGGGCTTGCCGGTGCCGCGGCCGGTGCCGGGCGCCTCCACGCGTCGGAGAGGAGGAGGGAGGGGCGGGACTTCTTGGAGCCATCGTGGGCTGGCGCGGCCCAGCCTCCCTCTTTTTTTACACATTTAATTAACTAATTAATTACACCCAAATTAATTAAGTAATTAGGTATTAGGGTGTTAATTAATTAGGTTTCTATATTGTTTGATATTTAGCAATTAATTTAATTAGGGTTTCATAATTAGTTAATTAGAGTGTTAATTAATTAATTTTTTTTTATTGTTTGATAATTAGCAATTAATTTAATTAGGGTTTCATAATTAGTTAATTAGAGTGTTAATTAATTAGATTTTTATAATTACCTTTTAGTTAGTATTATACATAAATACTTATGTACTAAAAATTAATTAATGTGTTAGTACAAATTATATATAATTAATAGAAATTATATGTTACCTTTTAACTATGTTACCTTGTTTCTTTATTACTAGAAATTATATATAATTAATGTATTAACTATGTTACCTTGTTTATTTATTACTAGAAATTATATGTAATTAATGTATTAACTATGTTACCTTGTTTCTTTATTACTAAAAATTATATATAAATGTATTAGTTTAGGTTCATTAGGTATTAAGTCCTTTTCTTTCTACATAGAGAGAAAAGAAAAAAATAATTACTTTGCTTATGTATTAATTTAATACTTATATACTTGTAATTTTTCTATAAATATACAGTCACTGCCATCGTTAGCCGCCGTCAAAGGGGTCCACCACCGTTCTCCACCACCGTCAAAGGGGTACACCACCATTCTCCACCGTCGTCGAATCGGTCTTCCCTTCACGCTGCATAAGTAATTACTCTTTGATCTATTTTAATTTTTCAGTTAGGGTTATACTTAGGGTTATGCTTAGGGATTTATATTTAGGGTTTTCTAATTACGGTTTCACTTAGGGTTTCATACTTAGGGTTATGCTTAGGGTTTATACTTAAGATTTTCTAATTAGGGTTCCACTTAGGGTTTCATACTTAGGGTTCCACTTAGAGATTCATACTTAGGATTTTCTAATTAGGGTTTTGTATACGGATTCATACTTAGGATTTTCTAATTAGGGTTCCACTTGGAGATTCATAATTAGAATTTTCTAATTAGGGTTCCACTTAGGGTTTCGTACTTAGGGTTTTCTACTTAGGGTTTTGTATAGGGATTCATACTTAGGATTTTCTAATTAGGGTTCCACTTAGGGTTTCATACTTAGGGTTATGCTTAGGGTTTTATACTTAGAGTTTTCTACTTAGGGTTCCACTTAGGGTTTAATACTTAGGGTTTTCTAATTAGGGATTCATACTTAGGGTATTCTAATTAGGGTTTTGTATTCTCTACATGCATTTAGTGTCGATGAGTTCTCCAAGCCATAGCAACCAGGGAGATTCCGAAGGATACCATAGTCCAAGTGATCCGCATCCTAGCCCGGATAGGACTCGTCGTCCGGAGCGGGATGACCCAGACTATGATCCAACGAATGATGAGGTAAAGATAGTAAGTTACACATTCATACCTATATGTACTTAGTTATGGATTCCTTCATGTAGTACTTACGGTTTCAAATGGACACAGGATGTATTGTCTCGAATGATCGGTTTAGCTGAGGAGGAAGAACAAGTAGACGTGCCAAGTGACGCACCGCTAGAAACAACCAAGACAACCACCTCAAAGAAAAGGACAAGAAAATAGAGTGATCGGAAACGAGGTCAGAGAGGAACAAACAAGTGGCTAGAAAAAACATATAGGGTCACCGATGTCAGCATGAAAGGAGAGCCTCTAGCACCTGAAGAGGTGCTAGCCAAGTTCCGGAACGCAATTGGCTTCTTAGTTAGGGATGAGATTGACATCACAAATCGCACATGGAATGATGTGCCAGATGATACGAAGAGAGAGGTATGGAGACGGTTGCAGGAGAGGTTCATTTTCCCACCAGGATCAGCAGACCTCGTGAAGCAGTATGCATTCAGGCAGTGTGCAATCTCGTTCCGAAATTTTAGGTGGGAACTCAATACCAAGTATGCCAAGATGAACCAGGACCCGACAAAAAGGTACCATAAGATTACAGCTGCCCAGTGGGAGATCTTTAAACTACAGAGGAATAATCCTGACTTCCAGAAAAAGAGTGAAGCTAACTCTGAGCTAGCCAAGAAGAACAAGTACCACCACCATCTTGGCTCAGGTGGTTACAAGGCTCATATCCCGAAATGGCAGGCAGAGGAGGCCGAAAGGAAGAAGAAAGGAGAACTGGTGCTATCTGAAATGCTTGATGAAAGAAGCGCCGAATTGGCTATATGCAAGAAACGCATAAAACAAGAAGAGATCTGGCGCTAGAGTCCCCTCGATGAAATCCAAGAGGCAAGCATGTAAGATGTTTGAAACCGCACGCAAAAAGAGAGAAGGAAAATTCAAGAGAAAAAGGGAGAAAGACATCTTAAGTGTTGGTCTGGGAAACCCCGAGCATCCAGGACGTGTACGGGGCGTCTCATCAAGGCTAGGGTGGAAAGAAGGATTCGGGGATGAGTGGGCTGAAATGTACAAGAAACGCAGTCGATACAAGAAAGCAATGAGGGATGTCATTAAGGAAGAGGCGAAGAAACAAGTGAAAGAAATCATGTCCAACATGCTTACAAATCTGGATCTAGAGTTTATTCAACAATTAGCGAGTGCAATGTCAGTTCAGCAGATGAGTGCACAGCCTCCACATATGCCACGGGTCGCAACACAACCCGATCAACAGATGGTGGTCTCCACCCAAGGTCCAATCCTTCCAAGTAGTGTTGTGTCTACCGCAACCAAGGAGCACTACTCAGTGGATGATATAGTTGCACCAACACCTTGTAAACTACTCATCAGATACGGAATGAAGAATGTTCGTACCAGAGAAGTAGCCGAAGGCTTTGCAATCCCTGGCCGTGACTACCACCATAAAGAAATTCTAGAAGAGTATTGCAGGGTTGAAGTGTCAACGGTCGTCCAAGGATATGAGGACGACGTGCTAGAAATCCCTGGTCCTGAGGGTATCGAGACACTCGGGCAGGCTATTAATAGTTTTATTCTGTGGCCTCGATGAGACGTTCAGTTGACTCAACCACCGCCATCCTCTGAAGGCCTCCCACTAACCCAAGAATCTTCACCTACAAATCCTCCTCCTGACACACAAGGCGAAGGCCTCCCGCTAACTCAGGAATCGTCACTTCCTGATCCACATAACTCACCCTCAGCACATGATCCTCCTCCTAACTCACCTATCCGACAACCATCATCGCCACTCCACATCCCCCGCTTCCCCGCCAAAGACACGGGGAAAAGCTATCGGAAACAACTCCAACACCATCGCCGCCCCCAAAGCCACAGAAGAAGAAACCCGTACCGCAGAAATTCCCGGTACCCAAATTGGTTTCGCCCTACGAGCCAAAGAAGAAAAGTGCTGGAACGGTGAGGTTTTTATCAGGAATTGGAATGACTCGAAAAGCACGTGTCGTTGACTTGGCCAAGCATGAGAAGTCAGCATCAGAAGCCTCGGAGTTGGGCCGAGAGCTTAATATGAAGATCATAGAGGTAAAGAAGCCAACGTGGGATGATTACCAGAATGTCCCAACTCAATATATCCATGGCAGGCCTCTTCTCACTTGGGAGAAACTTAAGCAAATCCCAGCAGGGATCAAAAGGATGCATGATTGGTATATGAGAGCATCTGCTGCTGGGATCTCGGTGATCAACGTTTGTATACCACCAAATGCTTTTGCATCTGGGCGAGAAAAGGCTATGGTCATCTTCGAGGACTTGTGGCAAATGATGAACCTCCGAGAGGCTTGACGCATACGGCTCGTGACGGTGTTTGCATTGTAAGTGTCACTAACAAATACACGTGTTACTAATATTGAGGTGAACAAATCAACAGACAAGCCTTTATTTCTTACTCTAACAAATACATGTGCGCCTTGCAGAATGCAATATGATGGGGAAGAGATACGTTACGATCCAGATCGGACATATGAAGAACAAAACAGGATCGATATCTCAGCCCAATGAGAATATGCGAGGAGCAGCACACATTCACAATCGGTGATGGCCATGATAAGTTGAAGGGCTTAACACCTGAAGAGGCTAAGGTGAAAAAAGCAGATCTAAAAAAAAAATTGATGCCAAATACGCCCTCTACATAGGAGAAGCAATGCTAAAATTTAAAAACAAGCGATGCATAGTGGCCCCCTACAATTTTAGGTACGTGTGAGTTTACATACATCAAGTCAAGAATTCAATGACACATGCCTCATTACAAATTTGATCCTGCAGGGACCATTGGATCTGTTTTTTAATTTATCCTAGAGAAGGAAGGACACTGGTACTAGACTCCGCGTATTACACAAGTGAATCTTATAGACCATTATTGTCAATCTTAGAACGGTAATAAGCCTATATATATGCATGTTTTATTTTATCTATAAGAGTTGTATAATAACTAGGTGATTCTATTCGAGAACACAGGGCATATAGGTATTATAAGCTTTAGAAAGGGCCATATGACCTTTATAAATTTGGAGAACCAATGGATATACTTTATAACCGGCCGGTACGTAAATTTATAAGTGCATATCATACATGTTTAATTAATACGTAGTACATTTCAAAAAACTAAATAAACACTTGACTATATATTATAGTGCCACAAGCAACCACCGAGAACGCTGACTTTGTGGGTTCTACGTGTGCGAAGTTTATGAGAGACCAAGGACGATACATCGTAAAACCCCGATAAGGTATAAGTAGCCGTCATTTATAAGTTTTGTCATTAATGCTGTACAAATTGATTACCAAGTGAAAATATATAATGTTGAATTATAAACATACTTTCTTACCAGGCCTATGCAGAAGATCCGACAGAAAATTTCGATGAAAAAGCATTATACAACATAGTTGAGGATCTCTGCTCATTCATCATGAAAGAAGCCATTCCACCAACAGGGAAATATCACGATCCGAGCAGTGAATTGGGAAAGCCAGAATATACACCGCTAACTGATATTAGACGTCTCAATCTTAATCGAAACGATTATTAAGGCTTTCCCTATTAGAAAAAAGAGAAAACTGTGGATGTGTATATATGTATTATACATGTGTGATGTACATGGATTTATATTGAAGTATGCATGTATGATATAATACAATTTTGATGTACAAAGATCTATATTGATGTAAATAAATGTATGATAGAGTGTAATTGCATGTTATCATGAGTTTCAATATAAATAAATAGGTTTCCATTTTAATTTCAAAAAATGGCGGGAAACTTTCTACTGGCGGTTGGTATCATTTCTACTGGCGGTTGCGGAGCTGAACCGCCAGTAGAAATGGACCATTTCCACTGGCGGTTGGCTTAACCAACCGCCAGTAGAAATTTCATTTCCACTGGCGGTTCTCAAGAAACCGCCGGTGGAAATGATCCATTTCTATCGGTTTTTCGACCGGGCGGCTCGAGATCCGCCCAGTCCGAGGTGTTTACCACCGCCAAAGCATTGCTCTTTTTCGTACTAGTGGGAACCTCCTAAAGTGAACAATCTAAAGCTCCTTAAGCATTATTTAAGTTACTGATAGAAAAAATCGTTATAATATTTCATTATAATATATGTGAGGGGTATTGTGTATTAGGTTTGATATTCAATACTCTAGATCTAGCATCGTTTAATATGATCTGTGACGTCCAACCATGATGACAGCTATACTAGTCATCATAGATGTATCACCTCAAGAATGAACCATCACAGATAATAGAATTCTATGATACTATTCTAGAACGTCACCAGTAAACTGTCATGTAAAATCTTAATTCTTGTAGTGTCAAAAATGAATTAATCCAAAACAATGATAAATGCTACCTATACAATGCTAACTTTGAATTATGAAGTATAATATGAAAATAATACGTGTTAAAATTTATAAATATTTACATTTAACAACAATACTGAATTTAGAAAGTTCAGTATCAAAGAACGAACATTGATAGTTTATGCAGCACCATCTCTCCGTGAAGTCCCTTCATCAATAGCTTTTTCCCCTTTTTTGCCAATATCACCAGCTAGCTCTTGGTGACAATTTTTGCCAATTAATTAAAAATAAATTAAATTGCAAAGCAACACTAATTTTCGTAACCGCACCACCCGCCATTCTGGTCTTGACCAAGTCTGGACAAATATCAGAGTAGCCCTCGATGGCTCAAAATCAAAATCTTGAAGCATCAACTGGAACTGTAAAATTGGACAGGGAATTACAGAGTGGAGATATAAAGTTACTTTTTTTTTGAGAGGGTACAACGAGGACGCCATGAACTCACACCACGCGCGCGCGCACACACACGTGCGCATCCTCATATACACACTAGGATGGGATTGGGAGGTGCAAAGCCTCCAGTGCGCGGGAAACGCGCAGTACCACTGAACGCGCACGTGTGTATATACCCTAGCTAGAGCCCTTATGAGCTATGGCCTTGATGGGGCTGGGCTACTCTCTGCTAGTCAGGTGCCAGCGACATCTGTACGTTATACGTGGGCTGATTTCAGGAGAGCAGGGATATCAATCCTCACGACGGGCCGCTTGTGGACGGACTCGTAGATGCCGGTTCCTCCTCGGATTTGGTTTGGTCCAGGTAGTTGAATACCCAGCCCAAAGACAGTCTCGTGCTGGGCAACTGGTCTTGGCCTTGCGAATGGGCATGTGGTCCAATGGTAGGACTATCCAGTGGGACGCTACCCACCAGGGATCAAATTCTGGTGCTCGCACCTTTTCTGGGATTTTCCAGGATTTATCGGCGTTATGCTTTAAGTGGTAAGCGACGTTCCTGTCGACAACGAGGCGCCAGTGGTGACTTCGGGAATCTTCAGATCTGCCGGCTTAGTCCTTCAGAGGTGCTCATAGGACGGTTTGCGTGCATGTGTTCATAGGGATGAGTGTGCATGCGTATTGTGAGCGTCTGCGTTATACTGTGTAATTCTCAAAAAAAAAAAACTGGTCTTGGTCTTGGTCTTAGTCAGATGCCAGCAGCAACTGGTCCTGGTCTTCAACTGTGGTTGCTTAAGATGTTAGAAAGAGGTTCTCAATAACTAAGACTGACTATCCGCCTAAACCAACACATCCTTCTTCATCACATCAGGATTCAGGACACGGACCAACTGAGGACAGCCAGAGGATTTCGAACTCATCAACTGTCAACCTGTTTGGGAGATTTTAGTCTCATATATGAATCACGTGACAATGATAAAAACGGTAACA
This sequence comes from Chrysopogon serrulatus, assembly GCA_015844335.1. Taxonomy (NCBI): domain Eukaryota; kingdom Viridiplantae; phylum Streptophyta; class Magnoliopsida; order Poales; family Poaceae; genus Chrysopogon; species Chrysopogon serrulatus. Next base: position 487,124 of record JADLZL010001381.1, read on the forward strand.
TCAACAAATGATTAATAATGTCTCTTCAAGCGGGCACTAGATGACAGTGAGCTTACTGAAACCAACACGCAAAACAGGAGGTTCACTTGGAGCAATGGCCGGGCATCACCAACAACCCTTGTACATGCGTCTAAACAGAGTCTTCTGTAACCACGAGTGGGAACAAGCTCTTCCAAACTTTAGCCTGCAGGCTCTGTCAAGCTCGCTCTCTGACCATTGCCCACTGTTCTTATGCAACCAGTCCCAGGCGCCAAGGTGGGCTGTGTTTCGCTTTGAACATTTCTGGATCAGAATTCCAGAATTTGCCGAGGTTGTAGTGGTTGGGGGTTGGGGCAGCCTGGGAAGCACCTGTCAGAAGATCCTCCCTTGCATAACCGCCTGAAAAACACAGCAGCTTGCGGACTCGAAGAAAATCTCTTTTCAGCGATGCCAAAACACAGCTACTATTGGCAAATGAAGTCATCCTTCGTCTAGATCGTGCTCTAAGAGTCAAGGCTTTTTAACTGCCCATCAGGAGGTTTCCCTACATAGAGGGCCCCAAAGCTACGCGTACTGGGGTGGGCATAGTGGCGGATCTAGGATTTTAATCATGTGGGTAGAGACTAAAGTGGTGTAGTTCATTGATATTGAAATGATATAATTTACTCACTATTAATAATAAACTATTAATAATAAAGAGTTCATAAAATAATTCAAGCATTGATCACCCATCTTATTTAAAAGCGATTGTGCTTGTTTGTCTCTATGTCTCAAAGTGAGCTCACTAGGGTTCTATGCTTATAGGAACCATACCTTATGGCATTACACACATCGACAACAAATATATTAAGTTACAAATAGAGTGGGCTAGATTAATGCTCTTGAAATCTCAAGGATAAAACTTTGCAAGTTTAATTAGTTTTTTTTGTTGTCGTAAAAAAGCAAAGAAAATCACTAGATTCATAAGCAACAATGCAAACAATATGCTTTGTGGGAGACTTTCTTTTCACTGTCGAATGATCTAGCACTTGGGTTTGCTACTTAACAATATTATTGTACATATATATATTCGATTAAAGGGTATATATACTTAGTATTTTTGTAGAAATTTTGCCTGTACCCCCATGCGCCTACTGTGCATCCGCCCCTGGGTGGGCAGCCATTGAACGGTCCAGGAGACGGCAGTGTTCACAGCTTATCTACTATACCTAAATAGGAGGAACCCACTAAGTGCTATCTCTGCAATTCTGTGCACCCACGTCACCAAAACTCCTCGCACAATTGATGCATCGAGTCAGCTTCTGAGAAGTCAGAAGTTCGGAACTAGAAGAGACACCGACTCCACGATTGATGCATATGAAACTGCCGCCGATGAGCAACCAAGCGGGCGGCTCATGATAGTACTTATAGTAGATTCCTATGGCCTAAGCAATTCGTCTCCCTCCCCAACATGTTTTTCCTCTTACACGGCCGCACCCGGTACCTCACCGTGGAAGAATCCCGGCAGTGTCCAAGACGGCCTGGAGGGCCGGATCCCATGCCCGGCAGTACCCCGGACGACCAGGGGGACCGCATCCCGTGCCCAGCAGCAGCCACGACAGCGACACGGACTAACTTTAGACCGTGCTAAGCACTGTATACCGAGAGAGCTAGAGTAAGTGGACTGTACTTGAGTCGCATGGTATTTACTATTTAGGAATGAATTTGGTCACCTACAGAAGGAATCGATTTGGGATGGACGAAGCTAGCCTGAGCTGTGCACGCCGGGGACCAAATCAAGGAGGAGATGGTCGTCGGTGGATAGAGATGGAGCAGCCTCTGCACAGATGCCTGGCCACCGCTCGCCTGCCCCTGCTGCTTCTTGGACACGTCTGGCCTCGCGCGCTCCCAGCGGCCCCACTACCGCCGCCACCCCCACCACGTCGCCGCCCCCCCCACCCCCCACCCCCCAGCCGGGGTGCCCGCTGCGGCGCTGCTCACTTCCCAAGCAGCCGCGCTTGCCAACAAGCGTCCCTTGACGCCCGGCAGCCACCCGCGCCCGCCTGCGAGACGACGCTGGCGCCTCTGGCCGCCCGGCCACCTTAGCCACCGCTGTCGTGAAACCTTTTGGTTAGCTAGCACGTGTGTTGCCCGGGTGTCTAAGGGGCGTTGGCGGATATTACAATTTTTACGTAGTGTGAGCCGTGCGATCGCTAGATACAAGTCAAGATCCATTTGCAGTGCCTTTTGCTACCCTGTTCGTTTCGGCTTATCAGTCGATTTATCAGTCGTTGGATTAGTATTTTTTCTGTTATAAAAATCTAGTTTTTCAGCGGTCGTTGGAATATATATATAAAACCAGGACTGGAGGGCAATAATTTGTATTATCAATTATAAAAAGAACACAGTTAGGTCTTTTCATCACATCAGTTGTGTGCCTCGTGATTACTTGTGTTACAGACACATCTTACCAACTTACATCAATAGTATGCAGACAGGTGCTGACCTCGCCCGGACCGGTGATCCCCCGCAGGTGACTTACTACTGATGTGTGTTGCCTTGGGGTCTAAGGGACATTGGCGGATATTACAATTTTTTACGTAGTGTGAGCCGTGCAATCAAAACCAGTTTTTCAGCGGTCATTGGAATATATATATATATATATATATATATATATATATATATATATATATATATATATATATATATATATATATATAGTACTACTATGCTATAGCCGGCTACAGAATACCCTATTCTATATGTTGTTCTAGCGAATTAACCCCTTGGCCCGGCCAGAGGATCAACCAGCCAGGCCCCCCGCAACAGGTCTTCCTGGGCCGTATTTATAGGTACGGGAGGCCCCTTGTTCTTAGGTCCCTTCCGTTTTACCCTCATGAGAGCTCTTTGACGCCTTCTGCTGGGTCCCACTTGCCCTAGGAGGACAGTCGGGACATTTTCCCTCAAGCGCTCACCTACCTTCCGGACACGCGGGCCCCTTCCTCTGTCGATCCACGCTGCTTTCAGTCAAGCGAAAGCGAGAGTGCTTTTCGCGAAGCGAAACTACATTCGACTTCTGCGAAGACACTATCGCTACTGCACACTTGGTCTGCTGATTTGGCGAATGTATCCCCCGCCTAGGGGCGCCTTCTCGCTTGCCACTGAGCGAAAACCCCTTCGCTCCGTCGAATATACATTCGCCTTCCGTCCGGGACCTATTCAGTGAGGGGACACCTAAGACGATCGCCTCTCCCCAACACTAACCCCTCGAGCGAATGGGCTAGGGAAGGGCCGCACGTAGGCCATTCGGTCGATTGTCTGTTCGCTTTTTCTGGGGGGAGGGAAGGCTTTACTTGGTACGGCGTCGTTTATCGAAAAAGGCCCCCTCTGGAAGAGCTCTGCCCTAGCGAAAGGCAGAGGACTTGCAAAAATCTTGGTCTGTTCTTTAGCTTACCGCCTCCCCCTTTTTTTTACACGTGTCGCGCGAGCGCCCTACGCCGCTTCGAATTTCCCGCCCTTTCAGGGCGCGCGGCCTGCGCCGCTTCGACTTTCCCGCCCTTTCAGGGCGCGGGTGCGCGCACTGGGCGCCTATAAAAGGGGCTCCCCCGCGGCCCCGTGGATGATTGCCCCTCATTTCTTCCGCGCGCCTGCTCCGAGCCCAGTCGTACCCTCGCAGTCTGCGTTCGCGTGGCTTTTCGCCCATCGCTCGTTCTTCTTTCGACACATTTAAGGTAAATTCCATTGGTCTTGTTCGTTCGATGGATTTTGGAGTTAGTGTTTCGTGAGTTAGCTTTCCTGTTTTAACCGAGTATTTGTTCTTGGTATTTCGTAATAATTGTCTCGGTTGCTTCTTTTACTTCGCTTAACAATGGTGAGCTCAGACAGTAGTTCGGATTCTAGTGGGCGCAGTCAGTCGGGTTCTGGTGGTTCGAACTCTAGTTCTGGCTCTTCTCTCGGTTCCACTTCAAAGGATCCTACCACTCAGCAAGTTCCTGTCACTGCTGAAGCGGAATCAGTTCGTTTCGATGGGTCAGGTACAAAACAAGCTGAGGAAAAGGAAAGTACTGAGATTGTCGTGATAGACGACGAAGAAGCAGGAGAAGTTGGTGAGTCGAAAGCTGGAGATCTGCTTCCAGTTTATCATCTCGGGCGTTCATGTATTACGAAACGTCCCTAGATGATTTCGTTGTTGAGGGATTGATCAGCGCTCATGCTCGCCAAGCTTGCCGTGCGCCTGGAGGCGAGGGGATACCGAGGCCCGAACCCTATGAAGCTGTCATCTTCAAGGATTTTTTCACCGCCGGCCTTCAATTTCCTTGCGAGCGTTTTGTCTGCGTGGTGCTAGAACGTGAGCGTTTTGTCTGCGAGGTGCTAGAACGTTTTGACCTGCAGATACATCAATTGACTCCGAACGCTTTCGCTAGAATGGGTGTCTTCGCTGCGGCTATGAAGATGATGGGGGCCGATCTTCATGTCGATGTCTTTGCACAGTTTTATGAGGCCCAGTTGTTCGAAAAGAAGGTGCGAGGCGGTAGGCTGGAGATTGGTTCATATAACTTTGTGCCACAGAAAGCCCGGGGCACCGTCCAACTTGTGCCGGCGTATCGCAACAAATGGGTGGACTGGCAGAAATCTTGGTTCTACATCCGTGTTTGTTCTGACGACGAAGTGATTGAGGCCATAGAGAACGGACTTTCCAAGGCCAGCGTGCTTGTATCAGAGATGACCTCGATGCGTGGGGTTCGGCATGCCGAGGTGTTTGGCGATGATGGCGCATCGCGGAAGTTCGCGACCGATGCTTTCGTGTCGACCTCTCAGCGCCAAATCAGTAGGGACTTGGTTGAAGAATGGATCGCCTCAGGCCAATGGCCTCTTGAAGCGAGCTCGGGTTTTTCTGAATTCGCCATGAAAGGGGGTTATCGAGGCCCGGTTCTTCAAGGTTCACGCCCGAGGGGGTACGATTGTGACTTCGACTATGTTCGTTACATCGAAGGCCAAGCCGATGAGATTCTTGGCCCTTATAACTCTAAGGAACATACGGCGAAGAACCGGCATCTTCCCGGAGTTCGAAGGCTGAACAGAGTTTTCGACTCCTATAGGGTTATTTATGCTGATCGTGTCGACCCTTCACCGGAGCCTGAAGCCGGCATACGCCTCGCCGGTCGAGGTCGGGGCCGAGGGCGGGGGCGAGGTCGCCGTGGTCGGGGGGGAGATCGAACACCGCTGCTTTGGAGTCATCTAAGCGGCGCCGAGTTCACGAGACCGAACCTGCGGACGTCCGGATAGGTCGGGAGTTGGCCCGACCTCTCGGCCGGCGGAGCCGCAAGGTTGTTCGGGGGAAAACCCGATTCCATGGGCTTGTTTCGATTTCCTCGGTAGTACCGCTATGTTGTGTTTTTGATAATGATTTCAATTTTTGCATAGCTTACTGATCCTCTTATGTGCAGGGAAGCGAAGACCTGGGAGGAATGGCCACGCGTAAGGTCGCCGACCCTCACAACGTTGCCGTCGGCGCGGGCGATGTTTCCATCGGGGACATTCTCGGAAAAGGTCCCCGGAAGACTTCGCGGTCCGTGATGGCCGCACCAACCGAACCGGCTCAGAAGAGGGCCAAGGCTTCGGCTGCGGACGCGCCGTCTACCGGTGTCCCTTCCCCTCAGCCATCGGCACCTCAGCCGACTAGTACTCCAATCGAGCCCGGTAAGTTTGCACTTTTCGAGCAATTGGTGCGGCTTACTCCTGCGAATGCGGCGCTTCATTCTTTTCGGCCATGGGGAACCGCTGGAACCCCGGGCTGCTAACCAACGCGAAATGCGAGTATACTCGGGTTCAAGCTCCTCTGGCGAAGGTGAACCCGCTAAAGAGGAGACTTACCGAATTGCTCGTTCTCTAGGAATGCCTTCAAGCTCCCATCTCGTTGCCGACGTCAATTTGGTGAGATCAGGTGTCCTCCCCAGCCGTGAGGGTCTAGTTCTGACCGACAGCTGCCTTTCTGCTTTTGGCGCGCCGGAGTTGGAGCAGGATCTGCTGCATAATTCCGACATTGACCTGACCGAGGCTATCAACTTTCATGCTGTCAGTGTAAGTTGGGTCTTCGCCCTAGCTTTATTCTTCGAGCTATCTTGACGCGACTAACATTTTGTTGGTCATGCAGAGTGCCCTCCTAGGCCGAACTCTCTAGAAGATGGTGCTTGCGCAGCACCAGAACTTCAATCGCGAATTGAAAGCTCGCGATGAGAAGATCTCGGCTCTGAAAAAGGAGCTTAAGGCTGCGAAAGGGGCTGCCTCTGACGCCGAAAAGAAACTGACCGCCGCACAAGAAGAAGCTTCCAAAGCTCGGGCGAACTTGGAGACCCTTCGCAAGACCCGGCAAGAGGAGCGCCGCGCCAACTCTGCGGAGGCTCAGAAGGTTGCTGACGCGTTCAAGGATCTCCTCCTCGGCGTTGGCGAAGAGGCCGCCCCACCCGTTGATGTGCCGATGGAACGCTTCCTCTCCTGGTTCGCCGATGAGCTGCGCGGCGTAGGCGACCTGATGGCTATCGGGCGCGAATATGCCTCGATTGAGTCCCTCAGGGCCTTACGCCCCAATTTGGAGGCTTCTTCTTGCAATCATTTCGGGTCAGTTGAGCTGAAAGAACCTTCCGCGTACTGGAATCCTTCCCCGGCTGCGAACGACGCGGCCGTCAGATTCTTTGAAGGGTTCTGGCGCCCTGGAGGGCGTGATATCGCTCTTTTGCGTGCCGCCCTTAGCCGCGGGACCGTAAGTTCACTATATTCCATTGGTCTTGATGACTGGGGTTGCGATTGTTTGCTGATTTTGTGTTCCTGACAGACTTCGGAGGAACAGGCGGCGATCAAGGCGAAGGTGAAGGCGTATATTGCCGCCCGCGACGCCCGCGAAGCTAGTGCGACCACCCCTCCGGCCGAAGGGACACCTCATGCCGCTCAGACTGACGAGGTTGCGAAAAGTCCTATTGTTGACATTTAGGCAGTAGATTTCGCCTAATGTGGCCCGGGTTGTGGGCCACCGTTCAGTAAACTGTTTAAACAATCTCACAATGTGCTTTTGTCGATGGCGCAGGATCCCGCGGAGGGGGGGCTGGCCATCCGGAAGAAGTTTATCCCTTAACCATCATTTTGTGGTGATTTCGTTGTCGGTGGTGGTTTGTGGTGCAGTCAGGCGCCCGACACATTGGTTGTTATTTGGGGAGTTTTCTCCGATCGCGCCTTCGTCATAACCTCGGTTCCTTTCGATCGCTGAGTGATTTTTATCGGGGCTTTGACCCCTCGATTTTAGCTGAACGACGACAACGACGCGTTCCTTCGTCCAGTTTACTCGTTCCGAAGGAGGAGCCTGAAGAGTACTTTGTTCCGATAGAAGAGCGTCGTTTTAACTATTTTAGTCGTTACGGACATTAGGTTTGATCATGGTTCGCCGACTGGGCAAGTGTTGTATAAGATCTTCATTCTGTTTTGCACTTGTGTTCTCCTAGATTTGATGTCTTCGTGTAGACGGTATTATTTTTGCTTGTGCCGGCATTTGTGTTGTGACGAAATTGTTACCTCCGCTTATGGGGGCGCGGAGAAGGACCTTACACTCGCTAGAACGAAAGGGGATCGAGCCCCTCAAGTTCTGATTACAACTTTTAAAAATTTGGAACCAAACTTGCATTTGCCTCGGTGAGATGAGGCCACGTCCCGTAGGCTTAACCAAAGGCTTTTGAACTTTACAACATTCACCTTAGCGAAATGAGACAGCTTCGAAGGCTGAGCGGAATTTAGATTCTGAGTCTGCCTCCTCTCTTTAGCTGGGGGAATCGAGTGAATGCACGTTCGCTTTAGCGAAGCGAAATTGAGCCCCGCGGGCTTGACTAGGTTTCGAATTCAAAAGGCCCCTCCCCTCTCTGGCTCGGGTTGTTGGGCGAATTTACATTCGCTGCTGCGAAAGGAGACCGAGCCCCATAGGCTAAAGCAAAAGTTTAGATTTTAAATTTAAAAGGCCCCCTCCCATGTCGGCTGGGGGGAGTCGGGCGAATTTACATCCGCTGCTGCGAAAGGAGACCGAGCCCCATAGGCTAAAGCGAAAGTTTATACTTTAAATTTAAAAGGCCCCCTCCCCTCTCTGGCTAGGGGAGTCGGGCGAATTTACATCCGCTGCTGCGAAAGGAGACCGAGCCCCATAGGCTAAAGCTAAAGTTTAGATTTTAAATTTAAAAGGCCCCCCCCCCTCTCGGCTAGGGGAGTCGGGGCGAATTTACATCATTTGCTGCGAAAGGAGACCGAGCCCCATAGGCTAAAGCGAAAGTTTAGATTTTAAATTTAAAAGGCCCCCTCCCCTCTCTGGCTAGGGGAGTCGGGCGAATTTGCATCCGCTGCTGCGAAAGGAGACCGAGCCCCATAGGCTAAAGCGAAAGTTTAGATTTTAAATTTAAAGGCCCCTCCCTCTCGGCTAGGGGAGTCGGGCGAATTTACATTCGCTACTGCGAAAGGAGACCGAGCCGTCTGGGTTTCGTTTTGAAGCTTCTAATCGCCCCAGCAGCTCTTTCCGCTTGGTGCCAAGTAGGAGATGGAGAAATCGAGGCGGTGCGACTGCCAGGCTGTCCCCCACCTCTAATGCATCGTCTTGCACTCTCTACTTTTGTTTCTACAGAGACCATGGAATAGGTGGTTGACATCCTTTCTCAGCGTGTGGCTTCACTGTGTACCAGAGCAGGCTAATCTACGATAAGACTGCGTCTAGCAGGTGAAATTGCGGCAGCTCTTTCTGCTTACCGAGGCTAATGATTACTTGGTGGATTTCCTTTCTCAGTATGTGGGCGAATTTACTTAGGAGGTCGGAAACCTAGGCTGCTCGTATCCAGCTGTTTCCCGACTCCTCTCATTCCTACTGAGCTCTGTGCTCTACTTGCGGTAGGGGCGCGCTTTGGGCTCTTCTTATAGTGCCGTCCGCTCTCTTGAGGCTTATTAACTTCTGGTAGGTATGCCTTAAAGGCGGTTGTTGTGGCGGTTGCGCCGATCCGCAAATTATTTGCATGGATTCAGCCTTTACTCTTCTTAACTCTTGCCTGGATCGAATCATATCTTTTCGTACTTTGTCCCGTACTTTGGGGTTTGCGCTTTACTTGGCTAGCAATCCCGATCTGTATCTTTCGATAAAGAAGTAACCTTAGGATTTCTTCATTTCAAAATCTATATTGCATGATGTGCACCCTTAGGTGTTTATCGTCTGGTTTATGCGAAGTGCTCGCACGTTACCACACATTCGATAGGAAACACCCTTGGGTGGTACGGTCCTCAAGACGCGCGATGTGCTCGGGCGTTCGAGCCGTTTGGACTTCGATGAGCCCAATTCAGACGAAAACATGGGTTCTATCCGAACCGATGCTGAATTTTTGTTCGGTTTTCGATCGTTCCTCATTTCATAGTGCACATGTTTCAAATAATATTACATACGAGTTGAGTAAATGTGAAATACAGAGCCTTGGCTTAAGGGTAAAAACGACGAAGGTTGTCGGCGTTGTATGTGTAGGAGCTTTCGGTTCCGTCTTCTGTTCGCAGGCGGAAGACACCTTCGCCCACGCTTCTTGCGACGATGAATGGTCCATACCACTGAGGCTGAAGCTTTCCTTGCTTGTCGTTGTGTCGACGGGACAGGTCCCCCTTCGCCAATACTTTTCCTTAAGACCTTCTTGTTCCGCCAGCCCCTTGTTTCGGCGTGGTATTTGTCTAGGTTTTTTGCTGCCCTTTCTCTATCCGCTTCAACGGCTTCCAGGTGGACATACCTGCTACTTGGGGGTGTTTCTTTGCTACTAAGGTGCGAAATGAGCCCGGTTTAAGTTCTTACGGGGTTACCGCCTCGTCTCCGAACAGGAGCACTGAAGGGGAGTAAAACCGGTTGCCCTTGATTGCGAAACATTGTGCCCCCAAACAGCTGTGACCATCTCCTGAGGCCACCTCCCTTTCTTCGCGTCGAGCAGTGATTTTGCCAGCGATTCGAAGATCGGACCGTTTGCTCTTTCTCTTTGCTCCGTTTGATCTTTGGATGGTAAACTGAAGCGAAAATGATTTGAATTGCCAGTTCTTCGCAAAAATTCTGAACTCTGCCGAATCGGCGCTTCCGTTGTCTACCGTGATTCTGGAGGGCACTCTGAGCGCGACACACTATTATTTGCCAAGCGAAGCTGATCATGGTTCGAAGTTATCTTAGCGGCGGCTTAGCCTCGACCCACTTGGTGAAATATTCGATTGCTGACTGCGAAAGCGGACATTCCACAGGCTGTAGGTAGCGGACCCGACAATATCGATTCCCCACCTTTGAGGCGGCCAAGTCGGTACAATCGAGCGTGTTAGGTTATTGGGTGTTTTTTTGTTTTTGGCGAACAGTGGCATCCGCCGCAGCGCCGGACTAATTCTCTCGCATCGACCACCGCCGTTGGCGGTAGAATCCTTGCCTCATCGCTCTATGTGCTATTTCATGTGGCCCTCTGTGAGCCCCGCATGTGCCGGAATGAATATCCTTTAGCAACTGGGTTCCTTCTTCTCGGCTTATGCATTTTAGCATTGGTGCTACAACACGACTTTGTACAAATCGCCACCAATTATCGAATAAAGCTTTGGTCTTGGCAACCCATCGCTCAATTTCTTGCTTTGTTTTGCGGTTCGAATGAGCCATTGATGAAGTCTAGGATGGGGGTTCTCGGTCTTCGCCCAGGATTGCATGTATCAATTTTGGGCAGTCTTCTTCCTCTTTGATACATTGAGCTGTTAGTTTTTGAAAAAATACATCCGAGGGCATTTCGATGAATGGCGGCCGCTTTTCGCCAATTCATACGCTTACGAGTTCTCGCTTCTTGGAATATGCTTGACCGAAAATCCCGAAATGCTTCTCCATCGATCGTATGGCTGCCAAGTATCTGGTTAGCTTGGGCTCTCTTGCAATGAAAGTTTTCTCTATTTGACCGGACACCACCATCGAGTCTGTCTTGATTATGCATCTTTGCACGCCGAGTGCTCTTAGTTTGCGAAGTCCCAATAAGACTGCCTCGTATTCTGCTGTGTTGTTGGTTGAAGGGAACTCCAATCTGGCTGCGTACTTGATTTTGGGTCCCGTCGGGGGGATCAGAATTGCTGCTATTCCTGCTCCGGATGCTCCCCAAGCGTCGTCGCAGAACACGGTCCACGTGGCCTCTTCGAATTGTAGCGTAGTGTCGTTTGCTGCTAGGGTCCAGTCTGCTATGAAATCTGCGAGGGCTTGAGATTTCATGGACGAGCGATGCTCGTAGTCAATGACGAACTCGTTCAACTCTGCTGCCCATTTTGCAATTCTTCCTGCTCCTTCCTGGTTCTTGAACAATGCCTCCAACGGCTGCGAAGACAATACTTTTATGTTGTGTGCTTGGAAGCAGGGTTTGAGCTTACGAGACGCCATGACCACTGTGTACGCGATTTTCTCCAGTTCGAAGTAGTTTAGTTTAGCGCCGCCTAATGCTTCCGAGACGAAATAGATTGGGAACTGTCATAGTCTGTTTTCGCATTCTTTCTCCTCCACGAGCACTGCGCTTCTTTTGCCGATGGGGATCTTTGCGAGGAGGTACAGTAGTAGGGTCACCTTCGGAGAAGGTGAAGATAGAGTCGTCATCTTGACGAGATATGCCTTCAACTCTTCGAATGCTAGTTCTTGTGCGGGTCCCCATTCGAAAGGGTCCGAGCTTCTTAGGGTTCTGAAGAAAGGCAGTCCCTTTTCGGCCGAGCGAGATATAAATCTGTTTAAGGCAGCTAGTCTTCCAGTCAATTGTTGCACTTGTTTTCGATTTCTTGGTGGCTGCATGTTGACTATGGCTGCTATCTTTTCGGGGTTTGCCTCTATTCCTCTGGCAGAGACCATACACCCTAACATTTTTCCTTTGTCGATGCGAAGATACATTTTTCGGGGTTGGGCGTAGCCCACTAGTTTTGATGTTCTCGAATGTTTCCCTTAAGTCGGAGATATGTGTCTCCTTTTTCTTGCTGACGACGACGATGTCATCGACGTAAGCGACGAGATTTCTTCCTCTCTATTCCTTGAACAGCTTCGCCGTCATTCTTGAAAAAGTTGCTCCGGAGTTCCTTGATCCTTCTGGCATTCTGCGAAAACAGTAGGTTCCCCCTGGTGTGATGAAACTTGTTTTCTCCTCATCGTCTTGATTCAACCATATTTGGTGGTACCCCGAGAAGCAGTCCAATAAACTGAGCAATTCGGATCCTAAGGCGATGTCGACCAGAGTGTCGATTCATGGCAATGGAAATGGATCTTTAGGGCATGCCTTGTTTAGGTCGGTGAAATCTATGCACATTCACCATTTGCCGTTACTCTTTCGCACCATTACTACGTTTGCCAACCATTCTGGGTATTGCACGGGTCTGATTACTCCGGCGTCCAGCAATCTTTGCACTTCTTGTTTCACGCCTTCTGCCCTTTCGTCTGACATCTTCCTCAACCTCTGTTTCTTTGGCTTAGCGTCGGGGTTGACGTTTAGGTTGTGCTGTGCCAGATCACGTTTTACACCCTTTAGGTCCGATGCGGACCAAGCGAAGACCTCGCTGTTTTCGGTGAGGAATTCGGCCAGCTTCTTTGCTTCGGTGGCTTCCAGGCTGGAACCTATGTAGGCTGTTTTCGAAGGGCCGTTCAGCGAAAGAGATATCTTTAGCTTATCGTGCTTGTCTGCCAGCCTTGCACGCTTAGTGTCCTTTTCATTTTTCTCTGCCGCTTTTCTAGGCTTTGTGACTTCGTTTATCACGCTGTATCCCGGCATTGGCTTTCCTTCTATTCTCCTTGCGGCTATCTGGTCACCATGTATAGTGATTACTTCGAAAGGCGATGGCATTTTCATGCACAAATAGCTCGGCGTATGATGATGTAGAACTTATCAATGATGCCCCCGCCGAATATAGGCGTATGCGGATATTCGATATTAACGATATCGAAGGTGATGTCTTCTGTGCGGGCGCGATCGTTGTTGTGGAACGATACTGGAATTCTCTTCTTCCCTACGGCGTCGACCTTCTTTCCCCCAAAGCCATACAAAGGGTTGCCTGCTGGCTCGACTGTTCTTCTATCGAAACCCATTGCTTCAAAAGCCTTGGCGAATAGAATGTCGGCGGAGCTACCATTGTCAACCAGTATGTTATGCGCAAAGTGAAAACTGCGATGTTTCTTTGTGACTACGAAGGCATCCGTGTGAGGGAAATCTCTCACTTGGAAATCCTGCTCATCAAAGGTGATTGGCACTGTCGCCCATCTTTGCTTCTGTTTAGCGGTGGTCTTGGGGTTACGGTCATCACTCTTCTTTCGAAATCCTTCTTCGCTCTTTTGCTTGGGTGCTCTTGGTTTGATCCCCCGGTGATGGCGAAAATGTGTCCCTTGGTTGGTAGTACAGTGTTGACTATCTGCAGAGTTCTCTGGAGCCTTCTTGTCTTATTTGCTTGACTGGACATTGGAATTCTCTTTGTTAAACCGGCGCAATTTGGGGCCACCGCGGAGGAGCTGGGACTGCATGCGATCATTTGGTTGTGCGGAAATGCGAATTGCCAAGCCAAAGGGTGTTGCTGAGTGTACCCGAATTGATTGTAAGCGTTCGGGGGCTGTACATGTTGATGGTGACTGCCTGTGTTATGGAATACATGCTTTGTTTGTGATTCTCGATTGGCGGCGTCATCTCGCTCTTTCTGTTCCTTCGCCAACTTGCCATATTTGCACTCTTTCGTCGTGTGACCCATGTTTTTGCCGCAGAATAGACAAAATGGCGGTCTAGGTGCTCTGTTCCCTGCATGAGCCGGGCGGCCTCCTCTGCCGCCCCTTTCGCTCCTTCCTCCTCTTTGACCTCGGCCAGGACTAGGTTGCTGAACTCCGGGATGGTATTGGTTGTCTTGAGTTGTATGCTCATTTGTCTGCTGCATGTTGTGGACTTGGCGAAATGGTCTACTGCCCCTTTGGTCATTGTTTTGCCTGCCTTGAGGTGGCGGTTTGGATGCCCGCATGTGTTCTTTTCTTCTTCTGAAATCCTCCTCTGCCCTGGCGAAACGGCGCATTGTGTCGAAAAGCTCGTGAACTGAACCTGGTGGATCGCGAGCCAAATGGGCTGCACATTGCCCTATAGCTAGACCTTCTGTTGCAGCAGCTATGACAGTTTCGTCCTGGATACTTGGGACTTGGGCTTTGATCTGTATGAATCTTTCCAAGTATTCGGCCAAAGACTCACCCTCCTTCTGAACACAGTTCAAGACGTCTCTCGTAGTCTTTGGCTTTAGATGGAAACCTTTGAAATTTGTTAGGATGTCGGTCCTGAGCTGCGACCAAGAACGGACTGACAAAGGCTTGAGCGAATTAAACCATCCACTGGCTATATCCTGTGCTGCTAATATGAACGATTTCGCCAAGGTACGAGCGTCTCCGCCTGCTGAATATATTGCTGTTTCGTAATTCGCTATGAACTTTTTTGGGTCTGACTTTTCGTCGAACGGAGGAATCCTGGGTTTGTAATTTGGTGGCCAGGGGTGCAATTGTAGTTCTTTTGACAAAGGAGAGGTTGGGTCGAAAGCTTCGAAATTATCTTGGTCGTCATCTATGATGACCATTTCTTTCTTTTCGCTTGGGACAGAGCCGTACTTCTGCAATTGTTGAATTTCCTTGAGTAGCTTCTGCTTGTGCGCTTTCGCTCTGATGATGGCGCGGTCGGCCTCGTTCGCCCTAGCACGCGCGGCTGCCTGCTCAAGGAGCTGCTCCTTCTGGTACTCTAGAGCTTCGATTTCACTAACATACTTGTCCACCTTCCTCAGCTTCCTGGCTTGATCGACCGCGTCTTGGGTATGGTTTAGATGCGAGGCTTATTTGGTGTGTCCATCGGTGTGCGCTCTTTCTCTTCGGCGGGGAGGCGCTACAAGCGGCTATGGCAGCCGTTGGTTGCTCGTTAAATATTGCCTCCGCCGTCCACTATTGCGGTTTCGTCGGCGGGTTTCTCGCTTCACACTTTGTGCTTTCGATGCCTCGGGGGCATCGGTGGTAGTTTTCGTGGTTGTTTTTCTCGGAGCCATGGTCGAGTGGGCCGACCACGGTGGGCGCCACTTGTTGTTCTAGCTAATTAACCCCTTGGCCCGGCCGGGAGGATCAACCGGCCCGGGGCCCCGCAACAGGTCCTCTTGGGCCGTATTTATAGGTACGGGAGGCCCCTTGTTCTTAGGTCCCTTCCCGTTTTACCCTCATGAGAGCTCTTTAACGCCTTCTGCTGGGTCCCACTTGCCCTAGGAGGACAGTCCGGACATTTTCCCTCAAGCGCTCACCTACCTTCCAGACACGCGGGCCCCTTCCTCTGTCGATCCACGCTGCTTTCAGTCAAGCGAAACGAGAGTGCTTTCGCGGTATCGAAACTACATTCGACTCTGTGAAGACACTATCGCTTCTGCACTTCAGTCTGCTGATTTGGCGAATGTATCCCCTGCCTAGGCGCGCCTTCTCGCTTGCCACTGAGCGAAAACCCCTTCGCTCCGTCGAATATACATTCGCCTCCCGTCCGGGCCCTATTCAGTGAGGGGACACCTAAGACGATCGCCTCTCCCCAACACTATAGCCGGATCAAAACTCTAGGGACCAGTGCACCATCCTATATATCTGTTCAGTTATATATTTCTCACTCACTTGCCTCATATTTGGGAACCTTTGTGCGTTGTGGCTGGTAGCGGCGGCAGTCATGACCATAGAGACGGTTTTCACTCTACAAGGTTCATCGGTACCCGGCCAGTTTGAATCGACAATGCAATTTTGTGCATCGTACCCGGTTGTTGAGAAAACCGGGCACGAAACAATAAATCATCCCTATGTGAGATAATACATCTCGCTCTTTGTTTCCTCTTTCATATTTTGCCTCACTTCTTTGACTTTGATAGATAGATATGTTCCAATTGCGAACACAAGGTTGACAAGTACCCTTGTGATTCAGTTTTGGTGATGAGTGATTGATTCAAGCTGCTAACATCTCGGATGAGGTTTCAGCGATGGTAGCGCAAGCTACGTGTGCGACATGTCTCTTGGCTTTGTGTTGTGCGGGTGTCGAGCTCGGGAGGCGGTGGTCGACGGCGAGGTGAAGGTCAAGTAAGGTGTGCCACGCCGAATGGACCGGGAGCGGTGAAAGGGTGGATACGAGGCTTGGACCGAGGGACCCGGAATCGTCGGGCGGGATCGCGGTGGCTGGCACTTGGGACTTCGACAAGTGCAAGGACATGGGCCGGTTTATTGGTTTGGGCCTCAAAACCAACAGAGGCGGGTTTGGTGGTTTGGGCCTCAAAACCATCGGTGGCGGTTTCTGGGTTGAGCCTCAAAACTAACTCTGGCGGAGGTCCCGAGGCGGACGGACGGCACGTGGCGGCATCGAGGAGTTCGCGTCGAGGCGAAACTACTGGTGAGAAGGCATGGTGGCCGTCGGATCAAAGACTGTGTCGAGTCGAGTCGAGTTGGACCACAATATCCCTAGGGCTAGGCGGTTTGCTCGAGTTGTATCAGGGGCAAAACTGAAAAAAAATAAAATAAGCCCGGTCGATAAGTAAGGTGGAAGGAGCTCCATCTCCCTCACCTCTCCCATTTCTATTTTCCTTCTTCCTTTCTAGGTTTTTCCTCTTCTAGGTGCTAAGTGAGAGAGAGGTCTACTAATCTCTATAATTAGTGTAAAAACCAAGTTTACTCATGGGAAAGGAGGTCCTGATCCTCCTTGTTTCCTCGTGGAGTCAGATTGATGTGTTGATTCGCGTTTTGATTGTTGTTCCTCGCGTTCTTCATTTTTTTCTCTTCTCCCCCACTTGTTTCCGAGTTGATTTCTAGAGTTGTGGTTCATCTCTTTATAAACCACTTGTTTCTACTTGATCTTGGTCGTGGGTTGATCCTTTTTACCGAAGGATTTCATCCAATTCCTCACGAATCCACAGATCGGGTCGAATCAAGTCTTTAGGGGAAAACTTGTTCTTGAATCGAATTTTATCGATTTTTGAAGTTGTAGTGAGTTTGGGGTTGTGATCTTTATGGAGTAGTCTTAGAACTACCTTGTGAACCCCTCTGCAAAATCTCAGATCGATCCGACTTGATTTGATCGAGTTTTGCCTTTGAAATCGAAATTTCTTGAGAGCTGCTCGTGCATACCGGACAAGTCCGACAGGGGTACCGGACATGTCCGGTAGAAAAAACTTTTGAATTTTGAACTCAAATTTTATGGAGACCTTCTCTGAGGTGTAGAGAATCTAGGGTTAAAATTTCATAATTTTTGGACACCGTTTGAGTTGGTTTTCATTTTATTTCTCAAAGTTGGTCTGTTCTGAAAATACCAGACAATTCCGGTACCAAACCTGGACATGTCCGGTACAGAAGACTTTTGAGTTTTGAGCTGAAATTTTTAGAGAACTTCCTCTTGGGTGTCTAGTACCTGTGGTTTAAATTTCACAATTTTTGGACACCGTTTGTCCTAGTTTTTGATTTATCTCCCAAAGTTGCTCGGTGCTGAAACTGTATAACGGACATGTCCGATATACTACCGGACATGTCCGGTAGGGGGTGCTGAGCACTTTGCTGAACTTCTCGGAAGTTATCCGTTTAAGCTCCACCTTTTGTCCCGTTCCTTGCCTTGGTTTCTCACTGATCTTAGGGACTTATCTAGGTACTCTTGTCACTAGTTGGCTTGGGTATTTAGGTCTCGGGAACTCACTTCTTCTCCATAGAAGTTGAGCGTCTCGATTTCGTTCCGTGACTTGGAGAGTTCTCGCTTGGACCGTTTCGTGGTGTCCCGCTGTGTTCCTAGGGAACATCCACCCTTGTCGTTGGGTCGTGGACATCATCGTGGTTGCGTCTTGTTTTGAGGGTTAATTTTGGAACAGCGGTCGAAAGTTTTGAAAGAAATTTGCGGCTCCTATTCAGCCCCCTCTGGTCGCCGTTTTCGGTCCTTCACCAATTAATGCTTATTTATCGGCCAAAGATATTTTATTTTTTTCCTAAAAATAATTTTCTACCAAATTATAAGATGGAAGGATCCTGTAATTCTCATCCACATTTCCAAACAAATTTTTGCAAACACAACTAGAATGTGTAACATCTTCTGTGAGGTGTGGGCTTCCTAGTATTTTGGTATTTAAAATTTGGTATAAATTTTGCCTACCAAATGGCTCCCAGTGAAGATTTCACTGGCAGTTTTCTTAGCGAACCGCCAGTAAAAATCATATTTCTACTGGCGGTTCTTACTTAACCGCCAGTAAAAATATGCCATTTCTACTGGCCTTCCTCACTGGCGGCTGTTTACTAGTACTTGTACTGACTTGTGCGAAAGAATCGTGATGTTGTGTTGATGCTAGTCGTGTGGGGTTAATATATATATCAGGTGAGGGCTGAGGCTCGGCCGCGGCGAGGCGAAACAGATGGCCGCACATGCAAACCAGGGGGGCCTTCAGTTCAGACGCAGGCCGCAGGCCACATCGCACACCTAACTCTGCCATCTCCCCTCCTTTGGACTCGTCGGTTTCTCCTGCACCGGCTGAGTGAGTGGCTTTCTCTTGTTTATTCGCGGCTGGCCGATGCCCCATAATGGGCTAGTGACCGGTAAGGGCATCCAAAATATGTATAAATTCCAAATAGATGTCTAAATTTAGTTGTTCGGGATCCAAAATTCCAAATAGTCCAGTTAAAAAACTGGCTAAATTAAAGTTTAACTGAGTTTAGCACTTTAAGGATTTCAACCCGGCTAAACTCAGCCTAATGTTTAGCTGAGTCTATTAGCCAGAGAATCCAGACACCACAGCTAAAGTCTAGTTATGTAAGAGCTTTCAGCTGGCCTTACATTGCATGATCTGCTGGTTGCGCACGATCGAACCGCTTCGGATGAAATTAATGGTGTTGGCTCGGAACAGCGAGAAACCGACCAGAGGGAAGGGAGCTTCCCGACGGGCCTCCTTGCGGGCCGCGGCCCGGTGTGGCCCTATTTATAGGCAAGGGAGCTCAGGGGAACTGCGGTCCTTCCTCTCTTGCCCCCATGTGGGGCCCTCTCTTTAGCGTGCTACCGGCCCCGCTCTTGAGGGCAGCACCGTCGTTTGCTTTTACGTGATACCTCGAGCTTTCCATCACTCACTATGCTTAACATCCATATCTAATACTTGAACGAAGCATCCACAATATGCACATCAAGCCGTAGGCTTTCCTCAAATATGGGGCTGCGCCCAACACTGTTGATAGATACAGCATTGCATACATGTCCTGCTTTTGATAGATACAAACATTGTGGATGTCGCGTGCCTTGTGTACAAACACATCCAAGTAGCCAATGCATTTGTCTTTTCTGTTAGTGGCAGCAACAAAGTAGGTGGCCTTCTAAGTGATAACTTCAATAATGTTCAAGAACTGTGGCTCAGCCACAAGGCCAGTTTGGTAATTAACCGCCCTTGCTGGTGATGTGCTACACACCCAAAAAAGAAATATGTTCATTGCAAAATCAGAAAGAAAGTTGTTTGAACAAATAAAACAACCCGTAGCCTGTAGCCTTGTAAGAAAACAATAATGATGCAAATTTCAGCCTAAGTCACACTGATAGTCATAAATTTGTCTCGGTGCAGCTAAAATGATTGAGCCGACATCTTTGGGCTCACAATTTTCAGAACATCATCATGTAACTGAAAAGGCAGCTGCTCATTCTAGAATTTAAATAAATAACTGAGCCAGACACAGGGCCTGGCTACTCTCTAGTTAGGAAACTAACTTAATATTGGGCTCAGAACAAAAAATTCTAGTGGTAGAAAGCTGACCTGTACTAATTTGCTCTGAAACAGAAAGAGCACGTGACAGCAAATAAAACTAGTATCCAGT
Organism: Chrysopogon serrulatus; assembly: GCA_015844335.1. NCBI lineage: Eukaryota > Viridiplantae > Streptophyta > Magnoliopsida > Poales > Poaceae > Chrysopogon > Chrysopogon serrulatus. The sequence continues at coordinate 506,943 of JADLZL010001381.1, forward strand.
GGGGAAACGTAAGAGCCTGGGCTATCTCCAGCAACCTACAGGCCAACACGCTCATATGATTAATATGCTGCACCCAACATTTGATGCAAGGAAAGTATTCTGGGGAGCATGTTTTGTTCATTGTAGATAGCATGATAGCACAAACAGGTCGATCATTGCTTTGCCCTCTAAAGTTGGAAATGGAAATGACCAAATTTTTTAGAATCCATACTGCATCTGCAATTAAGCACCGTTCAATGTTCTTGCTATTACATTCGCCTGTGACGATCTAGGACCTATTTCCAAAATGTCTGAAGAAGACATGAGACTAAAACCTGAATATGAACAGATAAATTGTTGGATACACTAAATTCCAGGTTGAGCCGTGAAGGCATCACTCTTTCATTTCTCCGAGTTGAAAAACTCAGGTGTCCCTCTTTTGCATTGTTTTGATTAGAGGCCGGCCCTAATTAAGAATACAGGTACTTTACTTTTCTTTGCCATCCTCCACAAAGATTAATTAAGCTATAAACACTACTTGTATATAAACTGAATTTGAATCTTGTAGTACAGGAACCTTACCTGAACAGTAGCCAGCAGAAGCACCCAATTATCATCAGCAATGCTGATGCTTGTCTGGGGCGTGAGGGAGCTGATGCCGGCGGTAACGTCATCTTCTTCCTTGCGGCTGGCACGAACACTGCGGCTCCTCCGTGAGGATGACGGATACAACAACTCTTCTGCAAAAGATCTTTTGATATATAAATAGGAATGAAAAAGGAGTTGGTGCTGAAAATACCACATATTTTTTCTGATTCGATATGACACTTTGTTCCAATTCCGATTCCAACATGTCATATGGTGAGGCATCTTGCGACGCCATAGAATACGGTCATGGCCATGGAGATGCCGCATCTCGGTCATCGGTAGCTTCATATGCCAATATGCGAGCAGTGGCAGGGGCAGCTGCGCAGGCCCCATGAGGTGGCGGCGCTGCCTACTCCATCTAAGCGCCGGCGTTGCTCATGAGACTGGAGAAGCGATGGCGCTGCACGTGGATGGGCGCCTCCGTTCTTCCTCGCTTGGCACCACGCCCGGAGGGGAGGAGCATCGGCCTTATTGCTGTGCGCAGATGGCAGAGGAGCACGTGCTTTCCGTCGACTACCGCCGCTCGCCAGAGACCGGTTCCCAGCCGCCTATGCCTTCGCCAATGTCCGTCTCACTGGCCTCATCACCAACGCCCACAGAGCTGTGGCTCATCGGCGCGCCCATAGCACCCGTCCGGCGCACTGACAGGATGTGGCAACCGGCTGACCAGCCTCGGCGCTACACGTGGGCAGGAGGAGCGCCGACATGGGATCGAGACGATGCGGCGGCGACGGGTAGATGAGACGAATCTTTTGTTTTGGGGAGCGTCGTGAGCAGGAGCAGAAGGTCCACATGAGTGGTTGGGCCTTGTGGCAATACGGTTGGGCCGGACGATTTGAATGGGCTGGACCAAATGTTAGATGGAGAGAAATTTTGCCTTTTTAGTATTAGGGAGAAGATGTATAGATATAGATAGATGTATAGATATAAATATAGATTTAGGTAGAGGTATAGATATGGATATATAAATATAGATATAAGATTTACATTACCGATATTTTTAAAATCTCGGCGGTCACTGATAAACGGGAATATCAAATATATCGGAAATCTTTTGGAAAAAATTTAGACAAAAAGATAGCTTAGTTTGTTTAGAATAACACATATATCATTTCTAAACCATTTAGCATAAAAAATAAATAAAACCCTATTATCATTTTCTTATTCAATGAGGAGGGCAACGATGCATCTGGACCATACAAGTGTGTTGCAGCAGTGGCAACTTGATCCTAGAAGCGAATATGCGAGAAAATAAAACATGGATTATTTTATTTGGATGGAAAACTTTTAAAATTATGAAGATTTTAGGTGATAGAGTTAAAATTTCGGACCCAATTGATAAACAGGATATCTCGGAAATATCAGAAGATTTCGGCCGATATTTTTTCCTTGTATAGATATAGATATAGAATAATCATCAGTCCTGTGGACTCGTGTTCATCATAATCGTCCCCGTGCACGTACGTTGTCCCACTCCCACCACGGCCTATAAAAGGACGGGGTCCTTACATTGAGAGAAGACGGAAGCCAAACAAACAAAACAAACCATACAGTAGTCACCGATCGAGAGGGATCCCGAGTGCAGCAGCAAAGCAAGCATGGAGAGTGGTGGTGGCAACAAGAGGAGGTCAGCAGCGAGTATGGTGGCCATGGCCATAGCACTGCTGCTGCTTCTGCATCTGATGGCAACTCTGCCGACAGCCATGGCTGCCCGCACCCTACTGCACGTGGAGGACATGGATACCTCCCCCGTCCCACGCTTACACACCGCCGCCGGCGAATTTATTACCAGACGATCGCTAGCACGCATCTGTGGTACCTGTTTTATTTCTAATAAGTGCCGTGATGAAGCCTGCACCTGTAATTACTGGGGTATCTGCAAAGAGAAAGTGGGCGGCTAATCTTGAAGGCAGCTTCATTCTTTTCAAGTTAGCCGTTGTGTGTTTCGGGCCAGGAGTATTATATATGTATAATTCGTGTTGGGAGGAACCGAAGGATGGTGTTCAACTTATTATCTATTATAATATATAATAAATAAACAGGGAAGATGTTGGATGTGTACCATCATTGCCTGCTGCTTATATATATTTCAAATGTTGCACCCCTTTTATAGGTTTTCCAATTAATTCTTCTTTCTGCCCAAGATATATATTATCGTTCTTCACAAAACCTAATCTGCCCATTCCATCCATTATCATGCCTCACATGGATCAAATGGTGACCTTAGCTATTTAGAGTTTTAGATGCTGGTAGCAGCCCCGATCTTTTGCTGCCGTTTGGGGGACACCCTCGGCGTGCAACCACATAGCCGGCTTTAGACTGGACACTCGGTGCTCTCCCACCTCGCTGAACCTCCATAGGCAGGCGGACTACATAGTTGGACGACGTGGGCCCTCTACTGAGCATCCTTTTTGCGTTGTACTATGTCATGAACCTTGACTATCAAATCACAAATGCAGAATAACTGATACAATTCTTGGAGAATCCAATGGAATTTAGACAGGGGGTTAACAAGGTTTAGAGGCAGGGAAGCAAGAACAACAAGAGGTTCCTAGAACTCAACAACGAGTTCAGGTTCGGGTTCTGCTTCCATGGCCTTCCTATCCGCTCGCTGTCTCATTTATGTGGTCCAACACACATCTCTAGCTGGCCCACCTGTCAGCCTGGTGTACCTGACATACTGGCCTGTCGCCGAGACGGGGAACTGGTGTGGCATGCCAGAAGATCAATGTGGGCACCAAAATCCCTTATTCTTTTACCTTGTGGAGATGCAAACTACTAAGCATCTCCAAGTGTTTCTTAAATTTTGCACCTAAAAGGACCATGTTTCCAAACTCCTTAAGATGTATTAGTGGTAAAAAAGAAAGACAACTCCAATCTATATCTATATCTATATATACTTAATCTATATCTATACCTAATATTAAAATGGCAATATTTCTCTCTACCTATTTTTTTTGGTCCACCTCCCCTCTAACAACCTCGGCAATGGAGAACCTCTTCTGTCCAAACTTATATAATCTAGCACAATATAGTTGGAACAGTTCACGTTTGGACAAGTTATATATAATCGATATTTCATCCCATTTATCTACTAGGAAAAGTTACTTCACTAAATATTTCTCTAACAAAAAAAGCTAAAGGTGGAGCCATGTAGAATCATTGCTCTTCATAGAAGTGACAGTAAGAGCTATTTTGACCGAAACTCTACCAAACACCTTTACTATATATTTAAACAGTGTATGTTTAAGTGCATCGTAAAAAGTTATATATCTAAAAAGAGCTGAAACATCATATAATGCGAAATAGAGGAAATAGCATTTAATTTCATATAGAAAGTGTAGAATATAAATAGTTATGCATCATTCCTATTCTCTTTCTCTATAAATGTTTGATAACTTGTTTTCTCCCGTTGCAACATACGAGCATATTTTCTAGTAGTACCTAATATTAGCTCCTAAAAAATTAGCATTTGGTCCTTTTTTGTCTGGCAATTTTTTTTTGTGAGAAACTTCGCCACTGGCGCCGCCATACATCGCGTGCCCTAGCGGCCCTCATCCTTGCTCGCCATGGCTTATACGCATAATTCCCCTAAATGCATACAGAGAAATTCTAATAAATCTTAATGACCCAATACCTGTGTTTCCTAATGGGCTTTAGTGTTTAAGCCTATAAGTAGAGGTGGGGGGTGCAATATGAATTAGTATCATATTGCTAGTTGATGTAGAGGTATGGGGTTTTCCTCCATGTTTATATTTTTTTGACTGGAATGGCAGGGGAGCCCCCTACCTTTTTCTATTTTCATTAAGTGAAAGAATGTTATGTACAAAAAAGAGAAGATGGACGGGGAAAATACAAGGCAGACATGCCCAAAAGAAAAGGAAAAGACATTATAAAGTGTTGTCTCACCAAATATTGATAGTGGCCTGCTTGATTAGCTTGGAATTGGAGCACACCATTCCATGTTCTGATTTGAACGATCTCTTCCAAGTATGAATGTTAACTTGTGCATTGTCAGCATTCGAGTAGTCCAAATGGTCCAGCAGGCTGTGATGAATACTTCTCTGAAAATGGCATTGTCAAAATCAATTCTGGCCTGCAACAACCATGTCTAGGGGGTTGAGATTTGTGTTCAGGTTAATTGAGATGCTTTGCCAACAATTTCTGCTAAAAGGGCATTCAAAGAAGAGGTGAAAATATGTTTCCCCACAGTTCAGTTCACAGAGGACACAACTATAGTCATCCAGATGCATATTCTTCCTTCTAAGTATGTCTCTGGTGTTAGCCTGTCTCTAAGGAGCAGCCAAAAAAAGAATTTGTGCTTACCAAGATTGCTGGAACCCAGAGCCATTTGAAGAGGGGAGGGGAGGCAGTGTCTCTCCATATTTGTACGTATCTATCCTCCTAGGAAAAGACACACAAAAACTACTATTGGGTATTTCAGTTGAAAATAAGGTAGTAAATTAGTATTTTTCACTTCTCGCTATTGTGTTACCATCGTAGTCTCTCCATTCCAATCGTCTGCATGCACCGCAACTGGAAGAGCAGGTCTCGGAACCCTTTGCGATCCTACACCGAGAGAAGGCGAATAAGGTTTTTCAGAAGCAGCATTGTTCGCGTGACTGCTCCCAAATCCTTCACGTTGGATCGTCTTCCATCCAAGTTAGGCAGCGCTATGTCTCGGCGTATCCATCGTCGGCTGCTTCGAGAACTTCCCCCACCACTCATCGACGACCTTGATGGTCTCACGCTCAACAGCCTCGACCTCACGTCATCGCCACCACCATTGGCTTCATCACCAGCATTGACTACATATTTGTGGGGATTGCTCCCCCGGGTGTCCTCGGAAGATGGGCCTGGGCCGAGCGGCTAGGCGAGGCCCAGCCCCTGAAGACGACGCCGAGCGGCGCATGCAGTTCCCAGGAGTGCGGCGCAAGGGTTGGAAGATAGGATTGATCCGCCCGGATCAGTAGATGGATAGGTTACCTTGTGAAGCCGAATCCCCTGATCGGCAGATTGATACGCTGATCGGGGAGATCGGATCTGGTTGATCCTGTAACCCTGCCCCCCAGCTATATAAGGCGGGCAGGGACCCCCCCTCAAAACAGATTGCCTCTCACCATAATCAACCACCAGAACACAGGACTAGGGTTTTACGTCATCCTGACGGCCTGAACCTGTCTAAAACCCGTGTCTCGTGTCACTTTCTTGCTCTTGATCTCGTGCACCTCACCACCCTCGATCTCATCTACTACCTCGGGTACCCCCCTTGGTAGGCTGCCGGCCAGATATCACCGACAGCTGGCGCGCCAGGTAGGGGTGAGCTCCTGATCCGTCATTGAGCAAGATGGTTACTCCCTCTGCTTCCGGTCTCTCCGTCGCGTCCGGCATGACCTTCACCGTCGGATCCATTACGTGGACCGTCGCCGCCGAGCATGCCGACGTGGAGGACGCTCTGTCCTAGGCCCCCCTCGACCTGGTCGGGGGACACCACGGGCTGCGGCCGGACAAGCTCAAGCGCCTCCAAGCGAGGCCCCGATGGCCCCTCCTCCGGCTGCAGTGCCCCGCGTGCGGCCTCGCCAGGAGAGGAACCCGGTCAACGTCGACGACCTGGTCGAACTCATCGACCGGGTCAATGAGGGCTTGCATGAGTGCATCATGCTCGCCGAAACCGAAACTACGCTCGCCGGTCACCCCGACGAGATCCCGCTCAACGGGTCGGGGTGGCAGCCCGCACTTGTTGTCGGGCACCAAGCCTCGCCGATCACCCACCGCCAAGGATAACGGCCATTCTGGTCGGACCCTCACGGCCCCGTCGCCTCACTTCAACAGGCGGGCGCCCCGCTAGGGTCTCGGCACCAGTGGTTCTAGGAGATTTCCTTCAGCATCCCAACCCCTCGGCGGGCGTCGGAATCGTCGCCCGAACCCCTCGGAGGAAGATCTAGACCCGTGGCAACTCGCCCGTTTGGTCTCACGAACTCCACGGACACATACCGGGAAGCGGTGCAACGGCGCTTTGCCGACCGGTCCATCCCGCCGGCATCGGCAGGCTCCCCACCGCCGACCGTCAACATGGTCCAGCTCCGCTGCTTTCGAGGACAAGGCGTCCCACACATCGTGCGGAAGAGCAGCCCGGCATGAGACTCCGGCGACTCCCCGGATCAGACCCGAAAACATCAATCATCGTGGCGGGCGAACCCCTCCAGCAAACTCTCCTCCCTCCCGGTGTACCCGGCTCGGATCTACATGCTCCGGGCCGTCTCACGGATGAGGTCGCCTGAGCCAATGAAACCGATGGACATCGCGCCGACCGTGAGGCACGTAACGCCGACCGGGTTCAACGCCGAGCAGCATACGAGGATCAGCAGCAATGCATCATTCGAAATGCAGCAGGTCCCGGACGACACCTCTACCGGAATCTAGCTGACGAGTTCATCTACATCGACAAACAGATCGTAGCACCTACTCTGAGTGCCAACCTCGCCGTCGCCGCAAATGAACTCGAAGCTCTCGGCCCGAGCCCTCAGGTAAACTGGGCTAAAGCTTTCATTAAAGTTACGCAGGTCCAGGTGAACAGGATCCAGGAGATGCCATCCGGGTCGTCCACCTCCGCGTCAAGTCGCCATCGGTCGGGTAGATCCCGACGGTCTTGTCGGCCGGACAACGACGCTGAGATAGTCCAGCAGCCGGGCAATGCGGGTGGAAACAACCCGCCCAACCCATCTGTCAACCAGCCGCTGTCGGATGCCTGGGCAATCATCAACGCCAACCGGGACGTCCGCAAACATCATCAATATTAGAAGGGCGAACGCCTATGAAGCTGAGATGGAGCACCGACGCCGCTTCGACGCCGAACACGGCGCACCAACAGTGACAACACCGATGATAGAAGGTCCCGGACCTCTCTCGGCACGGTTACGCTCTCACCGATGGCCTACCAACTTCTGGATCCCCGGAACAGTCGAGCCCTACGATGGCAAGGCTAATCCTGAACAGTGGCTCTAGATGTACGCCGTCGCGGTTGCAGCCGCAGGGGGAACGGAGGACACCATGGCCAACTACCTGCCTGTCATGTTGGCTTCTCCAGTCCTAAACTGGTTGACAGGCCTCGAGGAAGGCTCCATCGACACTTGGTCGCAGCTCCGCAAGCTCTTTGTGGGCAACTACATGGCCACGTGTGATCGCCAGGCTACACGCCACGACCTAAGGAGGTTGGCCCAACACCCAAACGAATCCCTCCGGGAGTACATCCGCCGTTTCTCCACATTACGCACCAGCGTCGCCAACGTCAACAACACAGACGTCATCACTGCCTTCATCTGGGGCCTCCTTTACAGCAAGGCCCTACGAGAAAAGCTCCATAGGAAGCGCCCGGAGACGATCGGCGAGCTGATGAAGACCGCCGACTCATACACACAAGGAGAAGAAGCTGAAGGACACCACAGAGACCTCGTCGCCGGAAAGAGGCCCCTGCCTCCACCCCCACCGGTGGGAGGCCCACGCATCGACAACCGCAACCCCGACCAGCGGGACCATAGGTCCGAGCACCGGTCGGACAACCGCGATCGCCCAGAGCGATTCCGCAGGCGTCGGCACGACGTCAACAACGTCAAAACCTGGGCCAAGCGCAACCTCGACACTGAGTTCGACAAGATCCTGGACCAACCTTGCCCGATCCACAAGAACGCAACGCATACTATGCGTCAGTGTTACGGGCTCGGCAAGGTCTTCCGGGAAGAGGACCAGAAGCGCCAGCGCCGCCGCGACGACGACAAGAATGGCGGTGATAGGGACGATGATCCGAAACCTGACAACACCGCCTACCAAGCTCCCTCCAAGAGCGTAGCCACCATCTTCGGCGGACCGCCTGCAACGGAGAACAAGAGGAGCAAAAAGTTGGCCGCCAGGCGGGTCATGACAGTCTCCGCCAACAACACCATCACCGACCCAGCTTTCCTCCCGTGGTCCGACCAGTCGATCATCCTCTCTAGAGACGACCAGTGGTCGGAGATACTGTACCCGGGACGGTTCCCACTAGTGCTAGACCCAGTGATCGGCAAAGTACACTTCAGGCAAGTCCTCATCGACGGTGGGAGCTCCCTCAACATTCTGTTCCCGAAGTCACTCCAGGAGTTAGGCATCCCAAGGGAAGCCTTGCAGCCCGTCGAATCTCCATTCTGGGGTATCGTCCCAGACAAGGCTTCGGAACCGCTCGGCCAGATCACCCTGACGGTGCAGTTCAGCACTTTGGGTCGTTTCCACAAGGAACACCTCCTGTTCTATGTCATCAACTTTGACACCGCCTATCACGCCATACTAGGGCGCCCCGCCTTACACAAGTTCATGGCGATCCCCCATTACGCCTACCTCGTGATGAAGATGCCGGCATCAGGCGGCATGCTCACCCTCCGCCCACACATTCTCCATTCTTTACTACATCATCAACGAAACCGCCGGACTGGTGCGCCGCCGGTCCACACCAGTCGACCACGAGCTGTCGGGGACATCCGACACGTAGACCGCTCGGTCCTGCACACGACGCTTATGGCATTAGCCCGCAGAGAGACATAAAAGCAGCAACGTTACCACACCGGAACTTACCGCAGGCCGCGGGTTGCCCAAGCTGTATGACTGCTGCATCCCGGAGCTTCTCAGCTCGGTGCTGCCAACGAAGAACGCGCCCAGTCGCCGAAACGCGGCCTCCTTCGTCAGCCGCTCTGACACCTCCCGAGTTACGTTGGTGTCCCCAGAATACTCGTATGCTGGGTGCACCCGCTCCTTGCATGGCTGGATGCGCCATAGGACAAAATTGATCGCCACGACCACCCCCGTCAGATTCATGACGCGGATGATCCCGAGCAGCTCCTCCACCTGGCCCATCTCCACGGAGGTAGGATGCTCGGTCCAGTTGCCATCGGCGCTCCACCACTCGTTGACCTCGTTCAAGATCTGCGGCTCAGGATTGCTGGTGACGAACCACTGCGAGTTCCACCCCTTCATCGAGGTGTTGAGTGGCAGCCCAAGGTTCCTCATGCCGTCACGGAGGCAAAGATAAAGGCCCCCAACTACCTTGGGCGAGCCGGATCCGGTAAAAGCCCTCAGGCAAAAGAGATGGCGGAAGAGATTGAAATGAGGATAAATGCCAAGGAAGGCCTCGTAGAGGTGGATGAAGACAGAAAGATGAAGAATGGAGTTGGGGTGGAGATGTATGAGGCGAATCCGGTAGTAACCCAGAAGCTTCCGGAGAAAAGGATGCGCCGGCAACCTGAATCCCCAACAGAAGTAGTCAGCGAACACCACCCGGCTCGTTGCTATTAGCGAGGGGTGGGGAAGCGACTCACTGGCGGTAGGTCGCCGGCCAGCTGCAGCGCCCGCTCGGGAAAGAACACCATCATGAGACCGGCTCCTCGAGGACCTTACGGGTGCGTCGGCGTCACACACTCGGTCGATCTTGCGGCGGACCATCGCGCCCGGATCTCCGCCCGCACCGCTCGCGCCGCCACTGGCCGTGCTTCTGTCCCCCCGCCACCGGCCATTGCTGGATCTAGGGTTCCGGTGATGCTGCCGCGGCGATTTGAAAGGGCAGAGTGCGCGCAGCAGCGGAGAGTGGGAAGGCAGCGGTTTCGGCATGGTGTACGATGGAAGACGAAGCGGAAGACAGTGACAAGGTAGGGCCCTTAAATAGCCGTCACTCATGGCGGTCTCATTGGGTGCCGCGCCGCGCCGCTTCACCTCCCCTCCATGTGGAACCACGCCGCGTCGCTTCGGATTCGTCCGCCGAATCTGGGCCATGCGCGTTTTTCCCCGGAGCGCGTTGAGTCAGGCAGGCCCAGTGGGTCGGCCCGTGGAGCGTAGGCAGCTGGACGCAGGCCGGGTGGACTACCATACGGAAGCTCTCCAATTGGCTTTGGACAAGAAGATTGAAAGTACAAGATCGATTCACAGCCTCGGGGACTGTGACGCAGGAAGCAGAGTTAACCATATATTTTGACAAGTTTGATCCTGGCACCAGGTTCATGCTTCACCTACTGTCAGTCTCGGGAACTACGTGGTACACGTCACCTTCGGTGACTTGACGTGGTACACGTCACCCAGACCCGGGATTTTTTCTTTTCTCTCTCTTGAGCACCTCATGTATCCCTGACAAGATGGCCCATGCGCGGCCCTCCCTGCAGCAGCGACCACGATACACCCCAGGCGAGGGCTCGCCTCTCACCGGTAACGGAGGATCTGGAGCGCGCACCACTCGGCCATGGCGGCGCCCGGCTACTCGGCCGGTCGGATTCACCGGCCGCCAAAGACTTCGCCTTGGGCGCCCGGTCGAGCAGGATGCTAGCTCCGGAGGAGACATTTGGGAGGTCCCCGAACTTGGGTCGAGACACGCGAGTCGCTCGGGGACTAGGCGTGGGGATTGCTCCCGGGTATCCTCGGAAGATGGGCACGGGGCAGTGGCTAGGCGAGGCCCGGCCCTTGAAGAACGATGCCCGGCGGCGCATGCGATTCCCTGGAGTGCGGCGCAAGGGTCGGAAGATAGGATTGATCCGCCGGATCGGTAGATGGATAGGTTACCTTGTGAAGCCGAATCCCCCGATCGGCGGATTGATACGCTGATCGGGGAGATCGGATCCAGTTAATCTGTAACCCTGCCCCGGCTATATAAGGCGGGCAGGGACCCCCCTCAAAACAGATTGCCTCTCACCATAATCAACCACCAGAACACAGGACTAGGGTTTTACGTCATCGACGGCCTGAACTGTCTAAAACCCGTGTCTCGTGTTACGTTCTTGCTCTTGATCTCGTACACCTCACCACCCTCGATCTCATCTACTACCTCGGGTACCCCCCTTAGTAGGCTGCTGGCCAGATATCGTCGACAATATTCAATCAGAAGGTACATCTCTCATGATCTATTGTCACTACTAGAGAAAAGGGCTTTGGTCCAATAGCATTAGTCCCAAACAAATTTGCAACTGGGACTAAAAAAGAGATTTAGTCGTTACGTTTACCAACTGGGACTAAAACCAATTGCAAACGGCTATGGTAGCGACCTTTGCAGGCTGGGGAGATTTAGTCCCGGTTTGTGAACTCAACCGGGATTAATACTTGATCTTTAGTCCCAGTTCGTGGTTCAAACCGGGACTAAAAGATATAGTCCCAGTTGTTGTTTCAAACTGGGACTAATACTTGATCTCTAGTCTCGGGTTTAATAACAAACTGGGGCTAAAGGTCTGACCATATGTACCAGCTTCTTCTTCCCCAGCCCGAGCTCAAGCTAGAAGAAAGCTTCTTCTTTGTTCCTCATCTTCAAACTCCGGCCAGTCTACTCTCCGCTTTTCATCGTCGCCGTCTACCTCGATTCTTCCGTCTATTTTGCTGTTCTAAAGGTAACCTACTTCGTCCTCTTTTGTTTTATCCGTGCCATTTCTTATTTCATGGTATAGAATAGGAGAATTTTGTGGTTTTAGAATGGAAATATAGTGGTAGTTTTTTTTTCTTTATTTCTATGATTTGTGCGCACAAAGTGGAATGATAAACTTGCATGTTTGGATGAAGGTAGCTTATAGTACTTCATCAAATTTTCTTAGATTTTTCATTCTTATATAGTAGCTAATAATGATGGATTTTTTTCTTTATTTTTTATGCCATTATTTTGAGATGAAAATGCATGCCTTGATATGTTAGAGCTTATAGTAGTTTATGGTACCTTATTACAAACTTAGAAATTTATAGTACTTAGTGATAATAGTATAGTGAGTAGAAATTTATAGTACTTAGAAATTTATAGTATTTGCTAGATCTTTCCTCCAGTGAGAAGAAGCCTAGCATCGATGATATATTTGTTTTGGTTGGAATTGGTCGTGAAATTCTTCTGTCTTTGAAGTGCATTTTAGGTTTATTAGTTGTTGTAGTGCTACTTCTCATTGTGCCACATTTATTGTATATAGCTAACCTTCAATAAAAGGGGGATTTGGGGTGTAATAATCATGTTGCTTGTCGGATATTAGTGATATTTTTTTGATGTGTGCTGTATGTCATGTAACGCAGATGAACCGTCAATGGATGTACAATGTCGACCACCGCTCCCCACAGTTCATTATGGGCGTGCATGATTTCCTCAATGTGGCCAAGGCAAACATGCACAATGGTTTCATGTGTTGTCCATATGTCATATACAAGAATGAGAAGGATTATTCTTCATGTAAGGCGCTTCACGAACACCTTTTTAGGTCGGGTTTCATGCCAAACTATATTTGTTGGACTAAGCACGGAGAACGCGGTGTTATAATGGAAGAACATGAAGAAGAAGAAGAAGAAGAAGAAAGGAATGCATGGTGCGTGACTACAATATTTTTTCGTAGTTTTGCTGAGTATGATACTGCAATGGGGAAAGTTGATGAAGAGAGGGCGGCTAAAGAAGGGACCAACAACCATCTTGGTCAAGCCACCAGTGATGCACAAAGAGAATGCGAAAGTGACAAGGAGAAGATCAAGTTCGAGTGCATGCTAGAAGATCACATGAAATTGTTATTCCCAACCACAGAAGAGGATCAAGCCACCCTATTTTTTTGTAATAATAGAAGCAGTCTCAAACTCATATCACTATTGGCCTAACACGCTCATAAAATTTTACAATCTCTTGTAACATCATATGTAAAAAATATTATTTTTGATACGTAGAGGTATAACAACAAAATATTTGTGTTTCTAATGTGTAGAAGCCGGTCACAAGCTCAAATCAATATTTTTTATTTGGAACAACAAACTCAAATCAATATTATTGACCCAAAGTAATAAAAAATTACCATCACTTCTATCTTATATAGATTAAAACTGTCTATGTAATTAAAAACTGTCTAATATTTTATGGCTAATATTTTATTTACTAGGAAATTAAAAAATGTCTATGTAATTAAAAATAAATATAGATTAAAACTCAGATGCTTGCTCAATCAAAAACACCTTTAGTAATAGGGTTGATCAGCTGCTTAGGGACTAAGCGGGAATGTAATTTTTGGCGCCAACCCAAAATATATTTAGTCCGAGATAGGATCACCAACCAGGACTAAAAAGGCAGTCTTTAGTCAAGTGCCCAACATTTAGGAGCCTAAAGGGTCTTTAGCCCGTCAGGTAATACCAACCGGCACTAAAGGGTCGGAGAATAAAAGAACGGGCCTTGTCTGCTTCTTCCCTGCCGCGCCTTTTCCCGGACCCTAGCCTGCCTGAGCACCGCCGCCGCCGCCGGAAGTTGCCCCCGGACGCCATTGCGCCGCCGTGGGCCACCAGATCGACGTCGGCGCAGCTCCTCCCCGGCGCGGCTCCTCCCCAGCGCGGCCTCCTCCCCACGCCGGGCATGCCTTCGCAGCGCGGCCTCCTCCCCGGCGCGCCCTTCTCCACGCCGGGCACGCCTCCCCGGCACGGCCTCCTCCCCGGCGCGGCCCTCCTCCCCAACACGTGAAGCACGCAGCAGCGCGCGCAGCCCTCATCTCCCCAGCCGACGAGCACGCAGCAGTGGCTCCAACACGTTCACGCCACTTCCCCTCCTGTGGATCCGCTTCCGCCTCCGCCTTCACATGCGTGTGCGCCGGCCCGCCGCTGTGGCTTGACGTCTTCCACCACTACATCGCCCGATTTGATTCGCCTAACCACCTCAGGACTGCACTGGATCTGTTCTAATTCTTGTTTATTTCCCCAGGACGGAAATGTGCTGACGATGATGACAACAGGGGCCACCATCAGTACTACCCTCAGGAAGGCCATCCTCCAAGAACTGAATCTCCACACCTCCGTTCTGAAGGTCCTTTCCTTTCCACCCATATGATTCAATAGAGTAGCAGCAGTGCATCATCAGAGCAACAGCATGGGCCACTCAGTAGGGAATTCTAATTGCAGTAGTGGTCCAGCAAGTCTAGTTTGTTTAGGTTATTTTTAAAAGGCTACAAATTACATGTTGGATCATTAGCATTCCTTTAGTTGGCAAATATAAGCTTTTTTGGTCTATAACTCTATAGAATTTCAGTTGTCTTGTTGCACTGATTTTGGTCTGTTAGCTTGGGGAAAGCTAATTTGGTCTGTTAACTTGTTGCAGTAATCTCCATTGTTCTTGTTACCTAGCTGTTTATTGTATCTTATTTAGACTGTCTTTTACTATTTTGTTGTAACTTGTGGATAAGTGCCAAACCAACTGGAAATACTATCTAAAAGGTTGGAGGGGACACAACTACTGGTTGCACTTCTATTCTGTACATGAATATCCTTTACTCATATTTGGGTCCAGGAATTTATTAGCTTGATTCTTTGCATAGCACTCTATCCTTGACTCAGTTAAGTGTGCATTTTTTATATTTACTAACAGCTGCACATGATATCCTTTACTAGCATATGCATGTGCTTGTTGACTGAATGTTGTGGCTACCTGTAGATAACAATTGAAATATAGAGGTAGCACTTCTCATATTTGCATAGAGTTTATTTACTAGTTGAGCTATATTGTCCTGTACTCATCTTACGTGCTTATTTACTAGTCATTGGTGCATGTAAATCTTGAGTAGAAACACAGTATGCAGCAGCAGGTCAGAAGTGAGCTTCTCTAGTGCTCTTTTTCATTCGATAGTATACAGTGTTTGCTTTCTTGCTTCTGTAGCTATTGAGCAATTTTTATTTGGAGCTATCTATTACTAGCAATTTTTACTACATGCAGAATTTTCAGAAATGTATCATTTATTGCTAGCTATTTCAATTCCGCTGAATTGTATTAGGTGCCATTAACATGCTTCTAAATCTTGTATTTGATCTTGAATTTTCAGGCTACCAAACTGGAAACAGGACTAGTAGTAGAGAAGAGTACAAATGCATTTGTTTGGAACTATCTTTTGTTCTTTTTAGTGCTGGATGACAAGTTTATGCAATGCTAGATGAAAACTTGTATGTGATGGTAGACAAAACTTATGTAATTGAAAATGAGTTTGTTTATATGGGTCATACGTTATATGGAACTATCTTGTATTTCAATTACATATAATTAGTGTACAATTCATATATTAGCAGCGTACAATTCGTATTTGTTAGCAGCATACAATTCATATACGAATAACTAAATTGAATTGAAAATAAACCATAAAGAAAAAAAGAGCGAATATAGAAAAAAGGGCAACACTTTTAGTCCCAGTTTGGAAAGCCAACTGGGACTAAAAGAAGCTAGGCCGAGACAAGGCCTGGCGAACCTTTTTTAGTCGGTTGGATTTCCAAACCGGGACTAAAGGGTCCCTTTAATCCCGGTTGTTGCCACAACCGGGACTAAAGGGACCTTTAGTCCCGGATTGGCAATCCCGGTTGGCCAACCGGGACTAAAGGGGGGTTGCCAACCGGGATTAAATCCCATTTCTCTAGTAGTGTGTCTTTGTTCATATCTTCTGATCTGCTTGGTGTACGAGCTATGCTTACACCAGTCTTGATGTTCACGCTTTTGCAACATGCTATTCAATCTTGCTAGTGTTCAGTACATGCTCAATCTAATTCATCTATTTGTCATGATTTGTAATCCGGATTTAATCTAGAATTTACATAATTATTTAACAATTCAAAAGGTCTAAAAAATTTTCTGGTGTGCATTTTAAGTGGTGGTCTGTAAAGGTCATAGATTGACTTACTACTATGAATGTTTTCTAAGTCAAAGATGGCTTGCCTGAGAAAAATATCTCTAATGAAGATCAGAGAAGATTCTAGGTGAGATCTTGGTGGGAGTTGTACATAATGTGTTGTCAGATTATTTGTTTGATTTAGTACTGCAGGGAAGAGGTACGGCACGGTGCTCGCAATTGCCGGGCTAGGGAAGGGAAGGTTCGATGGGACTATTGACCAGCCAGCACTAAGGCTCAGGCTCGATGGGCCTGATGGGCTTGTTGATCGGCCATCAGCCTTCTTATTCTGATACGGATGGATGGATAGGAGACCAAGGGATAACGTGGATTGCTTTGGAACTAGAAAGAATATAGATATAGATTGTTAGAATTTATCTTTTCTACTAGGTAGCGTGTCCATGCGTTGCTACAGAATATCTAAACCTTTATAATAAAAATACATGGATCATACAATAAGATAATAATAACATGAAATTAAATACTAATATTTAAAGTGACATTTAATCCAAAAAACAAAGTTTGTGAAATTAACAGTCACAAAAGCACGGTGATAGACTTACAAACTGTACTATGTATGTCTTTTCGTGATGTGGCTAAGATAATGTTTTATATTGGTAGAAATAGATCCCACGATACCCATTTCTTTTTGTGAAGCAACAAATCCATGAATAAGTTTCGCCACATATCCATAGCATCATGTACACAAGTTCAAGTGTGTGTTTGGCTTTCTACATATTACAGCGTCTTGCACAAAAAATCGATTAATAATTACTTAGCTTTCTTTGACCAATTACATAACTCAAGTCCAATTTGTTAACATAGAGTCCTTTGATGTAGAATAGAAGTATGCTAAAGCATAAACCAATATTACACTATATGTTCATTATGACCAATTACATATATAGGAAATTTTCCTCATCTATTGAAAAAAAATATCCCAACATCTCATCCAAGCTCTTCCCTCCCTGACGTGCGTAGTTGTGGAAAAAGAAAATAGAAGTACAAAATTAGGGTTTTTTACCATATCATTACAATTTTTCAAGTTGAAAGATACGTCGTTGTAATGCGTCTATTTAGTGAGACCAGATGTCATGAACAGAGTACTTTCCATTTGAACACACCATATCTAATTGGTTGGCAAAGGCCAGGGTGCAATGTATGGTAATTTCAAGCATAATTCAATACCAACAAAATATCTACTCCCCTCATTCCAAATTATAAGTCATTCCAAGAATCATAGATAATCAAACTTTTTAAATTTGACCAAAATTATAGAGAGAGACGTAACAATTTGTGACATCAAATAGGCATACTATAAACATATAACTAATGAAGAATCTAGTGATACTTAGTTGATACCATAAATGTCAATAAATGTCATTATTTTATTATATAAATTTGTCGAAGTTGAAAAACTGTGACTTTTCAAGATTTTTGGAATAACTTAAAATCTTAAATGGAGTGAGTATCTAGCAAACAACAAGTTTAGAGAAAGCAGCATGCACGAACACTGGGGCCAAATCAAACTTAGATGCAAAAGATACTACTGTCAGATTACAAGGTCGCCTGATTCATGGCGCGGACAACGTGTTGGACGCCGAGTGGGCAGTCCTCCTGGATGGCGGTAGATTTGTGACGGTGCGGAGCTATGGAGAAATGCAAAGACGGGTTTATTTGTTGTTGTGTGTGACATGCTGACATGACAAATATTGATTTTTCAATTTAATCGACGCATGCATGAGAGATGGAAAGTGCATAGATGGTTGCGGGGCTAGCGAGGGAATTGATTTGTTTCAAATTACACGGGCAATGGATGAGGCAGATGCACGTGAGCATGATTTTTGTGATTGAAAGGAGGTAGGATGTGGCAAACTGTGTCTCTTTGTTTGCTGCGCACGTGAGGAAAAGAAAGCACTACCTTCGTCCCTGAAAGAAGTGATTTATAGAGTTGTCCTAAGTTAAATATTTAAACTTTGACTGAATTTCTAAAAAAACATTAAGGTTTATGTTATTAAATTGGCAGCATTAGATTTACAATAAAATATATTTTTATAATATGCTCAATTTATATTGAGAATTTTACTATGGTTGCGAGACTTTGGATGGCTCACGACGCTCAATCCAAGCGGTCAAAAAGACAGAGGCACCAAATAGAGAGGCACTAAGAGGCACAGGGTGCATACTAAAATGGTGGGACCGTAGGCACCAGGGTGCATAGTAAAATCTGGTGTAATCTGCACCTAAAATTTGATGTGATGATTCTATTTTTGATATTTTCTTTTGTAATTAGGGGTACAATAGTAAATTAATAATAAAACATAATGTTTTCACCAATATATGGATGATTGAATTAGTATACAGTTCGTTTCCAAGTCAAAGCAGGCCAAATTGGAAAGCGTCGATCTCGTCCGTTCAGTCTCTTCTTGTTCAGTCACGACGTGAAGTTCCCCTATGGGCTGGAGCGTGCGGTGTGTGGGATCGGGTGCGATGGGATGAAGTACAGGAAGGGAGCCGAATTTGTCAATCCAGTGGGAGCACGCGCCTGTGGGGAAAATACCTGCTATTTTGGCTCTTGCAACACAGACGCCTGCTACTGCAGCTGGCCCAGCTGTTATTATGTGGGCATACTGTCGGTGCAACTGGCCCCGTAGCATGCGCTAGCTAGACGAATTTTTTTTTTGAAATAATATTTTTTTAAAAGAATAAATGCAAATCTAGGGGCTGTTACGTAGAAGTTGCAAGTTTAGCACCCTATCGGCGGTGAGCGGTGACAGGGGGGACTGTGGGCGGGCCGGCGGCCGACAAGCCTACGTGGCAGCCGACACCGCGGGATCGCCCGCTGATGTGGCCTGTCGGCGCCGATAGGAAACCTGTCGGCCGCGATGTCCCGACAAGCCCAGTCGGCTACCTGCTGGCCGACTGCCATATTGGCCGTCGGAAGGCCGATAGGCCTGTCGGCTCCTCAGCGGCCGATATGCGCACCATGAACAGTGAAGAAGCTAACAATGTTTTCATACATGTAAACACTTGTGTATACAAGAAATTTTTCAAAATAATAGAAAAATAATGGTACATCTGAAAATTCGAAACTTCGTTACGTAGCTTTGCAATGTGCTGCTCTCAATCCAAATTAAAATTATGAACTAACAAACATAGCGTTTGTGATTAATTAATTCGTATAAAAAATTATAGAACGAACACACATATTGTTTGTGATACAAGTTTTGACGTACTTAGTATATTTTAATTTGTTTTTCTTTTGTTGATCCAAAATAAACGTACTATGGATCTAAAAAATCGTCAAATTTTATAGTAGATGTTAAAATTAAGCGCAACCAATTTTTTCTTGATCTAGAATTATAACCTTTTTAGTTTTAAGAACTAAATTCTTAATCAATGTTAAACAACTATATGGACCTACAAAGTTTAGTCTTTGTTCCATCGAATGTTTAATACTAATTACGATGTCTAGTCATAGACGATGTCCCATCGATAGATAGAGAATACTGTTCCTCGAATTAGTTTTATAATTAGTCTATATTTAATACTCCTAATTAGTATGTAAATAATCGATGGGGCACGGACTAAATTTTTAGCTGTCGGAACCAAACACCCCGAGCCACTAGAATTACTAGGGATGAAAGAATGAAACTTGTAATATGGACATCCGTATTCGTATCCGTTTCTAATATGATACTAAATGGATGTCTCTGAATTTTGTTTAGTATTTTCTTTATTCGATTTCAAATCCATATTCGATAAAAATATAGAATATAGGATTTGTATCCGTATCCTCAAAGAACCGGGTGTAATCACTAATCTGCCCTACCCAGCACAGTGGCGTAGCTAGCTACTTTTATATATGTCCGTTATCATACAGTACTAGTTCATCATCAGTGACGTGTTTCGATTCAAAAAACGTGGGGAGCACTGATCATTTTTTTTTGCACAACATTACATACGTGTTCACATTCATCATCACGAATGATGTTGCAAATACCGTCGGCGTGCATACATGCATGCATACCCGCGCAGCGACAAGTTGCCCGCCACGTACTGCATGAGCAGCTGCCGCCGGCAAGCAGCAGGGGCGCGGGGGCCTGTCGGCAGCTGGAGAGCCGACAGGTCCCTATCGGCCGGTGGATAGCCGATAGGTCTGTCGGGCCGACTGGTCCTCGCTGGCCTGTGCACTCGAGCCTAGTCGGCAGTCTAATCGGTTGCTGGGCTGCCGATTGATCCTGTCGGCCCCCCAACAGCCAATAGGTGTCCTATCGGTTTTCTAGCGGCCGATAGGGTGCTAGACTTGCAATTCTTTGCAACCGGCTTCTATATTTACAATTAATCATTAAAAAATATTATTTTTTTAAAAAAAATCTAGCTAGACTTCCCAAACTCCTCATGAATCGGTATGGCAGCGTCTTTCTTTGCGCTTGAAGTTATCTATCGATGCTGTTGCTTTCTGTCAGGAGTATCATGTACGTGTAATTCGTGTTCACCTTATTATTATAAATAATAAATAAACACGGAAGACGTTGGATGTGTACCATCATCGCCTGCTACTCATGTACACCCCCGTTTCAAATTATAAGTCACTTTAATTTTGTTGTTACATTCATTTTGCTATGTATCTAGATATCAGCAGCGGAGCTTGCCCAAAATTTTAGGTGGGGCAAAATACAGAACCAGTACCTTCCGTAGTTCTATTCCAATTCCATCACATCTAAGTTCACCTAACATGAACTGAAACCTGCTTGAGGTTGTAGGCGAGCACAGACGTGGGTTGAGTCCATGGCCCCCCGCTGATTCAGTCTCATGACCGGAGAGCAACCTCAAACCTTTGCCATTAGCGACCTTAATGAGTGCCTAGGTGAGCAGCTCCCGGCTGCTAGCGTCGCGGCACATCCCCACACCACCGTCCTTCCTAGCTTCGATGCCGGCACCAGTGAGGCAAGGATGGAGACGCCGACAGCATGCGGGGGCTTGCATCCGGCGACTATGTTGACAGAGATTAAGGGCGTGGGAAGTTAGGCCATGAGTTGATGAGTCCATGGGCCAGTCGCAGCCCATCAGGCTGCAGTGTTCTCGCGCTGGCATTCTTCCCTGCGACGAGCAGCGCCGCACCGGCTGCCGCTGGCATCACCTGGACCTAGGGCCAAGGAGTCAGTGACGAAGGGGGTGAGGTTTCCCCTTGCCGGCGGTAGGTGGGGCAGCTGCCCCACCCTGCCGTATAGGTGGCTCCGCCTGTGCTAGATATAATAATATATCTAGATACATAGTAAAATAAATTAACCAAAAAAATCTAAGTGACTTATAATTTAGAATGGAGATGGTATATTTTAAATGTTGCATCCCTTTGAGAAGTTTCTAATTAATTGTTCCTTCTAGCCAACATTTATTTTATCATTCTTCAAAGGGAACACCCTCCACCCTGTGGCCGGCTTGAGAGTTGAGACTGGACCCTTGGTGCTCTCCTAACTCGCCAAACCACCGCAGCCAGCACGCTACATCATTGGGCGCGGGCTCTCTACTGCGTGTACCGGTGGAGGTGCCCCGACAGTGAGGCCCACTAGGTGTTTATAGAGCATACCCAGATGTACAGTAAAATTACAATCCGGGTGCCCTCACTTAGGAGGGCCAAGCATTGTTAGGGTACAAGGGCATTCCTATTTTTGTACACGTTTGTCTCAACCACTACTTTCACTGGTACAGAAAAAGCGTTTGTACATTTTTTTTTTTGTCATAAGTTATGCATTTTTTTAGGTAAAAATCGTGCACTACGCGGCCATGGGGGTTCTAACCCACGACCTCCTCCTTGCGCATAGCCCGCTCTACCACTCCACCCATCAGTCGCTTGTGTCTATCCTATTTCGGTCCCATTTCGGTTCCCCACGTATTATTCAAAATCTATAGTAAATTCAATATTTCAGAGTCTACATGAATTCAAATGAAAAAGTGCTCAACTACAAAGTTTCATAACTTTTCGAGATCTACAACTTTTATTTTGGGCATTGCTCCATCCGAGGTCATTTGCAAAATTTGAATTTTAAATTTGAAAATTTCAGACGTAGTTTTCCATAAAAAGATGATTTCAAAAGAAAAAGTTGTCAACTATAAAGTTTCATAACTTTTTGAGATCTACAACTTTTATTTTTGGGGTTTCTCCATCCGAAGAAGTATAAAAAACTCAAAAAATTAATTTCAAACTATTTCCACCGGTGATTCCTTAAGAAATCCGCCACTAGAAATAGGGCCGATTTTTACTTGGTTGTTCTTAAGAGAAACTACCAGGTAGAAATAAAACGCTAGTGTCAAGAGAAATAGTTTGTGTACTAGTGTTCAACACTGTCGCGGCTCCATCCGCCAGGGACCACAGCTTTCCATCCTACTCAGAAACTGCAACAGCACAGGCCTTACGACCATCATCAATTCCCAGTACAGTGTTATAGATATAATGTTTAACCTCCAGGAACTTTTTTCATGAACACATAATTTGTACGTTTCTAATTAAGAAGAGTTTCAAAACCATACAAGAGTTTTCGATGATTGGAAAGATCGGAGGACGCTGACATCACTACTAGAGAATAGACTTTTGGATCGCATGCGATTTTAGTTTTAGTCTCAAAAAATTTTATGTTCAGAAGTAAAGGACCTTTAGTACTGGTTGGAACAACCAACCCAGACTAAAGATAACCTTTTAGTCCCGGTTCATATCACTAACCGGGACTAAAGGTCTTGATGCTTTAGTCCCGATTGGTAATACCAATCCAGACTAAAGATAGACCCTTTAGTCCCAGTTGGTGTTACGAACCGAGACTAAAGGGACCTTTGGTCCCGATTGGTAACACCAACCCGGACTAAAGGTCCCTCCAGAGTGAATTTAAAAGGAGAGAGTATCTTATGTAAGTCAGATGTATGCAGGAGTTGAGATGGTAGGGCATGCGCAAAGGCTGAAGTGGGAGGTCTTGGGTTCAAATCTCCACAGCAGCGCAACTTTTTTACCCGATACTATTGTTTAGCCCCGGTTGTGGGAACTGGGACTAAAAGTGAAGGCCTTTAGTCCCGATTCCGGTGTCCTGGTTCCTAAAACCGGGACTAAAGGCCCTTTTCTAGTAGTGCGTCGTCTCTCTTACATGCAACATTTAAATAGATAATAGTAATCAACATCAACAAAAGGTAACCGATGCTTGTGCTTCAGAACTCTCCTTTCCCTGATACACACATATCAGAAAATGACATGCAAACTAGCAGTAATTAACATTGCACACATGAGATTAACAAAAGGAGACTAGAGCAGTAGTCAATGTACAGATTAGTGGTAGCCCAAATAAATCGCAATGCCAAATTTTATGACGCAAGGCAACCTTGTTTTGTGAGAGCTTTCTGTAGGATGACTTCAAGAGCCAGTTCACCTAGGTATCTTCATCTTCTTCACTCGTAGCACACCTTCCCGATACACAGCTAACCCCTGTGTGAAGGAAGTAACCTCTTAGAGATGAGATTAACGTATTCCACTATTGTATAAAAAGATATAAAATGAATTACAAAGTAGTTGTAGGTTTTGATTCTAACGAGTTCCATGAGTTTTGGTGTTCTTATTTGTGTTGCAGGAGTATGTAATTTTTTATCAAATAAATGTATCTCAACTAAGTAATTGGGCTGTACCATTGCCACGGACTCATCGAGACGATCGAAACGGGCCTGTCATTTGCTATATTCAGAGTCTAGAATCAAGAGATATCAATTCCACAGCGGAACAAACATCATTGGGCTTTAAAAGGATCAAGAAGACATGTCATTGAAGTGGAACCCAAGTAGGCTTGGGCCTAGGCCAGCCTACACTGGGCCTTGGGCTGGCCGGCACCCCCTACATTGTCTCACCTCCGTCTTCTGAAAGCTTCCTCAACCGCCTTCAAGGATGCATATCTACCGTACCTTAAGTCAGTTTGATCCAATGGCCATGGTTTCTCTCACCATGCTATAAATATAGGGCCAGACCCCCTGAGGGCAACACATCATTATGGAGATGTAGAGGCATCCTTTAGAAGAATGATCTCACAACTTTAGAAAATTAGGGCTAGACTTTTCAATGTAGTAGATTAGTTCTAGTTGAGAGTTAGGGAGAGCAGAGCTGCGCTCAGGATCTAGAGAGGTCTTCAGAGATTTGGTATGCATTTGTATCTATTCTTTGTAAGGCTTATGCTTTAATGTATACTATCTTCTCTATTTACTTTTATGCCTTATATTTGATTGGTTAGTATAGTTATTATACTTTAGCATGGGATCTCCGTCTGTATTAGGTGCTCTAGTTATCATATGTGACTCGGTTAGTAATCGATAGTGTAGACATGGTGTCTAGGCTATAGGTTACCTGAGGTTGCGCCTAATTCTTACGGTTAGTTGTGGTAGCTCCAGAGGTAATAGCTCTGTAGGCCTTTGTAGTCTACCACGTCAGAGTTGGTGTTTCGTAGAGCTTTTGATAGCCTTTTCTCAACTACCTTCTTCCCAGTCTTCTTCAGGAGTTGGAAAGAACCAGCTGCTCCAAAGTGTTATTGTTTGATTGCTATCCATGAACTCTCTCGTTGTCCTTAGGAAACCTTGAACTCTTCCGTTGTCCTCTCACTTTAGCTATCTATTCTTTTATCAGGGAATTCTCTTGTGTACCTGTCTCATTTATACATAACTCCTATCATTTATCATTTACCCCCTACTTTAATTTAGTTGGTGTATTAATTAGTAGAACATGATGGTGAACTATTGAAGGACTGAAAATGGCGACCAAAGGGGGGTGAATGGGAGTCTAAAATTTCTTTTGAAAACTTTCGACCGTTGTCCCAAATTAAAATCCCAAAAACCCACGAGAGAACGGTAAGATCATGACCTAACGAGTAGGTGGATACCCTTGGAGATGTCCAAGAGGTACACGGATCAACCGAAAAAGACTAGAGATAAGTACTCGAAGAACTAGATGAAATCAGCAGAGATAGTGCAGGGGCGGAATGTGTGGAGTAGAAGCCACAGACTGTTCGCCCTTGATGGCGGACTGTCTCCTGGCAACAACCCGACAAAACCAGTCAAGGGCAAACTGTCCGTGGTTTAGGCCTAGACTGTCCGCAGGTCAAAAGCCAAAGAACACTGCTTGAATCGGACCCGTTCGGACATGGCTTGAAAAATGAACTACGGGCTATCCGCGGTCTAGGTGTCGACCGTCCATGATACAAAAATCAGCAACCCCGAAAGCACTGAGAACAACCCCGGATTGTCTGCCATTCAAAAATCAAAATCCAAACATTCGAAAACAGTTCTGGACACACTTACTAAAGGGGCCCGGACTGTCCGCCACATGGGGCCGGACTGTCCGCACATAGGCAGACTGAAAACCCTTGAAACCTGTTGGCTTGGCGCTGAAGCCCAAACTGTTCGAGGTTGAAGCCTAGAGCCTTTGACCTGTCTGGGCCGCACTGCATGAGCGAAATCAGGGTGATTTCAAAATCGCCTCCTCGTTGATCCGCCGGATCTCCTCCAAATCTCAACCAACTGCAACCAAATTGTGGGTTCCCAAGGCAACGGAGAAGTTTCCTCTAAGAGATCATAGCTTGAGATTGGATGCATCAATGAGAATCATAAAGGGGGTGAAGAAAACGAGCAAAAATGTCATCACACCTTGATTCAACTCGATCTAGGTGCTCATGAGGAATTGAATGAAATCCTTCGGTGGAAAGGAACTTCTCATAGCAAAGATTAAGTTGAAATAAGTGGCACGCGCAAAGATCAACCACAGCTTGAGAAATCACAAGAACAAGAAACGGGGCAAGAGTGGAAAACATGAAGAACACGAAGAACAAAACACAAAACGCAAATGAACACATTAATCTAACCTCGCAAGGAGACAAGGAGGATTCGGGACCTCCTTTCCCATGAGTAAACTTAGTTTTTACACTAATGAAGGATTAGTGGACCTCTCTCACAAGCAACTAGAGGAAGAAACCCTAAAGGAGAAAAATGCAAATGGGAGAGGTGAGGGAGATGGGGCTCCCTCCCCCGTACTTATCGAATGGGCTTATTTCATTTTCCAGTTTTGCCTCTAATTACAACTCTGAGCAAACCGCCTAGCCCTAGGTACTTTGCGGTCCAACTCAACCCGACTCAATGCAGTCTTTGATCCGACGACCACCGCGCCTTCTCACCAATAGCTTCACCTCGACGCGACCTCCCCTATGCCGTCACGTGCCGTCCGTCCACCTTGGGACCTCTGCCAAGTTTTTGAGGCTCAACCTAGAAACCGCTACCGATGGTTTTGAGGCCCAAACCACTAAACCCGCTTCTGTTGGTTTTGAGGCCCAAACCAACATACCGGCCCATATCCTTACACTTGTCGAAATCCCAAGCACCAGCCACCATGATCCCGCCCGACGATTCTGGGTCCCTTGGTCCAAGCCTCGTCTCCACCCTTTCACCGCTTCCTGTCCTTTCGGCATGGCACACCTTACTTGACCTTCACCTAGCGGTCGACTATCGTCTCCAAGCTCGACACCTGCATGACACAAGCTAAGAGACATGTCGCACATGTAGCTTTCGCTACCGTCAGTGAAACCCCATCCAGGATGCTAGCTCACTCTGGGCGTTCAGGTTACCCGAATAATTCGGGTCGGGTAGTTTGGGTTTTGTGAAATTCGGGTAATGAGAAGTGTTACCCGATAATAGCTCTAAAAATCCAGTACCCGCAAATTCGGGTACCCGCAAAGTCGGGTTCGAGTTTGGGTATAACCAATGTACCTGAAATTAAGGGATCACAGCAACCAATACAGAATTTGCATAGAATTTGAACTGGCCAAAATAAGTGATAACTCGTAGGTTTAAGTTTTCAACCGCAGATCATCACAATCACTGAAACACAGACATGATCCTTAGTAGTCTTGTACTGCACATGCAAGTGCAAACCACGACACAGTCACACAGACACTAGTCAACATCGTGACAAGACTCAAGACACAAGACAAAAGCCCAAATTTAACAGTTCAAGGCTTGAAGCAAGCGTACAGCCTGCTGCTGCATGCCTGCGGCCTGCCAATGTTTTAGTGTTTTGCACAAGGACAGAAGTTCAGACAAAACACATTGACTAACTGACACAAGAGCAAGTTTGCAAGTGAGAAGTGACTGTCCAGAGATCCACACTCGATTCCTCTATACTCCAGTGACAGTCTAGTAGTCTGCAATAAAAATTGATGGTTGAAAATTGAAATCTTCAGTGCACAACATATTTCAGAAGAATAGTGAATACTCCATTCATACTTGACATACCTGTAATTAAGTTTTGGAGGGGCAGTTGTTGCTGCTTGGTGTTTGTGACTTCATGGTGCCGACAGAAGGCTGTTCATTATTTTTCCCTTTGCTGCCATATTCTTCTAACAACTCTATAAATGCAATACAATTACATATGTCATATTACATACAGTAAATACACAAATGCACGTGAGCAAGAAAAAATTATAACTTTTTCTAATATGGCCAATTCCTCTGTACTCTCCTTTATATCAACAGTAGGCCTTCGAAGCCAATCCTGCGTGCATACTAAAGCCTCTAGCATGAATGGAGTAAGAGAGGTACGGAAGTCATCCAAGATATGTCCACTTGTGCTAAAAGCAGACTCTGACGCTACTGTTGTGATGGGTATAGCAAGCACATCACGAGCCATGTGTCCCAAAATTGGAAACCTATTTGAATTGACTTTCCACCAACTAAGAATGTCTATTTTATTTTCTGTGTCTTCAATTTCTTCAGCAAGATATTTTTCAAGTTCAGATTTGTTGGTGCTGGTAGAACAATTGCTCATTTTCATTCTCTTAGCAATTTTTTCTTTAAGCATTGCTCCTGGTGCTGCTTTAGATTGATCGACATCAATTACTTCAGTTGTTTCTTCACTTGGAGCATACATGTTCTTGTATTCTTGAAACATCTCTCTCACACAATTATCAATTGCTGTCCAAATCAATTGACCTCTTTCTTCATCAAATATTTCTTCAACAGTAATCTTTGTGTATAAAGACACTTATACCTTGGATCAAGGAATGCAGCCACAAAGATGAGTAAATTGATGTTCTCCTTGTCCTTATCTTTTCTCCTCTCCCTTGCCCTTGCTCCACCCTTTATTCCTGTCTTGCTCTTATTGCTGCCCTCTATCATTATCCTTGTTGTTGGTGTGCCAAAGTCCCCAGTATTTATCAAATTTCTCTTTCTTTCTCATCCCCATTGATACTTGCTGATTATCTTCACTGTTCAGCCATTTTTGAATCAATAGACGGACTTCTCCAATCTCATGAAAGAAAGTGCTAGAAGTGACAGTGAAAGTAGCAGAGATATGAACAGTAAGGTCATGAAAATGCTGCAGAAATTGTGACATCTTCTTTGCATTGTCCCAATCATCTTCATTGGGATGCCCAAAACCATCTTTTGTTTCAGACAAATCAATAACATAATTGGTGTCATCTTCATCTAACTTTAAGAACACTTTCTCATACACAATTGCACCCTTCAACATCAAATATGTGGAATTCCACCTTGTCGGGCAATCAAGTTTCATAAATGCTTTGCTGTCCACTTTTTCTTCCTCAGCAATTTCTTTAAACTTGACCAATCTTGAAGTCCCATATTTGATATATCTAACAGCAGCCCTAACACGCTTAATAGACAGGTCCACTTATTATAACCCATTCGTACAACAAGATTCACAATGTGGGCTGCACACCTCATATGCAGATACTTGCCCTTGGCAATGTTGGTTTTCTACAGCTGCCTCCTCAAGTAATCAACACCACTGTCATTGGCACTTGCATTATCCACTGTTACAGTCATTACTCTATCCAAACCCCAATCAGCTAAGCATCTCATCAAGTTCTTCCCAATATCCTCTCCCTTGTGACCCTTCACCATAAAAAAACTTACCACTTTCTTATGCAAATTCCAGTTTGCATCAATGAAACTTGCTGTAACAGTCATATATCCATCTTGAACCTGAGAAGTCTAACAATCTGTTGTAAGGGAAACTCTCTGACAAGAATCTTTAAAGAACTTCTTCAGTTTGGCGGCTTTCTCTATAAAGTAATTACGCACAATGTCCCTTGTGCAAGTTCTTCTAGATGGAAGTTAGAATCGAGGACATGCTTTGGATAAAAATTTCCTAAGTCCTGGCTTCTCACCAAAACAAAAGGGTTGCTCGTCTTCTCTTACCATCTCAGCAAAGGCTTCTCTAAGTGCTTCTTGATCAAACCTCCAAGTGGTAGGAGCTTCCCCGTGACATGCTTGCAAGGTGCCTTGCTTTGGGTCTATGCTGAAAACATGAGGATTGCGTTTGCATGTCCCGAAGTGTTTCTTCAATGCAGATGTGCCATGTCGTCTTGTGTCAGCCTTGATTTCACGGTGGCAATATTTGCACTTTCCAGTCTTCAAAACTCCTTGGTGATATAAATACAAGGTTTACACTACCAATATTTTTAAAATCTCAATGGTCACTAATAAACGGGAATATCGGAAATCTATCGGTTATGGAAAAAATATTTTGAAAAAAATCTAGACAAAAAGATAGCTCATTTTGTTTAGAATAACGCATAGATCATTTCTAAACCATTTAGCAAAAAATAAATAAAATTATATTATCAATTTCTTATTCAATGAGGAGGCAACGACGCATCTGGACCATGCAAGTGTTTTCCAGCGGTGGCAACTTGATCCTAGAAGAGAATATGCGAGAAAATGAAACCTGGATTAAGGTTAGAATATCAGGTGGTCTTTAGCATCTATTTGGATGGACAACTTTTAAAATTATGAAAATTTTAGGTGATAGAGCAAAAATTTCAGACCTAATAGATAAACAGGATATCTCGGAAATATTAAAAAAGATTTTGGTCGATTTTTTTTCCTTATATAGATATAGATATAGATATAGATAATATAGATATAAATATAGATATTCCATTTCCGTGGCTCACACTAGTATCCTTGAACTGAATAATGGAATAATCATTAGTACTCCCATGGACTCTTGTTCATCATCATCGTCCCCGTGCACGTACATAGTCTATAAAAAGGATGGGGTCCTTATATTAGGACAAGACGGAAGCCGAGCAAAAACAAAAAAAAAAAAAAAACATACAGTAGTCACCGATCGAGAGGGATGCCGATTGCAGTAGCAAAGCAAGCATGGAGAGTGGTGGTGGCAGCAAGAGGAGGTCTTATGGTGGCCATGGCCATAGCAATGCTGCTGCTTCTGCATCTGATGGCAGCTCCACCGATGGCCATGGCCGCCCGCACCCTACTGCACATGGAGGACATGGATGCCTCCCCCGTCTCCCACGCTTCCACACAGTCGCCAGCGAATTTATTGCCAGGCAATCGCTAGCACGCATCTGTGGTACCTGTGTTTTTTCTAAGTGCCGTGAAGAAGTCTGCCGCTGTAATTCCTGGGGCCTTTGCAAAGAGCAAAGAGTGGGCAGCTAATCGTGATGGCAGCTTCATTCTCTGTGCTTCAAGTTAGCGCTGCTCTCTACATAGCCGATGTGTGTTTCAGGCCAGGAGTATTATATATGTATAAATCATGTTGGGAGGAACTGAATGGTGGTCTTCAACTTATTGTTTATAATAATAATAAGAGTAAAATATATGGTTAGTCCATTAACTTGTGAGGGTGTGTCGATTTGATCCATTAGGTTTGAAAGTGCATTTTTTGGTCCGCAATCTTAATTGGCGGTGCATAAAGAGTCCATATCTTTTATAGGGAAGACGTTGGATGTGTACCATTATCGCCTGCTGGTTATATATATTTCAAATGTTGCATCCCTTTTATAGGTTTTCTGATTAGTTCTTCTTTCTGCCCAAGATATAATTTATCGTTCTTACGAACCTGATCTGCCCATTCCATCCGTTGTTATGCCTCACATGGATCAAAAGGTGACCTTAGCTATTAGAGTTTTAGACGCTGGTAGTAGCCCCGATCTTTTACTGCCGTTTAAGGGACACCCGCGGGCGCAAACCCGTAGCCGGCTTTAGACTGGACACTTAGGGCCTATTTGAAGAATGCAGTTTTTAGAAACTACGGTATTATACAACTATGATTTTATAAACCGAAGAGACACAAAACCGTGGTTTAGAAAAAAGAGGTCATGAGTGAAGTTTTTAAAACTTCAAAAAGACTATAGTTTTAACAAAACTATGGTTTTAGAGACTACAAGATTTGTTGCATCCAAACACTTAGTAGCTTTTAAAAACCAAAGTATTTTGTAAAATCATAGTATTTCTCTAATACTTTAAAAATACTTTGTATCCAAACAGGGTCTTAGAGTTCTGCCACCTCGCTGAACCTACATAGGCAGGCGCACTACATCTCGTTGGACGCAGGCCCTCTATTGAGCATCCTTTTTGCGTTGTACTGTGTCACGAACCTGACTATCAAATCACAAATCACAACTACAAAAATGATTTTGTGGGGCGGTATTTTTATTAACCGTGGCGGTCATAAAATCCAATCGCCACGTAAAATACCTGCTATATATCGTGGCGGGCTTCTTTATTTACCGTAGCGGTAGTATTGACCGCCATGGTAAATCGATTTACCGTGGCGCTCAGCATAATACAACCGCCACGGTAAATAGTGGCCCAATAGAGGGCCAAATACGACCCGATATCACACTCCGATATATATATGAGAGCTAGGGTTTCATTGTAAACTTATCCAATATCCAACACTAGAGGCTCTCTCCCTCCGACGTCTCACCCTTCTCCCCCTCGCTTTCTCTCCCTCCCTCCCCTGGCTCTCTCGACGGCGGGCCAGGCGGGCGGCGCGTCCGAGCCCAAGGGGCGTGGGGCGAGGCGACCGCGGGGGGCGTCGTGGGCCAGGGGCGAGGTGGCCGGCCTTGGGCCCCACCGAGGCGGCGCTCGGGATGAGGTGGCCGGCGTGGGCTCTACCAAAGTGGCGGCTCGGGATGAGGCGACCGGCGCAGGCGCGCGACTCGATCTGGCGTCTGGAGGCTTCGATCTATGGCGGCAAGCATCGATCCGGCGAGGAGGGCTCCAATCCATGACAGCATCGCATTGATCTGGCGAGGTGAGCTCTGATCCGCAGCGGGGAGTCTTGATCCGGCAGTAGGGCCTTCGATCTGCGTCGGCCGGATCTTGATCCGGGGAATAGCGGGCGTCGAGGTGCTGGCACCAACGGGCGACGGATCTGGAGCAGCGCGAGGCCTAGATCCAGGCCCATGCCGGCTTTTTTTGTTTATTTTATTGGATTAACTATGGCAGTTTTCTCAAGCACCACGGTTAATTGCCAATTAACCATGACCTTTGTTTTGTGGCAGTTAAAAAAACCACCACCGTAAATGGTTTTTGACCGTCGCCACTAAAATTTGTGTACTAGTGAATAGAGTAACTAATACAACTCTTGGAGAATCTAAGGAAATTTAGACAGGGGATTAGCAAGAGGGAAGCAGCAAGAACAACAAGAGGTTCCTAGAACTAGACAAAGGTAGACGACCACTACAAGAAATGTGCCAATTTATAACGTCTATGGCATGACATATGATAAAAAGTCACTAAATCAACTAGTTTATGACGATTTTTCTAGAGGCATCCCAACTTAGTGGCATAAGTAAATGTATGTCACAGAAGATGTCTTAAAGCTAGTTTACTTGCATATTATCACAATATTTACCATATCATAAAGAGAAATTTGCAAGAATGGTGTGTCACAAATTATTTATAGATTTTATGGACTTTTTCCAAGGTGGCGTGCGGGTCCAACTACCAAGACGCGCGTCTAGCAACATCATAGGCGTTAATCAATGTCATTAATCCCATTTATAATTATATAATATCATTCTAGTAACTAGCGAGTTAAAGAAATCAAGATGTATATAAAATATATTAATATTATCTGTTATTAATTATTTAAAATAATAGGGAAAAATATACACATGTATACCTATATATAATAGAAATAAATAAATATTGTAATATGTGTGACTGAGTTGGGTATTTAAATAACAATTAAATGAAAGTATATTCATGCCAAATTTATTTGTGTATATATTCATGTGTATTTCTATATCTAAGCTCTCTGCTTCCTCGACTATATATCCCATGGTACAAATATATCTATAACTCCTATAATCCTAACCCCCACTAAGCTATTTCTCAGCCTTCTGATTGGTCCAAACCTCTGGAATGACGTCATCGTACCTACGGTCCGCCCTAAGGAGACTATTTTGCCGCCAGCCAGCACTAGCGCCAGGAAGCTAAAACTGTCATGGCCTTTATTATCCACCATGGGCCACGCCACCGCCCTTCCCCGACCTTCTGCTCCTTCGAAGGATAGGTTCCATGAATTCCCCTGTATGATCCGTCTGCCTGACCAAGGCCCTTCCCCTTCCCCACCATATCCATCAATTAAATGGCATGTTCAGCTCTGCACCTCCACTTCACATCGATGCATTGTTCTACATCCTACCACTTCAGGAATTCCTTTACATAAATCCAGAGAGAGGGGTCTGTTGCAGCAGAAACACTCAGGTCGCCGCCGAGGAAGAAGGCGTTGCTGGTGCACAGCAATGTCGACCTCCTGCAAAGCACAAATCGATGGCCTGGGAGCTTACCAATCGAGCGGCATTCGCTTGAGCCCATGTCCGCTCCAGCGATTCGAGTAGCGACGGTCAGGTTTAGAGCAGGCTCTGGTGCTCAGCGAGTTCCTTCTACATGTTTAAATGCTCCGCAGGTTTGGAGCAGGCTCTGGCTCGAATCCAAGGAACTCGTGGGCGGCGGTGAGATAGGAGTCGCCGGGGAGCTTTCTGGCCATGGTGCTGTCGACATCATCGCCGAGGGGCATAGAGCGGCCGATACGGCCCCCACCCCCCAGCCGCGCGCCCATCTGCACGAGGTCCTTGGCGCTAGACTGGCTATGCGAGCTCCCCGATCGTCCGCACACGCGAGCTCCAAGGTTGCTCGACCGCCCGCGCGAGCTCCTCCAGCGCCCACTGGCCAAGGACATGTCGCCCCACACCCGCGCGGCGGCAGGCCGCCCGTTCGCGACTCCGCGACGCCCCTGGCTGCCTGCTCCGTAAGTTTACATTACAATACATCGAGGATTCGAGGTGCCGCCGCATGCCTACATGGGCCAAAACGAAAACGGTGAGATTTGAATAAATTATTCAATCAAATGTTTTCAATGGAAGCGATAATAAGAGAAATCCTTAATAGTCATTTGGTCTTCATTTCTTTTTCTTTATTTTTTCGCCTTTCAATTATGTGTCAGTGAGATAACCCCGTGTAGACTGAGGCAAAAACTTCAAATTATAATCATAACGATAAAATTCATAGTTAGAAAAAAAATGGTAAAATCACAGCTACACACTGGACATGATAAAAAGTGCAAATTCTACATCCATATTTCTGTTCATAAGAAATTAATTCTTTAATTTTCAGGGTAACAGATATCCTTAAGAAATTAATTTTTTTGTTCCGTGGCAACGCGCGGGGTAATCACCTAGTTTTTGTCAAGATTTCATATACACATATACAATTACTTCCGTTAAGGTAATAGAGAGAGGAAAACAAATAGAAGGGTATTATCTGAGGATATTTCACCATTTTCGACAATCATGTAGAGCTATTTTGTCTAATATATTTTGTTAGAATTATAAAGAAACTGAAAGAAAAATATTGCTTTATATATCTGGAGCGTCTTTGGTCCAAGCCGAAGAAGCTCTAGCAAAAAGCTAATCCTTCGTCTGGATCCCAAGCACATATTGCGCCCCACTGTTTCCCTTCCTTATCGATCAGTTTCCTTAATGTTTCCAAGATTATAAATAGGAGTATATGCATATAGTAAATAAAATTAGTTTGCATTTTCTAAACAGGAGGATGGGAAACAACATGCGGTCCTTGTGTGGACGAAGGGAGCACATGCACGCATACAATCGCATGTGGCGACGATCTCAAGTTGACCTCGCGTCTCGCTTCGTCAACCTGGTCCCGTTCGACAACACACGGCACTCGGCAGGCAGACGCAGCAGTGGCATGTCCTTGCGCCTTCAATTCACTGCACGCC
Organism: Chrysopogon serrulatus; assembly: GCA_015844335.1. Classification (NCBI taxonomy): domain Eukaryota; kingdom Viridiplantae; phylum Streptophyta; class Magnoliopsida; order Poales; family Poaceae; genus Chrysopogon; species Chrysopogon serrulatus. Next base: position 542,295 of record JADLZL010001381.1, read on the forward strand.
TTTAATTAACTCCGCACTGGCTCTGAGGTTCACTTCGCACCAACCGGCGGCGGCTGCGATCCTCGTCGCTCTGTCCACCAACCGTATGATGCCCACGGATGAGATGACCGTTGTTAATTGGCTGACATGGTATTAGCTTCGATAGAATCTAGTCATACAAAACTTTGGTTCCAAAACTACAAATACTCTCACACATAATAATAGTCATTATAAGAGATAACACTTAAGTACTTAAGAATATTTATAGGTAGATTTGGATTGCCATCCACGAACCTTTACAGACTACACCATAGAGCAGTGCTCCAGAAGACACTGGAGTTTGTGAAACACCTTTTTAAGTGCTCTCATAACTTTAGGGTGTTTGTTTTTTTCACGGTAAAAGTTTTGTCCTATCATATCGAATATTTGGATACATGCATGGAGTATTACAATAGACTAAAAAATAATTAATTACATAAATTATAACTATTTTGCAATACAAATTATGACTATTTTGCAATACAATCCAGTGCGTACAGTGCATGGAGTATTATATAAGTCGCTGTTGTCATAAAAATGAAACTCACAAACCTAGGTACACAGATATACCACAAAAATGCCTCCTTCGTCAACATACAGAATCTAGGTGCCATTTTGAAATACGTACGATTACTAGGCTGGCACATTAACAAGCTACTATCCTCTTCAACCAAAGATAATCTTGTTCAACATGTTTGTGACATGACCCTGGATTTCTGACATGATATGACCCTGGATAATCTATACACGCGCGGCACATACCAACTTTATTCTGACATGACCCTGGATTTAATTAGTCTCGTGTCATAAACCTTAAGTGGCGTCCCTCGAATTTCTTGCGATGAACTTTTTGAGCCACCGGCGTTCCTCATGGGCAGATGACGCTGCCACCGGCGAGCCCAGTCTTCCACCGCTTGTTCTCCCTTGCCGTCCTCTCCTCCGAGAGCTGCCTCGCCAGGACGGCGAGCGCCTGAGCGTTGGTCCCCTCTCCCGGCACCTCCTCGTACCTCCCGGTCTCCACGTTGACCCTCGACACCGGCTGCTCCAGCACGCGCGCTCGCCGACGGCAACGAGGCTCCGCATGTTCTCCGGCGTCGCTGCGTCCACGGCCGCCGCTGCGCCGCCGAGCGCGTTGTTGTCCTGGATGCGCAGGTAGTTCCTCTCGCTGCGGAGCAGCTGGAACTTGACGGCGACGTGGATGTCGACGAGGTCGGAGCTGGCGGCCATGAAGATGTCGATGATGGGCGTCCTGTCGTTGCTGCGCAGCCACCCGAGGTTGCCCCACCTGGAGCACGCCTCCGCGGTGTACAGCCCCGCGTCGGACGTCAGGCCGGTGCCGATGGACAGAACCAGGAACCGGCCGCCGTCTTCTTCCTCCTCCTCTGGCTTCTTGAGCAGGAAATGCGCCGCCTTTTCCTTGGCGATGATCTCCTCCGTGATCATCGTCATGGCGACCATCGTCTGCAAGCACGAAGCGCACGACTGTACGTGAGATGGCCTGGAACGCAACTGTGGAATATAGGTGGAATATAGATGTTGCAGTGTACAAAGCATAGTGCGTACTGGATTGTTGGCGGCGACACCGCCGTCGATGAGGTTGTACTCCCGGTGGCCTCTGTCGTCGCCGTCTTGGGTCTGGAAGTAGTGCGCCGGGAGGTATGTCGGAGCCGCCGACGTGCCGATACAGACGTCGGATAGCAGCGCATTCTTCAGAGGCGTGGTCTTCGCCTGCGTGCAGAAAAGACACCAATCCATCACCAAGGCATGAACATGAGTGGTGAACACTGGACAGTAGAGACTGCGTACGTACGTCGTAGGTGGAGAAGATGACGGGCTGAAGCAGCTTGACGTCGAAGGTGGGGATGACGACGTTGGTGAGCGTGTCGCCGACCCTCGTCTCGCCGAGCAGTTTCCGGACCACGGCGCGGAGGTGCGCGCCGTCGTACTTGGGGCCCCACCACGAGGAAGCGAGGCTGCGCCAATTCTGAGGGAAGATGCGCGGGCCATGCTCGAGGTAGAAGGGGTTGATGTCCCCGGCGGCGAAGAGTGGGCGGCGCCTGCTATCCTCTCCCTGTCCCGGCGCCGCCAGCATCGCCGTGATGAGCCCGCCGGTGCTCGTCCCAGCGATGTAGTCGAAGTAGTCCGCCAGCCTAGCCTCCGGCCCGTCGAGCTCCTGCAGCTGGGCCTCCAGGTAGGCGAGCACCGTGCCCGGGATGAGGCCACGGATGCCGCCGCCGTCGATGGTCAGGACCGTCACCCGGTCACCGACAGTGCCGCACGGCCCCGCGGCGGCGCCGCTGCATGGGTGGTAGAAGCGACGCCGGGATGAGTAGCAGCTCCTCATGGACATGAATTTCTCCCGTTTCGTTAGCTGCCATTGCCACGCAGTTGGAAGCTCAGATCTCGCACGGTAGAGCTGACGGCAACATTTGACACGCCAAAACATGGCAGCAGATCTCGATCGATTGAAGAGTGCCAATGGGACGAGGAATGAGTGGATGATACTACCATCCAGTAGTTATTATGAAACTAGGTAGAGAGGGCGGGGATAGAACTGGATCGATCCACATCACTAATATGTGTTGGAGTGGATTGTATGTGGTCAAAAATAGTTTATCTTCCATATCAATTAATCCACTTTAATACATATGGATTTAGATAAATATAAGTGCATCCAAATAAACCCTGAGCCACAACCAATATAGATTTTATTTTTGTTTATTTCACGGTTCCTTTGGTAGTAGGTACAAAGTTTTAAATCTCCGGCTATAGCTGCCGCTATAGCCGGAGATCTCCACTAGAAACTGCTGCAGCTGAGATATATAACTTTTAGCGCTAAGGGACGAAACACGCTAATAGCCGGCTATAGCGCGCAAAATCCGCTAAACATGGCATGATTTAGGCTATCCGCACTCTTCATACTCTAAATTCATCCTCTAAACGGAATATTCTGTCCTGGTCATCGAGATACTCTCCTCTATATCCAGTTTTTCCGCAGCCATTCATACTCCATATCATCCTCTATCCTCAAATGGGACCCACATGTCAGATTATTTCTTCTTTTTTTACCTCCCTACCCTCTCTCTCCCGGCCCTCCCACACTCTCTCCTTCCTTGCCTTTCTCATCCCTGGTGGCAAAATTTGCGAGGCTGCTTGCTGCAACCGGCCGGCTGAAGTAGCCGAACGGCCGGTAGCAGCGCCCGTGGCAGCGGCGCGGCAAGCAGCAAGCGGCGCGCAGCGGCGCCGCCGAGCGGCATGGCGCCTGGTGACCGTGGCGGCGGCGGCGCCGAGTGCGAACGAAGCGTGAGCGGAAGCCAGCTGGAGCGGCGCGGCGCCAGCGGTCAGCCGGCGGCGGCCAGAACCAGCTTGTCGCTGAGCCTTGGCCTTGGCGACCCGGCAGCGCTATGGGGCGCGTCCGAGTCTGAATCTCACGACTCCCGTGGCGGCGTCCGGCACCGTAGCTCCGATCTGTTCGGCCCGCCCGGCGCCCCTCTCCCTCCTCCCTCCCCCGGCGCGCCTCTCCTCCCTCTACGCACCGGCAAGCGCGTGGAGGCGGCAGGGGCGCGCTGAGGCGCCGTCGGGCGCTTCGCATGAGGCGCCGTCGGGCGGAGGAGGCGCCGTCTGGGCGGGCGGGCGGCCGTGACTCCTCCGACCTTCGCCTCCTCGCTCTCCATGTCCATTTGGGCGAGCTCGGCGGCGGCGGCCGAGGGAGCAGCGGGCAGGCGGAGGGAGGCGCCGGGCGGTGGTGGGCGGCGGGCCCCACGCGCGTATAGCGCAGGCCCGGTACCGCGCCAAACTTGGCGTCGGGAGCGCGCTTTCGCGGATGAGGTGGCCGTTTTTCGGACTGTGCTGCAGAGCTTTTCTTCCGCCAAAGTGTGTACTGGACGCCTTTGCCGTATGCGGTGCAGATAGTCTCAGCGCCGCTAAACTCTCACACCTCACTGTTCCGCGTTGTGCATCAGTCAGAGCGCTGTCACGAGCGCATGCGACGGAGAGAGCAGCATCTTTCCAGGCGGCAGTACAGCAGAGAGGGCCAGAGACGTGTGGCAGTGGAGAGAGAGATCGAGTGCAGGCCAGAGAAGTCACGAGTTGGACCTTGGACAAGGAAACTAATAAATAAAGGCCTCGTTTAGTTACACGCAAGTTTCACTGAAAGTTGCAAGTTTTTCCACTCTCTCTCCATTACATCAATTTCTATCCATATATATGGAGCATTAAATATTAGTGAAAAAAATAACTAATTACACAGTTGTGTTGTAAATCACGAGATGAATCTTTTAATCCTAGTTAGACCACGATTGGACAATATTTACCAAATACAAACGAAATGCTACAGTTGCAACTTTTTCCAGCCTTTTGCATCTAAACGAGGCCAAAGAGTACATGTCTCAGTAGGAATGTGTGGAGGAGGATTGACCAGGCTGCGATTATTAGTAGATGAATAGCGGCGATAGTAGCGGCGATTAGACCATCCGCACTCATGAAACTCTATATTCGACCTCTAAAAAGCGCTAGTCATCAAGATTCTCTCGCTTTTACGAGTTCGATTCGCCGCACTCCATACAACCTCTATATCTCACCTCTATATCACCTATCACAAATGATCCTACTTGTCATCTTCTATAAATTTTATCGAAATATATCCATGTGAGATCTAGTTTTGAGGGATTTATTATAACGAATTTAATGGTGCAATCGGAATTTGATTTGGATTTTTGATTTATAAGTTAAAACATTTTTTTAGATAGTTGAAAATAGTAGTAGCAGTAGGGCCCGCACATGCATGCACACATACACACAGCAGGTCTCTCACTGGCGCCGAACAACAGCATCCTGTCAGAGCCCACATCGCTTTACCGTTCTTCCTCTACTCCACCACAGATAACGTGCCGGCTGTAGCTAGCGTACAGTTTACAGACCCCGCTGCAGCTCATTTTTTCCGGTATCTCGCATACGTGGCCAGTACCGTTCCTTATACAGAGTCCTAGTGCTGATGGTCTTAGCGGCTATAGCGGATCAATCAGGCTGCCACTAAACCTGATATCCGGAGATTTAAAACATGGGTAGGTACATAGGAGAATGACCAAGGGTGCAATTGAGTCAATAACAATACAAATGGAGTCAATAATAATACAAATCTAAGAATCAATTTGCCGGCTCAACTGGCCCACAAAATAGCAAGTGGAGACTATATATATTTTAGCATGATGATCTTCAGACTACCAGTGTCGCCTTTCACTAATAACACAAATGGGATTTTTTATATATTTTAATCCTTTTTTAATTAATATTCCAAACATAACTACACCTAAAAAATATTTGCACGACATAGCCCTTTTTGGTCGCGCCAACGTCCGTGGCGCGACCAAACAACGTTGTCGCGCCACATGCATTGGCGCGGCAAGATACAGCACTTTGGACGCCGTTTCCGGCGTGGAAAAGCTTGTCGCGCCATGCATTGGCGCGACAAGTGCTGTCTTGTCGCGCCCGCCAGAACGGCGCGACAAGACTGAATTTTTAAAAAATCATAACTCTTCAATACTATGTCGGATGGAGATGATTTTTACATGAAAATTGTAGCTCTCGACGAGATCTACAACTTTCTAGTTTTAAGTTTTTTCATTTGAAGCCGTTAAGATGCTCAAAAAAAAATTATATAATGTTTCAGCACCAAAATAATCGCGTATTAGCGCTTGATTTTCAAAAAATCACAACTCTTCAATACTATGTCGGACGGAGATGATTTTTATACGAAAATTGTAGCTCTCGACAAGATCTACAATTTTTCTTGTTTTGAGTTTTTTCATTTGAAGCCGTTAAGATGCTCAAAAAAATTATATAAAGTTTCAGTACCAAAATAGTCACGTATTAGCGCTTGTCGCGTCATACAAATAATATCTTGTGCTGGGCGATCAACGTGTCGACGTGCACCGGAGGGCTCGGCGCCGGCTTCCACCGCTGCTGCTCGCTGCCTAGGGTGAGGATCTCGTAGGAGGCCCTTGTGCTGATCGGCGCCCCGCCATGCCGGATACCGTGGGCGGCGGCGTAGACAGCGGAGGATCTTGTGCTCCCCGTCGTGGGGGCGTGCCCGTTCAACACGTACGCCGACGACGCCTCGTTGCCGCTTCAGCGCGCGCGCGGGATGCCGGTGGCGTCGCCCGTGGCGGGTCGAGCACGCCGGCCGGCGGTCGCGGCGCCCGTGCCGCAGCGAGCGAGGAGGTCGCCGATCACGCCCGAAGTGGCCGTTGCCTTGCTGTCAGCCAGCGCGACCGTCGCGCCGGTCGCCACGTCTCTGACTTGAGGTCGACGTGGGAGATCTTGGCATTGGCGGTGGCGTGACGGCGGCGGCGAAGAGCGGGTTCGCCTTCTTCGCTGGCCGCCCCACGGTGCGCAGGCGGTGAGGATGCGTGGGCGGGTGCAGTACCCGCCATCGTCGGCATCCGTGGGGAGGGGCGGTGCCGGCGGCCCTTCTGCTGGGCGGTGCCGCTAGCAGATATGCCATCGAGTTGAAGCCGAAGTTAATACTCAAGAAAATAATATAAGTTTTCAACACGAATATGCTATATTATTTCTCCGAGCTTTTAACGACCTCAAATATAAAAACTCAAAACTACAAAGTAGTAGGTCTCATTGAGAGCTACAATTTTTTGTATAAAAAGTATTTTCATTTAAATCCATACAAAAAATATATTATTTGTATGACGCGACAAGCACTAATACATGATTATTTTGGTGCTGAAATTTTATATAATTTTTTGAGCATCTTAACGGCTTCCAATGAAAAAACTCAAAACAATAAAGTTGTAGATCTCGTCGAGAGCTACAATTTTCATATAAAAATTATCTCTATCCGATGTAGTATTGAAGAGTTATGATTTTTTGAAAATCAAGCGCTAATACGCGATTATTTTGGAGCTGAAACTTTATATAATTTTTTGAGCGTCTTAACCACTTCAAATGAAAAAACTCAAAACTAGAAAGTTGTAGATCTCGTCGAGAGCTACAATTTTCATATAAAAATCATCTCCATCCGATGTAGTATTGAAGAGTTATGATTTTTTGAAAATTCAGTCTTGTCGCGCCGTTCCGCTGGCGCGACAAGACAGATACTGTTGCGCCAATACATGTGGCGCGACAAGTTTTTCCACGTCGGAAACGGCGTCCGAAGTGCCGTATCTTGCCGCGCCAATGCATGTGGCGCGACAACGTTGTTTGGTCACGCCACGGACGTTGGCGCGAAAAAAAGGACTATGTCGTGCAAATATTTTTGGGTGCGGTTATTTTTGGAATATTAATTAAAAAAGGATTAAAATATATAAAAAATCCACACAAATGTCAGTTTCGCAGGTTATTTTCACTGAAACAGATAAGGAGGCAGGGACGCGACACAGTGGTAGTTTCACGTGGCCTGTTCACGCTAGGTGAGTTGGTTTATTTGACGCGTTGTCCATAATTTTGTAAGAGCGATTTTATGTAAAAAAAAATATAGAAAAACTTACTCCCTCCATATAGGAAAAGAATATTATTTTGGATAAAGTTTTGGTCAAACATTAGGAAAATAAATCATGAATAACTTTTACATTGTTGAGTTTGAAAATATGAAAACCATATGAATAGATTTGTCTTGAAAAATATTTTTATAAAAGTATAAATATATCACTTTGTGATGAGTATTTTTTATAATAATACGAAGTCAAAGTTGTACTTTGGAGACTGTATCATTGTCCAAAATGACATTCTTTTCCTATACGGTACCACTCATGTACGTGGCAATTTTAGGTGATCAAAACTAAAATTGACAAATGGATGAGTGCCAACTATAAGGAAAACGAATAATTAAAAATCCCCGTGAAAACTGGCATTTTGGTAGTCTATGATAACACGCTCATGTATGAAGCGTAAATCAATCTCCACATGCTTGGTGCCTGAAGCTAAACTGGATTTATAGGCAGATAAGTACCACTGACTTACCATAACTGTATATATAGATTAAAAGCTAGTACGTATGCGTACTGAACTACTAGGAAATGAACGAATTAAGAGAAACAACATGCAAATTTTATAAATATTTTTTATTGCTACTCATAGATATTAGACATGAATATCTAAACGTTTATGCCTCCTATAACTATAACTAATAAAATGTGAACGATTAATAAAAGAGTAATACTCTTTGCATAATGCAACAATAGACGTCACACCACGTTGAATACAGATCATCCTAAAGCCCTATATATTGCAGTGAGCAACCTATCCTGAAGCTTCCACTGGAACAAAGGCAGCCGCCAGCGTATTTGTTCACACAGTTTTACAGAAAAGTTCCGCAGTTTCAATCTTGTGGCCTGCTTGGATGATGATGTAGTTTCAAAAAAATATTGTAAGCTGTGATTATTTTTTGAAGTGAAGCTTTATCTGATTTTAGAATTGAAATCAATGTATGGCCATATACGTTGGCAACAAATATAAGACTGTGGTTTAGAAAAAACTATATATGGTTAATCTAGATAATAATAATTTAGATATAGGCATGTTCTTTTAGAAAATAATTTTGATAGCCTTCCATATATATATAACCCTCTCTGGTTACTTTCAATCTTTCAGTTTTTGAAATCTTAAAAGTACTAGAGAAGATCATCTGTTGTATCAAACAACCACCAGCACCGTTTGAAAACCAAAATATTTTGCAAATCATATTGCATCCAAATTAAATCAGGCGCCGCTCTTCTAGAAAATAGGACGTGTCATAGGCAGTATAATTATTGAGAAGACGAGAGGCGGGCGTACAGTTGCCATGCATCATGCATGTGAGATGCAATACTGTGTACATGTCCACTCAGTGCCTTGAATTTAGATCATCATCAGTATATAGCTATGTCCTCTGCTCATTTTATATGCCAATATGAATAAAATCGCGTTTGGTCTCTAACCCAGCATCAATCTCTACTATAATGGCATTGTTAAATTACACTCCGTCCACACAAGAAAACATCCCCCGCAGAGGGCCTCCAACCATTCCAACCATTGTATACCCAACAAAATACACCCAAAAAAACCAACAACATCAAAATCTAAGACCCTTAATCAACCCTCACGAGATCTTACGGCCACAAATCAAAGGCTTCAGCACGCTGAAGCCAGCCGCTTCCCCCGTTTACCCTCGGCCCTCGCACGAGGTTCCCGTCAATTGATTGAAAAAAAAAAAGAAAAACCAAAATCCTCCGTGCACTCCAAGCGGCCTCCGGCTCTCATCGGCTCGCCGCCCGCCGCCGCCGCACGATCTCCTCCATTCCCGTCCTTGCCCCACTCACACCCTCCTCTTCATGCCCGACGGCGAGAGGTCATTGCAACCCGCGGCGCTTCACGCTCGCGATTTGTGAATCCGCGCGGCTGCTCGCTTGAACCAAACCCTAAACCTAGAGATCGGCAAGCTTCTAGCCCGGCAGCGCGGATCCCTTGACCTCAAGCCCCATGGCCATCACCGGACTCCTCTCCGGCGGCCCCACCACCCCAGCCCCGTTCACAGGCTCCTAGCTCGACTGCTCCGTCCCCGGTGATCGGCGTCACGAACAGCCGCGGCTCCCAACTCGACCGACCCATCCCCGGCTACCGGCGTCACGGACGGCTGCAGCCCCAGCGCTTGGTGAGCAGCTCCCCTCTGATTCTCCCCTCCATTTTCTTCCTGATAACAAGTTTGTTCATTCAGGTTAATTGCTCGATTTCTGTAACAGTGGAGTTGTGCGTATGGTTTCCTATGGAATGAAACATCTTCTATTGCCTCTTCTATGATTTATCATCCATTTTTTATTAGGCTTGGTGCAGTGGTCTGTGCATGGATAACGGCTTTGGATTTCTGTTGTGCAGTGGAGGGAGTAGTAATGAAATAATATGAAGGTCTTATTTTACAAACTGTGTCACACAGATATCTCTTTGGTCTTTACTTCAAACTACAGATGGTGTGTTCTGCGGACTATCAATCTCTATTTTATGCAAAGCTACTTTGGTGCCTCTTTGACTGTATCAACCTGAAACTGAGAACTCAAGTTTTTTGTTGCCTTTTCTGGTAATAAATCTGCACCCTGATTATTGCAAGGTTTTTTATATTGGCCAATTTATTTTCTGAGTTAGCAAATGCCTGTGCGTTACTATACAGATCAAATGAAAAAGTAAAGGTTGAGGAGTTATAGTCATCAAACAATTCAAATAGCTATCATGTATTCTGATGGCCTACGCTATATATATATTTAATAAAAAATAAAGTCAGCCAGTGTACAGGAATCCTAAACACCATGTGTGCTTATTCAGATTCCATTATAGTAGAGATGTGTGCTTCACTGCTTATTCATATGTGTGCTTCACTGCTTATTCACGGTCTCTGAATATGTTCAGTTGCTATCCATTTGTGTGCTTATTTGGAGTTCTCTAAATATATTATTGATCTGTCAGACAAAGGCTTGGTTAAGATAAGTGCTTGGTTAAGATTTGCTTCACATTTCCTATTTTAGATGGGACAGATAAGTGCTTGGTTAAGATTTGCATTTCAGGTATGTTTTTATACTTGTTCAATTGATTGACTCTGCTTGGTATGATAGTTTACCTATTTCAAACTGCAGTCACAAGTTTTAGAAGGATAGTGAGGCATACTTTATCTCCTAAAAGCAGAAAAGACTAGGATGTGTTCATCAACTTGGCTGTAGCTTGATGTGTGTGGTAATTCTTGTTAGCTACATGATCCACTGTTCAAGAACGGTAAAGAATTGCAAGCCACATAAATAATTTGTGTACAATACATGCCCGTTCACCTACTTTGATTGAACTGCATTCATATACAAGAAGTTGCATTGCTTGCAAGATTCAGTCAGCAACACACAGAACGAGGTGAACTGCAACTTGCAGCTGGTCCAGTTGGATTGCTTTACAATTAGTTGTTGGTAAAAATGATGCTGCTTATGTCCTATAGTAATTGGATGATGCATTCTATATTTCTTCAAGATGGAGTATATATATAGCATCTTGTATTTTGTGAAATGTCAAATGGGAAATATAAAATTTCTCAGTACATATCAGTACCATACTCCCTCCGTCCCATGGAGTTTGTCGCTTGAAATCCGTGTTTGTGAGGGGGCACGGTTTTTTAACGACAAAGTCCATGTGACGGAGGGAGTAGTTCCTATCAGTTTACTATCCCAATTGTTAGCCCACCTTCGACATAGTTACAGCTAAACGTTACCTATGCAATTTTTTGTTAGTCAAGGCCAAAATGACTAAGGTATTTGTTGGTATTTAACAATAGGTCACAAGTCGCATTGTCATTTGGATGTACAATTCTATTTCGGTTGTCATTTTTCATTTCAGTTGGAAAATGCAGTCGGCCCAAGGTTTGGGCAAAGGGCACGGCTGCTCCACGCATTGGATCTACCTCCGCGATGCAGGCTCAGGCACAGGGCAGCCACCGGTCTCCGGGGAGGCGTCGTCGTCTTCGGTCACTGCAGCACGAGAGGCTGTCACTGGCACCCGCAGCTTCCTCGGCCTCCGTGGAGTCATGCCCCACCACCACCGGTGGTGACACTTCATGCTTCCCAACCATCATCACTGCTCCCTTCCTCCCAAGCACAAACACGCAAGGAATGGCCGCCGCTGCTCCTTCCCCGCCGGCTGGAGTCGCAGCCATGATGCCGCCCACTTTGGCTGGGGGGCGCGGCTGCTCGGGCCTTCGCCGTGGCCTGCCCCGCGGCCCCCGGCCGACTCTATCTACAACTCTTCTGCGCTCCATCGATCTCGATCTACCTCGAGACCTCAACTGCCAAGGTCAGCACCCTTGATCCTTCGTGATTTCTCTTCCCTGCTGTTCCATGTTGTCCTCCCTGATCCCCTTAGATGGAGCACTCCCTGATTCTCTCCAGGGGAGAGATGAAAATACCATAACGATGCAATTGCAAGGACTGGGATGTGGGTTTTTTGGAGAGATCTTTGGCATGCGTTAGATTGCTTGGTCTGGTCGTTGGCATGCCACATCTCATATGGTAAGTGTGTAATTTTTTGAATTCATAATTATTTCATCACATCTCATATGGTGATTAAACTAAGCGGCTTGGTGCTTAGTGTGTGGGATTCTTATGATCATATTCTTTCTTTGCCTTTGGATGATTGTGTCGGGACAAATAGGTAAGGTCCTTGCATTTATGGTTGTTGTTAAAGTTTTTAAGATTTTATTTATGTCTTTTTTGTGAATTCTCCAGTTTATGTTTCTGGATAAGTGTTTTGCTTCTTGGTAATTTATGTGTAGATAAATAGTAATCACAATTTTAGCTGGTGGTAATTGAACTGCTAAATGATACCTGTACAATCAAATCTTAGACAATAGGAGCTAGCATGACAACTATGTTTAAGGTGCTTGCTCCAGCTTGACCTGATGAACTGATGTTTTTTAATCATCTTAGTACTGCCTGTTGCTTGTAGGATATTCCAAGACTATCTTTGAAGGAAATCAAAACAACATGTGTCACAATTTGCTCACTACGGGCCTGTGCACATTTGCTCACTACGGGCCTGTGCACATTTGCTCACTCTTTATCTGTGTTTTCTTAGGCAAGACTTGCATTTTGCATGTTCATGGTGACTACATGTCTCCATCTACTTTACACATCTTGACCTTTTTCCCCTGACACTATATTGATTCTGAATGAAGGAGCAAACTGCTAGGTAGGGATATTTCTGAATCATTAGCTAAAATGTGAATTTGTGATAGAAAAATATGCCATCTACAATATGTTTACCTATGCTACTCTTTAGCCATTGTGGAAACTAACACTCTATATATATTTTTAGTATCCCAAATGGAGCTACTGGTGGCATGGCTGAAAAGGATCCCCTAGAGGAATGGGGTGACCTGATGGAATGCTTGGACTTCGTCTTAGGTGATGGCATCAACAGCAGTTTGATGTGCTTCATGCCGTGAAGGAAAACCGATAAGAGTCTTGTATGATTCTTGTTAATTTAGTTAATGAATGGAGTTCTCCCGTCAGTTAAAAGGAATGTGTAATGTGTTGTTTCTGACTTTTTGGAATGTCGAGCTTTATTCTTCTATATTTCCAGCAGTGAGAAGAAAATGAATTTGTAGCCCTTAGGGGTTATACTTTAAGTCAATTGTTACCTCATTGGAAATCTGCTGATGAACACAACACATTTTTGTACGATTGTATCCTGGTGATGCGTAATTGCTGGTTGAAGCCTAATGGCGTGCAGGAAAGCAAACTTAAAAATGTTACCAATTTTAATATTTTGTTTCCACAGTATTGAGTATGATGAAATCTTGGAATAAATATCCTTTCATTGCTCTGTTGATTTGTTTTTCAATCTTGGAAGAAAAATGGTGTCGTTTTTCATTCTTCAGTCTTAGAAAAAAAAAATACCGTCGTTCTTTGTTGTCATATGCATCCTCTAAAAAAAGCCGTAGCGTTAGCACGGGCACTATACTAGTCAATTACAAGGGATCGGTCGTCGTCAGCTCTGACACCGAGCATTGCTCACCCTTTTTGAGCTCTGTCCGGTTGGCACCGGCGGGCCAATGATGGAGTGCGCGACCCATGGTTGACGCGCGGTGTCAACGCTACTGCATGCTGATTTGCACGCATGTTTTTACCAATCGCAGCCTAAATTGCAGGAATTCACGAATTCCCAAAATTGTGGTCCTAAATTTCGGTCAAAAGCTTCAGTGGTGGTTCTAAACTCAAACCGCCACTGATAGTGAAGCATCAGTGGCGGTTCTAAACTCAAACCGCCACTGATTGTTCTATACCTGTATATATGCTGGCTCGGCGGGATAGCTCCCAAAAGTTCCAATTCATTTCCCTGCTTGGCCGAGAACCACCTCCACCGCCGCACCGCCATCGACGCCGGGGAGAGGAGCGGCGGACTCCCTCTTCCCCACCCGACACACCCGCGCCGAGCACCACCCGCATCGAGCACCACTTCCTTTGCCGCGGCGGACTCCCTCTTCCCCCACCGCGCCGAGCACCACCTCCACCGCCGGCCTTTCCTCGCCACCATGGGCGTCCGCGAAGACGCCGCCATCCTGCCTCGACCTAGCCGCTGAGCAACAACCCCTGCGTGCGACCCCGAGCCCATGACCGACGCCCTGCATCACCTCGATGCCGACCACCACCTCGCCGGCGACCACCACCTCGACGCCCTGCATCACCTCAACGCCGATCACCACCTCGACGCCCTGCATCATTTGTGATATTCTTGTCTTTAAGTTTTACAGTTTGAATGCAATATTTGTGATATTTGTTGTAATAGGATTCTCGATAGATTGTAATACTCTAAGTAATATCGCAATCTCGATGTAATCGTAATCTCGATGCGTTTAGTTTATAGTATGGCAACATCGTGGCAAATAAAAAACAAAAGAAAAAATACAAACCGCCAGTGTTGTTGAAGGTCAACAGTGGCGGTTCCTATATCCAACCGCCACTGTTGGTGAAGTAAACACTGGCAGTTGAAGTCTAGAACCGCCAGTGAAGTAAAGTCTAGAACCGCCAGTGAAAGTTTAGGAACAGTGGCGGTTGGTAAGAACCGCCAGTGATGGCTACCCACATCATTGGCGCTTTGGTTGTGGCGGTTCGAAATCCGCCAGTGAATGAGGGGTTTTGAACCGCCACTAATATGCAAATCTATAGTAGTGTTTTTTAACTTCAATTTTGACCACTCGTCTTATTTAAAGTATATACAACATCTAAACACCCAGTATTTCTAAAAGAACCATAATTATATTTGCTCACCTCCGAAAACACTAAAATTTATAAACTCTAGCATGAATCCCTGTCTCCCGGGAACAGAGAGACGATATATGGGGGCGGAGTAGGAACTAGGCTAGACGCTCTGCTACCGTACTCACAAACAAAATCAATTATATAAGAGCGAGACGTCTACGTCTAGTATTTGTGAGCTGAGTACCACATTTAATTCCGCAAACTTAAAAACTGTTGCTGCCGCAGTGTTTTCTTTAGCAGTTCTTGAAACAAAAATGGGAAGTTGCAAAGTACTAGTACTCCTACTTACTCCCTCTGTCTTTAAAAATGTATCGCTATGGGATACAGGTAGATGTTAATTTTAACTAAATTTATAAAAAATACATGAAACATTTGTATCTCGAACAAGCTAATTATAAAAAATATATTGAAAGATGTATTCAATTATACTAATTATGTGTTGTAAATATTAATATTTTGTTATATTATTTTTTATCAAAATTAAAGATTGCTGACTTTTGGAGAAGCGAGATGACTTTTTTACCGAGGGAGTAGTCACACTGCACTACTATTGTAGAGTAGTTGTACTAGTCTACTGTTGAAAACTGTACGGGCGTGTTTGGTTCATTATTGAGGCCAGCCTAGCCCGTATCTACCAGCCAGGCCCTGGATAGCCAGGCCGAATCCATGCAGGCTGCTAGTGTTTGGTTGGCTGATGGCAAGAAGCCTGGCCAGCATGAGCACGTGTTTGGTTTCAATCTTCAGCCAGCCTCAATGAATACTAGATGTAACTTTGTTTGTTTGGTTGTATGGATAAGTTCAAGGTTGAGATACCTCCTGCATGAAGTGGTGAGAACACCACCCATCCATCACTAGCTCTCATTTTACATCGCATTCCAGGCCATCTTAACAACCACTAATACTAAGGATTACAAGACACTAAACTAATATAATTATATCTTTTGATTGGTTCTTCTTGCTGTTGTTGTCCATTTTCAGCTAGTCTCTGCCTGCTATGCCATAGAATTCAGCTGATCCTTCTTCTTGAGTTCTATGGCATGCTTCTTCTTGTACAGAGCTCGAGGAAACCCATTGACTTGCTCATAGCATGCTTCCTGTTGATGATAGATAACGTCTATTTTTAACCGTCAATCTTTCTTGCAAATTACAACAATATCATAGAATAGGAGGTTACTAATAATTTTTTCATGAGTTTTGGTGAATTGTTTATTTTTCAGGGAGATATCCAAAAAGTGTATAATTGAGGATTAAAGTACATAAAAACATGAAACTTGACCGTGACAAAAAACATCGGTATTGGGATTAGGAAGGATACTGAAGACACCAGAAGGAAGCAGAGACCGAGGCGCTTCCAGGTGGGGCCGACCGGCCCCACCTGCCTGTGCCGCCCGGCCCCCCACAGTGGGCCCCACCTGTCAGCTTCCGCGTATCTCTCCACCGTCTTTGAGGATGCATCTTGGCCCTACATTAAGTCGGTTTGATCCAACAGTTGATGTTCATCCCACCAGGCTATAAATATGGGCCTGTACCAACCTCCGGAAGAGAGCCAGATCAAAGGAGAGCCGAAGAGCCAGAAACCCTAATTCATATCTAGTAGATCAAGGCTAGCAATCAAGAAAGGCTAGTTCAATCTAGAACTAGTTCTTGTTTAGAGATTAGAGAGATAGAGTTGGAGAGTAGAGTTCTGGAGGAGTTCTGGCCTGTTGGTGCTTCTTTGTTGCTGTATTCTTTAGGATCAAGATGATTCTATTGCTCAGAACTTGAAATGACTCTATTGCTCCAACCATGACTCACAACATCAAAGAAAGATGCAGTAATAATTAGTAGATGATTTCAAAAACTAAGATGCCGAAAATTTATAAAACATACCATTTCAGCTTAATTGGGTCATGTGCTCAGAACCAGATATTTGACATCACAGGCAATGATCAGCAGCTTACAATGTAAAGGGGCATTTTTTCTCATCACGGGCAATGATCACTAGCTAAGGTACAAGTATACGAAATTATTGACATCACTAGAATGACCACTACCATAGGTAGAAGCAACAGCACAAGTAAATATTGACATCACAGGCAATGACCAAGAGCATAGGTAGCAGTACTATGCATTAGAGAAATCAAAAGCAATGTCCAGCATAGCAAAAGAAGACAACACAGATCATACATAAGAGGGGGTGCCATTATAGGCAATGTCCAACAAAGACAAAGGAAGAAAACATAGATCTTACATAAGAGGGAGTGCAATCACAGCTAATGTTTAGCTGCAGCAATAGTCCATTATTCACAGCTAACAGTTACTCCTAGTTGCCATCTATATGACCGAAGCACCACTATGTGCCACACATAACTAATATTAGTTATAAGAGCATTTCCAACAACTCTTCAAATGAGGTTGCTATTCTTATTAATTTGGCAAAAATACAAAAATCCCTCTCCAACAACTCCTCAAACCAACTTGCTATTTATCCCAAGTTGCTATTTACAGGCCTTACGCGTGTATATCTCCACGCGCGGAGAGGACTTGCTATCGTGTGGGACTCTTCGTTTCTTAGCGGGACTCTTCATTCGTTTAGCGGGGCTTGTCGTTCGCTTAGCGGGCCTCTTCTTTGGTTAGCGGGCTTTTTCGTTTTGGCAAGTGAATTTTAAGGAGTTGTTGGAGATAAGTCTTTTTTGCACTTGCCAAACAAATTAGCAACTTGCTAAAACTCAAGATTTGACAAGTCAATTAACTGCAGCAATGGTCCATTATTCACAGCTAACAGTTACTCCCAGTTGCCATCTATATGACCCAAGCACCACTATGTGCCACACATAACTAATATTAGTTATAAGAGCATTTCCAACAACTCTTCAAATGAGGTTGCTATTCTTATTAATTTGGCAAAAACACAAAAATTCCTCTCCAACAATTCCTCAAACCAACTTGCTATTTATCCCAAGTTCCTATTTATGGGCCTCACGCGTGTATATATCTCCGCGGAGAGGGACTATCGCGTGGGACTCTTCGTTTCTTAGCGGGACTCTTCGTTTGTTTAGCGGGGCTCTTCGTTCGCTTAGCGGGCCTCTTCTTTGGTTAGCGGGTTTTTCGTTTTGGCAAGTGAGTTTTAAGAAGTTATTGGAGAGAAGTCTTTTTTCACTTGCCAAACAAATTAGTAACTTACTAAAACTCAAGATTTGGCAAGTCAATTTTAATGACTTGCCAAATTTTGAGTTTTAGTAAGTTACTAATTTATTTGACAAGTGAAAAAAGACTTATCTCCAACAACTTCTTAAAACTCACTTGCCAAAATGAAAAAGCCCACTAACGAACGAAGAGGCCCGCTAAACGAACGAAGAGCCCTGCTAAACGAACGAAGAACCCCGCTAAGAAACAAAGAGCCCCGTAATAGCAAGTCCTTTCCGCGCATGGAGATATACGCGCGCGAGGTCCGTGAATAGCAACTTAGGATAAATAGCAAGTTGGTTTGAGGAGTTGTTGGAGAGGGATTTTTGTGATTTTTATGCTTTTGCCAAATTAATAAGAATACCAACCTCATTTGAGAAGTTGTTGGAGATGCTCTTAGGAACATCAGAGGTTAGGATGGCTCTTGCTGTTACCAGAGCCAAATGTGTATACCATCTACACAAAATAGTCAGCACTGCACAAAAGGAGGAGCAGCAAGGTTGCAGCTTCACACTGCACAGTTCCTTCCAAATTATTAAAGTTCATTCATCGGCATAGACATGTGCTCAGTTTTCAGGTTTTCATATAGCAAATTTTAGTCATCAGCAAGGTCATGTGCTCAGTTAGCCAACACAAATCACTGCACAAATATTCCACCATACCAACGAACTGTCAATAAAAAATACTCCTTCTATTCTAAATTATAAGTCACTTTGACTTTTTTGGTACATCTATTTTGCTATGCATTTAGATATAATAATATACCTAGATGCATAATAAAATAGATGAATTAAAAAAGTCAAAGCAACTTATAATTTAGAATAAAGGGAGTACTCGGCAAAGGAGGAGCTAGCGTCAATACCGCTACTGATGAACCAGCAAGGAAGGACAAGGGGCAATCGGAAACCGTGGGAATCAGCAAAGTCAGAGACAACAACCTGTACAGACTTTCCATTACTGCGTCAATACCGCTACTGATGAACCAGCAAGGAAGGACAAGGGGCAATCGGCAACCGTGGGAACCAGCAAAGTCAGAGACAACAACCTGTACAGACTTTCCATTACTACCATGCCATCAAGATACACATGAAGAACTGGAAAGCAAACAACGAAAGAACACTTGCCTGCTGTCAAAATCCAACCCAAACAAACGGATCTGAACCTACACAAGAAAATAAAAGATCTAAGCATGCAACTCGGGAAGAAAAAGATAGTAGAACAACAGATCTAGGATCGAAATTGACCTTGCTGCTTCCACACCACCGCTCAGCAATGTTTGACCCCTCTGAATCCTGCAACCAGTGACGGGAAATTGTCACCAAGCCCCAAGCTTCAGCACAACGGAACTGTGGGGAGGAGAGAAGAGGAGTCAAAGGATGGGGGCGGTGCCTCACCTGCAGTGCAGGAGTCAAAGAGGAAGAAGAAAGCAGAGAGCCGAGAGCTGGAGTGTGAGAGCGTGAATGAGAGAGAGGCGGTGGCGGGGGTGAGATATATCCCACAGGATGGCGCAAAATAACCCATTCCCGCCGTCCCGCCTGCTTCTCCCGTGTTCGCGCCTCCGCCTCCTTGTGCCCACGAGCGGAGCCCGCGTGAGCCAGGCCACGTGTAAACGGATTTTCTGTTTACCATGAGCCAGGCTGCGAGGGGCGCCTGCAGCTGCCGGGCCAGGCCCTGTAAGATGGCTTGACAACCAAATGTCCATTACCTGCATCCCATGGGCCAGGCCAGGCCGGAACCACCCAACCAAACACGTCCTACATCTCTACTGAACCTCTGCATCCGATGCACGACAATTGCCACATCCATCAAGCATTCACACTCGTATTCTTTTGGTGATGGAAAATGGAGGGAAGCCAACTCACCAGTGCCCCAGCAGAGGTAGACATCCCATGGGCCAGGCCAGGCCGGAACCACCCAACCAAACACTTCTGTATCTGAACCTCTGCATCTGGTGCACGACAATTGCCACATCCATCAAGCATTCACACTCTCGTATTCTTTTGGTGATGGAAATTGTGGAAGGGTGTATGAAGGACCCGTCGTTTGAGAGAGGAAGAAACCTCGTGGCATATGCGGTGGACATGTTGATGGAATCTAAGTCAAGATACGGCTACGTTTCTGGGATTTGATTCTTGGCAAAGTAATCCACGAGACGAAATAGCCCCATGGCAGTCTGTTCTGATGAAACAACTACTAGCTGGGTCAGCGTCATTTAGCCACGTGGTTCATCGACTAGTGGAGACATTTGGTCCGACAAGCCCATATAGCACAGAGATCAGGGTATGAGCTGCCAGGATAGTTGCGACAATTGTTGGCA
The DNA here is from genome assembly GCA_015844335.1 of Chrysopogon serrulatus. Classification (NCBI taxonomy): domain Eukaryota; kingdom Viridiplantae; phylum Streptophyta; class Magnoliopsida; order Poales; family Poaceae; genus Chrysopogon; species Chrysopogon serrulatus. The sequence continues at coordinate 562,566 of JADLZL010001381.1, forward strand.
GCATCCGTCTGGACCACTTCCCAGCTCAAGGGAGGATGATGATTCAGTGCATATCGTCACGCATTTGAGGAAATACACAGCCGACGACAAGGGACGACGACGGCGCTACATCCCAAGGAAAAGCACGAGCGGGTCTGGCTGCTAGATGAACAGGAGCTTCAGTTATCGACATAATTACAACACCGATCACCGCTGACAGCAGCATAGCACACGGCTACAAAGGGCTGGTGGTGCAAGGCCTATGTATATAGTATCCTTCAGGGACTTGTCGTCAACGAGGACGTACAGAATCATATATAAATGCAACGATCAAGATCTGCTATCCAAGGCCATGTCACATCTGATCTCAGACACACTTCGCGGCGGCGACCATCGTGATGAATGGTGCAGCATTAGAGCTCATGATGAGACGGCTCATAGCTACTGCCTCCATTATGCCCGGTGGAAGTGGAAGCCGCAGCCGCAGCAGTAACGTTCGTATGGATACTGCTGCACATTTCTCTACTGCCGGCCGGCGGATTCTCACTTTGAGTGGCGGATGTTTTGGGCAGGCATCAAAATATTAGTAGGTGAAAAGCTGCAGGCAGCAGGCCATGCTGTCTTCAAGAACGAGTATGCTATTACGTTATTCACATCATAGCCTCACTACAGCTGTTGCAGATGCCGAAAACAACAACGCGTATATCATTCAGAATACATGCAGCATCTTTATATCTCATACTCTATATCAACTAACAACAACAGACCTATTTGTTATTCTCTATAAATTTTATCTAAATATATACATGTGAGATCTTGTTTTAAAGGATTTGTTGAAACGAATTTAATAGTGCAATCGGAATTTAATTTAGTTATTTGGTCTGTGAATTATAATATTTTTTCATGTAAAAGGTGGGGCCCACCACTGCATGCTGTCACACCTCTCCACTCTCTCTCTCCAGTCTCTCTCCCGGCGCGTGCTAGCGCCGGATACCGGAGGAACGACATCCGCTGGTTTAAGCGAAGGAAGACTAGAACGGCATCCGCTAGTTTTAGCAGAGGAAGACTAGTACCAGAAGCTTTAGGCTATCCGCACTCTTCGTCCTCTAAATTTATCCTCTAAAAGGTCTGGTCATCAAGATTCTCTCCTCTATACTCAATTCTTCTGCACTCATACATCCTCTATATCATCCTCTATTCACTTAGGGCCCACTTGTCATTTTATCTAAATATATCTATGTGACATCTTGTTTTGAAGGATTTATTGAAACGAATTTAATGGTGTAATCGGAATTTAATTTGGATTTTTGGTTTGTGAGTTATAACAAATTTTTGGTTAGTTAAAAAGGTGTGGCCCATCTTGATTCCTCGCTGCTGGCCGCACATCCTGCATATCCCGCTGCCTCCTTTACAATTGGCGGACAGGACGCTCTTCCGGATGATGTACAGGGCCCGCTGCGGCTTGTTCTTGCGCTATCTGCTCCTGCCGGGTGTGTTTACCGGAGCCACTGCAGACAGCTTTAAAGGACAGCACTGCAGGGCATTTTTTTGGTAAAGATCTGCAGGATGGGATAGCGAAAGCCATCCAGAAACCAGTGCAGATAGCCTGGGGCACCTCGTTCGTTATTATACCAAGGACGATGAAAATCTCAAGCAAACGAAGAAAGGCATGACTGATGTGGTGCCAGAGGTAATTAATTAATTAATTAATAGAACAAAAGAAAATAATGAAACCCCTATCTTTTCTTTCCTACATTACTGAAAACTTAAGGAGTGATGAGGTGGCGCTGCAGCATGCCAGCCTTATATTATTATTATATAAACTACTCACTGTATTAATTAATACTCTCTCCATTCTAAATTATAAGTCTCTTTAATTTTTTTGGTTCATCTATTATACTATGTATCTAGACATATTATTATATCTAAATATATAGTAAAATAGATGTACTAAAAAAAAGTTAAAGCGACTTATAATTTAGAAAATGAAGGAGTAGAGTACCGGTGGCATTTACTTTTGTAACTCTGAACTACCATCAATTAATTATCGATTGATGCCTCTGCAGGTAGGTACTCAAAGAAATTGTCTGTCCATGCATGGGGCACGAGAGAAGCAGGAATACAAGCTGATGTAACAGAAGCAAACATGAGCGGCAAGGTTGTTCTTGGGCCAGCGGGCACGGACTTGGAACAAAGTGGGTCTTCTTCTTCCCATGATAATAATGGATGACGACAGGAGGAAAGCGGCTCTACTCATCAGCGAAAGGCCGGGTGAGCAACACCACGGAATCCAACTGCAGCAGGCCTTGACAGAATTGTGCAGGGCGATAATTAATACTCGGATGGATTGATGAAGGCGACCAAGATTTGACTCGTCAGTTCAACGAGATCACAAATGTATGTTGGGAACAGGGGATGCCTCGCAGGACTTTCAAAACACTTGTGACGACAGAAGCACGAGATAAACTTTTGGAGGAGCAGATGAAGAGGGCTTCAAGCTAGATTGGCAGCTGTACGTACAGCTAATCATTCCTAAAAGTGAAACAGAAACCTGAGTAAGAGGCGGACTACTAGTTACATGACTGTGGTCGAAATGTCCTAAATCCGCATGCACTTTACTCCGCGAGGATTCTCGCTCAGTATAAATGTGGTAAATTTGAAATAATCAAACACAAATTATATTTACTAGTTCTCAACTTCTCAACCTATGCTCTCGTACGGATCAGAATTTAATAGAACACTAACTAATAAAATATTATTATTAAATATCTTTTCTCTTCATTGATATTCTAAGATAATAGTTACTCTTTATCTATAGAGTTAAATGCACCAAAGGTCCATTAACTTGTAAGCAAGTTTCAGTTAGATCCATCAACTTAGAAAGTGATTTCCATTAACTTGTAAGAAGTGTCGAGTTAGGTCCATCAACTTGGAAAGTGGTTTTTTGGGTCCATAAACTTTGTATATCATATCACTTAGGTCCATATCCGTCTATGTGGGTTTCCTCGTGCTGATATAGCTGCTGACTTATCCATCTGAAACGATTGTTCGCTTTTATTTCATCAAATACCTTATTGTCACACGAGCAGGCACCACCTCCACCGACCGATGCAAGAACAAGAACGAGTCGCCACCGCTGCTGCCAAATGGGTGTACAGGCCTGATGCGGCCACGTAGGCAAGTGCCGTTGCCACCACGGTCTCGACGACGCGCAAGCAGACCGCCACGGTCACACAGACATGCGCCGCCGTGGCCACACGGGTCATCCTATGCACATGGGTGGGTGAGTGCTCTTGGTGCTTACGTTTGTCGTGAACTCCGAAAGCACGATACAGTGCACGACGCCCACCAGCCCTCGTGGCTATGGCGGTCTGCTCGTGTGCCCATGTGGCCTTGGCGGTGGCGGGGCTCGCCGGTGCGCCCTCGTGGTAGTGGCGTGGGGCGGTGCTCTCTGGCACGGCCGAGGCAGCCTCATCGCACTTCCTCGTGGCCATGGCACCGCTCGCCCGCTACGCGTGCTCGCGACGGCTTGCTCATGCGCTCACATTGGCGGAGGCGATGTTTGCTCGTCCGCTCACAACGTGTTTGACGAAATGAACAGTCAACAACTGTTTCAAATGGATAAATTAGCAGCCCACATCAGCGCAAGAAGTTCACGTGGAGAGATATCGACCAAAATGATATGTCATACAAAGTTTATGGACCTAAAAAGTTATTTTCTAAGTTGATAGACCTAATTATAAGTTGATGGACCTAAATAAAACATGCTTATAAGTTGATGGACCCAAAAAGCCACTTTCTAAGTTGATGGACCTAACTGAAACTTGTTTATAAGTTAATGGATCTCTGGTGCATTTAACTCTTATACATATCTATAGTTTTTTTTTACATAGCACCTCTGTGTTTCTCTAATATACATTTAGCTAAAATATTTGCTAAACTATAATGATTTAGCTGGAGTCTATCTTGACGACATGATTCTAAAATTTGTCCCCCTCACTCCCTAATTTTAATCTTATTAATTGCTCCGACACACTAGTTATTATTTATAATGGTGACTATAGTGTAGCGAGCCAACAACATGTTTTACATTTTTATTTGTAGCGGTTCTGTGAGTAATAATTTATAAGATTAATCTTTTCTAGAACCATATGTATTTAGTTGAAACATAAATAAAGTTAAAGTATACAGTGTCACCTCAAATGAAGACGGTGACAAATAGCGAGATTATTGGGCCCAAAGAGGACACGGACGTCACTAGCGGGCCCCATGGCCCGCCCCTAGGGGGCGGCGTGGGGGCGCCGTGGGAGGAGGGCCTCCTCGTGCCGTGCGCCGAGGAGACGAGGGGCCCGCGCGGCCGCTCCCCGCCATCGTCGCCGTATTCGCCGCTAATTACCTTTTATTATTGTTGTTATTTAAAGAATTAAGATTAGATAAACTGAAAAGTCCGTGTTTGATAAGGACTTTCCCGTTAGAGGTCAATCGGGACTATAAATAATAGACCACTATAATCGGATCCAATCAAGAAAGTAATTGGGGTAATTCCCATTATTTCCAATCTCTCGGCTCCCTCTCTCTCCTCTCTCTTACCACCGCCGCCCCTCACGCCTCCCTCCCTCTTTGCCCATTTGACGCCGCCCCCCCCCCCAAGCTGCAGCGCCGCTACCCCTTTAGGGCCGGCGCCGCTCACCTCCCTCCCTCCTCCCTCCTCGATCCACCCTCCCGCTGTGTGTATTACAACTGGTATCAGCAGACCAGAAGTAATCCATGGCTTCCACCACCATTGATGAGATCAAGGCTATCTTCGACAAGTTTACCACCGCCCTCGTCGGACACGTGGATGAACTGAACCTGCGTCTCGACATCATCGACAACCGCTTCAGTGCTTTTGAGATCGCACACCGTGGCAAGAATGAAGATCGTCTGCATGAGATGGATCTACGTATCGCTAATCTAGAGGCTCGCTTGCAGATCTTTAAGCGAGATCGGCAACTAGGAGGCCCAATAGTATTCAGCACCATACTCGATCCGTTCACGAAGAGAGCCAAGGGGATCGTGGACATCGAGAGCAGCAGCCTGAGCAACATCAACGAACTGGCACCGATGGCACCAAGCCATGCTGCGTGCGTCATCAAGGAGTAGAAGAAGAAGAGGATCATTAGGCCATTAGTAATCAACGTATTTCATGATGATGAGGAGAAGTTCGTGCCAGCCAAAATTGATAATAATTCTATCCCGGATCGTCAATAGAAGTAGAGCAACTGTCAGCACAGCACAGTTCAGCAGGCAGCTCCAGCAGCTACAGTGGCACATCCATCAATGAAAGAAGGTCCAGGCTGGCAACCAAGGTATACAACTTAGATTTCTCCTCTAATTTTTGATGGCTCTAGAGATCCTGTATCTTGGCTTTCATGGATGAAGATTTTATTTCGCCTATATGTGATGCCAGTAGAGCAGAGAGTTCCGTATGCTGCTTTACATCTAGCTGAAAATGTTTTTGCCTGGTTTATACTAATTTCATCAAATGCTTTACTAGATAATTGGGCTAATTTTTCTGAGATGTTACGTCAGGAATTCTCACTGGAACAGCATATAGAGCATGCAGCAAACCAATTGCAACCTGGCCCGATTCCAAATCTTGGAGATGAGTTGCGCCCCATTGTCCTCACCTTGGAAGGCCCAGGTAAACTTCAGCCTAATTGAATATTGGTACATCCGATTTGCTAGCAAAGCTACGCCAGGCAGCATGGGAAGATGCAACTATGAAGGTGATTGCTGATACAATTTGGCTCAATCAAGCGGCATCTTGGTAGACTTTGGAGGACAGTGTGATTTGCTACAAAAGACAGGTATTATATTTTAGTCACATCTGTATATTTCCTAGAATTAATGAAAACTTGGGCAATGCAATCTCCTGAATTATTTATTGTGGGATTCAATTACTGTACTACATATGATCCGATATCTACTTTTCCGATTGTTGTTCTGTCTCTTGAATAGTGGCCGGCTACATGGATGCCGTGAGTAACTATGATTTTTTCGATAATAAGGGCCGTCGGTTTGTTCAAATAGGTGGTGTTGTAATTGACAGAGATAACTAGAATGATTTACTGCTTTCTCCAACTGATTTCACATCTCACAACTTATTGCGTGGTAGTATGGAGTTTTTTCATGGCTATCCATTTGCTAGGAAGCCAGCTGTTATTTGTCATCATATTCTAGGGGTATTCGATGTTCTAGATATTCATATCTTCTACACACCATCAGAGAAGATGCATCAGCTGCACATTGCAGGATCAATATCTCAGCAGCACTTGACTGAGAAACCGCTGGGGTTAATGCAGTGCAACACTCCATTCAGTCACTTCATTGATAGATACTTTGGTTCCTTCCACTATTGCTATTTCTACATTACAGATGAGGATATGAATGATGATAACTACTAATGATGATAACTACTAGGGACTGTTTCTTGTTCAGCTATACATGGACCGACAGGATCCGAAGAGCTTCGCGGCAGGACTCGCTTGGACTCAGATTCAGCGCGTGGGGAGTTCTGTCACATGTCAAATGAAGACAGTGACAAATGGCGAGATTATTGGGCCCAAGGAGGACACGGACGTCATTAGCTGGCCCCATGGCCCACCCTAGGGAGGGGCGGCATGGGGGCGCCGCAGGAGGAGGGGTGGCGGCTACCCTAGCCGCCGCTACCCTACCGTGGGAGGAGAGGAGGTGCCACGCGTCGAGGAGCTAGGGGGGCCGCATGGCCGCGCCCAGCCATCGTCGCCGCATTCGCCGCTAATTACCTTTTGTTATTATTGTTAATTAAAGAATTAAGATTCGATAAGCTAGAAAATCCATGTTCGATAAGGATTTTTCCGTTAGAGTCTAATCGGGACTATAAATAGTAGGCCATTGCAATTGGATCCAATCAAGAAAGTAATTGGGGTAATTCCCGTTATTTCTAATATCTTGACTCCCTCTCTCTCCTCTCCCTCACCACCACCACCCCCTGTGCCTCCCTCACCGCTGCCGCACGCCGCCCACCTCCCTCCCTCCTCCCTCCTCGATCCACCTTTCTAGGTCCACCCTCCCGCTACGTGTATTACATATAAACTTTCAACTTTTGATCTTGGTAGTGTATTTTATACATTTGTTAATGCTTATTGTATTGTTGATTCAAATTGTTCATGTTCTACTTTATTAAAAAGATTATTCTAGGTCCCAGGCTACACTCTTAGTCTTACAAGAGCATAAATAATTGTTTTAGCCTGCACCATTGCATTCAAGATGTTGAATTTATTATATTGTATTAGTTATTAAACAAATAATTCTCAAAATTAAGTTACTAATATTCAAAAGATATAATATTTAATCAAAATGTTTTCAAGACAACGACTTGCAAAATTTAATGTTATGAGTATTATATAACTTAAAGTGAACTGTAAGTGTCATTACTATTTGGTTTGCTAATTAAGGATATTTTACCATGTTGATAAGCTTATGAAATAAATATTTGTAGTAATATAAGTTTAGACTTTTGGAGGTTGAATTATTTTTCATAATATCTTACATTAGTATTTATATGTAGATTTTTGTTAATTTTTTTTATAATCGTTGTGGTGGATAATTTAGGTACAAATTATAGAGGTATATATTACTTTGCATTATCTTCCATAATACTTACATTATCTTCCATAATCTATGTATGGGTAATTTGAATGCAAACTTAGGGGTGAAAGCATTATCTTCGATAATGATAGAGATGGATAATTTGTAAAAGAAAAATTAAATTCTTTTTCATTATGGAGGTTTGAATTTTTCCATACATGCTTTATTGATAACTGTACAGATCATGGTCCTCTATTCAGCACCATTTTCATGTAAACACGAAGTAACGCAATGACTTTGCTATTAAAGTGAACAAAACAAAATTCTACCTGTCAATAAGGATAATATCAAAATTTATTTGTGTGATGTAATCCAAAGGATAATTAAATTAAATTGGAAATCATACATAATTTTGAATAAGGATCTCGCAGGAGACAAATTAAATTATAATTGCAGGATCTAGCAATATTGTCATACCTTTAGTGTGTAGAGCCACAAATGCCAATGTATATTTAGATGTTGTGGATGTCGGACGTCGTGGCACTGGTCGCCTGCCACCTCTTAGTTTCTGCGCCACCCGTATCCTCCTTACTTGACGTAGACCTCCTTATCGATATACTCTAGACATGGATGAAGGAGATGGCGCGAAAAAGGGTAAATCCCATCCCGTCCCCGGTAATCCTTCCGACCCAACACACGGATAGTTTCTCATTGAATTGACTCTCCCTGCAAAGACAACCAATTGAAGCAAACATCCCAAAGACACATCAGAAAATAAAAAACTCTATGTTATTATATCAATAAAGAACGTGGCCAAGAGGACCCACTTCCTGATGATCCTGCGTCCACCAGTTCAAATCGAAAAAATAAACCAATAAAGAACATGGGGTGACTGGGGTCACTACCTGATATTGATGTAAATCAACCTTAAGCTCTTGTAAAAAGGTACAGAGTAGAAGTAGATCCGGCACCATTGCTCCTTAATCATGCCCTCTTGTTACAATATTATCAGATCTAAAACAGAAAGGATCCTCATCCGATTTCAGGAAATATTATGTTCAAAGGCCAAAAGCCATATCACTTGAATTATTTTGCAGACAATTTCGAAGCAAGCCTGTTCAAATATGATATAAAATCCATTCTAGTCGAAACTCGGAATAGAGTATAGATTAGATTTAAACATGAGGAGACTCACTGCCTCCCATGGTGCTATGGCTGCAAACAATTATCTTCCCTGCTGTGTGTGCGCAAGTACTCCAGCGCCAGCGGCAGCAGGTAAACACTTCACCAATAGAAGGAAGAAGCAAGTCAACCGGGGGTGCTTACCCAGGAGCAACTGGCCTACAGGCTGTACCGGCGCCTGAGCGTCGTCGTCCTCACGTCCGCCCTGCAGTGAGGGCAGTTGGCATTGCCCTTGAGAGAGACGTCGACGTTTAGATCAGGTGGATGATGTGGATGCAGGGGCACACCGCGCGCGCACACGCCCACGGGACTGGAGACCTCGGCGGCAGCGCCTGCGAGAAAACACGATTACACGAAGGAACATGCGGAGAGATAATATTTGACTCGTGACAAATAATCCGTTGGTTATGATAAATAATAGATTTTTTTCCTTTTTTTTACCTATAATAATGACAGAGATGGGTAATTTTCTAGAAAATAAAATAGATCTAATGGTTATGGATCATCAGACCGTATAGATTTGATGGCTAGATGTTACTAATTAATATTAAAATTTCTATTTATCTTTTTTTTTTTACACGTCTGATGAGAATTAACGTGGAGGCTCTTTTGAGGGCTCCAATCAGTAACAGTAAGATTTGTCGTGTGCGTACTTTGTTATGCATGCCTGGAAACTATCTGTTTGGTTCAGTAGTGGCTAAGGGAACGGTAATGCAAATTGCTGCCAGTGTTAATGGGAAAAATAGACGCCATTTGCTTAGCTCGCTGTGCGAGTGGGAGTGCATGCTTTCCATTCAACTTTTCTTCTTTCTTCTTGTCCGGGGAAGGTGCGAGGGCCGTAATACTAAATTAACTATCGATGTATGTTGTTATTAGATCTTCTCTCCTTTATTTGCCTCATTGTCAGCTTCCGATCTTCCAATGCAGTCACTGTACCGTTGCAGTGCATTTCTGCGATGGAGGTGGTGGCCATTACAAGCAACCTTTGCTTGCTCGTCTCGGTCTCGGTCTCGCTCACAGAGTCCCAGGTCCCAGCTAAGCTAGATACATTCCTTTTTTCTCTTTTCTTTATTCTTTGCTTCCTCAGTGCGTAAATCAAGAAGCCAGCCAGCTGCCAAGAATCTGAATGCTGGCTTAATCTTTGATCTTTAGTCAGTTCCCTTTCCGCCCTGCCTGGCTTATCTGGTCCGGTCCTCATTTCAAAGGCTCTCCACTCCATCACCTGAAACGATCTATCTCTGACTGCTCATCTTGCTGCGCATCCGGCACTAGTACAGAACAAGCTTTTAGTCCCGGTTGGGAAGGGCTTTTAGTCCCGGTTCTCCCAACCGGGACTAAGAATGCAGGACTAAAGGTCCCGGCCTTTAGTCCCGGTTCCAATCGGGACTAAAGCCTCACCAGGCGAAAAAATAAATGTTGCGGTGTGTGTGATTCGAACCCAGTACCTCTCGTCTCGCACATAAAGTCCTTACCAACTCAGCTGTACATCACATGTGACAAAGTCCTGTACAATATCCTTTTGAATTGATCCGTCGGGGACCTTTAGTCCCGGTTGGTAACACCAACCGGGACTAAAATTAAAGGACCTTTAGTTCCAGTTGGTAACACCAACCGGGACTAAAAAGTCGACCTTTAGTCCCGGTTGGTATTACCAACCGGGACTAAAAGTTGAGGACCTTTAGTACGGGTTGGTAACACCAACCGGGACTAAAAGATCGATCTTTAGTCTCAGTTGGTATTACCAACCGGGACTAAAGAACCTTTAGTCCCGAACGCAAAAAATACCGAGACTAAAATTGAATTTGTGCATCGACCAAAGGCCTGTTCTCTAGTAGTGCGGGTACAGTTCGAATTTGAACGAGGAAGCCTCGTTCATTATCTCTGTGTGCACAATTCCTGCAGGTTAGTGAAATCAATGCTTTTAATTTCACTCCACGGTATTTCCCCTTTTTTACTTTTGTTTCTTTTCTTTGCAAAACTGGTACAAATTCAACTGCCATGCACACATCCGTCAGATTTTTAAATCAAAGAACCACCACATGTGTGTGCGTCATAATAGTCCATATATCATTTGTTAGAATAGTGTATGCGTCATACAAAATTGTCTGTATAGTATTTGTTAGAATGGCCTATTAGATAGCACACAGGCCATATAGCCATCCGTCCAATAACTTCTTGGGTGACATCAATGACGAGTAAACCAGGAACCCATGGTATTTCCTCTCAGCAAATTATTATAAGATGTTTGACTTTTTTCTCTAAATTTGACCGTCGTCTTATTTAAAAAGTTTGCGTAAACATAGTCAAAATAAAGTCATTATTGAAGAGTTTTTTTTTTTTTTTTTGATAAAGCAAGCCACCACAAGAGAAGTGATGTTTTGCAAAAAAAAAAAAGTTTTAATAAGACAGGTGGTCAAATTTGTTGTCAAAAAAGTCAAATATCTTATATATTGGGACGGAGAAAGTATAATATAACAATTGTGTTGACACCGATTTAGGTCATACACCAGTAGAGCTGGATCGTCTTAGGTTGTATACATTTTAGATACGTATAGCAAAGGGAGATCCTAACATTGTGGCTGACTAACAAGTCGACGAGGGCAGTTAGACACTCATTTTCACCCAAAAAACCCCACAAATACCTTCTGGGAAGACTTGTCAGGGAGATGCATGGTGGGGATGTCCCAGGATCGGCAAGACCACCTAGAAAGGCAACAAATCCCGTTGAGAGAAGTGTTAGAGAATGAGGGGATGGAAAAGCTTGGGATAGGTAATAGAAAAGTATGCCTAGATTGATTTTGACCATTGTATATTGGATATCCCAAGCGCTCGTGATCCTCTGATATATATAGGGATGGTCTTATCATAGCAACAAATATTCTTAAGTTGTGGTCTATAAGTTTTCCATGAAACTGGAGGAGTTTAGATCAGTAAATAGATAAATTCGGAAGAAGAACATCGGAAGTTCCGACAGATGTCGGTCTTCTTGTGCTCAACTGGCGGGATCTAGGAGCAGATTGGAACTTCTGCCAGACGTTAGAAGCCACCTTTAACCCACAAACCACCACACTCAGAACTTCCGACATCTCAACCTCTCAAGTACTAGAAAATGTGACCTCTCTGGCCCTTTTTGCTGTCAAATAGTATGGTATCTCTATTTCTACACAGAAATAATCACATTTCTCTATTTTTAGTTTATATACTATAAAAGTTATTTTTACTGCCATCTTGAACAAACTGTTCTAAAGGGTGAGGTTTTCAAGAGCATGGACAAATAAAAGACAATTAAGAGGCCTCTTATTAAGTCTTTTAAGTCGTTTTGCAGAGAAACGGCCTGACACCAACTCCTCAAGGGAAGAATAATGTCCCGTCAAAAAAATTCCATTGATGACAATAATTGGCCTGAGGTTCAGCAAATCAACAGCTATGCTATATTCATGGGGTACCTGTTGATTGGTGTGAGGGTGCTCGGTTTGCTGATGCTTACATGGACCACAGTTGTCCTCCTTGGTGGCTTTGTCTCCATGCTGCAGAAGAAGGACTTTTGGTGTCTCACGGTTATCACACTAGTCCAAACTGCTGGGTTAGTTTCCTTACTTCCTTGGTAATTAAGCAATTCATCTTTGCTCATTAAATTTTATCAAACCATATTTGAATTACAGTCCATACACTAGCAAGCTGGAATGCTCCGTAAAAGCGAGCCAAAATCAATCTAGCCGAATTTCAAGTCGCCTGTCACTTAATTCGCACACGAACACCTCACACCTTATATCTCCAATGATGAGTGTGATACACAAGCTAGGCACATCACAGGAAGCCTCGTTGGGAGCGCAGTATGCAAGAAATGCCAACGAGAGGTTAATTGAAACTTGACACCTAAACATCCGGGAGGGACCTTGTTGAGGTTTGTGGCTGCTATGGGCTACCCTAGATGGCCTAACCACTCAAAGCTTTGCCGTTGTCAAACAAGTAGTCACTAGCAGCGGCAACGAAGAACGAACAACAATAACATATTAGAAAAGTAGAGCCGAGGGTAAAAGTATAAGGTAAATTGGTTTTTTATCAATCCGATAGATGTATCTCTTAATCGTCTATAGTCCTCTTATGTAAATAAAGGGAGTGGTCTTATCCTGATAAGAAACCTCTTCCATACGTAATTTACAAGTTCTCTATGAAATCAGGCCAGATTCCAACAAAAAAGACCTCGACATAGCTTCGGACTACCAAAATTGGATTAGGCTGGTTTTGGCCTTTTTCAGCAAGGCGACGCATAGTTGTCTTGGGACACCGCCCGAGCCAGTTTAGGAGCCAACCTAGGCTGGTTTTAGCTGGGCCAAGGTACTGCCCAAGCCGGCTGTTTGGACATAAAATCACTCAAGAGGATCTTTCTGCTCACAATAAAAATAAATGTGTGGGCGTACCAGTGTACTAAAGTACACAAAAAATAAAAAGAGGGAACATAGACTTTATTCATATTTAATAAAAATACAAATACAAGTTCCCATACAAATATGCGCTCCACAGGTAGCCTGCTGCGGGCGATCTGACTTGAACATAGGCGATGTGATCTTCATGGTTTCTGGGGCCTCGGAAAGCTCCGAGTTAATTACCCCTGCGAGTCAAGCTCACAGAGCACCTCCGATTAAGCTGCATCGGTCGTTATCGTCAATCTTCGCTTCACGTCTCCATGCATGGTGTTGGTGTAGATGTAGGGTGGCGTCGGCATGATCATGGCCTCGTCGGAATCCATGAGCCGGTACAACATGACTAGAATATGAGCCATGCCCGCCTGCGTCGTTCGCCTCGTCGGTATCGAACGGCACGTAGTGGAGGTTGTAGTAGATCACACTTGTATGGTTGGTGTAGTTCGGATCGATTTGGACTTCCTCGGCAACGTCATCGTGGTACGCTGTAGAACATGGTCATGTGGGGTTGTCGTTGTAGTGGTAGATGAAGACCCGATCACGGTGTCGAAGTAGATCGGCGTCGAGCTTGATCGGCGTAGTAGATGCAGATTGTCGCAGTAGATGCAGAGCACAGCGCCGTGCTCCTAGCTGTCATCTTGATTGACTTGTACGTGCATGCACAGCAAGCGTGCACTTGCTTGCTTCTTGGCTTGTAGATGAACATGAATACATGGCATGGACGTGCATGCGCACAAATACTTATCGCTTGCTTCTTGATCGGCACATGCATCTCCAAGACCTCGTCCTGACTGCCGTGTCATTTGCTCGGCCTCGAATTCTACGTCGCGGGCACGCCTGACACCAGCAAGCCAAGCTCGGCGGCGGCGCTTCGTCTCCCCACGACGCGATGGTTCTCGCGGTCCGGCGCCGACGCCGTCGTGATCATCCGGCTGCCGCGTAGCTTTCTTCTCGACCGATCTCGTAACTCTGGCCAAGATGCATGTATGCAAGATTGATAGAAAGAAATAATTATTAGATTATTTTCTTACTCGCGGAAGACATCGTGGAAGCCATCTGCTCGTGATTGCCGACTTTGGGAACGAACGTGCAGCACCTCCTCACGGTCTCCGTGATCCCCTGGACGATCGAAGATGCGGACGACAATTTGCCGGAACGGAACCGGCCGGCGGCGTGCACGTCTGGATGAAGACGAAGGGAAGCTAGCTAGCAGCTCTCCTGACTCTCACGTAGGTGGCAATTAGTTGGTTGCTCCTCGGCGCAGCAGCACGTCGGCGGCGGTGGCGTGCATGTATATATCTCTGCCCTTCGACTGTATAGAGCAGCCGAGCTCATCATCGTGATGCCTCCATGAAGCGGCTGTGCTGATGGCGGTGGCGTCGCGGCTGCCCTTCCGATCTGGCGCCGTGCTAGGGCTGCCTTCCTCTTGATCTCCCTCCGCTCCGAGCCTGTGGCCGGGCGTCCTTAGCCCCCACGTGAGAGGGTTGGGCTGTTTATATCGGCAAGTAATTAGGGTAGCAGCCAGGACTCTTGCCGCACGTGTGCGCCGCCTAGAGTCTGTTAGCACGCGAGAGAAATCCGGAGCCGGTTGCTTTCCTTCATGTACAGGCTAGATACGTGTACTTATCCATCTAAAGAGATTATCTCTTGGGGCACAGCCGTATATTACTCTGACATATAGGCCTAGGGTGATGAAGAGATTAGCATCACCCTCGATCATATCATTAGCCGTGCGCGACCCATGCACGTATGCTTTTGCGGCCACGTGAATAGCTTCCAGAACGTTCAGAAGCAAACCGAGCACGCGATACACACGGACCGTTGGCAGCTCAATATATACTAGAGGGCAGGCCCGGCGCTTCGCGCGGGCGGCGGCCAAGAGAAAAAAAAGGGACTGTACAGCAACGGTCTGGATGAGGCGGCACTGTTCACGGGATTCGGGTACTGTAGCCGGGGCGGAGTACTGTAGCGAGGGGATCGGGTTACTGTAGCGGGATGGGGCACTGTGGATGAACAGGCAGGTGTGAGGTGTTCCCGGTGCGATGAACAGGGCATTCCCGCTACAGTGATTTTCACCAAAAACAAAGTATCTCTATAGATATCCAATATATACGTATACGTACAGGTACGGGATTCCTTCATAGACAGACATACACCAAATACAGGGGGCTCTGTACGTGAACTCCCCATGCACCTGCTAGCTTGTGCCTTTTCTTCATTATTTACTCAAGTAACGTACGTGTACACGTACACAGAATTTCCATTGCTTTGCTAGCACCAAATGATCGACAACTAATAATAAATTAATCCACTAGCTTATGATCCTGGTATAATAACAAGCCATCAATGAGTCAAGACTTTGGGCCGTATGCTCGACTCACGTACACGCCACCGTGTATATAATTTGAGGCATGGTGAAGGAGCTAACTGTTAGCTTGCTTCCTATAGTTAACACACACCCGTGAAAATGCATGCATGCTTCTTTAGTAGCATATATAACACGAGCTCATGCACATATGAACATGTTACATATGGTTACATTTATTTTGAATATTTTGTACAAAATCTCGTCAAACACCGGCCTGGCTCGGTTTTTCTTATGTTGGCTCAATTTCATCCACATTTGATTCTTTTCCATCATATTTGGTTTTTTTAGTCCACGCTTTGATTCTTCTAATCATATTTGGGTTGTTAACAGTATCAAATCAATCTGTGCTGTTCCGTGTGATAACCTTGGATATATGACTAGAGGGAGCTCTGACTTTATTAATGGGAAGGGGCACATTCCAATTTACTTTGTTGCTTCGTCATCTGTTTGCGAACTAGTGCAGTCCCTATGATTCAACACGTACACGAGAGGATGGCTGTAGTTGACACAATTCTGGTCTCACACTCAAAGAATAGTAGAATAATCAAATAGTACGAGGATCAACTTGTGGCGAGCCATGGAGAAACCGGCCTAGCCGGTTTTTCGAGACATCCCGTGACAATCTAGATAATGCCTCAATTAGCACAGTCATAGTAAAATGATGGACACAGCTTAGCTTCTAGATAGAAGTATACCCTGTCTCAGGATTAAGAAGTCATCATACAACATAAGCAAATTTACACTCCTTTCCTTCAGCTTCTTGAGTCAAAATGGCACAAATCACCTTTTCGGCTTCGCCATTCCTAATAATCTCACTTGCAAAACTTTATTAACATAATATGGTCTTTGAATTCCTTTTAAAGGAAAAGGCAAGTGACGTTGGCGATTATTTGAAGGGTTTACTGGCTACTGTAGTTGCCGTAGTCGAAAAAAAGACACAAAGACTTCTTTTAATTCATCAAAATTATTAGAAAAAAAGTCTACATGACCGCCTAAATTATAGAGGATGGATTACTTTGGTCCCTTAACTACAAAACCGTCTATTTTATCCCTTGAACTTTTTAAAACCGGTTAAATAATCCCTAAACTTTAAAAATTATAGTAAATCAAAGAAAATCATAAAATATAAAATCTAATTTTGCTAGACTCCACATGAGCAAATCTACACAATAAACATATAATAAGGTATGCTTTATTACAAAATTTTTAATATAATTTTAGATCTATGATTTTCTGTAATTAATTGGAATATTTCATAGCCGCAGTTTTATGGTCGAAACATGGTGAAATTTTTATGGTGTACTTATTATTGTATGTTTCAATTGTATTAAAAATTTCATACTCATTGGATTATGTATAACTTAGTTATAAAATTTTTTACATTTAACATGCATAAATCTAAGCATAAACGAAAATAAATCTATAACTAAGTTATATATGACCCACTGAGCATGAAATTTTTACTATAGTGCAAACATATGATAATAAGCGCACCATAAAAATTTCACCATGTTTCGACCATAAAACTGCGGTTATGAATTATTCCAATTAATTACGAAAAGCATAGATCTAAAATTATATTAAAAATTTTGAACTAAAGCATACCATATTATATGTTCATTACGTAGATCTGCTCGTGTAGAGTGCAACAAAATTAGACTTTCTATTTTACGATTTTTCTGTGATTTACTATAATTTTTTAAAAATTTAACCAAAATAAATGAAAAAGGAAAAAGACAAAATCATGTTACTGTAGCAAAACCGCATTCAAAATCACTTCAGGGGTTATTTGACCGATTTTGGAAAGTTCAGAGAATAGAATAAACAGTTTTATAGTTGAGGGGTTTAATCAGTCCACCCTCTATAGTTGAGAGAGTCATGTAGACTTTTTTCTATAATTATTAAAGAAGACAAAGAACCATCGATTGCACATAAGGTGCTAGTAGATGTTTTGTTGGTTATCAAGTGCCGGTCCTTGCTATTGTCGTACGTCCTCTGGCAATTCTCTACGTGCTCGGAAACGGCTGGTCCCATATATCCGACACCATGACAGTTAGATTTTAACTTATAATTTGGAACAGGAGAGCAGCCATCAATTTTCAAGACTCTAATCACCATAGATAATAACAGTCATTAGATCTATTCTATTTTCTAAAAAATTATCCACCTCCGCTATCATGAAAAAACAATATAGAGTAACCTCTGGGTCCTTATATAAATTAACTCAATACCATTATTTATAAAATATACTTTAAAGTAAAACCTAAATTTGCATCTAATCACCCACCTGCCATTATGATAGATAGTCTAAGTTACCCCTTAGATTTGCGTCTAAATTTCCATTTGCGTTAATATTAAAAAAACCTAAAATATGCCCTCATCTTACCGACATCTGTATCAAGCTCATAGCTTATCTAGTTCCGTTTTACTAATAAATTTAAAACTAACTATATCAAATACATGACTGATATATATATATATATATATATATATATATATATATATATATATATATATATATATATATATAAGGTTTTCCTACTCCCGGGAGTAGTTACTCCCATCTTTAAAAAACTATATTGCGTATGTGTTCATACTTGTTTATCACTTTAAGTATGTTTATATACTCATACTAAGATACTTTAAATCTTTCTATGCAAAAAAATTTCAAAAGAACCCATACTTTTTAATATATTATAAAAATACCACTGACTGTAGTATATAAAATAAGTACAATCATATACTCTATGTATGTATACATTACTTGACATATATACTACCATAGATAGTCTAGTATGATCATATACTTCACGTACATACACTTTATTCGGTCATAAACGCTCTAAATCTAGAGATATACATATGGGAGTAACTACTCCCTAGGAGTAGGAAGGAATTTCCCTATATATATATATATATATATATATATATATATATATATATATATATATATATATATATATATATAGGACGAGGTTTTTCTACTCTAGGAAGTAGTTACTCCTATCTTTAAAAATCATATTGCGTATGTGTTCATACTTGTTTATCACTTTGAGTATGCTTATATACTCATACTAAGATACTTCAAATCTTTCTATGCGAAAATTTTTAAAGGAATCCATACTTTTTAATATATTACGAAAATGCCACTGACTATAGTATATAAAATAAGTATAACCACATACTCTATGTATGCATGCATACTTGACATATATACTACCATAGATAGTCTAGTATAATCATATACTTCGTGTAAATATACTTCGTTCTGTCATATACGCTCTAAATCTAGGATATATAGGGAAATTATTTCCTACTCCTAGGGAGTAGTTACTCCCATGTGTATATCTCTAGATTTAGAGCGTGTGTGCGTGTGTATGTTATAGTATTAAAAGTTCTTTTAATGGCTTACATACTAATGGTATTAACAAATTACTTAAAATTATAATAATATCCATGACATAAAATGGTAGGCATTCTGTTGAGATTCAACTAAAAAACAATGCCAACCTCTTGAGAAGCGGGGAGGTTAGTACATAGCAATAATAGTTAATTAACAAAGTGAGGATAACTCAATGATATTAACAAAATGGTTAGTCTTATTCTATAAGTAATCCCAACCTCTTGAGAAGTGGGGGGAGGTTAGTACATAACAATAATAGTTATGACTTCTCTTTGAGGTTCTTTTTAGGTAAACAATGTGTCGGGGACCAAAATAAGGGCCCTTTAAGGAAAGCCCAACAAACGCAAACTTCGGCCCAGCGGGCCTCCCATTTCCACTATCTAAGCCACAGTGCTGGAGCGAGCGCACGGCCCACGGCCCGTCCAAGCCTACCCCACTGAGGGCTCGGACGAGCGCCGATTCTCCGCCTCGCCCGAGCCCCCAGCAGGGGCCTCGGACGAGCCTCCACTCTCCGTCCCGCCCGAGCCCCCATCGGGGTCTCGGACGAAGCCACCAATTTCCGTCCCGCCCGAGCCCCTGGCGGCCAGGCCTCGGCGGGACACGCCGCTCAGAGTCAAAGCCGTACCAACGACGCGACGTACAACCACCACCGCTTATCCACAGCCCGTGTCAGGAGCACACCCTGCTCTGACAGGGGATGGGCACCGCCCCGTCACGGCCCACGCCGATGATCATGCTTACGAAACCTCCACAGTGAAGGCCACGCCCGCCACTGTGAGGCACTGTTCCGCCTAACCCCTCTGACAGGTCCCATCGCCGGAACTCCAGGGCGCCGTCCACCACGCCAAAACCCACGCTAGCCGACGTCACCCCCCCGTGCGGGAGTGGACCGGACGCTCACCCCAGTCAACCAACAGTCCACCCCGTGAGCCCTGAGCACGGGATGGGCGACCGCTGTGACGGCGACCGTCCGCGACTGTTCCATCCACTCCTCGTACGGCGACGAGCTCCGAGGCCTCCCGAGCCTCGGCCTCCAGGCAGGTCAAAGCTACAGGGCTCTGGCGCCCCCTCCATCGCACTCCACCAACTCCAACAGGGACATCCGTCATTCTGGACAACAGTGACAAGGAGGCGACGCCGCACTGCCTCGTCACGAGCCAGGGCAGTCTGCCCACTCCGGAGCCTCGGATGGGGGAGGACGGAAGCCCGCAGCCCAGCCACGAGCATGACCACCTCCTGTAAGGTTCCGCCTTCCCCTTGTGGCTATAAAAGGGGAAGGCAGGGGCCCTTAGATGATAGGTTCACACACACGAGCCCGATATTGGTACCCTCCTCAATCATCACGAGACTTGGGACCTCGTCCCTCTCTCACTGCTTGTACACCCTACCTACAAGCACCTCGGTGCAGGATAATACAAGATCTCCATCCCACACTGGACGTAGGGCCTACTCCGGCCTGAACCAGTATAAATCCTTGTGTTCATCTTGCACACCATCCGGAAGTGGGAGCACGCACCATAAATTCACTCGTTGGTGTTAGGACCACCAGTTCTAGCACCGACAGTTGGCGCGCCAGGTAGGGGAGCTGTGCGTGTTTCGCCTCTCTTCCCGCCAAACCTCCGGATGGCCAGTAGACGTGACGACGCTTCGGGGCGACTTCTCAGCCCCAACTCCTATCCACTCTAGCCGCTGGAGCCGGGGACCCTGATCCGGTTCGGTGAGCTTGAGTTCGTGTCGACTGGAGTTCAGTACGACATGGAACTCCTCCCGGCCGGAGTTCAGGGGCCTTCCGACGAGTCCCCGGCGGACTCAACACCGGCCCGGCGCAGGAGGCGCCACGGCGCTCGCTCCCGCCGCGCTCGATGGACGCACCCTGACGCTGGCGGTCTACAGGAAGATCTTGCGGCGCTGTGGCTGGACGACACCCGCCGTGGGGACGCTCAGCCGCCGTCGCCACCACGCCAGCCATTTGGCATGATCAACGCTGCTGCCACGTACACAGCGTTGGTCTCCACCGCCAGGGGAGCCCGGAGGAGGCGTCCCCGCCGTCGGCGGCGCTCCACGGAGCACCCCGACGCAGACATCCCCGACGGATCCATCCATGCCTACGAGGAGTACCGGATCAGGCAGGAGGAGCAGCGACGCTACTCCGGCACGCGCTACACCCACCCAATCCGGCGCTACCTCGAGGACACGGAACCCAGGGGGTTCATCCCGGAGCACGCCTTCGCCTTCGGTTACCCCGACTCCGACTCCCCGGACGACATGTACGACCCGACGCGCGAGTGCTTCCACGTGGAGGTTCGTGATCTCGGCGCCGACGGCCGCGACAGCGACGACGGGGATCAGGATCGTAACCCTAGGCACGCCGCTAGGCCCGCCCCGGCGGTCGCGACCCCAGTGGATCCGGGAGCCTCCCGACCACAGGGGGAGCAGACCCCACCGCCTGCGGCTACCCCGAGGGCGGAGGATCCAGCAGCCACGCCTCGGGAGCCACGTCGACCCACCGTCGAGCAGATCCGCGACCTCAGGGCTAAGCTTGACCACGACCGTCTTCAGCTACGGCAGAAGATAGACGCGCTCGAGCAAGGCCACCGCGCGGCGCTCAACCCGAGCCCCGCGGCACGGCAGCACGCCCGCGACGTCCAGCAGAGGATCGTCAACGACGAGGGGGGCGAGCATCCTCCTGTCTTCCAGCGTGCGAGCCAAAACGTCGCGGCTGCGGCCCTTCTGCTCCGATCAATGCCGGAGCCCTCCACCCCGGAGGGGCACCGCATCCGCGACGAGCTACGAGGCTTCATCGAGACCGCCGCAGTCCAACAGGCCGAGAGCTCGTCCTCGCGCCTTCGCGCTCGCAAGGACGAGGAACCCGCGGGCGTCCCCCGGGAGGAGCGCGAGGCCTCTGTCCACCAGGATCCCTCGCGAAGGCCGGCTCACGAGCGCATCCAGGACAACCGCGGCAGCCTCAACGACGGTGACGCGCGCAACATCGTGAGGGAGGCAAAGCGCGGGGGACGAACGCGACCGCCGACCCCGCGCAGGGGTGGCAGGCGCGACAGCGACGAGGACCGCGACGACGCGGACCCCCCGGGGCCCCGTGCCTTCAGCCGGGAGATCCGCAGCGCACGGTTCCCCTTCCGGTTCCGCCAGCCCGCCAACCTCACCAAATACTCGGGTGAGACGAACCCCAGGGTTTGGCTCAACGATTACCGCCTCGCCTGCCAGCTGGGCGGGGCGGACGACGACAGGCTCATCATCCGCAACCTTCCCCTTCACCTGGGCGACGCCGCTCGGGCCTGGCTGGAGCACCTTCCCGCCCGCACGATCTTTGACTGGACCGACCTAGTCAAGGTCTTCGTGGGAAACTTCCAGGGCACATATGTGCGCCCTGGGAACTCCTGGGATCTCCGTAGCTGCCGCCAGAAGCCCGACGAGTCGCTTCGCGACTTCATCCGCCGCTTCTCCAAGAAGTGCACCGAGCTGCCCAACGTGGCCGACACCGCCATCATCAGCGCATTCCTCGACGGGACAACCTGCAAGGAGCTGGTCCACGAACTGGGACGGAAGATGCCCTCCACCGCCAACGAGCTGTTTGAGGTGGCCACAAATTTCGCCTCCGGTGAGGAGGCAGTGGGGGCCATCTTTCGCGGCGCCAACGACAAGGACAAGCGGAAGAATGAAGAAGCCAGCGGAACAGCAACCCGCAACCAAAAGAAGAACAAGAGGGGCAAGCGGAGGGGGAAGCAAGGCAAAAAGGAGGAAGACTCCGAGGATGATCTCGTCGCTGCGGCCGACCGCAAGGCACCCCGAGGCCCCCCGGGGCCCGGGGCGTTCGACGACATGCTCAAGAAGCCTTGCCCCTTCCACAAGTTCCCCGTCAAGCACACCATGGGGGAGTGTGACTTGGCCTGCCGATTCTACCAAAAGCTGCCCCCGCCCGAGGACAAGAAGAAGAAGGAGAAGGAGGAAGAAGACAAGGATGACGGGTTCCCGAAGATCCACGATGTCTTCATGATCATCGGGGGCCTCCCAGCGAACCTTTCACCACGACAGATCAAGCGCGAGCGCCGAGAGGTATTCTCGGTGCGCCCCGCCACGCCGCAGTACCTACCGTGGTCAGCCGAGGCCATCACCTATTGCTCCGACGACCACCCGCTCTACGTACCAAACCCCGGGAGATACCCACTCATGGTGGATCCCGTCGTCGGCAACGTTCGGCTCACTAAGGTGCTGATGGATGGCGGCAGCGCCCTCAACATCCTCTACTCCGACACCCTCAGCCTGTTGGGGATGGAGCGCCCGCACCTTCGACCCTCCAACTCTCCCTTTCAGGGCATTGTGCCAGGCAAGCGAGCCTGGCCCCTCGGGCAGATCGACCTCTCCGTCGTCTTCGGGACGCCGTCAAACTACCGCAAGGAGGTCATTACCTTCGACGTGGTTGACTTTCGAGGAACCTACCACGGCATACTCGGACGTCCCGCGTACGCGAAGTTCATGGCGGTCCCGAACTATACGTACCTCCTCCTCAAGATGCCAGGCCCCAACGGCGTCATCACCGTTGGCTCCTCCTACGAGCACGCGTTCAACTGCGACGTGGAGGCCATCGGGCATGCCGAGGCCATGGCCGTCTCCGAGGCTCTCGAATCCAAGCGCCACGCCGGCACCTTCGAGCCGTCCGATGGGGTAAGGGAGGTCCCGCTCGACCCCTCCACCTCGTCCGGCAAGACGGTGAAGATCTGTGACTCCCTCGACCCTAAATAGGAAGCCGTGCTCGTCGACTTTCTCCGCGCGAACATCGACATCTTTGCGTGGAGTCCCTCGGACATGCCGGGCATTCCGGGGATGTCGCCGAGCACTCCCTTGACATCGGGCCGGGTCGGACCGGTGAAGCAGCGACTGCGCCGATTCGACGAGGAGAAGCGCAGGGCCATCGGCGAGGAGGTGAACAAGCTTTTGGCGGCCGGATTCATCAAGGAGGTGTTCCACCCTGAGTGGTTATCTAATCCTGTACTGGTTAGGAAGAAGAGTGGGAAATGGAGGATGTGTGTAGACTATACTAGCTTAAATAAAGCATGTCCGAAAGTCCCTTTTCCCTTACCACGTATCGATCAGATAGTCGACTCCACCTCGGGGTGCGAGCTCTTATCCTTCCTTGATGCTTATTCCGGCTACCACCAAATAAAGATGAAGGAGTCCGACCAGCTCGCGACGTCCTTCATCACCCCGTTCGGCATGTACTGTTACGTGACGATGCCCTTCGGGCTTAGGAACGCAGGGGCCACGTACCAACGGTGCATGCTGGGCGTTTTCGGCGACCACATCGGCGAAACCGTAGAGGCCTACGTCGACGACATCGTGGTCAAGACTAAGAAGGCTGACGACCTCATCTCTGACCTCAAGATCGCTTTCCAGTGTCTTAAGGCCAAAAGCGTCAAGCTCAACCCCGAGAAGTGCGTCTTCGGGGTTCCCCGAGGCATGCTCCTCGGGTTCATCGTCTCCAAACGCGGCATCGAGCCCAACCCGGAGAAGGTGACTGCGGTGACGAGCATGGGGGCGATCAAGGACCTGAAGGGCGTACAGCGAGTCATGGGCTGTCTGGCGGCCCTCAGTCGCTTCATCTCACGACTCGGCGAGAAGGGCCTGCCCCTGTATCGCCTCCTGAGAAAGTCCGAGCGCTTCTCCTGGACCACCGAGGCCCAGGAGGCCCTCGACAAGCTCAAGGCTGCCCTCACCAGTGCCCCGATCCTCGTCCCACCCGCCGAGGGTGAACCCCTCCTCTTGTACGTCGCCGCGACCACCCGCGGCCATCGTCGTCGAGAGGAGGGGGAGGAGGGCCACGCCCTGCCGGTCCAAAGGCCGTCTACTTCATCGGCGAAGTCTTTATGCGAGACCAAGATCCGCTACCCGCAGATCCGAAGCTACTCTACGCGGTGGTCCCGACTCGGCGCAAGCTCGGCACTACTTCGACGCCCACCCCGTGGCGATGGTCTCCTCCTTCCCGTTGGGAGAGATCCTCTAGAATCGGGAGGTCTCGGGGCGGGTTGCCAAGTGGTCCGTTGAGCTCATGGGAGAGACTCTCTCCTACGCGCCGAGGAAGGCCATCAAATCTCAAGTCTTGGCCGACTTCCTCGCGGAGTGGATCGACACCCGGCTACCGCCGCTCCGGCTCCAGGCGGAATCTTTGGGACGATGTACTTCGACGGGTCCCGATGAAGACCGGAGCCGGCGCCGGCCTCCTCTTCGTCTCTCCCTCGGGGTGCACATGCGGTACGTAATCCGCCTTCACTTCCCAGCATCGAACAATATGGCAGAGTACGAAGGCCTGCTCAACGGGTTAAAGATCGCCGTCGAACTTGGCGTCAAGCGCCTCGACGTCCGAGGGGACTCGCAGCTCGTCATCGACCAAGTCATGAAGGACTCAAGCTGCCACGACCTCAAGATGGACACGTACTGCAAGGCGGTGCGCGCCCTGGAGGACAAGATCGACGGTCTCGAGCTCAACCACGTCGTCCGGAGGCACAACGAAGCTGCCGACGAACTCGCTAAGATCGCCGCTGGGAGAGCCCCGGTTCCCCCTGACGTCTTTACCAAAGACCTCGCGGCTCCTTCCGTCACGATCGGGGGGCAAGAGGAGGCCTCGGAGGATCGTTCCGACCCCCCTCGGGGGCTGGAGGCCTGTCCAAGGCCCCCTCGACATCCGAGGCCCCCTCGACTTCCGGGGCATCCTCGGCATCAAATGCTGAGGTCATGGAGATCGACGGGGAATCCGAAAACCGACCCTAAGCCGGTTGAGAAAGCCATACCCTGTTGGATCATCCGAGGGGGTCCTCCCCGAGGACTTCAGTCAAGCCAGGCGCACCGCAAGAAGAGCGAAGTCCTTCGTCGTCATCGGGGATGAGCTCTACAAGCGAAGCCCCTCAGGGGTCCTACAGCGATGCATCACGGTCGAGGAGGGCCTCGCCCTAGCCCACGAGATCCACGCAGGTGTCTGCGGCCACCACGCCGCTCCCCGCTCCCTCGTCGGCAGCGCTTTCCGATAGGGGTTCTACTGGCCGACCGCGGTCGCTGACGCCACTGAGGTAGTACGCACCTGCGAAGGATGTCAGTATTACGCTCGTTAGACGCACCTGCCGGCTCAGGCGCTCCAGACCATCCCAATCACGTGGCCTTTCGCCGTGTGGGGCTTGGATCTGGTAGGACCCCTCAAGAAGGCGCCCGGGGCTTCACTCATCTGCTTTCGTCGCCATCGACAAATTCTCCAAATGGATCGAGGGCGCCCGTCACCAACATTCGGTCCGAGCAGGCGGTGCTTTTCTTCACCGATATCATCCACCGCTTTGGAGTCCCGAACTCTATCATCACCGACCACGGCACCCGGTTCACGGGGCGAAGTTCGAAACTTCTGCGATAAGCACCAGATACGCATCGGCGGTCCTCGTCGCGCACCCCCCCTGACGAACGGGCAGGTAGAGCGGGCCAACGGGATGATACTGCAAGGGCTCAAGCCTCGGATCTTCAACAAGCTCGACAAGTTCGGCAAAAGGTGGCTCGAGGAACTCCCCTCGGTCCTCTGGAGCCTCAGGACGACGACCAGCAGAGCCACGGGTTTCACGCCCTTCTTCCTGGTGTACGGCGCTGAAGCCATTTTGCCTACCGACTTGGAATTCGGATCCCCGAGGCTAAAAGCCTACGACGAGGCCCGCAACCAAGTGGCTCGGGAGGACTCGCTGGACATGCTTGAGGAAGCCAGGGACGCTGCCCTCCTACACTCGGCAAGATACCAGCAGTCCCTTCGACGCTACCACGACCGACGGGTCCGGACCCGAGACCTCAGGGAAGGTGATCTGGTGCTCCGTCTCCGCCAAGACAACAAAGGACGCCACAAGCTCACGCCGCCCTGGGAGGGGCCCTTCATCGTCACCGAAGTCCTCAAGCCGGGCACATATAAGCTCGCCAACGAGGCTGGCGAGATCCTCAACAACGCTTGGAACATCCAACAGCTACGTCGCTTCTACCCCTAGAAATTCCAAGCATTGTACATACGCTTTGTACCTTTGGATAAATAAAGCTAAGTCTCACCCAAGTCACAGCATTTCGTCCTCGATAGGACTCAGTGAGACTCGGTTTCGGCTTACCAAAACCAAGCCTCCCTCGGGGGCTAGAAAGGGGGGGAGTCGCCTCCTAGAAAGCACCCCTCAAAAAACCTTTTTTCATTTCCCCGACTATTTTTCGTAAACTCTACGTTCCCGAAAGTTCCGCGTGCTTAGGAAAAGGCACGACCGAGTTCGTCCCAAGGCCGAAGATGGCCGAGCCGCGAGGCCAACCATGCCCGAGCGCTACGGCGCCTCCGCTTGGCGCCCTCAGCCAAGGGATGACTCCAAGTGCCGTGGGGAGGCCGCTCAGTACAATAAGGTAATGGGGCCATGACAGCTACTCACGCAGTCCTTACCTCGGGGTAAAGAGCGACCCTCGGCTGCAAAGTATCCTCGCATGACTAAGTAACGAGTCAAACGGATGGGAAAAACGAAGAGATAATGAAAGGGCCAGCACAAAAAACACAAGGCCTCGACGGGCCGATTCACAAAGTGTTTCATAAACACAAAATCAACATAAACTTTTATTTACATGAGCACTTGGGCCCGGCTGGGGTCTCTTGGGGGCGTCCGGCCACCAACGTCTTGGGTGGCAACATCCACCGCCTCGGGGCCTCGGGCCCAGCATCCGTGACCTCGGCGTCTCGGCACCGGCATCCGCGACCTCGGCGACCGCAGCCTCGGCGTCACTAGTTTCCTCCGGAGGAGTGGAGACGGCAGGCGGGCGCAAAAAGTAGCCACCCGGTGCAGCGGGAGCCCCGCTCTTCTCGGCCTCCTCGGCCGAGTTGGGCCGGCACATCGGTCTCGTGCCCCATCTCCTCTTCGGCCACGGACAGGCCTCGGCGATCCGAGGGAGGTCGAGCGGTAGTGGGACATGGTTGGCGGCGTGTGTGACACGCCGACTCGGAGGGCCTCGGCGCGCGCGCCTCCACCCGCTGCGGCACCGTCGCCGGCCCGCGACACCAAGTTTCTTTGCCACCGGCTTCCTCGGCCTCCACCACGGCGCAGGCGGCTGTGGCCTCCCGCGTCGAGGGTCTCAAGCTCGCCTGCGCGCCGAGTTATAGGCGGCTTGCGACACGGAGAGGCTCTCCTCGGCTCTGTCACCCCTGCCTGCAGGTGCAAGAACCTCGGAGAGTTAGGCTCTCGGGAGGTGTAACATAGGCACGAAGGCCAGTCCACGGCTCTTACCTTGCAGCTGGCCGCGGAGGGTCTCGTTCTCGCCCCGATCCCCTGCAAGGCTCACGTCCTTGGCTTGGAGTACTCCTCGCCCCGGGATGGCGGCGCTCGGCCTCGAGGCCTCAGCTTGTCGGACAGGGACTTGATGGAGTCCGCCGTAGCGAGGCCTCGGCGACCATCGCCTCCTTCTCCGTCGGAGCTAGTCAAGGCTCTGGCGTGGCCCGCAACGGCGTCCCTGGCGGGTGGCGTCCTCGGCGTGCCGTCGCTGGCCTCGGCCTAGCGAGGGGAGACGAAGGCGGAGCTTCTCGAGCTCGGCGTCCTTCTCCGACACGGCCGTCGTCATTTGGGCGACCAGGCCCTTCGCTGAAGGTGCTGGTCGTGAAGGCCGGCCGACGCGGGAGAACCTCAACTTCCTGCTCGACGTCTGCGCCCAAATCCTGCAACACACGCTCTCCGGCCGGTCGGTCGGCTGGGAAGACGCTCCCGGAGGGAAAGAGGGCTGAAAGCTCATTCACCCCGAAGCAGGGGGGAGCTCGACACAACCACGACACAATGGTCGGGCGGTCTTTCGTAGCGGTCGCCACAGTCCACCACGCTCACCCGGATCCTCCCCTCCTTGGCGTCGTCTGGCGCAAAGGCCCCTCGCCTCTCCAGGGCCCCAGTGGCGGGCGGCTCTCGGGCAAGGTGGGCTCCCCGGCGGGCTGCTCACCGGGACGCTCAGCCGAGGCCGTGGCACCCACGGTGGGCGCCTCGGTCACCTGCGCCTCCTCGGCTCCTCCCTCCCGCCGAGGTGGCACCCGCCTCGGTGGCCACGGCAGTGAAGGGCCGAGGCTGGCTCCGCCTCGGTCATAGCAGCGTCGGCGGTAGCAACCACTGCGGGCTCCTCCACCGCTACCTCGGTGACACCGAGGAGTCTACCGGGCCGACACGGCCAGGATCACCACGTCGTCCTCCCTCGCCGGGCACCTCCGCCGTCCGGCGGTGCCCGACAGGCCGGCCCCTCGACCAGGGGCGCCACGGGCACGCCCCGGTCTCCCGGCAGGCGCCTGCGCCGCCTCTGCTTCCGCCCGCCGAGGACCGCTCCGTGGACGGCGGTTCCTGGGCGACCTTCTCCCTCTCCTCAGTCCCGACCGTCGCCTCGGCGGAACGGATTCGCGCTCCCGACCCCCCCGCTTTAGCTTTTTCGAGGGGCGAGGGGGCGCGTCCACCGCGGCCGTGCGCTTCAAGCTGCGGATGGGGACAAGACGAGAAGTTAGCGGGCGGAAAAAAGAGCGAACGTCAAGACCGGCGATAAGGTGTGAACACCACTTACCCACGCACTTTAATCCTAGCTCAGATCGGGACCCGCCCGATGGCGGGAATGTCGAGGCGCCGGACAGCCGCTTTCGCTGCAGAGGCATCCCTCTGCGGGCCTCCGGCCGCTACGGCCGACGCGGGCGGCTGTGGGGAGACGAGCCTCTGCGGGGAGGGCTCGGCGACCTTCTTCCCCCGTGACGTCACGCCTCCTCTCCGGGGGACGTCCCGGCTGGGGGGCATCGCGCGGCCCCAAGTCCGGCAACGCCGAGACGAGCCTCTCTCCCGGCAGCCCTTCCGGACGGCGGCGCCGCGACGAACTACCGCCCGCCCGGCACGCAGCGTCACCTCCGGGGGATCAACCCAGGCGCAGCTCAGCTCGTCCTCGTCCCACTCCCCTCACCATCGCCGTCGTCGTCGCTGTGCTCGGTGGTGTTCGACGGCGTCTCCGCTAGAGGGAGACCCTCCTGCTCCTGGCGCCGCCGCAGCCGAGACAGGTCCTCCCTCTCCTTCTGCTTGCGGGCGTTGCGCGCCGCGGCGCTCTCCTTCTTCTGCTTCTCCGCCTCCAGCGGCGCTCGCGGTGGCCGCCTTCTCGCGGCGATCGGGGGGCCGACAGCCTTAGTCTCTCCGCGAGCCCCTGCAAGCGCGACGACCGGGATCAGCGTGGGGAAGAAGAAGAAGAAGAACGGAACGCACGACGGAGCGGAGGAACGGGTCTTACCAGACCGATGTAGTCCTTGTCCGGCCGCATCGGGATTTTGAGCAACTGCGAATGCTCCACCGATGCCGCCTGCTTCGTCCGGTCAAGGACCTCGGCGAACCCTAGGTCCTCGGCCGCCATCCGGGTCCCCTCCCAGGGGTTGCCAGGCCGCATGTCATACAAATGCGCGCCGCCGATGCATGAGCGGCGGTGCAGCGCCGCTTGTGGAAGCCGGCGATCACCGCCGAGGCGTCCAGACCCTCCTTGGTCAGGCGCGCCAGGGCGGTAAACACCTTCCTCAGCGGGGTCACCCTCTCGGGGATCAGCTCCTTCCGCCACGACGGCGGCTCGGAGTCGAACAACTTCCCGGTGTAGGCAGGCAGGTGGCCACCGTCGTTGCGAAGGTAGAACCACTTGCTGTGCCAACCACTCCTCGTACGGCGACGAGCTCCGAGGCCTCCCGAGCCTCGGCCTCCAGGCAGGTCAAAGCTACAGGGCTCTGGCGTCCCCTCCATCGCACTCCACTAACTCCAACAGGGACATCCGTCATTCTGGACAACAGTGACAAGGAGGCGACGCCGCACTGCCTCGTCACGAGCAGGCGTGCGCCCACTCCGGAGCCTCGGATGGGGGAGGACGGAAGCCCGCAGCCCAGCCCACAGCATGACCACCTCCTGTAAGGTTCCGCCTTCCCCTTGTGGCTATAAAAGGGGAAGGCAGGGGCCCTTAGATGATAGGTTCACACACACGAGCCCGATATTGGTACCCTCCTCAATCATCACGAGACTTGGGACCTCGTCCCTCTCTCACTGCTTGTACACCCTACCTACAAGCACCTCGGTGCAGGATAATACAAGATCTCCATCCCACACTGGACGTAGGGCCTACTCCAGCCTGAACCAGTATAAATCTTTATGTTCATCTTGCACACCATCCGGAAGTGGGAGCACGCACCATAAATTCACTCGTTGGTGTTAGGACCGCCAGTTCTAGCACCGACAGTTGGCGCGCCAGGTAGGGGAGCTGTGCGTGTTTCGCCTCTCTTCCCGCCAAACCTCCGGATGGCCAGCAGACGTGACGACGCTTCGGGGCGACTTCTCAGCCCCAACTCCTATCCACTCTAGCCGCTGGAGCTGGGGACCCTGATCCGGTTCGGTGAGCTTGAGTTCGTGTCGACTGGAGTTCAGTACGACATGGAACTCCTCCCGGCCGGAGTTCAGGGGCCTTCCGACGAGTCCCCGGCGGACTCAACACCGGCCCGGCGGCAGAGGCGCCACGGCACTCGCTCCCGCCCGCGCTCGATGGACGCACCGACGCCTGGCGGTCTGAGGGGAAGATCTTGCGGCGCCGTGGGCTGGGCGACACCCGCCCGTGGGGACGCTTCGGCCGCCCGTCGCCACCACGCCACCCATTTGGCATGATCAACGCTGCTGCCACGTACACAGCGTTGGTCTCCACCGCCGGGGAGTCCGGAGGCGTCCCCGCCGTCGGCGGCGCTCCACGGAGCACCCGACGCAGACATCCCCGACGGATCCATCCATGCCTACGAGGAGTACCGGATCGGGCGGGGAGGAGCAGGCGACGCTACTCCGGCACGCGCGCTACACCCACCCAATCCGGCGCTACCTCGAGGACACGGAACCCGGGGGGTTCAGCCCGAAGCACGCCTTCGCCTTCGGTTACCCGACTCCGACTCCCGGACGACATATGCGACCCGACGCGCGAGTGCTGCCACGTGGAGGTTCGTGATCTCGGCGCCGACGGCCGCGACAGCGACGACGGGGATCAGGATCGTAACCCTAGGCACGCCGCTAGGCCCGCCCCGGCGGTCGCGACCCCAGTGGATCCGGGAGCCTCCCGACCACAGGGGGAGCAGACCCCACCGCCTGCGGCTACCCCGAGGGCGGAGGATCCAGCAGCCACGCCTCGGGAGCCACGTCGACCCACCGTCGAGCAGATCCGCGACCTCAGGGCTAAGCTTGACCACGACCGTCTTCAGCTACGGCAGAAGATAGACGCGCTCGAGCAAGGCCACCGCGCGGCGCTCAACCCGAGCCCGTGGCACGGCAGCACGCCCGCGGCGTCTAGCGGAGGATCGTCAACGACGAGGGGGGCGAGCATCCTCCCCTGTCTTCTAGCGTGCGAGCCAAAACGTCGCGGCTGCGGCCCCTTCGCCCCGATCAATGCCGGAGCCCTCCACCCCGGAGGGCGCCGCATCCGCGACGAGCTACGAGGCTTCATCGAGACCGCCCGCAGTCCAACAGGCGAGAGCTCGTCCTCGCGCCTTCGCGCCCGCAGGGACGAGGAACCCGCGGCGTCCCCGGGAGGAGCGCGAGGCCTCTGTCCACCAGGATCCCTCGCGAAGGCCGGCTCGCGAGCGCATCCAGGACAACCGCGGCAGCCTCAACGACGGTGACGCGCGCAACATCGTGAGGGAGGCGAGAGCGGGACGAAACGCGACCGCCCGGCCCGCGAGGGTGGCGGCGCGGCAGCGGCGAGGACGCGGACGCGGACCCCGGGCCCCGTGCCTTCAGCCCGGGGAGATCCGCGGCGCCACGGTTCCCCTTCCGGTTCCACCAGCCCGCCAACCTCACCAAATACTCGGGTGAGACGAACCCCGGGGGTTTGGCTCAACGATTACCGCCTCGCCCGCCGGTGGGGCGGGGCGGACGACGACAGAGCTCATCATCCGCAACCTTCCCTTTCACAGGCGGCGCCCCGCTCGGCCTGGCTGGAGCACCTTCCCGCCCGCACGATCTTTGATTGGACCGACCTAGTCAAGGTCTTCGTGGGAAACTTCCGGGGGCACATATGTGCGCCACAGGAACTCTGGGATCTCCATAGCTGCCGCCAGAAGCCCGACGAGTAAACCGTGACTTCATCCGCCGCTTCTCCAAGAAGTGCACCGAGCTGCCCAACGTGGCCGACACCGCCATCATCGGCGCATTCCTCGGCGGGACAACACGCAAGGAGCTGGTCCACGAACCGGGACGGAAGATGCCCTCCACCGCCAACGAGCTGTTTGAGCTGGCCACAAATTTCGCCTCCGGTGAGGAGGCGTGGGGGCCATCTTTTCGGCGCCAACGACAAGGACAAGCGGAAGAATGAAGAAGCCAGCGGAACAAAGCAACCCACAACCAAAAGAAGAACAAGAGGGGCAAGCGGAGGGGAAGCAAGGCAAAAAGGAGGAAGACTCGAGGATGATCTCGTCGCCGCGGCCGACCATAAAGGCACCCCGAGGCCCCTCGGGGCCGGGGGCGTTCGACGACATGCTCAAGAAGCCTTGCCCCTTCCACAAGTTCCCCGTCATGCACACCATGGGGGAGTGTGACTTGGCCTACCGATTCTACCAAAAGCTGCCCCCGCCCGAGGACAAGAAGAAGAAGGAGAGGAGGAATAAGACAAGGATGACGGGTTCCCGAAGATCCACGATGTCTTCATGATCATCGGGGGCCTCCCAACGAACCTTTCACCACGACGGATCAAGCGAGCGCCGAGAGGTATTCTCGGTGCGCCCGCCACGCCGCAGTACCTACCGTGGTCGGCCGAGGCCATCACCTATGGCCCCGGCGACCACCCGCTCACGTACCAAACCCCGGGAGATACCCACTCGTGGTGGATCCCGTCGTCAGCAACGTTCGGCTCACTAAGGTGCTGATGGATGGCGGCAGCGCCCTCAACATCCTCTACTCCGACACCCTCGGCTGTTGGGGATGGGCGCCCGCACCTCCGACCCTCCAACTCTCCCTTTCAGGGCATTGTGCCGGAGCAAGCGAGCCCCGGCCCCTCGGGCAGATCGACCTCCCGTCGTCTTCGGGACGCCGTCAAACTACCGCAAGGAGGTCATTACCTTCGGCGTGGTTGACTTCCGAGGAACCTACCACGGCATACTCGGACGTCCAGCGTCGCGCAAAGTGAAAATAGCTCAATGACACGAGATTCCACTAAGGATTCCTTTAGCGAGCTCCTATGGGGTAGGATCAAATAAAACCCTCACAATCACCGGGTATGCTAAGAACAATCACCAATCTTGCTCAACACCACTCTGTTGCTCCAATCGTCTAGGTGACTTCAATCACCAAGAGTAAGAAGCTCAATTGCAGTAAGAACACTCATTAGTGCCACTTGATGCTCAATCACTTAGCAAATACACTAGAATCTCTCTCAATCACTTTCTAGATCAAGCAAGATACATGGGTTGAGAGGGAGATGGTTTGCTCAGCTCTAGAGGATGTCAAAGGATGCAAAGTGCCAAGAGGGACTCCCTAAGCCGGCGAACAAGATTAAATAGGTGCCACCCAACCATTACTCAAAAACAGCTTTATCGGACTCTGGCGTCAAGCCGACCGAACGCGTCCGGTCCTTGTGTTCGGTCACAGGATAGCCACCACATGGCACTAGATTCAAGGTCAGCCACATTGGATTCAAGCTCGGTGACACGATCGAATAGGCTAGCCCCAAAGAACCAAACGCGTCCACTCTAGCGCGTCGGCAAGACGCGTCCTCTCGGACGACCGAACGCGCCACCACCGGGCGTCCAGCCACAGTCTAGAGGGTTGTTGGTATCTGTTAATGCCTACTGAATAATCCGCAAGCGCACGGATATGATGTAGCACTTCACCAGATGAATAGACCCAGTTCTAAACTACAACTTAACCACCTGAGTAGCAAACAAAGCTATATAAGATAGAGATATAGAGAAGACAACTATGGCTTCTAATTCAGGCTCAAATAAGGTATGTCTAGGATGTTTCACTGGGGAATTGAATAGAAGAGCATAGGCAAAACTATAACCCAACTACCAATTATTCTCCTGCTCGGCCCACCGACGAGATAGTGGATTATATAAGATTCAACGGAGCTATAAAGTCACCTCCGCGAGCTACCACCAAATCCAGAAGATAGGGTATATCTACGAGTAACAGAGTCTAAGCACCACGCTTACACTACGAATACTACTCTAACCCAAGAGCTACAAGGATTAAAGTACTCAAAAGAGTTGCAAACCGGTAAAATAAGATAAACAATGTTACTTACTTGAACTCTGAAGTCGATTCCAAAGCAATCTCATATACAAGCCGTAGAGGCAGCACCGATAGGCCGATACTTCCTCCAAAACTCTCTCTTTGACTCTATCTCTCTATTTCTGACATAGAACTAGCTCTCTCTTGGAATGCTAACTCTAGAGAGGTATGTCCATTCGAGGGACACCTCCCAGGATCTGAACTAGGGTTTCTCGATAAAGCTGTTCTTTTTCAGAATGGATCCTCCTTCCCGGAGGGGTTGCCTCTCCTTTTATAGCCTTGGTGAATCAACATGAGCCCTTGGATCAAATGGACTTCGGCGGACGGTGGAGATTAATCCTCAAAGGTGGTGGAGCAACCTGGGTGAAGCGGGCCTCGAGCGGGGGCCACATGGGACCGGCCGGTCTGGGGGCAGCTGGGCTTTGTCCCAGTCTCGGTGTGTTGCCTTCTCGTTCCCTCTGGAATCTTCCTGTGTGGCCGTGGCGTCCAATCTTGCATTCTATGTTGTATTATAGCTCAAAAGTGCGTCGTTTCCTGTGTATGCTTGCAAAACCACTGATTCACCAAAACTCGTGGAATTCGTTAGTCAAAGCCCTACTTCTAGGTAGATGGATTGCTTTTATATCACTTTGGAAGGTTAGTTGATGGTTGGATTTGAACATTAAGGACCATCAACAAAGGTCCAGAACTGGCTTATCACGACTGGATGCATCTGCTCGACCCTAATCGGATGCGTCCAGCATCCGGTCCAACTCAGCTTCGCCGGCCATGCCACCGGACATAGCACCAGATGCTCCAGTCACCGCGTGTCCGGTCACCCCTAAAAACACCATGGACACCAACCACTTGACCAGATGCGTCCAGTCTTCACAGTGACTGTATTACACTTACATTTCTCACCACCCTTACTTCCAACTTGCTAACCACTTCGTATCTATATCTCAAGCACGCGAGTTAACACTTTCCAAAGCACTTGGCAACGGTTAGAAGTTAGCACACTAAGTCCTAATGCAAATGCAAGTGAGGATTCACTTAGTGACACTTAGATAACCATTTTCACCACAAGATCACCCCTTTTAATAATACGGTTATCGATCCTAAATCTGGACAACAATTTCTCTACGCACCTGTGGACAGTGAAATGAAAAGCCCTAACTTATATCTATGCCTCTCGCTTTCCATTCCATCTCCTCTTCTCTTCCCATTCGGAGCACTTGATCTTGTGGCCACAACCACTTTCACGTTGATCCTCCACTCCACCTTGACTTGGGCCATCCTCTCTAAATGCTACACACTAAGCAAATATAATTAGTCCATAGGTTTCATCAATTAGCCAAAACCAAACTAGGGACTTTCACTACCATTACTATAATAAACTAGTTCAACAACTCGGGCTCTCGCAAGGACTAGAATCTTACTCTCTCCATTTCAAATTATAAGATGTTTGATTTTTTTTTTTACTCGAGGTTTGACCGCTCATCTTATACAAAAAAAATTATGCAAATATAGTCAAATTTAAGTCATTCTTGAAGAACTTCTATTAATAAAGAAAGCCACAACAAAAGAAGTAATATTTTGCATAAATTTTTGAATAAGACTAGTGTTAAGCTTGAGTCAAAAAAGTCAAACATCTTACAATTAATTTAGAATGGATTAAGTAATAGACAAGCATTGTTATTATTTAATACCTCTAACTAATAAAAAAATTTATATTAAATTGTAGTGTTTATCTTTATTCATTTTATAACACAATAGACATAATAGATACCACTCTATGAGTCTGTCTAGTTCTTATAAACTCTTTTTAAGATACGGTTGCCCGGCATATATTAATAAGGAGTTGGAATTACATCAAGGGTGGGATCTTAGCTAATTACTCCCTAACATGGATACAATAAAAAGGAGCTGCATGGATTTGCATCCAGCTCTAGCCCATTACGAACCTTCTTTCTTAATTTTGGAGAACAAAAGAACCGCCGTGCAGCATGGTTGAATACTGTCGCATTTCTTTCATTACATATTGTCCATAGGGTTAGGATTGCCAAACTGTGTGCCACTTTAGTCCCTCCAATAATCACCGAAAGGAACCAATCCTCAACATCCATGACCTCAGTCTAGCGCGATGGTTGCAGCTTCTGTAGCCGCTCCAGGTAGCCATGCGCCCAGATGGCCCAAGCAATTG